>OY998230.1:3157500-3757500 GCA_963922035.1 Amblyjoppa proteus
GAGCGTTTCCGGTACTCGAACGTTCGACTCCGATTGGGTGAAGAAAAGAAGACGAAAAAAGGAAGAAATATGGTGGATGGAAAAAATCACGAGAGGCTGCGGTGCGGGCGTGATTTATCGAGTCATTAGACCTGCGTCGGACGAAGGGAGGAGAGAGGAAGGAGCGTGCGTGCATTTTACGATTCGTAGGATCAAAGAGTTCTCGCTCGAATGTCTGATCGAGGTACTCTTCGAAATACCGGCGTTTTGGGAAGAATTTTTTTTTTTAATAAATTTAGGATGTGATACTTTGTTACTCGGTCGGTAACGGGAACTGCAATCCGAATGCCTCTGTCACGGTCGATCCGTCGGACGAGAGACAGTTGTCAACGATTTTATGTCCGGACGATCGACACCGTATCGGAAAGTCGGATTACAGATTTCGTTACCGACCGAGCAGTCTTAGCATCGGCTTAAGTTAATTTACGTTTCGTTCGGGTGATTTTCTTTGAAAGAAACTGATCTCACGTTCCGACGATGAATCTTCAGGAGTCACGAACAAAACCGACAATTACAGATTCCGTTACCGACCGAGCAGTCTTAGAATCCTCTTGAGTAAATTTTTATTTCGTTCCGGTGATTTTAATTGAAGGAAACCGATCTCAGATTTCGACGAAGAATCTTCAGCAGCCTCGAAACAACCGACAATTACAGATTCCGTTACCGACCGAGCAGTCTTAGAATCCTCTTAAGTAAATTTTTATTTCGTTCCGGTGATTTTAATTGAAGGAAACCGATCTCAGATTTCGACGAAGAATCTTCAGCAGCCTCGAAAAAAAAACCGACAATTACAGATTCCGTTACCGACCGAGCAGTCTTAGAATCCTCCTAAGTAAATTGTTATTTCGTTCAGGTGATTGTAATTGAAGGAAACCGATCTCATATTTCGACGATCAATCTTCAGCAGGCCCGGAAAAAAAAATACCGACAATTAGAGTTTTTGTTACCGACCGAGACCGAGAGAGCACAATGAAGAGAAAAATGATCGGGGCGCTCATCGCACCGACTCTTACGACTGACTCGATATTCTTTTACTCAGCTTTGACTCGCCTTAGTCTCAAGCTAACGGGCTCGCGCCTCTCTCTACTCTCCGTCATTTAAGTCTTGGAGCTAGAAAGGTTTTTAACGCGCTCGTAAAGCTCATAAACCTTCCATCAGGCGTGAATCGAAGCCGCGCTTCTATCGCGAGTGTATAGTTATAGTACACAACGTATCAAGAGTGCACCGACACCGATGTGTGTGTGTGTTTTACGTACGTGTGTCTACAAGAAAGCGAGAGAGGTTAGTGGTGCGGAGAGATGAAGGGACGAGAGACGTCGAGCAGCGCAAAGTGATTCCGGTCCTTGGCTTTGTCGCGCGAGACCAACGCGCTCGGCCGCCCTCGCGCGGACACACAGAGACAAACACCGAGCCTGAGATATATAGAACACACGCTTCTCTCCGTCGTAAAGAAGACTCCCCGAAGAGGCTCAACAATTTTTTTCCTTTTTCCGCCCGAATGTAGAAACGCTGGAGAAGAAAGCGAAAATTTAGTGTTCCGAGTAGCGACGAGTCCGCTTTTCCTGCGCTCCCATTGGCCGAGATCGCTTCGATACATATCGATTCTCGAAATCCACGAGCGCGCGCGATTTGAAACTGCACAGTGGGTAAAGCCTCGAGTTATCTTTATTCTCGTTGGATTCTTAAATTGTTACGCGGCTTTCAGAATCAGAATGCTGTTACTGAAATGCGCGATAAAGGACGATTGTTCAACACGGCTTTGCTTGAAAGACTTGAAAAAGAGGACTTCACGAAGAGGCTCAACAATTTTTTTCCGTTTTCCGCCCGAATGTAGAAACGCTGGAGAAGAAAACGAAAATTTAGTGTTCCGAGTAGCGACGAGTCCGCTTTTTCTGCGCTCTCATTGGCCGAGATCGCTTCGATACATATCGATTCTCGAAATCCACGAGCGCGCGCGATTTGAAACTGCAAAGTGGGTAAAGCCTCGAGTTATCTTTATTCTCGTTGGATTCTTAAATTGTTACGCGGCTTTCAGAATCAGAATGCTGTTACTGAAATTGGCTATAAAGGACGATCGTTCAACACGGCTTTGCTTGAAAAACTTGAAAAAGAGGACTTCACGAAGAGGCCCAACAATTGTTTCCGTTTTGCGCTCGGATATAGAAACGCTGGAGAAGAAAGCGAAAATTTAGTGTTCCGAGTAGCGACGAGTCCGCTTTTCCTGCGCTCTCATTGGCCGAGATCGCTTCGATACATATCGATTCTCGAAATCCACGAGCGCGCGCGATTTGAAACTGCAAAGTGGGTAAAGCCTCGAGTTATCTTTATTCTCGTTGGATTCTTAAATTGTTACGCGGCTTTCAGAATCAGAATGCTGGTACTGAAATTGGCTATAAAGGACGATCGTTCAACACGGCTTTGCTTGAAAAACTTGAAAAAGAGGACTTCACGAAGAGGCCCAACAATTGTTTCCGTTTTGCGCTCGGATATAGAAACGCTGGAGAAGAAAGCGAAAATTTAGTGTTCCGAGTAGCGACGAGTCCGCTTTTCCTGCGCTCTCATTGGCCGAGATCGCTTCGATACATATCGATTCTCGAAATCCACGAGCGCGCGCGATTTGAAACTGCAAAGTGGGTAAAGCCTCGAGTTATCTTTATTCTCGTTGGATTCTTAAATTGTTACGCGGCTTTCAGAATCAGAATGCTCTTACCGAAGTGGGCGACAAAGGAGGATCGTTCGGCACGACTTGGCTTTAAAAACTAACGCGCCGTTTCTCTCCTCCCGTCGTAAAGAAAAAGAAACAAGGTTCGGTCTTTTTTTTCTCTTTGTGCGCAAACGAGATGAGGGAGCGACGTGTCTCCGGCTGTGTTGCCGTTTAATAAAGGTGCGCCTTTATCGAGCGCGAAGCTACAAGAGAGAGAGAGAGAGAGAGCTTTGGCCGCAAAGCGCTCCTTGCCGAATCGCGCTTGTAGGTATTATAGGTCGAGTTTACGATAGCGATTAAAAATTGCATTAACGCCGAGCTCAGCGCCGAGCCGTTCGACGCCCAACCGTACGTTCATTCACGGTTTTCTCCGCCGCTATACGAGGGCGCTACGCTTTTTTTTTTTTTTTTAAGGCGCATTTTCAACGGAGATCGCGCGGCTATTGCGCTCGCTTATGGACAAAGCTTAGCTCCTTTATGCCTCTAGCTGTACATTCTTGCTTGTCCTTCGTTCGTCGCTTTTACTCGTATAAGTTGTAATGGCCGAGGCGCAATGAGCGGCTTCGAGGCTGGAGCGAATGAGATGAAACGTTGAAAGCGAAGCTTAAGGGCTTCCGGTAAAGGATTGTCCGAGAACATAAAAAAAAAAAAAAAAGAATTATTTGATTGCAAATAAAATGTAGACCTTTGATCGTCGACCGGATATCTCAATGCAAAGCATATTTCAGGTAGTTACAGCAAAAATGTTATCAAGCCTTTCATCAGAACTGGTCAAAGTACCGAAAAGTAATTAAAGCGCTAAGTACCGAAAGTACTTTAGGTACAAAGTAATTTCGGTACTTAAAGTACTTTTATAAAATACAAAGAACAAAGTACTTTTTCATCTTAATCGGATAAGGCGGAGTTCGACAAGGACGAAATTTAGAGAGGAATTTTCAAATCAAACGGCCCTGTTCAGGGCCAACATTTTTTCGAAACGTCCAAACTCTTCGTTTCCAATCCTTGGCAACAGACTAATCGACTGGAATACGATGAATGGATTTTGGGGAAGTGAGTGAAGGTCGACTGGATGTATAAGAACTAAATCTAAAACGTATGTTTATACTACAGTGGCCGAAAGTGAGAAAGGTCTTGATTTTAGGCACAAAAAATCGTATTTTTGAGATTTAAATAGAAAATATTGGGTTGGGCGTAACGTAATTGTTATATTCGTGATCAGCGGGAAAAAATACGTCGAATATAGCCTTGAAACAAGAAAAAATCGAGTGAACAACGATTTTTCTATTTTTTTAGCCACTTTTGAAAAAACGTCGATTTTCGTGATTTTCAAACATCGATATCTCGGCTCCCAGTGGAGCTAAGAAAAATCCGAGGTGCTCATCGTGTTCTACGGGAAAAAATACCTAAGATGGGGTCTTGTTCGAAGTTCTAGAAGCGTTTTATCGGGCTGTTTCAGGACGTTGAAAAACGCGAAAAATTGACTCAAAAGGGGTAGCCTTGCAATTTTTGGACCATTTTTTTTCTTTTTAAAAAATGAACTGCCACGTATTTCCACGTATTTTTTTTTCCGCTGAACACGAATCCGTTGGCCTTTTTCGGGCTAAAGTGCAGTGAGACATTGAAAGTCCCGATTTTATGCACGAAAAATCATATTTTCGGGATCTAAATCGAAAATATTGGGCTGGGATTAAAACAATTGTTGTATTAGTGATGAGCTGTCAATAAATTAAATATTTGGAACAAACGAATTTACTTGAAAATTTATCGCTATCAATAAATCAATTTTCGTGGTGCAAGACAAATCTCAAGATTTATGACTATCAATAAATAATCTTTCTTGGACTAAGACAAATTTACTTGAATCGCAACAATCCCCTTTTCCGGTTCTAATCGGAAAGGTCGTCAATGTACCACAGCGGAGAAAAAAATTTCTCAGTCATCGATGAGAAAACGTGCGACACGAGCGATCCAAATTTCCGAGATTCCGATTGGCTCTTGCCCGTTCGATACATATCGATTCTCGAAGTCTTCCCTCATCCTAACCAATGAAATTGCACTCACCACCTCAAACGACTCACTCGGGACGCGCGCCGCAAAAAAAAAAAACCGTTGGTTTAAAAACTCAATTTTCCAAGAGTCTGCACAGTGCGATTCGGCGACGCATCGAACGAGCGCAACAAAGTTCGGAAGAGAGTGTATCTTAGAAGCGAGAAAAGAGCGCGCGCGGCCGGGCGGGGTGTCCGGTGAGAGAGATTTCTGCACACGGCGAGGAGGTCGGTACGGCAGTGGGGGCAATTAATCGGTCGGGAAACCAGTTTGTCAGAAATAAAATCTTCTCAAACGATCGCTTGACCGCTCTCGCTGGGGATCTCGCGGGGAATCATCGTCCGCGCGAAGCGCAAAAGCGAACTAAACGAGAGAGCATGTGGAAGGTGGAAAGCAAAGGAGCGATGATAAAGACGGAGGGGGGGGGAGGGAGAGAGGGGCGGTGAGAGGTTTCGAGTCGAGTCCGGAGGATCTACTCTAGTTGAGTAGCGTGACCGGCGCACCTGGAAAGAGCATCTCGTGTGCACTATCTGTCCCTCTGCCTCTTAATATTATTATTATTTTTTTTTCCTCCTTCCTTTATCTATCCATCCTTGTTGGCTCATTCGTCCGGTGCGTATGCAATGGCGTTCAGGAATTTGGAGTATGCTTATTCGCGAGGAGGGCGAAATACGCATGCGCGACGAGGATGCTAGGAGGATGCGTGCCTCGCCAAGGTCGCGAGGAAGAAAGAAAGGAAGGAGGAGCGCAAGGATCAAGCCGGGAAGGAGCGAGCGGCGACGAGCCAGGACGAAGAATTTTTTTTTGTTTCTTCTTTTCTTCCTCTTCTCTATCCCTCGACGAACTGCCTCTTGGCATTTGAGAGTCCTCGTAGTTTAGAATTTTTGCGAAGAGGCAAAAAGGAACGAAAAGAAGATCATTGAGCTCGGGAAAAAAAATCGAGCGTGTGGCGAGTGGCTTGCTCGTCTTATTTCGCTTCATCTGGGTGAAGAGGCGCGCCTTGATTCGCGCGATAAAGAAACCGTCTCGTGCGACTCAGCGGCAAAAGAAGAAAGAAGAAGCTATTGTGCATCTTCCTCCGGACACAGCGAGCTAATCCGCGGAGCGATAAACCGAAGCGGATTCCTCCTGTGCACTTCCACCGGCTCCGAAAAGTTTCTCCCCTTCGATTGTTACGATTGTGCATTGTTCCACGCTGACCAACTCCCTCGCGAGGAAAGCGACCGAGACGGATACGCACGAGGCGGGAGGTCAAGAAGAAATCCGCGGATCGACCATGCGCTAATTAACGAACACGTCCTGAAAAATCCAACAATTGTTATTTTCTGAATTCTTTCGATAGTTCCTAATGTTTGCTTTTTCCATTTTTTTTTTTTTTTTTATATTTAAAATGGTATGCGAAATGATCCTAAATTCTTGGAAAATTTATATACATACGTCAGCTACGATAATGCCCTGAATGTTTAAATACCAATTTTAGGGATCGATATTGCCGATCCAATAATAGTGATAAGGAAATAATCCCATGTTTTACGTATCAATATTTTCTTCTAAGTCTTCATTTTTTTTTTTTTTAAATACCTAGAATACGTGTTATAATAATAAATAAAAAAATCCTGCGTGGGTGGAAATTCGATACCGATCGATCGAATATTCCTACGCTAATTAGAATGCCAAATCGTATTGGTGCTCAAATAAAATTTCGATCTCCAGTATCAATAAATAATCTATACATCCTAAATCCTGGTAAAATCAAATAACTCAGCTATGACCATACCCTAAATTTTGCAATATAAATTTTAAGGATCAACATTTTCCTAATCCCATAGTTTACGTATCAGTTTTTTCTTCAAAGTCTTCATTAAAAAAAAAATACCGAGAATCCGTGATAAAAAAAAAATCTTACGTAGGAAAAATTTCGTCCACGATCGACCGAATATTCGTATTCCAATAAAATTTCAATCACCAGTTGACAATAAATAATCTCTGGATGGTAATAAAAATATGACTCTAATAAATAAAAAATGTGTAATAAATAATTTAAAAAAAAAATATACGTTGACTCACCACCAGTTCGCCAGGACGCCGTGTTTCCCCGCAACGAACGCAAGCCCGAAGAGAAGAAACTTCTGAATGGAGAGATGCATCGTTTCGATAACAGGTCCCTCTTGGTCCCTCGTCGAGAATCCTCCGAGTACAATCTACTGTACTATCCGCGATATGTATAATACAGCGGGAACCGAAGCACTCCGCAACAGGGATCACTCCGTTTAGCGTGCGAAGCTGACAGGATTCGCGATCCTTAACTTGGCATCTTGCCGCGCGCCCGTTCGAGTGTATACATATATTTATGTATATAATATATATATATATATATAATTCCAGTGTACAGTGTACGGTCCGAGGTTGAAACGAAGCCTTGCCCGGCTAACTCCTTGAAAGAGGTCCTTGAGATCAACGAGGCTCGCACATGTAGGAAGCGGCAGCGCTCCTCCAGCTTCGTCGTTCTCTCCTCGACCACCCTGAGGATCTTGAAAAGTCACTGCGTTATTCGCGCGCCAAACACTAAAAACTCGTTCCTCGGACTTCTTATCAACCCGGTTCTCAGCGAGTTCTCCTCTTGCCTTATTTCTTTTCTTTTCCTCAATTTTTTTTTACCTTTTATTTTTTCCTCGGCACTCGGCTTTTCGCAGATAGGCTGATCGAACCTCGAGCCTCGTTCCTCGCGAAGACGCGATCTTTCGCGCGTTGATTAGAATTTTCTGGCAACGGCGAACGCTCGGCCTTTCGGCAGTGCCGGCTCCGCGAACGAATTGGCGTAACCGGACGACCGGAAAGCGAAGGCGTGCGAGAGGTGAGCGAGTATCCTGTCGGCCGTCGATCGTCCGTGTCTCCGCTGGGCTATCCGGTGAACTCAATACCGATGAATAATCGACCAGCGACCGAGCATGTGCGCGCTTGGCTCTTCGTGCGCGGCTTTTACATCTTCGTCGACGTACTCGCGGGACCGTACGAGCCGAACGATGACATCACTCTCGACGTCGATTGTTTACCGTCAAAAAATACTTTGATCTTCGCGCGAGTATTTTTCTTTCGTAGAGTCAATTTTTTTTCTCTCGATGAGGGCTTTGGATCTTTGCGTTGATTCTGTCGTAAACCGATTTCTCGATCAATCTTCGCGTCTCCGGATCTTCACGAGTTTATCGTACACCGATCTTTTGCTCGATCTTGGCGACTTCCGATCTTCACGAGTTTTTCCTTCTCCGAAGTTTTGCTCGATCTTCGCGAGTTTATCGTACACCGAAAGTTTCGCTCGATCTTCACGATCTTTACGAGTGTATCGTACACCGAAGATTCGCTCGATCTTCACGATTTTCCGATATTTACGAGTTTATCGTACACCGAAGATTCGCTCGATCTTCGCGAGTTTGTCGTACGGCGAAGTTTCGCTCGATCGTTACGGCTTTCCGATCTTGCGATTGATCTTCACGGCTTCGTTTCTAAGTGGCGCGAGGACGCTCCGCGATATTCGGAATGCGCAGATTTCCCCGGATCTTCGCGAATCGGTCTGAGGATCTTCCTCGGCGAGGAACCGTTTCCTTCCCGTCGAGCGTCTCACTGAAACTATCGCAATCACTGGAGCATCGTGTTCTGCAGTACTTTCTATCTCTCCGTGCCTCGAGCGATTCGCATCGACGAATTCGTGTCGTGACCAGGCGTATTGCAGAGTTCGATAAAATATTGTTCGCGCGGCGACGACGACGACGACGGCGACGACGATGCGACCCGTTCGACGTTCGCGTACGTACTGTGCGTCCGGAGTCCGGTTGTCACGAGGAAAAGGGCATCGGGCGAGAAACGAACGGAGTCGGAGCGAGAGAATGATAGTTTGGAAACAGAGGCAGCAGTCAAAGGCGGAGCTTAGTCGAGGAAGCCGGTGAACGGGATTGGCCCGACGGGGGAGGTTGGTCTCGCATGTACTATTCCTCTTCTACCTACACGCTCGCTTCTTACCACCGCGATAGCGAACGATAGTTAGGCAGTTCGCACACGAGACCTTTTTTTTGGTCTTCTGTATCTGGTCTCACTTGGTCCGCGCTGCGTTTTTTCTTCCAGTTCCGTCTTTCGGCTCTTTCACTCGGCGAAGTCGGCGCACGCTCTCGGCTTCCTCGAGCGGAGAAGGCCGGCTAAGATGTGCCACTCGAACGCCTCACGAGATCCGAGTTTCTCCGATTGACTGTAAAAAAAAACAAATAATTATTGTAATTTTTTAAAAATATTCTTGGAGTAACGACCTAAAAGCATAAATTATCGGCGTTTCGTGGGTATTCATTTGTGTTTTTATGGACGTTATATGTATATTTTTTTCGGCGAAAAATAATTGCCGAGACAGGGAGGGCGTTGAGAGGGTTAATGAGCGATTCGTAACGGATTGTTTTGGAATGTTTTTTTTTTTTTTCTTAACTCTCCCGTTTCGCGAGAGACGTATCGGTAGTGGCCGAGAGAACGGTAGACTCGTTCGGGAGAGCTCGAGGCTCGTTATACTTTCACTGAATTGTACGTAGGTAGGGGAGAGCTGTACGTACGAACGCGATACAGTATTTAACCGCGCGAGGGGGCATTACCGGTAAGCAACGTCCATGTCGAACCGTGGGTGATTAATGTCGAGAATACAAACGAGCTCCCGTCATGCACCTGGCAACCCGTGGTGGTCACCTTCCGCCTATCGCTCGCTCTTAAAATCATTCTCATATCAACGGGACCGATTTATTTCACTGTCGAGTGATAATCTGTTTGTTTGCTTTTCTTTTTCTTTACCGGCGGACGATCCGCCGACGTCCCACGAAAATCTTCCGGACCACATTCGAACGGTATTTCTATGAAAAAAAATATAAGAGAAACTATGAGAGAAAATGTGAGAGAAAATATGGGAGAAAATATGGAAGAAAATATGAGAGAAACTGTGAGAGAAAATATGAGAGAAGATATGAGAGAAAATATGAGAGAAAATATGAGAGAAAATATGAGAGAAAATATGAGAGAAAATATGAGAGAAAATGTATCAATGAACAAAAAAAAAGAATAAGGCAAGATACTCGACGAGAATTCCGTAAAGATTACCGAAAAAATGTGTACGCTTTTCCGCCGAAGTCTGAGAGTTTGAAGAGCAGCTCTCACCCCCTTCGTAGCTCGATGTAACATCCCTCGGTAGTATAATGAGCGTCACGTGGCGTCTCGTTTTGACGTGCCGTGTTTATTCTCCGCTCCGCGGACGAGAGTGTACAGCAGGACGGGACGGCATCGGGGAAACTCGATCGGCCACTTCAGGAAGAGAGACGAGCCTTGTGTAGCGCTGCACAGACTCTGCGTCCTACCGATGAGCCGGATCTTTCATCTTCCCTCGAACCTTCCCGAAAAGTCGCTTCGATACGTTTCTTCGATAGTCTGTTCACAAAAATTATCACATATTTAACGATAAATAATAATTACTAATATCTACAAATATTTCAAGTGTTTCGTCTTCCTATACGGATATTCGTATCCACCGTCGATAATGGCAAAAATTAACGGTAATTTTTTAGAAAGGCGGGTCCTATGCAGTATAACAGAACTGTAAAAATAAGATCATTCGGACACATAATAACATCACGTAATTATAATGCCGTAAAGAATTTTTTACGTTTAGAAATTATTAATACAAAATATAATATTAATATTTGATGTTTGAAGAATAAAAGTTAGGCAATGATTTCAGCGACTCGACATTATCTAGAATTTAAAGATATAATTTTACTTAGAATGTTTGCGTCGTACCTTAGCGAACGAACAATAACAATCACTAAAATCCTTAAATATTTTCAGTGTTTCATCTTCCTATACAAAAATGTTGACCCAGCGTCAATAATGGCAAAAATTAACGGTGCTTTTTCTAAAAAGCGCGGACTTTATGCAGTATATCAGATTTGTAAAAATTGGATTACTCGAACAAACAATAACACCGCGTAAATATACCCTAAGGGGTTTTTTTTTTAGAAATTATTATAATTATATATAATATTCGATGTTTGTCGACTAAAAGGCAATGATTTTAGTGACTCGATATTATGTATAATTTAAAGATATTATATTACGCAGAATGTAGTTTAGCATACGCAAAGTACAGGTATAATAATATGTATATACATGCGAACGGTAGTAACGGGCCTCTCAATTTCTCTCATTCCCCATTCTCGTTCTTCATCTCGTTCTCCTCCCTGGTTAGAATAGCCACCGAGGCCCGGCAACAAGGGCTACTTGGTAAATCGTCGACCAAGTCCATTGTTACATGCCCTATAGCTCATTCTGCGTGGCTAATCGGGCATGCCGGTCCTTCTCGTTACGCGCGCCAACACTGCGCCGGAGCCGCTGCTGTTCGCTCTCCGCGCCCAGGAACCCCGCGCGTACCCCGTGGATGTATACTACGCTCCGAGGAGGAGAGAGACGAGGGATCGAACCAATGCCAACTTATCGTCGGCCTGAGAACGGCCCAAGGCTGTTCATCCGATATTGTTGGACCGCGTAGACTATTGTGGAAAATAAAAAATACCGAGTGTGCTTCCTTGAGGCTATTGTATTGATATTCTCATTATTCGGCAAAATAGTTTAAAGAAGAAAAAAATGAAAGCACCAAAAATGTATTGGTAATGTTTTATGTTAAGGAAACAGGCTTCAGGCAACCGATTCTTGAACTATTAGAAATTTGCACAAGAAAAGGTGCTGTTCGTCCGATATTGTAGGAGCGCTTCGAATATTGTAGAACAAATATTATTGTATTGATATTCTCATTATTGGGCGAAATTCTTTAAAAAAGAATCGACGAGAAATTTATTGGTATATTGTTATGTCAAGGAAACTGACGTAGGTAAATGATTCTTGAACTATCAGAAATTGGCACCTAAACGAACTATGCTGTTGGTCCGAAATTGTAGAACCGTATAGACTATTGCAGAAAATAAAAAATGCCGAGTGTGCCTCCTCGATTGCATTGTTAATCTTATTATTCGACAGAATCGTAAAAAAAAGACGCACCCGAAAATTGTTGGTAATTTTTTATGCCAAGGAAACTGGCTTTAGGTGAAAAAGCTACTAAAAAAAAGATGATGCCAGATGAGCCTGTGTTTCGCGAGAACAGCGTCGAAGACCACACTTCCGGCGACGACGAGCGCAGCTCGACACCGACGGGGGTACACGTATGCCTTGGGAAAAGTCACCGGCTCGGCGTCCTCGTCCAGGAGACTTTAGGGACTCTCGTGTTTGCCGAGCAAATAATACCGCGGTAGAATGAGAGACGAGGTAATACCCGCCCGAGCGTTTAAAGAGCTATCGTTGGTTTATCTATTCCGTGAAAAAAAAAGATGACATATCCCGCGTCGAGGCTACGTAGGTATTTCAGAGGGGCCACCGCCCCCCAGGTGCGTCCTGTTTGTTTTGCCCTTTCTCGTGCGTCGATCCACACATCCAGTAATCTCTCCTGACCCGATCTCGGAACCTGAAATCGTAAATCAATCGTCAATCTTATTTTTCGGTTTTCCGTACATAAAGTGTGGACTTTAGAGATTCAGTTTTCCGGCGTAATACTCGTGGCGCACATCGACCAATACCGGGGTATTTAAAAAAACGATTCAAAGCTATTCTGTGATCAAGATTATGTGAATAACGGCCCCTTCCAGCATTCCCGAACGCAGTCGGTAGCAAAAACTGTAATGCTATTTTTTCTACGCTACTGAAACTTTACTGTTAAATGGAAATAGAATGCCACTGCGAATGCTAAAGTTTCGGCACCCTTGAAAAATAGCGTTACAGTTATCATTGTCGACTGCGATATTTAACATGACCTTGAGGACATCGCAATTCCCGTGGTCGGTAAAGAATACTGCAATGCAATTTTTTTCGTGTGCTCCGAAATTTTGGCCTTCAAAGGAAATCGGCTCCCAATCCCATCGACCCGAATAATCATCAACATTAACTTTTTTAATTAAAAATAAAAAAAACTTTCTTAATAAAATCGAGGTTTTGACAATTTCCGCGCTTTTGATCCCACCCAGTACATTTTACGGAACGAAACGGTGTCGTTGAGAAGAAGGTCCCTACTCTATCGACTTCATCAGAAGCTCGCTATAAAAATTTCACACCAGCAGCCTGCAAGCGTCAATGCCCCTTCCTACATTGCCTGCGATCGGCTCGCCTCTCTAATCTCCTCCTCCCGCCCAAAAATACACGATAAAAGAAATGAGAATTTTTAATAAAAGTTTAAAAAGAAGAAATCGAGGAATCAATGTGATGAGTAATTCGTGTATTGTACAAAATAACAACACCATCTCGTTCCCATTATCCCTAATATTTACATGTCTCCTATTATACTCTCAGGCGACGATCTCTCCCTCCTCCCCGTAGGCACGTTTCAGCCAGCTGAAGGTAAAAAAAAACCTCTCCCACGAGCTCAGTGGGGATTCTCCCTGAGAAATCGCCGCGACTCCGCGTCTTCGCGGAGCCTGGTCGGGGATCGACGAGCATCAGCGATAAATCTCTCGCCTGTGTTACGGTCATATGGACATCGGTTGCGTAGGATTGTGATACAATCCAGCCATAGCGTCCTGCAGGGCGCGAAGACAGGCGATCTGTGATTTGAAGCCGCCGGCTCGTTCGGCCTTGCTCTCGGCGCGAACGTGAGATATGTAGCCTCGCGTCTGCACCTCCCGCCAGCCCGGCGGCGAGGGTCCCTCGATCTCCTGTACGATGGGCACATAGACGAACGCCGGGCCCTCGTCTATCTTCGGTATCGGCATGTAATTCTGCGATCCCTTGCCGAATTTTATTCCCGAGCTGAACTGCATCGCCTTCGGCGCCGGTGCGAGCTTCGCCTTCTCCTTCGAGGCTTGCATCGACGTCGCGAACGTCTCGACGATGTTCTTGGCGTTACCCTCGGAGAACATCAGCTCGTCTATGAGCGCCTCCTTCTCGCGAATCTTCGCCCTCTTCGTCTCTATCTCCTCTCTGGCGAGCTCCAATTTTCTCTCCTCGTCGCGCTGTCTCTCCAGCTCCAGAAGCTCCTCGATCTCGTGCTCGGTTCTACCGATGCGCATCTTGTTCTTCAGTATCTGCTCCTTGTTCTCCCTCTTGTACTGCTCTATTCGCCTGTTCGTGTCAATCGTGTCTATGTTGTTGGCGAGGTTGTATATCAGACTCTCGATCTCCTCGAGATAGTCGTTGTAGTCGCGGGTACTCTCGAAATCCTCCTCCTTCTTGTTGAAGTCTCGGAGTATACGCTTGCGAATGTCGATCTCCTTCTCCACCATCGAGTCCTCGAATAGCTGCACCCGGAAATTCGCGCGGCGCAAAGGTAGCTGACATTCCGGACATGCTCCCGAACCTGAAAGACAATAAGGCGTTGTTTTTCCAACTGAAGTTACGGGAAAAATTGCATCCCGAAAATTGGAGAAAAAAAAAACAGCAGTGAGAGGGCAAAACAGACTATTTGTATCCATTTTTTGCTGGGCACGAAAAAAGTGTAATCTAAGAAGAAGAACACAGATCCATTTTGCCCCGCTGTACACAAAATTACTATCCAATTTAAATTATGGGAAAAATTACATCACAAAAATTGAAGAAAATGAACTGAGCAATGGGGGCAAAATGGGCCACTTGTATAAATCTTTCACTGGACACAAAGAAAGTCTAATCCGAAACAAAGGACACAGGTCCGTTTTACCCCGCTCTACCCTAAATGAATATCAAACTGAAATGATGAAGAAAAAAACCTGTTTTATCATAAGTTTTATACATTGTCAACAAATAATTTCTAGTTTCCTTGATGCGCGTCGCAAGTATTTTCCTACTGCACATTGACATGTTGAAACGTTGGTTCAATATTTTGTAATAATCTTTTGTTTTTTTCTTATATAAAAAAATGATTGATGAAAAAAGAGTATTTTATTTTCATTTTGCACCTTTCAAGAACAGAAGATCAACGCAACTTTCGCATAGCGTGTGTCCGCAGATATTGACCATAAGCTTCAACGATGGATTTCTGTACTTGGTCGTCTTGCAACGAGGACACGCTTGTTCCTCCATGTTGACTCTCAATCCGTCCGACAAGTGTTTTCGTCTATAATCTCGTGACTTTCGTGAATTCGATGCTTTTTCTGAAATTTGAAATAAAACGATTCTTTTACATTGAAAATCATTGCAACGATCATTTTAATGACTAAAAAAATCTAGGGTGAAACTTACAGCAGAGACCGGCATGCGCAAAGCTATCTGAAATTCGTGCAAATTGTTATCCGCATGTTCGAAGATTTCGATTTTTTTTTAATCACCCAATCCAGTTTGTTGTTGAAAACACGATAGTGTTTATGTTTTATGTAGGTTAAGAACGTTGCGGCTTGCTTTGGGTACAAAAATTAGTTACTTCTTTGATGTTATATTTGTTCAACTGTACGAGACAGAGTTGTTCGCTTTATTGTCAATATTTCACGTCAATTATTTACTTTGTTGTAGAAATATCACGGGAAATCACGCTGTAAACATCTTATTGCGGGAGATATCACGTTGACCGACGATGCCGGGACGATCACGGACTTGGTGACGACCGGTTGTTTGAGTAACGAGCAATGTTACCAACCGGCGCTCACGGATCACCAATTTGAATTTGGTAAAATGAATGGTTTTAATTTTACTATAATAGTACTTTAATTCCAATAACTTACATTGATTTCACTCTAAAAGTCCACGAAATTTTAATTACAATTGTACATTCAATTTAACATACCAGTTTTTGCACAAAATCTTTCAGTCTGGTACGTTAAATTTACAATTTATTTTAACGGTGGAGCGTGCAACTTTCCCTGACTAATATTCCTGCTTCGCACGTACCCTTACTCGCGAAGCTTTTCGAAACAATAGTTTTCTGTGTTTTTTCGACACTTATCAGATAGATCCGGAAACAACACAAGAAATTATAAAGCAGACGCAATTTTCGCCGATTTGGTAGTGCCAACCACGCAATAAATTGCCTTCGGTAAAATACGCTGGCAGCCGCGGTCAAGTAACCGGTCATTTACCGGGTCATTCAACCAGTTATTTACCGGCTTCCGTGACTGGACAGACTTTAGCTTTATAAAATTAGCCATACAATGTTTATTAAAAAATTTACAATCTATATCAGTCGATTGGTTGGCGTTTGATGGTGATTGGTAGCTCAACATAAACATTTGGTGGTCAATCATTTAATTACAATAATTAAAAAAATTAATAAGGCCCAAAGTTGACGCAACAATCTTATTTTTCTTCAAATTGCTTCAAATAGGGCCCAATTCATGCGGAATCGTTTGGTGATCAAGAATATACAACTAAAACGTTTGGTGGTTTGAGCCTTATTTGAATCCAAGAGAAAAAAAAATATTTCGCCAACTTTGGATCTCATTTATTTTCTAAATTATTATAATTAAGCGATTGACAACCAAATGTTTTTAATTGGGCTACCAATCACTACGAAACGACCACGAATCGAATGGTATAAGTTGCACATTTTTTAATTAAAGTTGTGCCGCTAATTTTATAGAGCTACAAAATTCAATGGTGTCGTAAACAGGTGCTGTGCAGGACGCCGATGGTGGGGGCGGCGCAGACGGTTTAGATTCCTCTCCTTTGCCGCCAAATTTGAAAATCTATTCCTCCGCTATCTCGTTGCTCGACCGTAGTTTCGCAGTTTCGCCGAGAGATGGAGCCTCGATGGCGTTTGACGAGAAAACGTCGGAAGAGTTGATAACATTCGCGAAAAGTCACTCTGACGTAAACGTCAGGTCGATTCGTCCCCGGAAGGCCGCCGGCGGAATAACCGTGTAAACAAGAGGATAGCAACGTCTAACGGAGATAAACACAAACGTCGTTCGGACAATCTTTTCGGCATTACGAGGAAATCTCGGAAATCTCCCGGACCATTATCGCGAGTTTCACGTTTCGATATGTCCGCGACGGAATCGCGCGAAGTGTGTATCGAACGTTACAAATAGGTTTCTAAACAACGTCTTTACACTCGCTTGTTTTTGTCCGACGAGGGTGAGTTTTGTTTCGCGGCCATCTTGTGCATTAATTCGAGCGCGAAGGAAAAACGGGACGATCCGATCGATTAGCGAAATTAAGCATCCGACACCTTGGACCAACCGAGCGCCTCGACGATTCCTCGTGTGAGACGAAGGCTATGAACTTTCGAAGAATCAGGTGAGTTTTTCGTTTTATATATATATATATATATATACATTATTATTATTATTTTTTTCGTTCGAGACTCGAGGAGACTTCGAGGCTTTTTTCGTTTGTTTTTGATACGACATTCTTCGGGCCCCGACCTTCGCTCGTTACGTCGACGTCGTTCACGTCCTTACGCACTTGCCGGCGAGGCCTCTTCCCGAAGGCATTTGCCTAATTTACGATCGCGAGCCCCGTATATACGTCGAACGAGCTCGGCGACTGTGTAGCTCGGAGGCGTGTTGCGGAGCGTCGAAAGTCGTTGGCACGACGACGAGGATGTATTACCCGCGAAATATCGCAGACGCCATTTCTTTTCTCCCGTTTTTTTTTTTTTTGCTTTTTTCCGTTGACTTCGGAACGATTTATTTTGATAAGTTATGACGATGCAACGAACACCGTACGATAGAGCATTTCCTACAAAAACTTACGCATTCACGTGGGAAAATTCTTTTTACCTTATTTTCAATTGTTCACCACTTCCCGGGCTATTTTTCTCTGTCGACGTTTTAATCCGTCTCCAATCCTCTGTTCGCACAATCGCCGACAAACTAAAGTAGTTTCAATTGGTCGATTTTTTTTTCAAATGATTAAATTAACATTTTAAAAATATTAATGTTTTTAAAACATTGAGTTAACATTTTTTAGACGTTAAATTAATATCTTTTCACAACGAGTCTATTCAATGATTCGATTCTGTTTTTGTCAACGACGACCAGACTCGACAATTTTCGGGATAGAACGGAAACCGCAAACCTCTTGAATTATTGTTTTCTCACTTCGGGATTATCATCATCATTATCATTATTTTTTGTTTCTGTGTTATCAGGTGCCTAGGTGAGACAGGTGGCGGGACACGTGGCACGCGAAGCCCTCGCTCACGCACACACACACACCCATACGCACACGCACACGCAAACACCGGCCGTGCGCGGTTATTCCGTCTCGCTCTTTCCGGCGCTTCCCGTTCGTCCTCCGCCGTCTTCTTCGCCCATGTGTCTCAGACGCTAGGAGCCCGCTTGCACCCGTGCCGACTTCGATACAAGCATTCCCGTATACACGGCTTGCGTGTCAGGGGCATCCACCCCGACCGGCGCAGGGTGTCCCCCGACCCGCATTGCCCTCGCCGTGCGCAGAAACAACCGAGGACTCGGGGCCCGGACTCGGCGCTGGATAAAAATCGTAAGCGTGCCCGAGCGTCTTGCGGAATACGATATTTATACATGTATGAGGTCTACGGCGCGACAGCAGCCGACCGGGTGCAGCTGGCGCTCAGAGCGGAATTGAGGAACACACGGGAACGGAGGGTGGAATTGTAAATCGACTCCCCGTTGGTCCATTTTTTTTCTTTACTCGCTCCACGATAGGAACAGGCGGGATTAAGTTTAAGCAGAGTAATAGTTTATCATTTTTCTTATTTTTGAATCTTTCTTATCTTTGAATCTTTCTTATCTTTGAATCTCTCTTATCTTTGAATCTCTCTTATCTTTGAATCTCTCTTATTTTTGAATCCTTCTTATTTTTTGAATCTTTCCTATTTTTTAATCTTTCTTATTTTTCTTATTTGCAAATTTATAGAGAAATTCATCCGGATGGTTTTCAACCTTTTACGGTATAGAACTAGAACAGAGGGTGGAATTGTGAATCTTTTTTTTTTTTTTTATTCGCTCGATACGAACGGGCGGGATTACGTTTAAGGAGAGTTTTCGGTGATCGAAGGAAATTTAGTGATTTGATTAAAGTTGATAATTATTCTTATTTTTCAATTTTTTTTTATTCTCAAGTTGATCTTATACTTATCTTTTTCTCAGTTTTTACATTTTTCTTGCTTGTGAATCTGTAGAGAAATTCATCCGGATGATGGTTTTTAAACCATTTAGGGAATAGAACTAGGCGCTCGAGTGGAACGAGGCGCACACTTGGGAAGAGAGGGTGGAATTGTGTGTCGACTCCGCGTTGGTCCATTTATTTTCTTTATTAGTTTTTCGACAGGAACAAGGGGGATTAGGTTTGAGCAGAGTTTTCGATTATCACAGGAATTTCAGTGATTTAGTAAAAGTTGCCAATTTTTCTTATTTGTGAATCTAAAGAAAAATCCGTCCGGCTGATTTTTTTGTAAATAATTTATGGAACTACGATCTGAGAAAGATCGTCAAGCGGATTCGGTTTGCCTTCCGGACCCTCCTGTGGCCCTACGATTCAGCGAATCGACAAGGAACCTCCGCGAACATGTCGCCCGGATCCTCTCGTATCGATTTCACTGGCAACGAGCCAAGAAATATCGAGACCCGGCCGCTTAACACGTCTACAATGACAGAGGTACGAAAAATGGCACTTCCATTTTCAAAAATGGCACTTCCACTTTCAAAAATGGCACTTCCATTTCTAAAAATGGCACTTCCATTTTCAAAAATGGCCAAGTTTGAAATTTTCACTTTACAAAAAAAAATGAACTTAATAAGAAATCTTTGCGACAGCATTTTAGGTTCAATCTATGCAAGCGATTAGCCAATCGATCGTAATCGCGTCTAAAATTTCATGCCCGGAGATTGTCCTGCATATTGGATGTGCGTATCGTTCGAACAGGAGAGTATAGTGTGTCCCGTGCGAAAGGGGCTCCCGAGAGTTCCCTTTCTACGACGAAAGGGTCAGCTTTCTCCGGAGGATGCGGAGAGGCCATTCGGGTTATGGCTGGTGAAAAATATGAACGAGGTAGGCGCGGGACAAAACGGACCACCTGTATGAATTTTTTCGCGGGCGTAAAAAAAAGTGCCATCCGGTCGGAGAACCGTGGTCCGTTTTGCCCCGCA
Organism: Amblyjoppa proteus; assembly: GCA_963922035.1. Classification (NCBI taxonomy): domain Eukaryota; kingdom Metazoa; phylum Arthropoda; class Insecta; order Hymenoptera; family Ichneumonidae; genus Amblyjoppa; species Amblyjoppa proteus. Next base: position 3,177,385 of record OY998230.1, read on the forward strand.
CTCCCCCCCCCCCTAATGCCCTCCGGTCCGAGCGTATACTCTTACTCGATTAGCGTATGGCGATCATCGAGCCGAGTAACAGAATATCCTAACTCCGCGTGTCTAGAGAGAGAGAGAGAGAGAATCGAAAATTTCATCCACGAAACTCTCGAGTTTCACGTGTGGCTTTAAGCCCGGTTTACCTTTCGGCGATCGCCTCCGGAGAGCCCAAAGGACGAAGATTAATGACCGCGGTGTCGAAGAGCTCGTTAAAACGATTTAGGAAAAAAAAAAAAATGTTCGCCGAGTGGATGAGTGAAGCAACAGTTGTTGACCTCTATCCGGAAGTCGACAATTTGTCATCTTTCGAGCAAAGTTTCGGCGCCCTTGAAGACCTAAAAATAGCATTACAGTTTTTGTTACCGACCGTGGTACTGCGCATGCCCATAACAGGACACATGCCCTTAAAACGATTTTTCTTCTTTTTTTTTTTAGGTAGAAGTATAATTCGATATCATTGGGAAGTTGAAACCCTGTTCCGAAAGTTGAAGATCGGAGCAAAAAAAAGGCCAAGGAAGAACATTTAATCTGCGGGTCGGAAAGGATGCCCTGAAGCTCGGTTTGGAGACCTCTCGGCCATAAAGTGGGTGCGATAGTTGACTGCCGAGGAGGAACAGTTTTATCGCCGATAGCGCATTGGACAGGAAGTCGTCGAGACCGGCTTAAGGGCATGCGAAATGCGGCGGTCGGTAATAAAAAGCTGTAATGCTATTTTTGATCAAGTGTGCTGAAACTTTAGTGTTGAAAGGAAGTGAAAGCCCGGTGTAGAACCGATAGACGATAAAGTTTCAGAAAACTAGAAAAAAAAATAGCATTACAGTTTTTATTACCGACAGAGTACAAGACGGGCGCGAGGGTTGGTGTTTCACATCACCTTAAAGTTGGCAGAAAAACACAAAGCAATTGCAGATCGATACAAGAAAGTTTCAGCACCCTAGAAAAAAAACAGCATTACAGTTTTTATTACCGACCGGGTGCACGATAGGCGCGAGGACGGGTGTTTCACATCACCTTAAAGCTTAAGGTAGCTATGTCGCTTCGCGCTCATTTCGCATAAGTTCGAGAAAAGTAAGAGATAATTGCATTTACTTCTCGATGGTATAAAATTCTGAAAAAATTCATGCATACTGAAAAGGTACTGACAAGATTAATTTTGCATAATAATAATTCCAAAATGTTATTAACAAATGAATAAAAAAAATCAATTATTTTACAAATTATCCGGCAACGTAACTTTCTTTTTAATGAAAATGATTCTTTCATTTTTCTGAATACGTATGAATTTTTTCAGATTTTTCAGTCAACTTTGATTTTTTTTTCTTTTTATATATGGAAAAAATGTGTGAAAAAAAAACAAAAATAATCAAAGTTGACTGAAAAATCTGAAAAAATCCATACGTATTCAGAAAAATGAACGACTAATTTTCGCAATAAAAAAAAATTAGTTTGCCGGGTAATTAGTTAAGAAATTGATTTTTTGTTTAATTTGTTAATAATATTTTGGACTTATTATTATGCAAGATTAATCTTTTCAGTACCTTTAATATGCATGAATTTTTTCGGATTTTTATACCATCGAGAAGTACTTGCAATTTTCTTCAATTTTTCTCGAACTTATGCGAAATGAGCGCGAAGCGACATAGCTACCTTAAAAAAAAAAAAAAAAACAATTGCCGACCGACACAATAAAGGTTCTGCACTCTAGAAAAAGAAAAAACAAAAAAATAGCAATACAGTTTTTATTACCGACCGGGTGCGGGTTGGACGTCACTTTAAGAGCGGAGGGTGTTTCGCATAATTTTAAGAGCGGAAGGCCTAATCCAGCAATAGGTCAAGGCGCCGTTTCCCGTCGAGCACATAGGAGAGGCGACGGAAGGGAACTCCAACAGCAGCGGCAGCAGCGTCGAGCAGCCTGCACAAAGAGAGAAAAGGATGAAGAAATATATCTCTAGCCGAGTTCGTCCAGTGGACGGAGTTTCGCCAATCTAGCGCTTCCACCACTTTATCAATATTATAAATTGCCCCTTGGTGTATCGGGCGCGGAGGTGGTGGAAAGGCTGACGTCAGTCCGATGTCGTCGTCGTCGTCGTCCCGGCCACGGTCCCCGCATAGCAACCGAGAAACTGCCGCTGGAACGAAAGGACAAACAGAGAGAGAATTCTTTCCGGGCCCACGTGGTGCGGAGCGCCGCGAGTCGCCCACTGCGCGTGCGCCGACCCGCCACAAATTCCACGGCTCCTCGGGGCGCCCGGGTTCTTTATATCCGAGTTGCGTATGCCCGAGAGAAGAGATCACCGAGGACTCGGACGACGAGACGAAGGGACTACGAGGTGCGGCCCGGCCAGCTGCTGCCGCTGCCGCTGCTGTTCCTTCGCCACCCGTACGACAGCGGCATACTTTTGCCCTAAAATTTTTATTATTATAACGCGCCTTTCGAGCACTGAGCAAACGAACGGGACGAATGTATGCATGTCGTGCAGGAGAGCCGACCGAACGGCGAAACTTCGTGTAACAGGGTCACGATGAGTCAACCTCGAGGCGAGGAGTCTTGGATCAATTTTCATTTTTTTTTTTTTTTTATGAATTAGAAAATTTAATCAAGTTTTAAAAATAAATGTTCAATGCATTTTTTTAAATTGATGGATTATACTGAATTTTTAATCTCTTATTTTTATTTGTAATTCGGCTGGTTTGGGTTAGATTTGGAGTCTTAGATTTGTATTTAGGGGCGGAGAATGAAAATTAATTGGGAACAGGGGAAACTCTTCGAGGGATATTTTTTTTTTTTGGTGCAATCTACACTGTAAAAAAATTTTGAAGCAAAATTAATTAGCGGTATTGAAAGCTTTTTTTTTTACATAAACTGTTTTTGAAATTTCATAGACACGTTGCAATATTGCAGTAAAATTTTTATATTTATGATGAACATTTTTGTAAATTTCAGGCAAGAGTTGTAATTTTAATATCGGGTATTTTCATTTCATAAAAAAGTGCATTGACATTCAATTGCTGTCAGTGATGTTAAGCAAATTTCAAGTTTCAGTACATTCATTTTACTATTTTCTTTTAGTGTACTGCATTTTGAAGATTTATTTTGACGATTCGATAGTGCGGCATTTAATCTGGGGGACCTCTGTGGTATTCTGGGGGGGGGGGGGGGGGAAATAGGCTGAGAAAATAATGAAGCTGGAGCAAACAGTGACGATAAGAGGCGAGAGAAAAAAGAGAGGTAGTGTGGAAGAAAATTACGGACGGTAGGAGATTGCCGGAAAGAGGACTTGAAACAGGTACTCGTCGCCTCAGGTCAAAATTGTGTGAGGATTAAAAAAAAAAAAAAGAAATCTTATCAGCTGGCGAGAGGATAGCTCTAATGTTTCGAGAATAAAAAAAAAATAATAATATATATATCAGTAGTAAATAACAGACGATAAAAAAAAGACTACACGAATTTCAAAAAAGTAAATTTGAACTCAGATAAAAAAAAATTAATAAAAACTGCTCCAAGATATTAATTAATAAAAAAAAAAAAATCCTTATCGCGAGCGAGAGGATAGCAGTTAATATTTCGAAAATAAAATACATATTAGTAGGAAATAAAATATCCATAAAAAAAAAAAGCCAAACGTATTGAAAAAAAAGAAAGGTAAATTTGGACTGAGATAAAAAAAATAAATAAAAACTGATCCAACAATTCACTGACAAACAAGAATTCTTATCGGCGAGCAAGAGGATGGCAGTTGCTATTCTCGAGAACAAAAACAATGTATATCAGTGGTAAATAACTTACGATAAAAAGTGCCACGCGAATTTAAGAGAAGTAAATTTGGTCTCGGATAAAAAAATAAATTAAAGCTGACCCGGGAATTCAGTCTTAAAGAAAAAAAAAAAAAAAAAAAAAAAGTTTTTCGGGGATCGAGTCTCGACGACGATCTCGCGTCCCGCGAGCCGGTAGATCCTCGATGGCCTCTAGGTACACGAGCGTAATAGCATGCAGGAATTTTGCGATTCTTCGCTTCTCATTCTCGTTCGCGGAGTTCTCTCAGCGACGCAGGAAGCGCCGTTCTCCCGTTCCGAGAAGGCTCAGGCGTGCGATGCCTGAATAGCCTTCTCTGTCGGAGACGGAGCAGACGAACGCGCGGATCCGGCACGTATAACGCTGGCTACCCGCGATTGCTTAGAAAAAAAATAAAAATAAAATAAAAAATACACACGCGTATAACGCACACTGCTGTGCCGGCCTCGTGGGTTTACGTGATGGATTTATTTAAATGTCCGCTAGAATCGAAAACACACACACAACGTTCGAGGCGCTCTCCGGGAACTCCGGGGTGCAACCTCTGACGTCCTCCCGGGCTTTTTCTTAACTCTTTGTTTCCTGACTGAGTTCGCGGAAATTTAAAAAGACGACCGAACGGAGCTCGTCTCGCAAATTCGCTATCCGCTCCTCCGAATTGATTTATCCGATGTTGACTTTTTGGGATAGCCTTTTTTTTTTTTTTTTTTTTTTTTTTTTTTTTTTTTTTTTTTTTTTTTTTTTTTTTGTAACTGCTGGTTAAAATGATTGCGTGAAATTGCGATTAGTATAATTACTGGCGGAGTTTCACGAGTACGAAATGTAGAGAGGAATTTTCAAATCAGACGCGTCTGTTCAGGGCCAACATTTTTTTCAAAACGTCCAAACTCTGAGTTTTCAATCGTTGGTAACAGACTAATCGACTGGACTATACGACGACTGAATCTCGGGGAACTGAGTGGAGGTCGACTGGATGTATAACAACTAAATCTAGGACGTATGGATGTAGTACAGTGGCCGGAAGTGAGAAAAAGTCTCGATTTTATACATCAATAATCGTATTTTTGGGATTTAAATGGAAAATATTGGCTTTGGATGAAAATAATTATTGTATTCGTGATCAGCGGGAAAAAAATACGTCGAATATAGCCTTGAAACAAAAAAAAATGTCGAGTGAACAACGATTTTTCCATTTTTTAGCCACTTTTGAAAAAAGGTCGATTTTTGTGATTTTCAAACAACGATATCTCGGCCGTCAATGGAGCTAGGAAAAATCCGAGGTGCCTATCGTGTTCTACGGAAAAAAATATCTAAGATAGGGTGTTCTCCGAAGTTCTATAAGCGTTGTTGTCGGGCAGTTTCAGGACGTTGAAAAACGCGAAAAATTGACTCGAAAGGCAATTTTTTGATGACATTTTTTTTCTTTTTTTTTTTTAGTGGACCTTCCTCATTTATTACAATTTTGAGCTTAACTTCCTAGAAGAGGAAGCTATGCTCAAAATGGTAGAAGTACTTTGTACAAGTACTTTGGTCTTGGCACTCAGTAATAGTACTTAATGTACCGAAAAGTACTTTGATACTTTAAGTACGTACTTAAAGTACCGAGAAGTACTTTGATACTTTAAGTACGTACTTAAAATACCGAAAAGTATTTTGATACTTTAAGTACGCACTTAAAGTACCGAAAAGTACTTTGATACTTTACGTACGTAATTAAAGTACCGAAAAGTACTGTTGATACTTTAAGTACGTACTTAAAATACCGAAAAGTACTTTGATACTTTAAGTACGCACTTAAAGTACCGAAAAGTACTTTGATACATAAGTACGTACTTAAAATACCGAAAAGTACTTTGATACTTTAAGTACGCACTTAAAGTACCGAAAAGTACTTTGATACTTTACGTACGTAATTAAAGTACCGAAAAGTACTTTGATACTTTAAGTACGTACTTAAAGTACCAAATGAGTACTCATGTACTTTAAGTACTGCCCAACTCTGATTAAGAACTTTTTTTTTAAGTCCGAATTAATTACTTTATTTTGTTCATACAAAAAGGGCGGAACTCATCTGTAATTAGTATTTTTCGGAATTAGTGAAGAACAATGAGTAATAAACTCTCATCGCCGTCTTCGTAAAAAAAAAAAAAAAAAAAGGGAGATTATCGCCTTGGCGGGAACGAGTATCGATGCGCACGAGTTCTCCCCTGCGGATGAAATTATCTCGCGAGGCTCTTTCACGCGCGAACAAGCGCTCGCTAATTTGCACTTCGTCTCCCCCCCCTTCGACGATCAGACATCTGTTCTCTCGCTGGCAAATGTGTATATGTGCGCGCGAAAAGCTCCGTAAGAACTTGTGTCTCGACAAAGGGGCGAGAAGGCCGAGTTTCCGCAAGAGCCGTGTCACGATTAGTCCCATCTCGGTGACTCGTGGTAATTAATCTCCACTCGTCTCTCATCAGCGTGCGACAATGTCGAATCATCATTGGAACGGGCGGACGCGAGCTTCGAGCATTGCGCTTTCTTATTTCGTCGCTCGAGGAGCGATGAAACGTAGAAAAGACAATGTAAATTCAAGTAGAAAAGCGCGAATCGTCGGAAGGCGAATTACCACGGTCGGTAACGAAATCTGTAATGAATTTTTCACGGGTTCGTCAAAAATTCCGGAACAAACGAAAATCATTGTCGTCCTCATATTTTACTCGTCTGGAGATTGACAATATTCGTTTCACTGTAAATTTTTCGCAATCGCGAGAAAAAAAGAAAAATGCATTACAGTTTTTGTTACCGACAAAGCACGAGCGGTTCAACCGCTGAGATATCGCTCGAGGAGCTATGAAACGCGGAAAAGAAAATGTAAACGCGTGGAACGTCAAAAAGGTGAATTCCCGCGGTCGGTAACGAAACCTGTAATCAATTTTTCACCGGCTCGTCACAAATTCCGAGGTGAACGAAGATCATCACCCTCATCGTCTCTTATTCGCCCGGAGGCTGACGATTTTCGTTTCACTTGACATTTCTCGCAGCCTCGAAAAAAAAAAGAAGTGCTGTACTTTTTGTTACCGACCAAGCACAAGTGGGCCGGAGTCCGAGACGTTTTCACACGGCCCAGAACGCTTCACAATGAACATTTTTCACGGACTCTCGAGAAACCCGGATAATTTTACAGTTAAATATATATATATATATATATATATAATTTACATGTATATATTGTTAAGTATAACAGAGGTTCGTCACGAGAATAATGGAAATATGTTTTTCGCAGGTACGCAGGATACGATCGGGCCGGAGGTATGCATAAGGGGAAGAGGAAGGGGGCAGAGAGGAGCGCAAAGAGGCTCCAGCGGGGAGTGCATGTACTCTCCCTCTGTGCTACGGCGGAGGTTCAATTGCTTCGAAATTATGGTGCCCCGGGCGGGGATCCTCTTTCTTACATAAGTACCGCAGCCAGCGCGCAGATGAAAGAGAACTGCAGGTTCACCTCTCCTCGCGCAGACGTGCACGCGTGCACCAAGAGCCGGGCACTAAAACCCGCGGCCCCCGAGAGACGAGGAGGGCTCTCGTGTTCCACCCGGGAGGGCCCTCAAGGGCCCCGGCGCGATTCGGCAACAGGCGCGAGAGAGGATGGGCCTCCTCTGGAATGCGGGACCGGGTTTTCTTCCTCCTTCTTTTCTTCCTATCTCTCCCGTTTCGGACTCTTCTCCGGACCAAACATCCTTCGTTGCCTCCGTGGATCGAATCTTCGAACTCCGAGCATTCGATTCAATTTCTCGATATCCAAGTTTCGATGACTGTCGCGTTCATTCGCTTTCCCGACACAACCATCGGGAGAGACTTCTGCATTTTTTCTTCACCTCGATGTGAGACGAAGTTTTATTTTTATTTTATTTTTTTGGAATATTATTTTTGAAATTAAGGAAACGATCTCTCGATCCTTGGCGCTCAAAAACAAGAACTAACGTTCGAAAAGCAATTGCGCCACTCCTCGTTTTCTTTACCTCCAGTGTACGAGACTTGCTCTTTTTTTTTAGACTCTTGGCGAGAGACGAAATTTTTGATTCGGTCGGAAGACTTCTTCTTCTTGAAATCATTGCTCTTAAATCGTCAGTGCCAAAAAAATGTTTCACCGCGATAGGATTTTTTTTAACGTTGATAAGAGACCAATTTTGTCTTGATTTATTTTAATTTTTTTAATTGAAACATTTTTTAATAAAAACAAACAATCTTTCGATGATTGATGTTAAAAAAAATAACGTTTATAAAACAATTACGCCACTCTTCGTTTTCTCCAACTCGACTATACGAGACTTTTGCTTTTTAAGACTCTTGGCAAGAGCCGAAATTTTCTTTCGGCCGGAAGCCTTCTTTTTCTCGAAGACATTTCTCTTAAACGGAAATTAAAAATCGATCTGTCGTTATTGCAAAAAAAAAAAGACAATATTTCATCACGATAGGATTGGTTGGTGAAAAATGCAGAGACCTCCTAGATGGGGAGTCGAGACCTCCTCAGAGTCGATTCTATTTCGCGAGACCGTTGCGACGGTCGTTCGGACGAGCTCCCGGTTGCAGTGCGGCTTGCACTGTGAATTCATGGGATTGCGATTATAAATAAAGTCTGGGTCGGTGGCGCGGTGGACCCACGTGGACTCTAGGATCGAGGCCACGAGCCAAGACGTCGCGAGGGTGCACTTAGAATATATCCGTACGTAGAGTCGGTAAAAGAAAAAAAAAAAAACAAAGTAGTATGAATGCAAAAGCAGGGATTGAGTTTGTTCGCGGTTCAAAAAGCGAGAGCTCGCCGCTCGTCGGAATCGACCGGTTCCCAGGGTTGCAACAATGGCACAGAAGCGAGACGCGGTCTCGGCAGCGTCGTCGGAACGAGGGAATGAGATAGATCCTCACTCTCGGACCCTTCGCTCTCTTATTTTTTATCCCGCTATTCTCTCGTCCTTTTATATCGCTTCGTATCTCACGCCTCTTTCCATCCTCCAGGGAAAAAAAAATAAATAAAAGTGGTGTGCGAAAAGTATCGGAAATTGTGGCCTTATGTAGGTTACAGATAAAAGACGAAAAGTCGTGGGTTTTAATCTTTGCAATTTAGTACGTGGACCAGCATGCGACTGTTTTCTAATTAGTTTGCTTCTTCTCGTCTCCGATCCTTCTATCGGTTCGCTTGTCATCCCTCGCTCGATGAATATAGCGTTACTTTATCTTACGCCCGATAATGCTATTGTTTTAATGGAGTTCTTTTCATTTAATTCAATTTGAAGTGGCGGCGAAGCTGTTTCTATTAACGATTAAAAAATCGCATTACATACAATATTATATAAAATAATGCAATATATATGTATTACATTGTATAAATATAGTACATATACATAAATTAAAAATTTCATTATTATTATTTTTTTTTTTTTTTTATACGCCACGCGTTTCTAATTTCCATCGGGTTTAAAATTTGTGTCCTCGCCAGTTTGCGAGTCTCATCTCTAAATCCGCAATATAGTAGCGCATTGTATTTTTTTGTTACCGATGGGGGACGATAGGATGAATCATTCGGTCGAAGGACGCTGGAGGGTCTCCGTAGTTTGTTTTTTTTTCTCTCTACGCCACAGCCTGCGGCTCGGTGTTGCATGTGGTACGATATTTTGCCCAACGCTCGAGCGTGTAATCGGACTAGATGGCTTAGCTCGTTGATAAAGAATCCCCCGATAGAAAAATGTGTTCTGTTATTCGAAATTTAAAAGCATCGATCGTCCAGCCAGGAGTTTCGAGCCGAGGCGTATTAGACGACTCGGGTGTGCACATGGCCGTTCATGGGGACAGCGGCGTGTCGGCGTGGGCCGCTGACGCCGATTGACGTCGATCTCACTCTCGCGCGCTCTCTATCTCTCTCCGTCCCCGACGCCTCGCGTTCACCGCCCTGGGGGAACTCCCCCCCCCCCTCCCCCCTTTGTGTTTGTTTCGTCAAGCACACACCATCATCCCTCCGCTAGCTCGAGAACTCTCGGACATTTTTCGACGTAGCCTCCCATCGCACACCGACGGAAATTCAAATCGAAACGAGCGTACTCGATTACGTCATCACACCATATTATAATATTGATAATAATAATACCAGCAATAACAATAATAATAATAATAATATAGAGATAATGGTATAAATAAGACTTGCTTGGTCTCGGGAAAATCGCCCGCTTCTCGCATATCTCAAAATTAATAGTTAAAAAAAAAAAATAACTCTTGCGGGTATTTTTTCGTTCGAGTTTCTGGTCTTATCTTGGACATTTTATTGCATATCAAAGGTTACTCTTTTATATGCAATATAAAATGATCGATTGATAATAATAATAACGATAATGTAATAATATAGTTTATGGTCTACATAAGACTGGCGCGATCTTGGGAAAATCGTCCGTTTCTCGCATATTTCAAAATTGATAGAAAAAAAAAAAAATGACTTGGCGGTATTGTTTTCGATTTCCTGGTCTCACCGGACCGGAATTATTTGACCCGTAAATTTTGACAAAATTTTCGAGCCTCGAAATCCACGGTTCGGGATTCTCGGCACTGCAAGGTCAAACAATTTGTAGCTGAAAAAACGGATTTTTTTTTTTTTTCGTTCAAGAATGATTTTCGCGTGCGAAAGAACGTGAGGACGGGCCGAGAGAGAGACGGGAAAGCGCGCGAACGAATGAACGGGAACGCTCCCCTTCGGACGCCGGTACTAAAAACCAGCAGTCTGCTGCTATTCAGACGTCCGTCCTCGTCGCACTCGTTGCGGCCGCGCTTGCGCCGAGCTTCCCGGCCGGTCCGCTCGCCGCGCGGTCCGTCCCTCTTACCACGGGTTTCTCGGGCCTTCGGCTCTCTACCCCACTTCTCTCTATCAAGAGAGCCTCTCGTCGCAGAGTCCCCCGAGTTTTGGACCCTCCGCCAGGAGAGCCGAGGCGGCGCTGTGTCGCTCCACCGAGTCGGCACACGATACCCTTAGTTCGAATCGAGCGTGCGAGGCCCGAGCACTCCGACGCTCCCTCACGCTTCTCCAAACATCCCGTTCAACTCTCAGTTTTCTATTTTATGTTTTTCAAACAAAAAACTCCGAAGTTATTTTCTTCCTCGCTAAAAAAAAAAAAAAAAAAACAATCGAGGATCATCATGGAGATCCAAAAATTGGAGTCACAAAATTTGTAAACGAAAAAAAAAAAATTAAATCGTTATTTTTACGTGTGTTTTTCTCGTCGAGTGTAAAAGTAAACGAACGCCGGTCTTCTTGAGTCACGGCGCAGTTCCCCGGAACGAACGTGAGAACGAATCTACGAAAAGAAACCAAAAAAAATCGACGATCGACCGGAAGTGCCCGGACAGCTCTGGGTCTATCTTGCGCGCTCGAGAAAAACGTTTCCTAAAGTTCATGAATAAAAGAAACAAATCTATAGGGAATAAAAAAAAGATATTAAACGATAAGGGACCGGAAGTCGCTGGAACGCGAGCGATACATTCGTTTATTCCGTGAGTCTCTCCGCGGCTCTCGGTTTTAATTCCCCGTTGTGTGAGTGTTTGTGCGTGTGCGAAGCCGTAATAAAGCGTGCGGGCCAGCGAAGCCTGGCGAGCGATTGCCGAGCTCTCTCGCCTCTTGGTGGGGGGATTATTGTTATTGTCGTGGCGCGTCGCTCGGGACGCTGGCGCAGGCATTAGAGTCGCCACTCTAACGGCGCAGCGTCGAGTCCGCGCCGTCCCGGAGTTATTATCTTTTTTTTTTTTTGTTTAAACCTGTTAACTCGAACAAATTCGAAGTGAACATTTTTTTTTTTCTCGATCTTGTGCTTTTTCAATGATACATGTACACGTCCGTCAGCCATGTCGGATATCTTAACCGGACGATTTTTTGGCCGAGTGAATATTCGAAAGGTGTTGTGTTTTGCTCGTCGATAGGATAAGACAAAGCCCGGCGGAGAGAGGGGGAACAACCGTGAGGCCGACTGCAGCTTAACGAGAATGGATATAGTGTGAGAGGAGAGGAATCTTGGACGTTGGGATTTTCTGCATCGAGGGGGGAAAACGTCTTCTCGACTCTTCCTCTGTCACGATCGAGAGGTGTCCATCGGGCCCGGCGAGGGAAAATTCTTCAAGAGGAGGAAACGTTCTCGACGAGGATAAACACTGGCAGACGCGATGGACATGAGACCTGGCGATCTGCTCATTGCGGCCAAATCGGTCGACGTAGCTACATATCACTCGACGTTCTACTCCCCACCGCCGACCGAAGCGTAAGTTTTTAAACGGTCAAACGACAATATATATATAGTGTATATGTATATGTAAGTTGAAAGCACGCAGCACTGCATGAACATGAACTTTTATCGTTCGGATTTAGTTTTAACTCTCCCGAGAGAGTTCGATCGAAAAGTACATTGTGTTTTTAATGGATTTGTAGGTTAATTTTGCTACATTTAAGAAACATTTCCGAGCGATTGCGAGGCATGAGAAATTCGTTTTTTTTTTATCGTCCATTTTGGCCGTGCATACGATTGCATTGTGCGACGACGATAATAGACGGAACTAAAGAAAAATCATAATTTTGGTATAGCGAAATTACAATAGCACGAATCTTTTTTTGTTTTTTTATTTTTATTTTAAAAATTACATTGTATCAAATGATTAATTGGATCGCGATTTGAGAATTCTGATTATTATTAATCATGATTCGAGGCTGTTCGTGATTGTGATATAATAATCTGCTAATTGTTATAATCGGTTGATTCAATTTGTTTGTTTGTTTGTTTTTTTTGTTTTTTTTTTTCTCACTGACAAGGGACACAACCTGACCTTTGATTTTTGCGAATCGTGCCGATGAGTTGTTACGAAGCATCGATACGACACCGACCTGTAAACATTAATCGAAGCGGCCCCGGGCTGCTTCCGAGGCCGGAAGTGCCCGCTACGATATCAATATCAAAGGATGCTGCCTTATCTCGGCGGCGGAGTGAACTCAGGCGCATTTGTGTGTACTCTGTCCGAGTCGCTCTTTATTCTCCTACTATTTTTTTTTTTTTTTTTTTTTTGTAACTCGTGCAACTTGCAACGGATTCTCTGTTTGCACTTCTCCACCTCCGGCGTCGAATTCTCACACGGCGTATTACTCGAGGCTGTACACATATTTGTCTGAGGGCCGCGAATTCGACGGTGTAATAAGAGAACCTCGTGGATAAAATTCCGAACGCCTGTTCGTCGAAGGTTTTATCCGACCGGCGATTCTTTAATTTAAAAAAAAAAAAAAAAAAAATGTCATCCAATTTATAGGCAACTTTAGACCTATAAATGTTTTATTGTTAAAATATTGTTATTATTATTGTTCAAAATAATTTAGAGCAAAATTATTATGACTATAGACAAATTACAATGCAATATGACATAATATTCTTATATTCTATTGTGATACAATATTATTATGATTATAATGGTAAATTGCAAATAGTATGAAAAAATATTGATAAGTAACAAAGAAGGCGTGTCGAGCGTGTCTTTAAAAAGATATTTGAACTGATAGAAAGTCGATTTTGTCAGTGAGTTGACAAAATAATTGTAATCGAGAAGGGAGAAGTCTCGAAGAGATTCTCAGGGAGTTCCACGCTCTCCTCTCGGAGTCATAAGGGCTCAAGTGTGCGCTCTTTTCTCGTCGCGCCCCCTTCTCCGCCTATCACCTGGTGTGGGGGCTTTGCCGTGCGCGCGCGCGCGCACGCCGGTCTCAGAAGTCCTGGTTCCCAAACCTCGGCTGTGAAACCTTCCACAATTTCTATCGTAATCTCACGAGGCGAGCGAGCAGGATCGTTAATCCGGTTTGACAACATACCTCCCGTTTACCTGTCAGAATTTAGGATCGGATCCGGGGACTCGCTCGCGACCGATGCCGGTATCTCTTACCGATCGTTTAAGGATTATTTACCACGTTATCCCAAATACACTCGCTTGTCGCGTGTTTCCTTTTTTTTTTTTTTGCCAAAACCATTTTCGCTGCTCCGTTAAAAAAAATATATATTAATATCGATTGTTACGTTATAATATAATAATAATAATATTATATAATATAATATTTATTGTATAATATAATATAACATTTATTATATAATATAATATTTATTGTATAATAATATTAATATTGAAACATTGATATATATATATATATGTATATATGTTGGTTATTGGGATATTTTTCCTATTTTTGATTTCTTGTTTTTTCTTTATATGCCTATTTTTTATGGAGAACCACTGACGTCCGATCGGACACGTGGAGCGAGCGCGGGATATTTTTTTTTTTTTTCTTTTACTGAATAGTCAAAGAGTATGGAAGAGTGTGGAGCTTAGGGAACGATCGTTAGAGCGCTCGAGGCCCTCCCAATGTGGCACTGAGCAAATTTCGGCACGTCCCGAAAACGTGAAAGTGTCTCCAGCGAGGCGAGAGTCCCTCGGCTCGGCTCGTTCTCGACACCGCATTCTTTCATCTCCGCGAGCGACTCTCCGTTCAACAGAAAAATGTTTCGCACGTCCGCGATAGAGTCGATGACACCGGTTCGGAGTTTGCTCTTTCATTGAGGAAGCCTCGTGGCTTGCTTCTTTCCACGTCAAGGATAAGTCGATGATTTTACTACACCTGCGATTATCGTTCGCTGAGTCTGTTTATTCCGATGGATGTCGAAGAACGATTTTCATTCATTTTTGAGAAATTAATTTTGGTACTTTTGGAGCGATGCAAATTTTTGACGATGAGGAATCGAACGTTGTTCGATTGCGAATTTTGATCATCGAAAAATTGTCCTATCGGCTATTTTGGGACATTTTAATCGTTCAATTTTCACTGAAAAAAATTGAATATTGTTCGGATGTGGAATTTGATTCAACCGGAGTGAAAAATGGTCCTGATTTTCGAAAAATATCCTATCGGCTATTTTGGGCTTTTTCATGGTTCAACTTTGATTCCAAGAATTGGAACATTGACCGGATCTCAAAATTTCTTCTATTGGAGTGAAAAATGGCCCTGATATTCAAAAATTCTTCTATTGTCTAATGTGGACTTTTTTCATGGTCCAATTTTGACTCCAAGCAATCGAATATCTTTCGGATGTGGAACTTCATTAACCGGGAGTGAAAAATGGTCCTGATTTCCAAAAATTGTCCTATTGGCTATTTTGGGCCATTTTCACGGTTCAATTTTAGTTCCAAGAATCGAAACACCGTCCGGATCTGAAAGTTTCTTCATCAGGAGCAACAAAAATTCCATCACCTATTTTGGACCTTTATAATGGTCAAACTTTGATTCCAAGATATGAAACATCGCCCATGCAGAATTTCATTGCTCTGCAGTAAAAAAATGGCCCGGATCTTAAAAACTGTCTCGTCTGCTACTCCAAACCATTTAAACCGCCCAATTCTGACTCCGAGAAATGGGCCATCATCAAAATCCGAAGTCCATTCACTCACAGTGAAAAGTCCTAAAAAACCTCTATCGCCAATTCCGAACCTTTGCCATGATCCAACATCGACTCCAAAAAAAATATCACATCATCCACAAGCATAAAGTTTTCATCGCCCGAACTAAAAAAAAAAAAAGCTGACTCCAATCTCCAGGAATAAAGGGCATCGTGCAATTTCGTTTGCATTGTCCGCCTAACGGTCGGGGCCTCCTTCAAGCCGGCCCTCGAATGTGCAAGCATCATCCGGATCCGGTTCGATGAATTCGCCGGAGGAGAACACGCGTCCACCGGCGACGAGACTGTTTGGCCAACGGTCAGTCATTCCCCCCGACAATGACCCGAGGATCGCCGTCTCCGATAGAGCCCACTCCCTACCTCGTCCGGGACTCGTCGAACCTCGAAGGGCACGCGCCTCTCAAAGGAGCCCCCGAAAATTGATAGCAGCTGTTTGCTGCCGGACGCGTCCCGGCTCGTCGTCGTCGTCGTCGTCGTCGGCGATCGACAATGGAGATGACGCAGCCTGTGCGCGTCCCCGTCTGTTCCCGTCCCCGAAGAGGCGAGAGCCGTGGCGAAGTGAGCGAGAGAGACTCCGAATGCCCGATTGCAAATTCGACAAGGGGTTGGCCAAGCCCTTGCCCGGGACGTCTGGCCGGCTCGCAAGGGGAAACCTCACCGCGCTCGAGGAAGAAACCGTGCAAGGAGGGTGCTGCTTTATTTCGTTTCTCGGAGCCACCGGGACGCCGGCCTGGGACGTCTGGCCTCGTCGTCCTGCGGGAGAGCTCCCCTTCGTCCTGGAGGAGGAGGCGACGAAGCACCGAGTCGAGCCTGTGGGATTCCCGGGCGCAATTATTCTCGACCTCGGGGGACGTGAACGCAAGTCGGAGACACAAGAATCGACCTGATTGCACACATCTGCTGAGCACACGGTTGTTTTATTTTACTTTTATTTTTTTTTTTTTTAGGTTCCAAAAGACTGGAACGTCGGGGACGAAGCTGGTCGGCTGGATAGAAAAGTTGCTCGACTTGGCTGAACGGACTTCACTTTTCGTACCTTGAGGAAATCTGAAAATTGAGATTTTCAGGAAGCTTTTGAACGCAATTTACTTTTGAGTGCGAATCTCCTATGAAGCTTGTGTTAATAGGTAGAAAAAAAATTAATGACCGTGTCTGGTCTATACAAGAATCGAAATAAGGATAAAGCCACGTTAAAGCGATCATGCCAACTCGTAGATAAAAAGAAGTGAAAATAAAAATTTTTAGGAAGCTTTCTCAGGCAATTTATTTTTGACTGAACGCTTATGAAGTATTAATTAAAATATAGAAGTAAAGAACAAAGTTTATGAGGGCAAAGTTTCCTCTACAAAAGAATAGAAATAACGATAAAATCACCTTAAGGCGATGCCGCTTCCGGTTCACTCCTCCTACGCTCGGTCGGTAACAAAAACTGTAATCGTTTTTCGTGCCAATGCGAACCGTCCACGACCGACCACAAATTCTTGCACGAACACGGATATCGATTCGGCTTCACGCAAGAGTCCCTAACAGTCCTGGATGTTCGGCACCCTAAAAAAAAAAAATCGATTACAGTTTCTCTTACCGACCGCGGTATTTCATACAGTTTTTTATTTCAATAAGTAAAAAAAAAAAAATAATAACTGGTTCGCGAACTCCGCTAAGTACTTTCGGTACGTTTTTCTCAGTGTCTAAAAAAAAAAAAAAAAAAAAAAAAAAAAAAAAAAAAAAAAAAAAAAAAAAAAAAAAAAAAAAAAACACTGCTGGAGCAAATACAAGCTTGCCTCGAGTATCGGCCGCTCTTTGCGGAAAGAATTAGCGGAAGAGCGCGAAAATGCATCGAGCGAATATTCTCACGGCCGTCGTTCTCCGGCGAGCTATGTGAAAATCGTCAAAGCCACTTGTCTAAAGACACAAAAAAAAAAGAAGAAAAAAAATACACAATTCTCCGACACGTGCGACCTCCTGACTATATCCGGAAGCGATAATCGAGGGCTCGGAAGCCGGCAGGAAGATCCTCTCGCTGACCACGCAACCCTCGCAAATGCCCGTACGGAAAAAATGAAGAAAAAAAAAATGTGTCCCGTTTATTCGCGCGGGCGATTCCCACGCCCTGCGCTCGGCCTCCCTTGCCCGGCCGAGGAGTATCGAATTAAAGATTCACACGGAAAATGCCGTCGCACTTGTCATGGGAACGCGGGCACGGAAGAGGGTTGCTTCCCCGCGCGCCATAAGGAACTTGGAGAGAAAAAAAAAATAGTCGAGAGAGAGAGAGAGGGAACGAACAAAGGGAAGTTCGCGGGGACGTGGATGAGGCTCGGATATATTATAGGTGCGCCGAAAGGGAGAATCGTAACTAAACTAAAAAAAGGGGGATGAACTCGCCGAGGGGGCTTCGGCCATTGAAAATAATACATGGGCGTACATGGGCGCAGGAACAAAGGCGGAAAGGGTCTTTGATAGCGCGGAGCATAAATGCGAAGTAGTTTTATCGAGTTTGCATTTCGACGAGCAATGTTTTTTAGCGACAAAAATTTTGAATCTGACGACGAAAAAAAAAAATAAATAAATATTTCACTTCTTTTTATGCACAAATTCAATAGAATTTTATATTATTTGGTGGACAACCATTGTCCATTGGAATTATTGTATATTTGTTGATGGAAATGGAACTATTAAACAAAAAAAATAATAATAATAATATCGATTATCGATTTTAACGGCGCTATTTGAAAACTATTAGAAATGAACAAGTGGGGAAATAAATTGGTAGGATTGGTTTTGAGTAACAATTTTTTTTTTTTTTTTTTTTTCAATCTCAAGATAGTCAGGTAGAATTGTCAAAACGGGGCTGTTGCACCCGTGTACATTTAATAATACGACGCGTATGTTGGCTCCTCGGTGGAATAACGCTATCGGCGGTGAAGAGTGTAAGTGAGCAAGGGCATTGAGGCAGGTGGTGGCCAGATGTCTCGCAAGGGCTTCCACCCTGACCCTCTGCCGTTCCCCGTACATGCTCGAAGCAACGAGTGTTCAACGTGGAAAATATACATTGCACACGGTGCACATGCAACTGCGAGCCATAAATGAGACGTTGTAAAAGTCGCCTCCTTAACAAAAATAAATGCGCGAACACTTTTTTTCTCAACGACCGCAGCTCCTCCTTTTTACTTTTTATTATTTTCTCCGGTCGTTATTTTCAAAACACCATTCCAATGTTATATAATTGTCACTAACAATATATTTATTTATTTATATTAAAAAAAAAAAAAAAAAAACAACTACGCCCAATTACATGACGACAAAAGTTAAGAATAAACTGACAGTGAAAACTTAGACTTTCGGATCGTAGTATGGGTTTGGGACAGAACGCTGTCGTGAAGTTTAGCAGAAGCTAAAATGTCAAAAAGGAAAACACAGAAAACAGTAATTAACATTAAAATAATATTAAAATATAATAACAATACCGAGCCGAAGATCCTCTCGAATATTATGAATTATTATCGCCAGCGCTCTAATTCTTTAATCGCTGAACATTATAATGGTTCGAACGAGCCCGGAGCTCTTACTCAATACCTAAAAAAAAAAAAGTCTCGTGGACCGCCCGAAGGGCCGGATGCAGCGTTTCGATAAACTCCGGTCTCCCCTTATCGTCGTCCCATTCATCTCCCGCATTCTCGCGCGTGCAACAAAGTGTACAATCTGTATCGAGTGTCTCGAGAAAAGCGCGAAGGGTCGACCGAAACATCGAGCTCTTTCACTCTTCTCCCCGTAAAGACGACATTTTTCTTTTTTTTCTTCATAATTGCTCAACGTCGCTTCGTAAACATCCGCTTACAGTGCACTATTTTGTAACAATTTATCCCCTCGACCACGAATTTTATCGATCTGGCGCGAATTCCTTCTCGCTTCTGTCAGTGTTTGTAAACAGAGAATTACAAAAAAAAAAAAAAAAGAGTGGGTTTTCTCCTTGATCTTGACTCCGAGGTGGCGAACGCGGTAGCGTTTATTTGCACGGAACGCGATATCAATTTGTTTGCAAATTGGTCGAAATCTCGAGGGGCGGGCGTGGGAAAATACCGCGAGAGATCGCGCGAGCTCGGAGACATATAATGCCCGGTGTAATACCTTGCGGTATTCGTTTCAAGTTATCGCGAGGGTCGTCCCACGCGCGATACTTCCCTCGCGTATCGTGTACAGTGTAGGTGGAGACAGAAAAAAAAAAAAAAACTGGAGACGAAGATTGCGCGTGGGTGCTCGTCGGAATGCCTTGGTGCATCCCGTTCATCTGAATCTCAAAGCACCGGCGCCCTTACATTTTTTTTAAACGCATTTTACTGCTGGACCGCGTCCGGAAAATGAATTTTTTATCACCACTGTCTTTCCAGGTACAAAAAACATTGTGACTTGTAAGAAAAATTAATTATTATTATTTTTTTTTATTGAGGATAAACGCTGTACGAAATGGAAATGTTTATTTCGCATTCTGGTGCAAAAGTCTCCAAGTGCGCAGCGCAGAATAAAAGAAATATTGCAAAGGGGAAAATATCCCATGGCTTGTAAGTAAAGAAGGCACACATGGACCAGAGTTTAACGAAACCAATTCTAAAAAAATAACTAAACACTAATTGAAAGAAAAATTTAATATACATATATATGATATATCAGAGCTGGAAAAAAGCCTCAAAAACACTCAAAATACTATATGTATTTAAAGTACAAAATACTTTTTGTACTTAAAATACAGTAATAAGTACTTTTCAAAATACCTCGTAAAAATCAATACGGATGAATCGATGGGATGAATCGACGAAACGAAGCCAAAATAAAAAGAAACCCATCCCGTCGATCCATTTCGTGCAGATAGTTAATCGGCCTAACCGTACAGCCCTAATATGGAGCAGACGCAAAAGTATTTTGTATTTTGCACTTAAAGGGCCCCAATAATACTTAAAATACTGCTCAGCTCTGTAATATTATATATTATATATTATATATTATATATTATATATTATATATTATATATTATATATTATATATTATATATTATATATTATATATTATATATTATATATTATATATTATATATTATATATTATATATTATATATTATATATTATATATTATATATTATATATTATATATTATATATTATATATTATATATTATATAAAAAATGAATAGCCTGCATACCGTAGATTGGCCGTCTGCGAGTGAGGAGAGGATGGATGGACGGGTGCAGGGTGTTTATATCAGTTACACAAAGGTATTATGCAGCAAGGCATAAAAAGAGAGTGAGAGTCCTGGGCAGACAAACGTGCGCAGAGTTGCGACGGGATGAATCACCGGAGAAGCTCGAAGAAGGCTAGTCTTCGTCCCCTTTGCGCGGCCATCCTCGGCTTCTTGCCGGTGAATGAAGACTTTTTTTCATTCAAGAGCAATGCAGAATGGCGCGAGTGAGAGAGAGGGGAGGAGAAAGCCGAGAGAACAAGTGGGAGCGCTCGCGGAGTCCGCGGCTCGACTCTCGAGAGCGCCGCGGATTCTGCACTCGAGGAAGATTTATTTTTAGCGAAGGTGCGCGAAGAGCCTACTCTCCTTTGAGTACCCGGCGACTCCTCTTCCCCCGACCGTCCCGGAGATCACTCGAGGAGCTAACAGGATCGTCGAGCTCCCAAAAAGCTGGTCGCTAAGTTCGCCGAGGGAAAAAGTTCGATGAGAACAAAAAATTATTTAAAAATTCACATATTTGCAACTTTCGGAGGTGAGTTTTTGTTTTTAGTTTTACATTTACATTTATACATTTTAATGTATAAGTGAAGAAAAATAACTGAAAAAATGAATAAACGAAACATTGAAAAAAAAAAAAAACGAAGAAAAAGTACATTGAAAAAAATGAAGAAAAAGCAATGTGAAAAATTTGCAATGCAAAACGGAATTGCCGAATAATTAATTGCAATGTCGACACTATTACAGGTCTTCAGGAAAAGAATTACGGTAAATGGAAGCGACCGGAAGCGACCCATCGGAAGCCAAATTAGAAGAAGAAGCAGAAGAAGAAGAGAGGAAGAAACTCGTAATCATCGTCGAGCGATCGGACTGTCGAGGGATAATTCCCCGCCAATCATGCCGCCCCGGAGGCTCGTCGAGTCCTCGGGAAGCCGGCGACAAGAGGACGACCGGTTGCCCTCCCGAGGAAGCTAACGACGCGCTTGAGGGAGCCGGAAGAAATGTGGAAGCAATTCGACAATCTTCCGCGAACGATCGAAATATCCGGGGAGGACAAATTTCGTTATCCTGGACAGTCCGCAGCGAAGAAAGTGATGTCGAACGCACGGCTGCGTGACACGTTGCTTGTGGCCGAGCCCGGCACGGGTTTATTGTTGCGAAACGGAGTCGCGTCGCCGAGGACGGAAGGAAGGAAGAAAAGGCAGAAGGGCCCGCCAAGAGGACGACAAAAAAAAGCCCTAAAAAAAAGGTGCAAGGAAGTCGAGGGTAAACTCGACGGTAACAACTGACTCCCGATGGCGGTGCGCCGACATACCGCGGCGAATAATACTTCGAGCATAAGGGAGGTCCTTTCCTCAGGAAAGGAGCGCGCGCAGACAAGAAGCGCGTATCGAAAGAGACGAGCGTGACGAGGACGAAGTATAATGTACACAGACGTACCGTGCGCAGATGGCTGCGAACTCTCGTTTCCTTCGAAAGGAGGGTTGAAAAAAAAGAAACGTAGAGGATCGATAGTCGTGGAATGAATGTGAGAGAGCCGAACGGCGAGAGGATCGAGGACTTTTAGAAATAAATAAAAATAATCGAGTCGAAGAAGTTTCGACTCGATTATTTTTTATTTAAGATCGCAAGAAATCGCTGGAAAAAGCTTCGCGAGTGACCTTACCGACCGAGGCAAAGTTATTCCCAATTAACATTGTTATAGTATTTTTTCTTTACGGTATAATTGATAGTGTTATCAATATAATACTATTTAATAGTATTAATAGTAGTGGCCGCGGTCAGGGAAAACTGGAGAAAGTCAGGGGGAAAAAAACTTAGTCGGAGAATCAGGAAAAATTTGGAAATTTCAAAATTGGTCAGGGAAAAAATAAATTGTCGCCAAGCCTTCT
Organism: Amblyjoppa proteus; assembly: GCA_963922035.1. NCBI lineage: Eukaryota > Metazoa > Arthropoda > Insecta > Hymenoptera > Ichneumonidae > Amblyjoppa > Amblyjoppa proteus. The sequence continues at coordinate 3,199,818 of OY998230.1, forward strand.
ATATATAAATAAAAAGTACATAAAACGAAGCCTTTTTAAAAAATTGGGAACATTAAAAAAACAGAATTAAACGAGTTATGGCGTATAGCGATGGCTGATTGGATTCTTTTTTTACCGCTGAATTTTGTTGCCTACGGAGAATTTTTTGAGGCCGCTGATCGGACTAAATTTGAGGATTACTTTGAACGACTTTCGATCGATAAATAGGAAATGTTGTTTTTTTTTTTACGAATTGTTTATCGTTCGTTCGCAAGTAAAAAATTACGGGCATTATGCAAATCTGCCTTGGGTAAGAAAGATTTATTTTCCCGAGGTTAAATGAATATAACCGCGAGGCACTGATGAATATCTATCGTTTACGAAAGGAATGCAAATATCGCGCGTGTCAAGGCCAGACCGGCGTCCCCGTGCCGCTTCGGCTACCTGCGTAGAACCGCGGTAATCTTTGATTCTTTTTTTTCGAGTCCTTGAAAAAATATTTCATTACCATTCGTAGCCTTCGAGTACCGAGTGAAAAATTTGTACGGGAGGAGAGTGCGGCAAAATGGACCGTTAGAAAAAAAAAGTGCTGGAGAGAAATGTAAGAAAAAAAAATGTCTTAAGAAAATAAAAGTGAACTCGTAACATTCTCAAATTAACGACATCGGGAAACGAATATCTGTCGAGAAATTTTACTTATATTTAAAAAAAATTTTATAACGTACCATTTTGTAGCGCTCTCGACTTCGGCGGCTCAAAATTTCTCAATCAGTTTGATCTCTCATCGTACCTAAGATCGCCTGTAAAATCGAATGATTTTTGGCAATTGAATCGTAAACTCCTCGGAAAAAAAGGCGACAATTTTTTAATAAATTCTTTAAAATAAAAAAAATAAAATCCGAATTAACGAACGTCAACGAGAACGAATCTTTTCGAGGCCTTGCAAAGGAATCCGGCAGGACTGTTAAGAGATCCGCGTTTCTCTCCGTGGCGAAGGATCGACGGATAGAAAACAGGAATTTAAGTGGCTCGAAGGATGAGGTGGAGAGGCGTATCGTGCGAACGGGAATAAGAATACGAGGAATTTGAAATTGGGCGGCAGGGGGAAGGACGAGGCTCTAATCTGCAGCAGGGGGGAAGGTCGAGGAGAGAAAGCTCAGCTGACCGTCCCCGGAGGAGAGCGTCGGCGTCCCACGTGTGCGCGCGCCCGCGCGCGTTTGCTCGAACGTTCCGAGAATTTAAAGGGCCAGGTATAATCGAAAGAGGTAGAGTCCCGCATCGTCTTAAAGGCGAAGAAGTAGAGGAAGGAGAGTGAGAACACGAGACGGGAGAGGAATAATAAACATCAAACTTGTTTAAAAGAACCCTCGCTTCCTCGTCGAACTGTGAGCAAGTAAGAAAAAAAAAAATAGCTCCAATTTTGAACAAGTTCACAAAGTAAGGTCAGATTTTGAACTAGTAAGAGAGAAGAGATCACATTTTGAGCTGCTGAAAGAAATAGCACAAACTTTGAGCGATTTAAAAGAAAACTCAAATGTTGATTTAATAATAAAAAAAATCAAATGAGTCAAACTTTGAGCCATTAAACACAAAAAGCTCAAATTTTTAGTTAATAAAAAAAATAAACAAGTAAGTCAAACGCTGAGCTATTAGACACAAAGAGTTCTTCTTCAAACTTTGCGCCATTAAACACAAAAAGCTCAAACTCTGAACTATCATGATAAAAATAGATTAAACTTTGAGATAGAAAAAAAACCTTGCTCAAACTTGACCTCGTAAGAAAGAATAGCTCGACCTTTGAGTTATTGAGAGAAACATTGTTCAAAGTTTGAGCGCCTAAGAATAAGAAAAATGTCTCAAAGTTCCGCAGGAACGGATGTAGAAAGAAATGTATTCTTATTCCTCGTGCCCGGACGAGTCGTCGATATACGCCTGACTTTTATCGTGAATGCGGGATCGTTTGGCTCGCGCCACCACCTTTTGTTGCCCTCGGAAATCTACCTCCCCTCTCGCGCATATCGTCTTCAAAGCGTCGAAACGCAATGGGGAGTTTGTCAGCTGCTCATTCCTCGACGTGCGTTCCTTCTGGCGTGCTTGCGAGCCGCCGCCGCTGTTCCTTCGTCCCGATACCAAGGTGAAAAACCTTCCTTAGGGTGCGAGCTAAACGGCCCACGGGAGCGTCTTAAAATAGAGAGCTCGAAAGTCGCGATCGACGAACGGAGCACGCTCATAGAGCGACAGCTGTCCCCGGGGCGCTACGCACTCCGGCGGTGGTGCACCTGCCGCACCGCGGCCTCTTACCTGGGTCATTCGTAGGTAGATCGGGGATGCCTGGATAACGAGCCAGGAAACTCAACGAAGTCATTAGAATACAATAAGATAGAGGAAAAAAAAAAAAACGAAACTTAAGGACGGGGAATTTCGAGACTAGGAACGGCGCATTAGGCAGCTCCACGAGGTTACGCGTTAGTTTTTTTTTTTTCTTATTTTGAATTGTTTTCTTATTTTTAAAATTTTTTGTAGTTATGTTATGAGACGAAGAAAAAAGGATTGGTTGATTGGACTCTGGGAATAGCGATATTGGGCAGATCCTTATTTTCTAATGTGCTCTGCAAGCGACTCGTTCGGCCCAAGTCGACGGGGGAGAGAAAAAGCGATTTTTTTAACGCAAAGGAGTCTCCGAAAAATCTGTAAAAAATTGTAAACGTGGTCCAGGTATGGGAGATGTCGCGTGAATTTTTTTTGGATTTTTTGCACTCGAGATTGTCCCTCAAAATGGTGGAGATTTTTAATGGAGCGACTCATTCAGACCAAATTGGAGTATGAGAGAAAATACGGATTTTCATGTGCAAAGCAGGCTTCGAAAATAAAAAATAAAAAATGTCTGCATCTGGTCCAGAGATGAGAGATGTGGCGTGAATTTTTGTGGATTTTTCGCACTCGAGACTGTCGCTCAAAATTGTGCAGTCTCTTAACGGGACGCTATGCCCGACACTCTCAACGGTCGGCGAATTCCTCGACGACTCAAAATACAAGGCGGCCTGTTACCATCAAGATTTAAATCATTCATACGTCTGCGCGACGAAGCCGAAGGCCCCCGGACGCGCTTGTATAACATTGACCATATAGATATATATTGTGTTTCATCGACGCCGAACGACTCGACGAAAGGGTACGCAGAAGAATGAGACGCGAGGGAGACAGAGAGGAGCTTTAAAATAAAATGTAAATAAAAATTGAAAACAGGTCTTACAGCCACCGGGCAGACAAGTCGGCCCGGCGTCTCTTCGCGACATGAATGAGACTATCTTCATCTTTCTTCCTCAATCTTCTCTTCTCACCTTTTTTTCACCTTTATCTTCGTTCATTCATTCCACTTTCTTTCTCGCTGTTTTGAGCCGGAACTTCAATTCTATCGAACAAAATCTTCTCTTCCATATCTATCGGTTATTTTGTTTAAAAAATAATATATTTTTTTTTATGGCAATAGAATAATGATAATAATTTTGTAAAATTAAATAATAATTAATTTGTTCAATGATTTAAACAGCTCGAAGAAGACAATACAGGAAACATCGAAGAAAAAAGAAGCCGGGACGCGGCTCGAGAGCCGAAGATGTCGTACCGAAGATGGAAGAGAAACGCGGAGGAGCCGGAGAAGCGAAGGGGACGGTCGAGCCGAGTGAGAGGAAATCTCACGCCACGTGCCGTCAGGATTTAAATCCAAGGATACCCGCGACCGTTGCGGATCTTTAAAGACTCGCCAGCTCGCGCGCACGCCCGAGCTCGGCACGTTGACTCGATCTCCCTGAGCGGAGACGCGCTTCCGAGCAATGCGATTTACGTAACGAAAAAAAAAAAAAAAAACTACTCATACACTTGCTGGTTGGTTCGTTATTAATCTATTAATCTATATTGGTCGACTTGTTTTTCTGAACAATGTAGAAAAACACTTTAGCGGGAAACTATTTTTTTATTCGCAGTTTTCTTCTTTCTCAACAATTCGATAATTTCGAGAATCGATATGTATCGAATTGGGAAACTGGAACAGAGCCAATCGGAGCGCTGGGAAAATGAATAGCCACGAAGCTCCGAAAAGAGTAAAGATAAAAAGGGATCCAGAGCAAATGCAATCGATTCATATTTCGCTTTAAAAAAAAATTCGATAATTTTGAGAATCTATTTATATTGAATAGTCGATATATATATATATATCGAATTAGGAACAAACGGCAGAGCCGCTTGGAGCGTCGGAAAAATTAGTAGCTCCGAAACTCCGAAGAGAATAAGGATAAAGAGGGATATAAAGCAAATCCAATCGATTTGCGTTGTTCCGGCCATTATCCTCGGTGCTCACGAGGCAGAGTCCTCGGACCCCTGCACGGACAGCTGCGTGTACGCAGCAGCTTCGACGTCGCGTCGTTTATGTGTGTGTGTGTTTGTGTGTGTGTGTGTGTGTGTGTGTGTGTGTGTGTGTGTGTGTGTGTGTGTGTGTGTGTGTGTGTGTGTGTGTGTGTGTGTGTGTATAAAACTCGAGATATGGAGGGGTACACGAAAAAAATTCACCCCTGAAACCTCCGTAGCACGAACTCTCTGTTTCTCTCTATACTGCGCCGCAAACTTTGGGGGAGGCTAATAACAATGAGTACGGGAGACACTATATCCACTGCCACGACGAGGTGTGCACATGCCGCAGTAAGCATATGCCCGGGGGAGTGCGAGGGCAGGCACAGATGGTCGGGAACTGTAGGAGCCTTATCATACACCTTTTGCAGCGTACTACTATGTACCACAGTACCCCGGCACTTAATACCTATCTGTAATAACTACATCACGCACACCGTGGAGAAACCTTTTTTTATTTGCATTTTTTTTTTTTCGTAGAAATTTATTCTATTTGGAAAATTGTGATGAATTATAATTATATTCAAATTTAGATTTAATTTAATTGATTTAAAGGGCTGAATTTTATAAAAGCGAAGGCGATGTCTCCGAGCCACTTTGTTATTATAATTAGATTTAGATTTAATTTTATGAGATTCAGAGGTTTTTACATTTTAGAAAAGAGAAGGCGATAACCCTGTGCAAATTTGCTATTATAATTAGATTATTTAATTGCATTAGATTCAGAGGCTAAAATTTCAGAAGAAACATTTTTGTGTCTCCGAAGAAATTTGTTATAACAATTAAATTTAGATTTTATTCAATTAGATTTAGAGGGCAACATTTCATAAAAGAGAATGCGACGTCTCCGATCCGATTTGTTATAATAATTAGATTTGGATTTAATTTAATTAGATTCAGAGGGGTAAATTTTAGAATCACGGATACGAATGTACTCGAATTTATTGTTGTGAAATTCGATATATCTTTTTGATTTTTTGAAAGTGCAATTCGACGACGAAAAAGGGTTGAATAAATTGTTCGTTTTATGGCCGTGGCGCTCCGCTGAGAACGGACGGATATCGCAAGTACCATCGAGTTCGCAGAGCGATATACCCAAGGGAGTCGTACTCGCTTCCGAGAAGTCTTTGACGGTTGCATCGATATCGCTGGAGCCGCCGGCGGTGCCGAACAGAGAGAACCGGAGAATTCTGAGCAAGAAAGAGCCTCAATGTTAAACTCCGCGCTCGGCTCTTACGCGTGTGACGCAACTCCGGCCACTGTGTGTACTCCGTAATTCAGAGCTCAATGATCTGGTTACCCGCGGACTCGGGTAACAGAATTCCGCTGACGTCAGAGTCCCATAGGCTTCGGGTTGTTCGCCTTTTTTCGTCTATATACATTTTTTTTTACTTTTACATTCACCTTTTAATCTTCCTGAACCTCTCTTTACGGTTATCAGAATTATTATTTTGTTCTATGTGTAAATTAATTATTACAAAATAGCAATGTACAAGAAAGATTCGTACCCTTTTGTCTAAAAACATCCACAATTATTTTGTTGTCAATTTTACAAAAAAATATTCGTAACGTTGACAGACGTTTTTGTAAAATGGACAAGATTTTTTTTTGTCAAATTAACAAGAAAAAAAATTGTCGTCGTTTGTGGACAAGAAACGTTGCTACCTATTTTACTGTTTATAATAGTAAAAGGGTTAATGGAAGAGTAAAAGAATGCGATATAACAAATAAAATTCATTAAATTTCATTAAAATGAATCAAATTTACAAAAATTCAATTCAGTATATAAACATTTTTTCAATTCAACTTATGAAAAATAAACGTGTAAGAGTGAAGGGTTAATGGAGGAGTGAAAAATTCGATACAATAGAAGGGTTGAATTGCGTGTCCTAAGAGCGACGAGAAAAGTTGGAGCGTGACGGAAAGGATAAAAATGAGTTTCTGAACGACTTCCCTCGACCTGAGAATTGTCGGTACGGGTCGTAGGGAGGGCGATGGAGGAGGAGAGGAAAGAGTCATAGGGCACGCATAAACTCGAAAGAGTAACTGTCGCCGGGAGACAGGAAATTCATTAAACCGAAGGCGAAACACTTGTGGCTGGCCATCGGAGAAAGACAATGGGGTATGGAGACAGAGGCTTCGGGCATACCGCAACAGGATGCGGTCGTTATATATCCGGGGGGGGGGGGGAAGAGATTTTAGAGCCAAGAAGCCAATCGATGCTGCAAAGGCAGTCGAGAGCCAAAAAAAAAAGAAGACAGAAGAAACATGAAAAAAGACAGAAAAAAAACAAGAAATGGAAAGGGATAAGAAAGTATCAGGAAAGAGCAGCGAAGACAGGAAGAAGAACAAGCGAACCGTGACTTCCTGCACAATTCTTCAATCGCCAAATTTTTTTTTTCTACTAATTTTTAGTCATTCTTTTTTCGAAAAATTGTATCGAGGACTTTTTTTTAAGTTAACAAAAATGAAATACTCCGAAAATTGAGATTTACTCGGAAAGCATGCCGGATGCGGAAGCAATGTAAAAACCTCAATTCTTAGCGTATTTTTAAAGGTACAGGAAGTTGGCCCCCATTTTTAGAAATTCCAGACTGTAAAGTTTGTTCTGAGTTATTCTAGGGTTGTACTACAATGTTCCGAAAGGATAAGTGTTTCTAAAGTAAAATCCGTTGCGGTGACGCGAAAAAAACAAGTTTTGAGCCCCCCCCTTGTGAGAAATAGAATGCTGGCTGTTCTAGGCTGTTCTAATTATTCCAAACATTGTTCCAAATTCTGAACACCGCCAAATGAAAAATATGCTAATGGAAACAAAAAAAAAAACATTTTCTTGACGATACGAACATTTTCGAACGTTTCGAACAATACGAAACCTGTTTTTTTTAATGTTAACTAATTTACAACTAAACAATCATGATAATCAATCTGACATGATCATCGATAGACTGATAACATAATTTTATATGGTGATATATTTCATACATTTTATGAAATTGAAACTCCAAAATCGAAAAATAACGCAAAATTATTGTACTCTTCGCGCGTGCTTCCGAGCGTTTGTGCTCTTGACGCACTGGCATCGATTATCAAGACTCGGAACGGTTATCCTAGCTCACGCGTAAAATTTGCAGACGGTGCGCTGCATCGAAGCCGAGATTCGCTCAATGGGACCGTTTGTGTTGCGTAAGCTCGAGAGAGCGAGAGCCGTTTAAGCGTCCCAGCGATATGGTGTGTCACGCCGTGAAGCACGTGCTTCGCTATTTTATCCGACTCACTATATATATATATATAAAATTTTCTTTTTTTTTACTTTGCACGCTTGAAACTTTTTTTCATTGCACTTGCTGCATTTATACGCTAATGATTGCTCCGCGGCTCGAGCGGTCAGCTTGTTTGCTCGAGGATAATTCAACGATTTGTTTGCGTCTGCGTCGCGGCTTTGCGATTGCTGAGACTGCGAGTCTGATTTTTTTTTGTCCGCTCATTGTAAGGTGCTCTCGCACATAGACGTAATAAGCGCGCCGTTCGCTGTAATTAATTTTTAAATTTTTTTGATTGCAGATCCAGATCGGCGTATGATTCGAGCAGCGCCGAGGATTCCGACGGTGAATACTCGAACTCGGCGATATATCAGACGACGAACATCTCGTCGCAGAGCGGAGCGGCGACGGGGAACAACAACGGCGCAGCAGGGACGAACATCACGTCCAGTAATGCGCCACAGGGAAAACACATCAACAAGGGTCGATGGACCAAGGAGGAGGTAGAAATCCAACAAATTCACTCGTGGTCTCTCTCGAGGGCATGCGAAATAACGCCGTCGATAATAAAAAACTGTCGCGCCTTTTTTAAAATATAAAGTTGCTGAAACTTCTGTGTTCAAAGGAAATAGAGGAGCACACTGTGGAATTTATAAACAATCGTGGCATTCTATTTCCGTTGGAGAATAAAGTTTAGGCAGCCTAGAAAAAAAAAATTGCAATACAGTTTTTATTACCGACCGGGTGCGCGGCGGGCGACAGGATTTTTCTCATCACCCTAAAGTTTGCTAAAAAACTATTGCCGATCTACCCAATAAAGTCTCGGGCGCCCTGGAAAGAACATTCGAGTCTTCCTGGCGGTCTCAGAGGCGCAATTTCAAATCGAATAGTCAGAGGGGTCAGCGAAGAACAACCCTGCACGGTCCAGTCCGAGGGTGCGGAACGAACGAAATGGCTGTTTTATGTCACCTCGAAGTTTCCGAAAAAAAGCAATTACCGTTCGACCATCGAACTACAATTAAAAACCTGAAACCCATTAAAAAAAATTGTCGAAATTATATAATTATGTGTTTTTTTTTTTAGGAGATAAAATAATTTTGCAATTTTTTTGAGGAGATAAAAGAATTTTGTAATTTTTTGAATAGATAAAAAAAATGTTTCGATTTGTTTTTTTTTTTTTTTTGCCGTGCACTCGAATGTTTATTTGTAATTGGACGCTAAGGTCTCGGAGTCGCGATCTCGAGTCGGATAGTCCGGGGGGTCCGCGGAGAGCGTCCCTGAGCGGTCCAGTCCGAGGGTGCGGAGGGTCGTCGCTGTCCGACGAGCGTGCAGTGTAACACAGGGGAGAGGCAAAGGGTTGCTCCCGAACGCCCGATACCCGACAGATGGGGATGAGCAGCAGGCCTCGTCGTATCGCGACGTTCATACGGTTTCCCATGGGAAAGTCGTCGGGCCTCGATCCCACGTGTCGATCGGTGTAGGGCCTCTTCGCGCGTCCCTCTGTCCCTCGAGCTATCCCCAATACACACAGGATCGGCGACCGCTGATCCGAAGGGACTGCAATAAAAATAGGTGCTATAAAAATTTCTCCCTTTGCGCCCCCTTTGGATTTCGGGCATTTCGAGATTTTAAGGCTAATCTTCTCTGTTCGATGAGAGAAGAAAAAAGAAGCAAGAAAAAATTGTGAGAAAAATGAACTTCGGGAATTTCCGATGAATTATAATTTAATGCTCCATTTGTTTGGTTTCGCAGGACTCGTTGCTGAAACAGCTGGTCAGCAACGCCGAAAAATTGGGCACCGGACTGAGATGGGACTCAGTCGCGGCGCACTTTCCCGACCGGAGCGACGTACAGTGCCAGCAGCGATGGGCCAAAGTCGTCAATCCAGAATTGGTCAAGGGACCATGGACCAAAGAGGTGAAACACGCTTCTTCCTATTTCACCTCCAAGTTGCCATTATATTTGAAGAATCTGAAAAAAATTCATATGTGCTGAATCGATACGGTCAAGGTATCTCGGAAAAAACTAGGCAGAACTCCTGGAATTGTTTTAAATGAAAGCAAAAACGGAGATACGGGTAATAAAAATGAACCGAGTATTTTAGAACTTCGCAGGTGGTTTCACCTCGAAGTTAGGATAGTATTGAAGAAGAAAAAAAAAATTGCAGAATCTATACCGTCAAGGTATTACAACAAACCAGGGAAGAACCTGATAAATTGTTTTAAACGAAAGCGAAAACTGAGATGCGTGTAATACAAATGAAGCAATTATTTTAGGACTTCGCAGATGGGCCGTCGAGGACCTTCACCCTGGTCGGATCGAACGGGACTCCGCGGGAGCTTAGGCTCCGAACATTAGAGCCCTGGGCCTTCCATCTCGTTTCTCCCCCTTGCTCTACCGTAATAAGTCCTTCCTGACCAATTAGGCCGGCCGGGCACGGCCGAAACTGGTTTTCGTTTGAAAATTTTCCGACTAAACGAGCAGGGATCTCCCGCTGGTCCTACCTCGAATCTTCCTCGTGGCTACTCCAACAAACATTCTCTCTCTTCTCTTTCTTTCCAACTCTATCGATTCGTTCCACTTTTTTTCTCCTCTTTTTTATTTGAGGAGGAAGCCTTTTTCGGTACGAAAAAATTGGGCAATAAGCCCCGGTCAATTTTCGTCCAAGCAAGTGTCCGAGGACTTCGCGAATCAAACTCGATGTGTCGCCCGTGCACTCCGAATTCGCCGCGGGGCGCAACATTTCTTCGACTTCCATCCTCTCGTCTCTCCTCTCCGTCGCCTCGTTCGACGAATCTTTGTTTTCGTACGGCGGGAGGAGAGAACCTCTCTCGAATGCAGTCGGAGTCGCGGGTAACGGACGCGCCGATGCTCGATGGAATGCCGCGTGGGAAAGAGAGAACTCTTCTCTTATCCTCCTCCGCGAGAGGATATCCCAGCGCGCTGACGAGCTGCGAAGACGTGAGCTGCAAATAAAATCAAATTTCTATCTTACTCCTTTCCTATTGAAGAAAAAAAAAAGAAATAAATAAATCTATAAACTTTGAGCATTTCCGCTTGAAGATTTTATTTGCTCTTGGCAAAGTTTACAATGAGCTGGGAATAAAAGCAAATTTCTATCTCGCTCCTTGCCTATATAAAAAAAAATCTATCAATTTTGAACATTTTCGCTTGAAAATTTTATTTGCTCTTGGAAAAGTCGACAATGAGCCGGGAATAAAGTCAGATTTCTATCTTGCTCCTTTCCTATATAAAAAAAAAAAATCTATCAATTTCGAACATTTTCGCTTGAAAATTTTATTTGCTCTTGGCGAAATCGACAATGAGCTGGGAATAAAATCAGATTTCTATCTTGCTCCTTTCCTATACAAATAAAATCTCAATTTTGAACATTTTCGCTTGAAAATTTTATTTGGTCTTGGCGACGTCGACAATGAGATTGACAATTATTTTTTTTTTCTTTTTTTTTCATTTTCGAAGATGTATCCAAAAGTCTATAGCGAATAGGAGTAATTTAAAGGGAGTCCTGGTCGGCCGAGTTGAGCGCATGCTCGAAACTTCGCTCGGCGAAGCGGCCAGACTCGGTCGTGGGGTATGCAATAAGAAAGCTTGAGGCTCGCTCGCACGGGTCTCCCGCGGCCGGGAAGCCGGCGCGAGCGAGGGAGAAAGGATGTAACGGTGGGATGCTGCACGCGGAGCGGAGAGTGGGCAACGCACTCGGCAACAGCCAAGGGCAAGCCGAGCCACGGAGGAGCCCGGACCGCAGGCCGAGCGCGTGTTCCTCGTACTAATACGAACCTCGAGCCTCGTAAAGTACCAAGGCCTTTTACTTTGTTTATCCCAGCATCCACCTCACGGCTATTACATTTTTTAATAGAACCTTAAAAAAAACCCTTCGAGGTGGCGAAACGTAAAGAAAAAAAAAACGCGAAAGTGGTGAAACGTAAAGAAAAAAAGACGATCGAACCAAGCTTTGTACCAATTATCAAGCGAACGAATAAGATAAAGGAGAGAGTAAAAAAAAAAAATCTTCGATGAGCGGATTCGAAAAAGTTTGCCGAGTAAAAAAAAGTTTCACCACTCCGAGATTCCCTGAAAGTGGTGAAACGTATTTTTACCGCAGTCCCGGTAAAGAAAAATAAAAATAATCGGAACTCGCTTTGAATTAATTATCGAGCGAACGTGGAAGATAACGGGGCGAAGAAAAAAGAAATCGTCTAAATATTGGACCATCGTTTGATACGGGGATTCGAAAGAGTTTCGTCGGTCGCATGTCGCCTCGAGAGATTTTCGGATGCATCGAAGGAGGGGTTCCACGAAATTGCAGTCCGCACCCCTTTGCCCCCTTCCCCGTCCGGCATTTCGCTTCCTTCTTTTCCTTTTCACCGCTGGTCATCCTCGTCGTCACTGCCGCGGTGGTCCGGCCTCCGTCGTTCTTAACACATACTCGCGAGCCCCGCACCAGTGCCACGAACACCGCTATCTCCGTGTTTTTCTCACGCTCGCAAAAGCGAGCCCCCTATGCCTCTCTCTCCCCCTGCAAAGCGGCGATGGCTCTTCCTCGATCATCCCGGAATTCATTAGCGATACGTGCAGTCCTCCGGGCCCCCGATATGCGACAAGAAGACTTCTCAAGTTTGACGGCACCTTATCCAGGAAGCTCGTCTTATTATGGTGCCTCGTTATTTATCTGTAATTTACTTCTTTAATTCGATCGCCATTGAGAGCCATCTCCCGGCCCTTGCTTCCTGGTTGCAATATGACGATTTTATTTTCTGAAAAAAGTTGACGCTTTCGTTGGCATTCGAGAGTGGACTGTAATTTGTCGGAACAGTATGGACGATAGAAGGCCATTTTTTTTTAAACCTTGCGGCGTTTAGATGCGCAGATTATGCGATCCACTTGTTGACGCCATTTCTCGTAACTTTGCGGCGTTAGACGCAGAGATTACGTTGCAATCTTTATACTTTGCAACGTTAGGAGATTACGTGACCCGCTGGGCGAAGCCGTTTTTTTTATTTGGCAGCGTTAGGTACGGAGATTAGGTGACCCACTTGTTGACGCCATTTTTTAAACTTTGCAGTAGTGCTTAAGTACACCACTTTTCGACGCTATTCTTTTTTAACTTAACAGCGTTAGATACGGAGATTATGTGACTCACTTGTCGACGCCATTTTTTTTAATTTTGCAGCATTAGTTACAAAGATTACGCGACCCACTTGTCGGCGCCATATTGGAATTCAAAGGGTTTAGTTATGGATGCATCCGGCCCACTTGTCGGCGCCATTTTTTAAAAATCTTTTCAGCATTGAATCCAGAGATTGTGTGACCCATTCATATTTGATTGACGTGTATTACAGACGATTTTTATGATCCCAACTTTCGAATATCGGCCAATTTGATACAATTGAGACACCCGAAAGTTTTTTCACCCAACCAGGAAGTCAATATCGTCCCGCCTTTACTCTTATTATCTCGCTTCTCATTATTCGATCAACGTACTTGACCCCTGTCGTTTTTCTGTCCGTCATCGCAGGAAGACGAGAAAGTCGTCGAATTGGTGGAGCGTTACGGTCCGAAAAAGTGGACCCTCATAGCGCGACACTTGAAAGGACGCATCGGCAAACAGTGCAGGGAAAGATGGCACAATCATCTGAATCCGGGAATAAAAAAGACAGCGTGGACCGAGGCCGAGGATCGTATAATCGTCGAGGCACATCGACGCGTCGGCAATCAGTGGGCAAAGATCGCTAAGCTTTTGCCAGGAAGGACAGACAATGCCATTAAGAATCATTGGAACAGCACGATGAGACGAAAGTACGAGGTGGAAGAGGGTCGCACAACCGGGTCGAGGGGTAAGAAACTTAAAAAAAATTATTTTACTAACACAATTAACTGCACCATTATCGTAAATTCGTTTAACTGTCGAATTCCTCGAGGCTCGAACTGTATCGTGGAGTTAACATTCCTTTAATTTTTTTTTTTTTTTTCACAGGCCGCGGTAGAAGAAAAACTTCCGATTCCGGAATAATCGTCAAGCAGGAGCCTCGCTCCGTCCACGACGAGAACTCGAGCCAGGGCCAGTTCGGCTCGTCGTTCTCGAAGGTAATGGTGAAGCAAGAGGACAGCGGTATCGGGATGAGTTCCCGGAGTATGGAGGTCGACCAGCTGGACTGGACGAGGGCATGGGAACCGCCGCAGAATCAGCATTACCATCATCATCACCATCATCACAATCAGAGCGAGCATCAGCAGGATTCTCACGCGAACAGCTACCAAAGCTTACTCCAAATAAGCGGCGACCGCTCGAACGGTGGTTCGACCACGAGCCAGCTGGACTCGCCGCCGAGGCGAGGCCTCGACGTCAAAGTCAAGTCCGAAGTTCCACCGCTGTAAGTCAATTTTTCCTTGTTTCTGTCTCTATCAAAAAAAAAATTAAAAAATTAACATACCAACATTTTTACCAGATACTTCAACATCGAGCTCGTGACCGAGGCGAGCGGTTCGGCGAGTTCGGACATTCGTCTTCTGCCAATGCCCGATCTCGAGCAAGAGATCAACGACGACGACGAGCGCGAAAAATCGAGTCCACCGCCGATTCTCCGTCGTCGCAGGGCGGCGCTTCACCAAGCCATGGCGATGGCCTCGAGGACCGAGACGCCGGACAGCGGTTCGCACGCCGAGTACATACTTGGTTATCACATGCACAACTGCGAGCACAATCAGCCGAGCGGTTCGACCGCGCCCTCGACGCCGATAAAGCAACTGCCGTTCAGTCCCTCGCAGTTCCTGAACAGCCTCAGCCCGGAAACTTCGTGGCCGAGGGCGAGCACGCCGAAGGGCAGTCCCGGGCCCCTGACGACGCCGCAGCCCGCGGGACTGCGGAGGGGTCAGAACGACGGCAACACGCCGAGGACTCCGACGCCGTTCAAGAACGCCCTCGCCGAGCTCGAACGTCGGAGCGGCGCGACGACGCAGCTGCCCGCAACGCCGAGCCGTCTCGACGCCCTCACAGAGATCATCAAGCAGGAGACCGACCGAGAGAGCCTCGCCGGAAGCAGCAGTATGCTCCAGGACTCCGGTTACGGAACGGGAAGGAGACGCGGCAAGGAGAACAGCGCCCCAGGCGGCAAGAGGGCGAGGAAAGCTCTCTGCCAAGCTTGGGCGAACTCTCACGACAGCTCGGACATGAGCTTCGCCGTCGAGACACCGGTAAGTCTCGCTTCGGAATACCGAAATCCTCAAAAATTAGGAACGAAAATTGTAAGAAGTTACAATTTTTTTTAAAATGTGTTTATTTTCATTTTTTTCAAATTAATTTGCAGAGCAAAAGTCTGGACACCTCCGTGTTATTTTCGCCGGCGTCGATGGCACTGGAGGATAGCTTCCTAACGACGGGAGGGCCGAGCCCGTTGAAGGTAGAGTCCCAAATCCAATGTCAGAATCAAACGGTCCAAAGTCAATCGCAACCCGCCCTATCCTGGTTTTATTCACGCACCAATCGCCTGTAGACACGCTAGCCGGCCATCTTATCTCTTGTCTATTAACTACTCCATCTTTACTATGCTGTACTTGTTTTCTAACACCTTCGTAAATCACTTCACTTCGTAAATCATCGTACTTACAAACCCGCCCCCCCCCCCCCTTTCTTTTTTAACGCCCACTCGAGTCAGCACTGAGACGATAAAGTGCGGGCTCGTTTAATCGAGAAAAAATAAATCATTGCGCAATCGTCAAGAGACTAAAAAAAGAGACGCGATGCTTAAGATTCTCCCTCCGAGATCTATTAATGTAACATATTAACCCATTCTAACGATCCTTATTTAATATTATTATTATTATTATTATTATTATTACTATTATTATTATTATTATTATTATTATTTAATCCTCATCCACCCTGTCGTCCCCCTGTTAATTATTTGTAAAATGATTGAAGAGATACGCGATAAATTAATTTATTGATTTATTGACTAAAAAAAACAGACAAGCTATCGAGAATGGCTCACGAGTCTCGTTTAGCATTTTCCAATGTAAAAAAAACTTATTAATTTTATTATTAACTTAAATCGTGTCCAAGACCCTGGTGACTTGCGAGTTTTCCAGAAAAATATTATACTCGTACTTAAATTATTAACAAAGATCTTTTTTTTTTCTTCATTTTTCGCGAGCGACGAACGTTTGAACGTAAGAATTTTTGTTTCTTTAAGACAGACAAAAAAAAGTTAACATATTTATATTATTTATGCGTTTGTTTTGTTTCGTTACGTTGGGGGTTTTCGTCGCGTGTGGTTTACCGCGAGAATTAACACCATTCGTTGGCATCATCCCGTTTTTTTTTTTTTTTTTTTTTTTGTAATTAATTAACTTTTTTTGTTTGTATACGTTCGATTATTGTAAAAGGCCTGGCCTAGCGTACCAAAGTACCTCAAATCCCTTACTCCCAGCCGCACCAAAGCTTCCTCCCCCATCTCTCCCGCCCAAACCCCATCGAGAGCTTGAAAAAAAGCTGAACGAGAAAAAGAAAGCCCAAAGATTATTCGCCGCGTGCAGGACGTACTACTGAAATGATGATTAAAAAAAGAAATACGACTCGGTCGACGATACACCAAATACTCGATACAGAGGCTCACCCCACATTTTTATGACCCTAGTCATCGTAGAAAAAAAATCGCTGGTCTGCATCGATGAAATCGAGAAAAAAAGCCCTTTCTTCTCCTTCGCCCGTCTTCCGCTTATTTTTCCTCTCGAAAGGAAGACGCAAATATCAATTTTTTTAAATTTATCTCCGCGCACCAAATGAAAATATTTTTTTACAAACTCTTATTTTCTTCACTCTACAACTCGTACCGCCGAGGCGAAAGCTGAAGCCGCGAGATAAAAAAAGAAATGGAAATGAGAGGAATATATACTTCTCCGGCTGTAGCTAGTGTGTCTATCTCCTTTCCAGACATCCCACGAGTTAGAGTCCGTTCAACGGAAGCCCAATGCCAAGAGGGCAATCACCTTCGAAGCTTTCGACAGCCCCTGTAATCTGACCAGTCCTCTGCTTATCAGGCCGCCGAAACGTCCTAAGGTGAGTTTTATTTTATCCCCGATTTTATTTCGCCCCCTTTTTTTTCTCTTTGGTTCAAACCTGTCCGACTTTGCGATTGCAACAATAACCGATTTTTGTTCTCTTCACTTTTGGAGTATATTAATATATTTGCAGTTAACGTAACAAAATTTGAAGTTTCGCAAAAATTCCAGTTTCTAGCGGTAAAGAATATGTAATTTTTTTTGCCTGGAAAAAAATTTCGGATTTGAATAGCTAAAAAACGACTGAGAGATTTCGTAGAATACTTAAAATGCGAAAGTTAAAATTGAACCGTGAAGCCAGGTATTGGAATAATTGAATAGTCAATATGAGAATTGGAATAATTAGAGCATCAATATGAGAGTTGAAATAATTGAATAGTCAATGTGAGAAAAGAAAGATTCTAAACTCTTTGATGCTCGATGCACCATTTCTAACGCACCTCTTTTTTTTTTAGCTACAATTGGAAGCTCAATGGACGATGGTCGCCTGCGGCCTAACCGAGGATCAGCAGGAGATGACAAAGGCGGCACGTCGTTACCTCAGCGCGAACGGTCACGCGCCGCTGCGTCCTCGTTCCCTTAATTTCTGAAGACATCCCCAGAGTTGCCGAAGAGTTTACTAGAGGATCGTCAAGAATTACAATCTAAAAAATATCAAACTAGTCGGAGAGAGCACGCGGTCAACGAGATACCGCGATGTTTAAATGTGTTCGCTTTGCCGTCTCGTCATAAAGAAAGCATGCGATTGTCGCGTTAAAGACGAAACGTCGAGAAAAAAAAACAATTTGAGTGAAGTTTTCCTCAAAAATTCGTGTCGGCGAATCAGCAAGAGGTCTAAAAAAGAATTAGTCAAAGCTTCGTAGAAAGGGTAAAACTTTGTAGACTGAGCGTCAGATTTTTCATTTTTTTATTTTATTTTCTTTTTTGTTTTTTGTTTTTTTTTTTTTTAAGTTTTGTTTCACGATAGACCAAACGATTTATTATTCATTTGTACACACATTCGCGACGGAGAGATCCGAGAAGACCGAGGTCGAGAGCGAGCGAAGAGTAGGGCGAAGAAAAAAAAAAAAGTAAACGAAACTATAGCCGGTTTATTTGATAGAACATTATATATATATTATTAATATAAAACACTATTTGCGGCCGTTACGTACAAAGAGCCTTTGTAATTCGTATTAAACTTACATTTTTTCAGTAATAAAGAACGCACAAAAAAAATACAAGTTTACAGTCAATTACATAAGTTGCCTTGGTGCCTGGTGAGGTATGTGAAAAAAAAAATGCAGCTGTCCTTCCGCCACGAAACTATACAATAAAATCTTTTTTTAATCAACTTTATTTAATCTCAATAATAGTGAATAATTTTTTTTTTCAGGTAATATTTTCGTCAATGATGATTAACGCCGAAACTCGACTGCACACGTTCGTCTTTCGTTCGCTTTGTTTTTTGTTTAAATTAAAGTATGGTACACTGGTATCGCCTACATTTGTTTTTTTTTATTCGTTTATTCGTAGTAATAATTAACATTTATAACGCTTAGGTCAAAATTTGTCGTGAGCTTTTTTTTTAATCTATTCTCTACGATAATTAAAAAATGGAATGTGTCGTAGTCGCTGGAATGACGGGGAGAAAAAGAGGTAAAACATTATACGTGGAGCGCGTGTACCTGAGCCACTCGAGAATTGACGCATTTAAAAAATGTTCGAATTACATAACACATTCGACTAATTAGTACGATTTTGTTTGTTTTTTTTTTTTGCTTCTCTGCACACCGCTAAACTACAACACCGTGTCTCTCGATAGCGGCACGAAGCGAAATTTTTGTCGTCTTACAAAAATATAACTAGTAGCTTTCGGGTATTTTCGTCATACGCGAAAAAAAGTTCCAGAAAAAAACGAGCAACGAAAAATGGTCTCAAAAAAAAAAATATATATATATCTCGACCGCGTAAATGCGCTCTGATATGCCCTAAATTTCGTCTCTGCGATAAATGCGTGACGCCTACTGACACATCGAAGAAAAAGAAAGGCGTTGCACCTCAAATCAAGGATTTAATCCTCGCTGCAGATTGCACACACTTTGTTTGTTTAAGTACCAAAAGGCGATCGGGTCCGATCGCTCTGACGATTAATTAAAAATTAGGAGTGTTTAACTTTTTCTACGGAGTGATTAATTTCTCTTGTCGCAAAGTACGGGTAGAAAAACAAAAACAACCGACAAGTAGACTACGGTCAAAAAAGTTTAATCGACTATCGGTGAGAATTAATTTCTTTTATCGCTTCAATTTGTGATGTTCATTTCTCTCTTTTTTTTAAAACAACATTGCAATACGAGTGAGATATCAAACTACAGGATAAATTTCGTTTTTCGTGACGGCGCTTATGATTGCGGCACACCGAGCGATTTGTACTAATTACAAATCAATGCGATTCAAACAATGATCGTTGGGTGTCGACGAAAGAAAAAAAAAAAAAAGAATCGTGACAATTTATAACTAAATTTCATCTAGGATGAAGGATTTTTGCTCGCGTGTGACAGAACACGAAGACGCACGATCGACCGCGACTTATCGAGGAAAAAATCGACTTCCGCGTGACGAAAGGGTTAGTTGCAACGTTGAAAAAATGTACAAATTTTTCTAAATTTTCTTTCGACGGTGCGGGGGCACAGGGGCGGGCGGGGAGTGGGAAAAGACGGCGCAGGCATGGCCTCGTTTCCTTCGCCTGCGTTCTTCCGTTTCGTACGAAGCTGTCGAATCACGATGGAACTGCCTCCAGTACTGCCTTCCGGCTCGGACGAGACCCCCGTTTAGATCTGTCTTCTTGCGTTTCGTCTTTCATTTTTTTTCCGTTCATGTTTCATCTTTACTCCGAACTCTGCTCCTCGGCCTGCTCCTGGTCACCCGTACTGCTTCCGCCGGCAGCGACGTCCAAAGAATCTGGATCTGTAAAGTACACATTCATATTCAGAGCGGATAAAAACTGTTAATAATATAAAAATAGGGTATTTCTTAGAAAGGACATTTTTTTGTTATTTTTCCTTCCACTCTTTGAAAGTATAGATTTCAATCTCAAATTGAACGCAATCTTACCGAAGAATCGACCGATTACGACGGAATTGAATACCAAAAATCATTCGACATTAGTCCAAAGCGGTAGAAATTTTAAGCAAGACAAATAAACGTTTTTCCAATCTAGAGGACGAAAGGTGTCAACTTCTCATTATTGTTATGTATTTTTTTCAATAACGAAACGTTGTTATATCGAACGAATTTAAATTTAGAAGAAAAGGTCGCGCGTGGGTCGAACAAAAAGCCAGATCGACAGTTTAAATGTTATTTAACGCAAGCAGAAAATCCGAAGAGGAGCCGCATTCGACATTTGTACTCAAAAAGAATTCGACAACTCCTCAATTTAATTGCCATTCCACTATTCGAAAAGTTTTTTTTTGTTTTGAATAAATATATCCTGCGAAGAAAAGTGCATGTTCGAGCGAAACTCTAGGCAAGAGCTTTTTCAGAGTCCAGTTACGAAGCCGGAAGATTCTTTGCGAGAGCTTGGTAAAGTCTGTGCAGGAGTCACTCTGGAATCTCGCATAGGAACACGACCTATATAAGCATTTTTCCACGCACAAGATTTTTATTATGAACAAAATACTAACTAAAATACTAATACTAGACTTAAAAGACTTCGCGTATAGGCCAACAATTAAATTTAACAGTTGTCGAATTTTATGGCTGCAAACGTTGAATGCGGCACCTCTTAGGATTCTATTTTAGGCGCCGCCTTTCGTGCGGTTCAATTTGAAATCGAAATCTGTACTTTAAACGCATGGGACGAAATTTTTTTACAAAATGTCCTCTGAAAAACACCCCAACAAATAATAATGACAATTACAATAATTATCGTCGGTATTGTCTAATTTAATTATCGGGTAAAAAAGTGCGAACTGGTCTCTTTACAGTGATAAGGAGATGCAAATAATAATAATATGTATTATTATTATTATTATTATTATTATTATTATTGGTATTTTCTAATTTAATAAGAAGTTTACCGGGACAAGGAGATCCCTTGATCCTGCACGTGTTGTAGCTCCCGCAGTTGAGACACTTCAGCCCAACGACGTGAAACTTAACGGTCGACTCCTTGTGGCAGTCCTTGCACAGTATTTCGGCCTTGTAGTCCTTGTACTCGGGAGGCATGGGCGTGGCGGACACCTCCTTGTCAAGAAATCTCCAGAGCTCGGTCATGTCGAGGAGGGAGACCTGACACGTGGGACAGGCGTAGTGGCCCGAGTGGAGGAGCTCCTCGAAGCACGTGCGGTGCAGCAAATGTCCGCAGTCGGGGATGTGGCAAGGAATGCGACTCGTGTGAATGTCCTCCAGGCAAACCGGACAATTTGCGTGCGAAACATTTTCCACGCACTGCAAAAAAATAAAATTCAAGTTAGAAATATGCAATGCAAAAAAAATTAATTAATTAATTAATTAGTCCCATTTTTTCGCACCCTGTGTCCGTTTTGAAGCTGAACGGGCAGGCACATGTTGCACGTGGCGCAATGGAAAAATCTGTCCCGTCCGCCGACCCGACATATACCGCAGCCGTCGCAGTGGTACTGATTCTTGTCGTCGTCGTCGAAGAGGTTGCACTCGAGGCAAGTGTACTTGCCGAACCGACAGTGACAGTTCTGGCAAGTCGCCTGGACCGGCTG
Organism: Amblyjoppa proteus; assembly: GCA_963922035.1. Classification (NCBI taxonomy): domain Eukaryota; kingdom Metazoa; phylum Arthropoda; class Insecta; order Hymenoptera; family Ichneumonidae; genus Amblyjoppa; species Amblyjoppa proteus. The sequence continues at coordinate 3,221,254 of OY998230.1, forward strand.
ACGAGTGTCGCACAGCACGCATATCAGTTCTGTAACCTCCTTCCTGTTAACCGTGTGCGTCTCTTGCTCGTCGTGACAGAAACGACAGGTGTACACCTTGTTGCAACAGGGCGTCTGCAATCAATCAAAATTGAAAATTAACATTTATAACACACTAATAATAATCATCATAATAATATCGAGAATAATTGATAATAAGAAATTAATAATAATGTTATGGTTATTGTTAACAATGAAATTATGATTATTATTATTATTATTATTGGAAATGTATTGATGTAATTCCGAATTAATTAATTATGCTAATATTCTTTACTATTATTTTTAAAACAATAACAATGGTTTCTGCCAGTAAAGAAACTGATAACCTGAAACGTATCGAAATTAGCAAAGGTTCAGTCGATTAACCCGATTATCGTGATACATATATATATATATTTTTTTTTTCTTCGTTCGCCACGTGGAAAGGAAGGAAAGGTTCGAGGCACCGTGGACGGAGCTAGAGTCGGGCGTTATTATTAACTTTTTCGCGGGCCGGCAGAGGCAGCGTGAGGAATTTTATTGATTTTTTTTGTTACCGGGAGTTGGCGCGCGCATGCACGAAGCCGTCGCGACGCCCGTTCGCGTTCACGTGCACTGGGACAAGCCAGCCCTAAAACGCATTCCGTTATCTTTGCCCGTCGTCTGCACGCCTGTCTATCGTGGCAATCGTTGCTGTTCGACCCGTTCTCGCTTGTTTGTTCGATAAACACCACGACGACGAGATTCCCGACGACATAATTGACGAATGATAATGACGAGTCTACGAGCGGGTTTGCCGAGTCGGGCGGAACGAAGACAAGAAATTAGCCAGCTGATCACTCAAACCGCGCGACCTTCGATCGCGCTGGAACTCTCGGCGACCGGGAATAATCGATCAAACAATGGGTCGTTGTCTCGTATTGCTGTAGAGTATAATCCGCGCTATGCTTGAATTACTCGCGATATTTTTCTCTTCCAGCAACTTTTTTTTTTTTTGTATCGGTTTTCGACATTTCTTTTTTTTTTTTTTCTTTTTTTTTTGTGAATTAAATAAATTCATTCGAGCCAACTTTTTCGCGGTTTCGTCGGTGTGAATTGTCCCGAAGTGGCGTTGACACTCGTTGATTCGCAATTATCGATTAGCCATCTTTGGAATATAATTTTTCATTACTTGTGCTATCGGTTTATCGCCGTTTCGTTCGTATTGATTATTTTTTTTCTTTAATTTCCGTTACGAGCGATGCGAACCGATGATTTACAATAAACAAATAAACGGACACAGTTCTATATCCATATATAGTAAAATTGGCAGCAGAATATTATCATATATCAATGTAAATCTTCGGATCGGAAGCAGTCTCCCGACTGTAGCGAAGATTATGAACGAATTGATATAATTGCAATTAATTAATTTAACAATTATTCGTTATCATTAATTATTACTACTATTAATTACTAACAATATTAATTATTGTTTCATAATGAATTATTTCAACCTTCTTGAAGTTACTTTTTTTACGAATATTTTTTTTTGAAGAATAACGATTATTTTTCAGTCGGGAGTTTTTTTTTAATTTTTAATTTTCTTTGTTAATCCTTCGTCGGCCTTGAGACGCGCAAGTGGGTGGGAGAAAAATCATAATATTTTCTTTCTTTCTTCTTCTCTTCGGGAAGCTTCTTCTTTACAAGTCTCTTTTTGAAAAAAAACAAAAAACAAAAACTAAGTAAAAGTTTGCGTCAACTTTTTTGAGTTTCATAGCTGTGAATTACTGATCGGAGGTGATCGACACCGTTCGTGGATTCGCAATACCATAGATTTAGCGATTGAAAAGACGATTTTTGTTGGCTTTTACTTGCCTCATCGGTGACACCGTTTCGTTTATGCGATATTAACGATTTTCTTTGATTTCCGTTAGGCGCGATGCCGACGACGATAATAATAAATAAATGACTAAAGTCCGGAATGTCGGTGAGTACATTTTTTTTTAATTAATTTGTCGTCGTCCTCGAGCCGTGTAAGTTAGTGGGGGGAAAAAAATTACAATTTTTCTTTCATTTTATTCTTCTTTTTTTTTCACTGCAAAGAATTTTTTGTTGTATTCTGTTATTGGATCGTCACAGTTTCGTCTGAAGCTCGCGATATTCATTACTGCGATGATGATAATAATAAACAATAATGATAAATAAACGTCCGGAATGTCGCGAGTAAGTTTTTTATAAATTTTTCATCGTCATCGAGACGTGCAAGCGGCGTGGGGTAAAGAATCACACACACACAGATATATATATATATATATATATATATATATATATATATATATATATATTGTTAAATATACTTTGTCTGAAATGTATTTCTCACCACAAATTTCGATTTTCTTTTGTAATGCGTACATCCGTAGTGCTCCTCCGTCGACTCGGCCTCATCCTCCTCCGATATAGCTTGAAGAAGACCGTTCTCGTCGACGTCCATAGGCGAGATTATTTCTTCGTCTCCTTTCTCCATCGCCTCGGTCTCTGTCCCGCTGTCCCTCTTTCTCTCTCTGTCGCTCTATCAACTCAATATTCTTATCTCTCTCGCTCCTTCACTGGAACGCTCATCCGGCGGAGTCTCACCTCGGGTATTCCAATTAACGCCGCGTAAACTTCGAGTTTGCACCTATCGTTAGCGTCCGGAAAAAAAGAATCACAACGAATCCTCTCGCGTATATAAGGTAAAAAAAAGAAAGAAAAAAAACACCAAAAAAAAATCCCAATATCGAATATTATCGAGGAAACTCTTTGTCGGCGGTAGGTCGAGCTAAATTTAGCTTTACTGTTTTTTTTTTTTTTTTTTTTAACACTCTCCAGAAGGAATGTGACGAAGTTGCGGCGTTAAAAAAAGTCTTTTCTTTTTCATCGATTTATCAACGGACGTCGAAGACTCGTCTCAGTAGTGATTTTTCTTGTAGTAACCGACGAACGCCCAGCGAGCAATTAACTAACGCATTTTATATTTTATTTTATCGTTTTTTTTTTTTGGTGGGTTTCTTTAGTTTGCAGCTTAGATCAGAAACTCGAGCGCGCGTCGAGCGACGACGATGGTTTTTCCCGGACGATCGTGTCGAACGGTCAGGTATTGATGGGGCGGCGGATAAAGCTCGACTCGTCTCACCCACCTGCCATCCACGAGGACATTTTGTCCTCGATTTGGAATGCCTTGAATTAAATGCCGACGAACTCGTCGTCCACTGCTTGTCTCCGCACGACACACGAAATTTCGACGACGATGGTCGATGGAAAACGCGTACTTATCAACGATATTGTGTCCGGTCGATCGAGTTATGTCCCGGCGAGAGAGAGTCACGTTTACAGTACACAAACGATTTTCCTCGCACGGAGAATGTTGCGACACAGACAGACGACGTACGTTGCCCGAGCAAGCCGAAGGACAATCGGAAGTGAGAAACTGTCTTCTCGCAGCGGCCGCTGTGCGCTGCGCGCGCACTTCCGGTACCCGCGAATTTTTGAATTCGTCCTAAAGCTCGATTTTTCTCTATCACTTCGCTGTTAAAAACTATTGGCAATAACAACATAGAAAAAGATAAAGTTAGGAGGCATAAATGTTCACGTTAAACTTAGTGAAAATATTCTACTGGTATATAAAAAACATAAGCATTATCGCGATTCAATGTAACCGAGCGTTTGGCTTTATCGGAGCTAAAGCACAGTTCCGAAAGCGCTGCGAGTCCGATAAATTCTATGAATCAACTCGAGCGAAATAGGAGGTTATTTTTAGAGGTGATATTTTTGTTTGTTTGTTTTATATAAAGTAAGTTTTCGCGATAATAAATAATTGATTCCGCTTTACGAGACGAGTGGAGTCATCTCGCGGCTCGATTCCGCAGCTGCGAACGACTCTGGAGCGCCGCGATTCGGCGAGCGCAATCCAGAGGGACTTTTGCTCGTGGATGAAAAAAAAGAAAAAGAAACAAGAATCTGGGATATGCAGAGACCGAGGTTAGATCTTGCCAAACAATTCGAGGATTCTCTTTACTGACAAGTGAACGAATAGTTGTGTTCAAATATTTGATTGACACGCATCCGGCGCAACCGAAACCGAGGTAACTCTGATTTTTAATTGGCCGAGAGCCGCAAAAGTTCAATGGAAACCAATAACCCGGCTCGGGTAAGGTTCTTTCGACAAACATTGTTAGACGTTCTTTTTCCAGAGATGACGAAGCTAATGGAATGGTTGTTATTCGCGACCGCGTTCTTCGGCGTTTGGACCGCCGCGGTAACGGGCTCCATTCAATCGCCACTCGTTTCCGAATGGCGAAATGTTATTCTGCCTCTCCCCGTCGTTCTGCTGTTCCTCTTCGGCCTCTACGCCGCCGCGACGGTCCTCTACAGGGTCTTCACGTTCAACGATTGCGAAGGCGCTGCCAAGGAACTTAAGAGAGTAAACAGATTTTTTTTTTTTCTTTATAAAGGAATTTGGGGCTCGGGGTTTTTGCGGACGCGCTACGGAATTTAGACTATGAAATTCAGAAACTGAAAATTTGGATTTGCGAAGATTTGCCGAAAATTCGTTACGTCTGGTTTTAAAATCTTATTTTTCGACCGGAAGTGACGTCGTATACGCCATTTCCGGTCGAAAAATGAATTTTGCAAATTGGAAGATTCTTTAAAATTGGGACAAACAACTGAACAAACAATTTTCCAAAATGTGTATACGATTTACTTATTTAATGTAAAAAAAAACAAATAGAAAAAAATACTGTTGGAACAGGAAAGATATAAAATTCATCACCGACTAGCCTGAGAAGCGATTTCTATATTGTACTGAGTACAAGTGTTTGTTTCAGCGATTTTCTTTGAATTCTTTCGGTTTTATAAGTAAAAAAAAAAAATTATATATGTTTATTGTAGTTCTATGTTTCCATGTTGCTGCAAAAGGCACTCTGCCTTTTGGATTAAAAAATCTTGATAAACTGAGCTTTCGCACGATCTTGAAGTGCCTGTGAATTCGTACTAATTATTGTATTTTTGTTTATTCAGCAAATCGAGGAAGCCAAGGCAGAATTGAGGATAAAAGGAGTGCTGTGATCGACTCGACTCTACACAGCCTCACGATTCATTCCGAAAAAAATGCTTCATGCATGTTCCGACCTCGATCGAGCTCTCCGTGAGCGATGTAAATACTATTTACGGAGAGATAGTGAGGCATGTCGGTAATTCGATTTTATTGAATCGCCATTGCACTTTACGCGTAAATAAATTGTTTTTTGTTTTTCTTGTTTTTCTTTTTCTATTATTCGTTGCCCCAGTTTTTCTCATCACGATTCCCGGGAGATCGGTTCGCTGGAGTAATTTATCGGTAAGCCGCTCCGACCCTTCTCCGCAGCTTTGATCTCGTCCTCGCCCAGTCTCTGCTCGACGCCCTTCCACGATCTTTCCTGAAGAAAACTCGCGCCGGCTTTGCCGATCGCCACGGCGTTGGAGCCTCGGCAGCTCAGCGCGCTCATCGTGTCCGCGGAGAAAATATCTTTCTCCGAACTTCTAACTCCGCCCGTGATCAAAGACACGTCCGTTTCCGTCGACGCCTCGAACTCTACGTAGTTTGCACCGCCGGGCAGTATTTGCCTGAAGTCGAGACAATAATGCGTCGCGAAGTCGCGGGAACTGTTGAACGCCAGCTCGACCTCGAAGGGCGTCAGCAGAGGCTTGTAGAAATCTTTGGAGTCGAAGATCTCGTTCTCCGGGCAAGCGATCACCACGAATGCGTCCACCTGAGGAAATAAATGGACAAACGGTGTGCCCGTTGTCGGTATTACTTTACGCCACAAAAGAAAAAAAAATTACTGTAAAAAAAACATTGCGATTGACCATAAATTTCTTTTTAAATATGTAGATAAAAAAATTACCTTAAAAAAATATTGCTTTTGAACATAAATTTTTTTTTCATATATAGATTAAAAAAAAAAACAGGAATCTGCACCGACCGCCGGAAAATCGGTATTATTCTACGCCACGATGAAAAGTTACCTTAAAAAAAACATTGACTTTGACCATAAAATGTTTGTTTTAAATTCATAGATAAGAGAAACGGAAACTCTGTACCGACCTCCGGAAAGTTAGCGAGTTTCGCGGGATTTGGCTTTCCAACGCTGAATATATAAGATTTCTTGTTCTTGTCCTTGAGGGCTCGTTTTATGGAAGTGAGTGCCTCGAGATAGTCCTTTATACCGAGCGTAGCGACGACGATGCCGACGGTGCGGGCGTCCTTGAGCTTCTCGACGAGATACCTTCGGCGTCTCAGCCACGGATTGTCGACGAGCTCGAACTTTGCGATTTCGGTGCCGAGCGTGTGATACCAGGATCTCGCGGGAATGCTGAGAGCCAGACTGGCCAGTGTCTTGCCGTTCTCCCCGATGTAGAGAGCCTCGTAGTCCTCGATCTTGTAGCCGTTCTCCAGAGTCCAAGATCTTCCCGATATCGCGACTTTCGTCTCGACCTTCGTGCCGGTAAAATTAACGTTCGACTCGCAGCACAGAGTCGACAGGCTGAGCTTTGGATACTTCGATCCCAGAGATTCGTTGATCGCCTCTGTGAAAAATAACGTTTAAAATAAAATTACCGATAGATTTTTTCCATCTCGAAAATTTGTCCAAGAAGAATCCATTGAAGTTCCAAAGTTTGGGCTCACCAATGGCGTGAGCGTACGCAACGTCGTAGAAGAGAAGAATCTTCCTCTCGGTATCGTCGAAAAATCGTGAAAACGTTCGCGTCAGAGCCTCCGCGTCGATCTCCCGCCGTTCCAGGACGTGAAGGACCGGCATGCGAGCCGTCGGATTCAGACACGCGTGACCGAAGTGCAAAATGCCGTCGGCTTTTATGTGATTCGCGGCGATCTCGTCGACGCAACAGCTTCCGCACGTCGTGTCACCGAGTATGTAGACCTTTTTCTCGAGACTATGTTGAAGGTAGAGAGCCACTCGCGTGGAATCCGCGAGAAGGCTGTCCGGAAATTGAAGACATACCTGCAAAGTAAAAAAAAAAATATAGTATACGAAAAATGAGTTATATAATAATGATGCTTATTATGCAATGACAATTATTATTATTATATAATAATAATTATACGATAGGGATAATTATTATGTAATAATAATTATTATTATGTAATAACAATAGTTATACAATAATGATAACGATTGTGTAACAATGATTATTATATAATAATAATAATAATAACATCATAATGTGATATTAAATTATTATTAGGATTGTTATTATTATAAAATTTATAATACTTTTTAATTGTACAGCGGAATTCAATTTTTACATTGCTTTTCACTAAAAAATATTGAGCAGATTGAAAAAATAAAAAATTTGATCCAATTTTTTAATTAAATCTAAGTCGAATATCCTCAAAAAATCTTAATTTTAAAATAACGCGAGTCGCTTAGCGAATAAACGACGAATATAAGGAATCAATCTGCAAATTCGCAATCGTTGTTGTTGTTGCTTTTTTTTTCATTTGAAATAATGATAATTCGCGTGCGTACGTGATAGACGAGCGATAGAGAATGGCCGCCGTGTAACCTCGGGCGATTGACAAATGTGTATCGGAAAAAAAAATGATTAACATTGGTCCAAGATTGAGGATCGAGGAGGAAACAAAAATGCTCTCCTAGTCGAAGAGTCGATGAAGATAAGTCGTAGATAAAAAAAAAATTGAATTCAACTAACCCTCTCGAGTCCACGTGCGTTTATCCACTCGACGCACTTATCGAGATCGTATTTTGCCGCAACATCGTCGTACAGTTCGGATTTTTCGGGTCGCGCACAATTCTTCATTGTTTCCTCCGTATTGTCCTTCGAACAGACCGTCGTCATTGTTCGACACTGTGTTTATCTTAACAAATTTATTAAATATATTGTTTATTTACAACAACTTGAAGACGTCATGATGAATCGAACTCGAGAGACAGCGAATTGTTGACATTCGTATTCGTCCCGAACGCTCTGAAGATCGCCGCAAGATGGCGGCTGCACGAGACACAAAAAAAAAACCAAGTAATTATATCACTCACTATAATTGAGCGGTAAAGTTGCCGGCGAGAATAATTAATCGACAAGATGTATCGATAATCTCTCGATGTCAATAATTACCCGAGATTAAAATACAATCGTCGCTCGAAGCGTTAATTTCTCTTCTCTCGGCACCTCTCGAGGAAAGGCGATTCAAATTTCCCGCCATTTTTTTCGCTCCTCTCGTGGCAGCCCCGAATCTCCAAGTGCGTCGAACTTCGCGCCAATGCGGCCATTGCGCGCTCGTGTGTTTTGGTCCCCGGAAAAATGGCGGACCCTTGCTTTTGGCAAACGGGACTAAAGTTGAATTGAACGCTGAATCGCGTCGCGACGTAATTCAACGACAATCCCGCGACTCGGCAGTCGGGACGATAAACCAAGGGACACAGAAAATTTTCGCTCTCGATTTTGCCGAACGTTCGCGCGCTCGTTATCGCCGACCGAACAAAAGTGTGTGAGGCAAAAAAAAAAAGGTCCGCGCGGGTTCTCGGCGTATTCGGAGCCAGCGGCAACGGGCTCCCCCGTGCCCCCTCCACCCCCCCCCCCCCCAAACCCCCATCGTGGCGTGACGGTGAAAATCCAACACCGACAATATTATACATATATATGTATATATTTTTTGCAACACTCCGGCCGACAAACAATCATCGTCGAATGTTATTCGAATTCGTAAAAACGATACACGTATATAATTTTTTGTAAAATAAAAATTCACTTTAAGACAAAAGTGATTTTTCGCGCGACCGCGACGAAATCTGTGTTTTTTTTTTTCATCGATCAATCCGTTCTCACGAGAAATTATCGCAGAAGCGTCGTTTACTTCTTTTTTTTTATTTTTTTTTCTCATTTCCCGCATACATATATGTGTGACAGTAGATTTCGAGACGCCGATTATAGATTTTTAACCTAAAAGAGCGAAGAAAAATACAGAAAAAAAACGAAAGACGAGAGGCCGTTTTTATTGTGGGTTTTTTTGGTTTTTAAGGTTAAAAGAGATTTTGTGTCGCGAAGATTGTTGGGAATGAAAATGACTATGAGCCGAGTTTATTTGGCCTCGCGAGGTCCCGCGCGCCCGACGAAGAGCGAAGAGCGTGATTGAGGTTGCGTCGACGAGGAGGACAGCGTGGAGGAGTTTCGGAGTGTTCGGAGCTATGGCGAACACAGAGTTCGACACTGAACTCTTTGAGCGGAGGCTTCAGGCCCTCAAAGACTCTCAGGAGTCCATTCAGGGACTCTCTACGTGGTGCCTCGAGAGACGCCAGCACCACAAAAAAATTGTCGCCACTTGGCTTCAAGTTCTCAAAAAAGGTAAATATTGTCGGGCGATAGCGACCCTTTGTCGCGCTCCTTATTTTTGTGTTTCTTTTTGGCGGACAAATATCCGAGAGCGATTCGCTAAACGTTTCTTTCGTTCTTAAGATTCGACAATGATTTTGACAAGTTGTCGCAAGTCAGCCGTTAAGAATTTACTTATTTAAGATTTATGAATTAATTATAATAATATAATGGTATTGCAATTAATTTGAGATTATTGTATTACATTATATTTTATTTAATAACATATAGTGTATTGTATTCGTGATAACGGTTGGTTTTGTTGGATTTGAGATGTGTTGAAAATATCATTCGTTTTAAGGCGTTTCGTAAATCTCAATGAGATAAACAATAATAAGACGATTTTTGGCAATTTCCGACCTCCAAATTGGCCAAATAATGGCGAGTGATTGTTAAGGATCAAATTTTTTTTAAAAAGATTTAACAACAGTTTTGGAAAGGTATTGCAATTTGGTCGTCAACAGTTTACTTATTTAACACATTTATGGATTAATTATAACAATGTCGTAATATTATATTAAATTTAATAGTATTCCATTTAATTATATTTAATTTTAATATTATATAATGTATTTTACTTATGATTTTGCTCCATGCTGGATTCTCGGCTAACCGACTTTATCGACAAGCGGTTCGCGATGTTGGGTCCGAGATTCCCCGCGAATATCGTTAATTTCAAGGCCTTCCGTAAATTTAAACGAGATAAACGATAACGCGAAGATTTTTCTCAAACTTCCGAATTCCGATTTTTTCAATATCTTCCAAGACTCTTGAGAGATGAATTATAGATTTCGTTACCGACCGAGTCCGTTTCGTGTCGGCCCAATTCACCTGCTATTTTTTTCGGAACCCTATTGTAATCGCCTGTTTCCTTTGCAGTGAAAGTGGAGCATCGTCTGACGCTGTTCTACCTGGCGAACGATGTGATTCAGTACTCGAAGCGAAAAAACTTCGAGTTCGTCGAGTCTTGGGGAACGACGCTTCAGCGAGCGACGACGATGGTCCGCGACGAGAAGGTGAAGCACAGGATTCTGCGAATCTTCAAGATATGGGATCAGCGGCAGGTCTACGACGAGGAGTTTCTCGCCGATCTGTCGGGCCTGATATCGGCCGCGCCGAAGAAGAAGGTCGACCTTCAACCGGCCGTTACGACCGAGGAGTTTCAGGCGGCTCTGCTGATCTCGACGATGAGATCTTGCGCGAGCCTCGAGCAAGCGACCGACGCGAGACTGCAGGATCTCCGGGACAGCAACGTCGATATCGACAACGCCGAGGAATTGTGCGCCTCGCTCAAGGACCGGCGACACGTCGAGGACGCCGAGAAGGAGGTCGAGAGTGCCGTTAGAAACGTGGAGAGCTACGTCAGGGCGCTGGAAGCCGAGATAAGGGAACGAACGCAGGTCCTCGAGTTGCTGGAACAGGCGGACCAGTTCTACGAGACTCAGCGCGGAGAAGTGAAGATTGTTACGAACGTGGGTTCATTTTTTTAATCCCTGCTTCCGCGTAGAGAGGAAACTTCGTTTTCATGAACATATTATATTTTTTCTTTTAGTGAAAACGCGTTCAGAATTTTATAGCAAAATGATTTCACTCATAAACATTTTACGCGGTTTTGAAGTTTGCTAAAAACCGTGCGCACGCTAGCTCTTACAATCTTTGCACGGTCGGGCCAAAAAGTTATAGACAAAGGGACTATTATCGACCGATGATCGGTATTTAATTTGGCGAAGATCGATCGAAACGTTAAAATTTGTTGAGATTTTGAATTTTAGAAATTTTCATATCGTTTCCTTATAAAAGTCGAAAAGTGAAATTTTCATGTGGTTTTTTCATAATGTTTCTTTTTACTCGCGAAGATTCTTCTACTAGGAAGGCGAAATACAGAAAATGCTTTCCCATAGAAGAAGTTTTGCGAATAAAGGAACTTCAAGAGAAAGCCATATAAAAATGTCAATCTTCAACTTTTGTAAGGAAAGCGATATCGAAATTTCAATTTTTTTTGCCCTTCTCATCAGTTTTATCGTTACCGAACCGTTACCGGATGACCTCTGTATATATTTCTAAATTTGTCGATGCTTCGTTCGATTTGCAGGCTTACCGAAACTTCGGTAGTCGCGTGAAGAATCTGAAGAAGAAATTGGACGAGCTTCTGCCGACGTTGATCTCGCCGATTCCATCGCCGGACGTGAACGCTCCTTCGCCGAGTCCGGACAGCGACATCGAGCTTCCGGGCGACGACCGACAGATATTGAGTCAGACTACGGATTCCATGATGATGGACGTCGCGCCTCCCTCGATGTACAATTCCTACGGCCACGACTACGATCCCATGCCGGTACCGGCGCCGGAGCTCGCGACCGGAAACAGCTCGTCCGACTTTACCAACAATTTTTCATCCTTCATGGGCGGAAACGTCGATTTCGATATGGTGAGGCGGCCATCTCAATTTCACGACGGTTCGAATCGAGGACGACGGTTCGACGATGATTTTACAATTCGATTTATTATTTCAGAGAAATTTATTCAGCGACAGATCGGATACTCCGACGAACGGGAATCGTGGTTACAACGACTCCGCGGAGGTAAGTTCTCTAACTTCCGGTGCATAATAGTACGTTAAGACACAAGTGCAATAGTACGTTAAGACACAAGTGCGGTAAAGCTAACATTATACACAGTTTGTCAAGTACGATCCACTTGATAGTTTTCGTATAATATTTGCTATGCCGCACGACTGTGGCATATTTTTTGTAACGAAAGCAGGAGAATTGCTGCTTTCGTGCCTGCTGATTGTGGCGCTGTACGAGAAGCGTGCGTAAAGTATGAGAAGTGTTCGTGAAGTTCGAGAAGCGTGCCTAAAGTACGAGAAGCGTGCCTAAAGTACGGGAAGCGTGCCTAAAGTACGAGAAGCGTACCTAAAGTACGAGAAGCTTGCCTAAAGTACGAGAAGCGTGCCTAAAGTACGAGAAGCGTGCGTAAAGTAAAATCAGCGTGATGTACACTTATGGCCATAAAGCGCTACTTACGCCACTCGCGGCAGGCACGAAAAATAGCACTTTTCATGGATGCATTACAAAAAAGAAAGTGTTTTCCTCCTGCGACGAGGCTGCGTCGTCACCGTGAACTAAGCACCGATCTGTGAAGCCCTGATAAGAAATGTTTCGTCTCTCCCAAAGGCGATGCCGATCGAAGTGATAAACATGAGGCCGTCGAAGGTGGCGGCGCCTAGCGATGACTTCAGCATATCGAATTTCCTGAAGACCGTTCTTCCGGGCGGCGTTGGAAGCAAGAGCGGCCCGAACGCCAGCGGAATACCTGGTCTGGGTCTCGACGCCGTGGACTCCAGGGCGGAATCTCCCCAGCGTCCCGATTACGGCGCCCTCGCCGGACAGATGAACTCCACGCCGATGAGCGGACGAATGATCGGCGGTCCCGGAACGCCTCTGAACAATCATCAGATGACTCACAGCACACCCTTGCCACTCTGCCGCGGTATGGCGGGCGAGTCTCACACGCCGTCACCGTACTCGAGTCAGAACAGCCTCAGCAACATGACGACTCTGCCCTACGTCGATACGTCGAACGTAAACGCAAGTCCGATAAATCCACTTCCACCGCCGCCTCTGCCACCGCCCATATTCCTCGACGAGGAGAATTGTTACAACAAATTGCCACCCAAGTTTCCGACGTGGACCTCGGCGAACGAGGGATCGAAGAACGAGAGCGGCAAGTGGGAGGACAAAGGTGAGCGGGACGAATGAAAATCATAAAGTATATCCTGCGGAACAACTGGACAGTACTTAAAGTACATGAGTATTTGTTTGGTACTGAAAGTAACAAAGTACCAAAATAGTACTTTAACTACTATTACTGAGTACTAAGACCAAAGTACTTGTACAATTTTGAGCATAGCTTCCTCTTCGAGGAAGTATTTTATAAAAGTACTTCAAGTACGGAATTTACTTTGTCCTTAAAGTACTTGCGGTACTTAGTACTTTGCCCAGCTCTGCTGCGGAATATAATCACAAAATATGACCTGCAGGATACAAAAGTTTACCAATTTTGCTTCCTCAAGGAAGCTTTACGTTTTTGTAAAAAAAAAGAAAAAAAAACTGAGATCGTGGTGTCAGAGTATTTAAAATAATCCAAAACGTCGAGAAATCCGATTTTTAGGTGGCAAGAACAGCATGAGCGGAAACTGGTCGGAGGACACGGTGGAGAACACAGTGCGCTGGGAGTCCGGCAACGAGGCAACTTGGACGAGCGCGATCGGAGAGAAGAACGATGTGCTGTCGGAAACTCCTGAGTCGCCACCTATTTACGAAAAATCAAGTTTCAACACTCCCATAGAGTACAACGACGTGGATGCGCAAGCACCGATATTGAGCAGCGACGCGGACGTCGATCACAGGTGAATTAACAGAAAAAAAAATTCATCGAAATATTCATGAAAATAGTTTCTAAAAAAAACGAAAAAAAATAATCGTTGTAGAGTCAGAACGATACCGATGCCCGCGGAGATGCACCTCACCCATCGTCTCGTCAAAGCCGCTGACGTCGATCACAGAAATCTTATAAGTCTTACCGGAAGTCCGGCGAACAACGCGTCCAATTCCAACGAGGCTGGAACGTCGCTTCCGAACAACAATAACGTGTGGACGAGCGCCGATCAGAACTATCGGTATCGACAAGTGTCTTAAATAATTATATAATAACATTTACTCTCCAATTTAAAATCACAAAATTTAGTTTCGCACTTTTATCAATCATTTTTTCCAACGTTAGTCGGAATCATTTTTTCTCCTGTTAGCTTCTTCGCGGTGATAAAAAAAATCTGTCCTCTATTCGCAAAATGGAACTCGTATAACTTTCTTTTTTTTTCAAATATTTGGATTTAGAATTTTTTTTCACACGTTCCAAAATATACTAAAATTGCGTTCAACTTCCAGGCGCCAGCAGGGTGACATAGTGGAAAGCGTCGACATGGAGATGTCCGACGAGGAGGGCGAGGGCAAGCCGAAGAGTCGCGTCCTCGTCGACGTGCGTTCCCAGCAGGATCGCGACATGCGCTGCGGGCTGCCGCAGCCGATGCAGGACCTCGACATGCGAATGATTCCCCTGCCGGGTAACGTCATGCCCCGGGGTGGGCCGATGCTGCAGGAGATCCGGCCGCCGCCCCCGCCGCCCCTGCCGCCCCTCCAGCAGTTTCACCGGGTCCCAGGTGACTTCCACGGCGTTCAGGGTGGGGAATTTCGTCAGGAGTTCGCCCCGGTCCTGCGTCAGAATCCTCAGCAGCCAATATTCGTACCGAATCAGCAACAGCAAGAATTTCACCCGACCTCTCAAGACTTTCATCAGAACCAAGTGCAGCAGCAGCAGCAAGAATTCCATCAAGCTCGCCAGCAACAACAACAGCAACAACAACAACAACAACAGCAGCAGCAGCAGCAACAGCAACAACAGCAGGAATACGATTTCCATGAAAACTCCCAGCAGCACTCGAGAATCCCAGGACCTCCGGACTTCATGGGCGACTCTCCTCTTCGCGGGAGGTACCCAGGAGCCAATCAAATCTCCGAGCACCATCTCCATCACCAGCAGCAGCAGCAGAATCAGAATCCGCATCACAGAGAATCGCCGATCTTCCACAGGAACGATCGGGGCGGTCGCGGTCGAGGTTTCCCCCGCAACAGACGTGACAGATTCGTCGAGGAGCAGAGTCAGGTGCCGAGCCGAAATATTCCCAACAGGCGCCTCAGACTCCAGGAGCAGCAAGCGCCGCTCCTGGAGAAGCCCTCGCTAGACCCGATGGGCAACAGTCGTCCGCCCCTGCTTCTCCAGCCGCCGGAGACCTGCGTCGTCCTCGACGACGATGGAAGACCGATAACCCGACCGGATCTCGACAACATCCCGGTCGTCCCCGAGTCCCTCTCGGAGACGCTCGTCCCGACGCAGGACACTCAGGGCGCGAATCCGAGGAGCTCCGCCGACGAGGCCGAGCGTCGAGGAAACTCGCCCGCCCGCCTCGAGCTCAAGAGCAATCCTCTCCAGGGCAGCGACCTCGTCGTCGGCAGCGCAGCCTCGACCGTCGCGCCGCGAGCCGACAGTCACGCGGAAGTCGAGCGTGGCGAGAGAAACGCCGGCGCGAGTGCCGAGGCCCTTTCCGGCACTCCCGGCCTCTCCGGCGACTCGGAGGAGGCCGGAAGCGAGGACAGGTCGCAGGAGGGCTCGGTGGCGAGGGCCGACGAGCCCCCGAGACAACTCTCCGAGGAACTCGAGGCCCTCATGAATTCCGGAAAGACGACCGGGGTCAACGAACTCAAGCGGCAAGCCGCGAACGGAAGCTTCGCCGAGCAGCACCACGAGGAGGAAGCGATGGCCGCGACGCCGACGAAGAAGAGAACTCTCTTGCCCAACGGTCCCCTCCTTCCCGCACCGCCCCAGCCCACCGAGCTCCATCCCGTCGTCATCTACGAGTACGACGTCAACAATCCCGTGGGAAATTTCCGACCGCGCATACCCGGCTTGGCCGCCGCCGTCGCGGTCGCGCCCGGCGCGACTTTTCCGATGTGGCGGGGCGGCGGGCAGCAGCTCAGGGCCAGAGGCGGCTTTCGGGGCGGACCCAGAGCACCGTGGATGGAACGCGGACCCCGGGGACCGCCGATCGGCGCCTTCATACCGAGGGGCAACAAACGGGGCGGACAGTTTCGTGGCGGCGGCGGATTTCGGGGAAGGGGAAGAGGCAACGGTTGGTAATGAAGAGACCGGAAGAGGACCGAGGAAAATATCGCGGATGGAAATCGGGAATTTGTTATTTAAGAGCTTCTCTGGGCTAGGAACGAATGCGTTTATTTTTCTTTTTTTTTCGTCGTTTGAAGAAATCGGAGAGTCCTGATCACACTCTGCTATAAGACTGCGGTTTATATTATTATTGTGGATAATAATATGACATAATATCGTTATTATAACAGTGACTATGAGAGCGCCGTCGACGGAACGGGGCGAGCAACGACTGGAAATCAATGTAGCTCGCTGCTGCCCAGTGACGAAAAAACAAGAAGATGCTCGGTTTAAGAAAATCGACGCTCGGCGAGGAAGACGAGATTAAAATTGAGCGAGAAATCGGGCGATCTTTTCGTTTTTTTTTTTTTTTATATATACTAATTAAGCCGAGCCGTGCTCGGAGGACGAAACGACGAAACGATAATAGGCGAATGATTTTTTAGACAAATCGCGCGATCCTCGCTCCGTCGGCGCTTTCTCGGGGTTCGCAAAAAAAAAAAAAGGAAAGAAAAAAAACCTTGTAAATATTCGTATCGAAACGAATCACACGAAACACGTGTCCATTGTAATCTCGAGTGAGAGTCGGGAGGGTCGACACGGTTATTTCATCGCTTTCCTTATCTTCACTTTTGAGCATTTCAGAGGCGATCGAGATCGTACAAAAAGAAAGAAAGAAGAAAGAAAAAAAAATGCAAAACAGATTCCGCGATGTATTGTATTATATTAATTATATCGATTCGCAATAATGTAAATTTGTTCGGATAAGATTTTTCGTTGGGGGCGTAGGCTCGAGGGATTGAAGCTTTGTCCCGCATTCGAATTCGAGCCTGGCTCTCGTTTTGCCTCCGAGAATTGCGCGAGAGGACAAATTTGATCCGGGCGCTCGGATACCGCGCAAAGCTTCCCAAAAACAACTCACACACCATCCATCACACACACACACACAAACACACACACACAGAGAGAGGCATGTCAAAGAAAAAAAAAAATAAAAATTGATCTTCGACAAGAAGAAAGATAGGGAAGTTAAAAAAGAAGAAGAAATAACAAAGTGTATTAATAAAATACAATGTTTACGTTCGTGCACTATCCCCCTGCTTTTCAATACACCGTTTTCGCTAGTGTCTCGAGCTCGAGTTATTGTCGTCGCGCGTGGGCGTAGTTTGTACGATAATAAATATAGATAAGAGTAAAAAAGAAAAGGAAGATATTTGAAACGCGCCTATCCGTTTTTGTAGTTTTAAATTGCATAGCAGATTTTGTAAATTGACGACCAATGTTACTGAACCTATCGGACCCGGGCGTTCGTACATAAATTTCATTGAAACATGAATTTGAAACAGAGTGATATTTCCGATAGAAATAAATGGAAAAAAAAAACAATATTTAAGAAAATAAATTAAAAACAAAAAAAAAAAAATATTTAAGAAAATAAATTTAAAAAAAAAAAATAACCAGTCTTCATCCGTTGACGTGAAAATTGAGAGCGCGATTCACGCTAATTTCTTCGCGGTAGATAGATGGGGGGCGGGAGATGGGGTGGGGGGTACCTCGATTTTTTATTCAAATGGCTGTGATGCTTGAGATTAAACGATAGATTGCATTATTGTTAGCGGAGAAAAGAAGAAATGACTGCGATCGAAGATTCGGAAAATCCAAAAAAAAAAAAAATGTGAAAGCCTTGACAAGATTCTTAAAAAAAAAAGAGAAATTAGTACCAACAAATTTTCAACCCTTTTCCCAAACAAATTAATATTCCCTGCGTAGAAAATTAAAAAAAAAAAGTAAAATTCGTCCTTCCGGCTGGCGCCGAAGTGCCAACTAGCTTAAATTAATATTAAAATTGCTTCGACTAAATTAAACGTCGCAAAAAAAGTGAAAAAAAAAAAAAAAAAACAAAAAAACAAGGAAATTCTCCAATCGTCAAAGGACATTTTCGAGGCTTTGAAAAGTCTGACGAGGGTGGCTCTCGAGGCTGGCCCGAGAGCTTCCATGATGCGCGTAAAGCTCGCGCACGCGCCCATGCCTTTTCGCATCGGGAAAGGTCTCCCTCGGCTTAGCTGAGCGTCGGGTAAAGGGTTAAAGAAAATTTTATCGGCTCAACCTTGAAATGAAATTTCATCGGATTTGAGGAAAGAGAAAACAAAAATAAATGAATAACCAAGGACTTCCGGTTTTTCGATGCGTAGTCGTTGATTCGTATTTCGAGAGAGTAGGGTCGATCGAGCGAGGGAAAGAACCGAGCCAGCTGGTCGGAGGAGGAGGAGGGGCGGGGGGGGGGGGGGCGGGCGGTTACTCGATCGATCGCAAATACCTAGACGCAGAGAGAGTATAGTTAATAGTCGAGAGAACACGCAGGCGAGCGAGGCGGACGATCGCGCACAATAACCCCTGTAGCGTTCAATCGTGGCCGTTTCTCCACGCCGCGCTCGCCTTCGTGTGTATTCATAATATTTGCATACCGTGTATGCCGCAAAGATTTTTTTGTACATTGATTAATAAAAAACAAAAACAAAAAAACAATCGATATATATTGACTATATATAATTTTAATTGATTTAATGTAAAACTGTATATAAATTAAATTTTACGAAGAACACGAATGAGATTCGATCTTTGTTGTTGTATCTGTTATTAATTTATTGTACGACGCGACGAGAGAAAAGAAAAAAAAAAAAAAAAGGAAGCAAATCGTAAACGGAGAGTTTAATTTCGTTTGGATAAAATCATCGAATGACCTATTCGTTTACGGCTGTTATCTTGTCTCATGGCCGTTTGCCTTTTCCTCCGCCGGCACCCGTTAAACCGGAAGTGATTCAACCACTTTGCGTCACCCCTGACTTATCGGAATTCTATCGAACTATCAACTGTCCTGCGAGGGAAACTTTATTCCCGTTGGAACGAAAACTTGGAAATTGTGTTTTGATACGCTTGAATCGTCGCAATTAAATTACCATTCTCCTTCTTGAAATTTGTTTTCAGTTTCGCGGGGATGCGTATACCTTCTTTGGCACATATTGAGAAGACTACGTGACGATTGTAATAATTTCAGCGGAATTGCATTATCTTCATTTCTTCAAAAGAAGAAATAAAGATAGAGCGTCTTTCCATGTGTAGAAAGTGACCTTCAGAAGCGAGTTCTATTCTGCAGTTCGATCTCGCTACCTGTGTGATAATGGTACTTTGCCAATTTCGAATATTCCAATGGTCCCTTGCCGATGCTGATGGTACTTTATTAATAATAATGGCACCCCGCCAATGTTAATGTTTCTTCTGAATCGCAACGATCCATCCCCAACCTTAACGGTATATTACCAATGATAATGGTACCTGGCCAAAGTTAATGGCATCTCGCCAATGGCAATGGTTCCGTGATAATGATAGTGCTTCCTTGCCAATGCTAAAGGTATCTTACCAATGATAATGATTCTTCGTCGATGGTAATGGCCCCGTGGCAACGTTAATGGTCTGTGCCAATGATAAGTCTTCTATCTCAATAGTAATGGAATTTCATCAATGGTAAATGTTGCCTTCCCAATGTAAATATTATCTCGCCAATGGTTATGGTCCTTGCCAATGGTAATGGTCTCACTAATGGTAATGGTTCTTGCCAATGGTAATGTCCTTTCCAATGTTAATGGTATCTCGAGAATGGCAATGGTCTTTAACAATGGTAATGGTCCTTGCAAATGGTACTGATCCTTGCAAATGGTACTGATCCTTGCAAATGGTACTGATCCTTGCAAATGGTACTGGTCCTTGCAAATGGTACTGGTCCTTGCCAATGGTAATGGTCCTTGCTAATGGTAATGGTCCTTGCCAATGGTAATGGTCCTTGCCAATGGTATTGGTCCTTGCCAATGGTACTGGTCCTTGCCAATGGTAATAGTCCTTGCCAATGGTAATGGTCCTTGCTAATGGTAACGGTCCTTGCCAATGGTAATGGTCCTTGCCAATGGTAATGGTCCTTGCCAATGGTAATGGTCCTTGCCAATGGTAATGGTCCTTGCCAATAGTAACGGTCCTTGCCAATGGTAATGGTCCTTGCCAATGGTAATGGTCTCACCAATGGTAATGGTTCTTGCCAATGGTTAATGTCCTTTCCAATGGTAATGGTCTTTAACAATGGCAATGGCCCTTGCCAATGGCAATGGTCCTTGCCAATGGTAATGGCCCTTGCGAACGGTCATGGTCCTTGTCAATGGTAATGATCTATGCCAATGGTAATGGCACTTTCGAATGGTAATGGTCCTTGTCAATGGTAATGGTAATCGCCGATGATAATGGTAATCGCCAATGGTAATGGTACCCCACGAATGGTAATGTCTAGTTCTTCGCCGAGTCTAGTTCTTCGTTTAATTCCTTTTTATTATAATTTCCAAGTGCTGCACCTCGTTGCCTCTTTCGCTGTTGCCACTGTCGCCCATACAGACCGGCACGCTTTATCCCTCGCGCAAGCAAGCACATTGCGTGTCACCTCGACTACTTTTTTTCATCGCTTTGGGAATCGCCGGGGCATGAGAGGTAACCTGAGGGACAATGGCAGCACCGGCTACGACAGCGTGGGTTTGCGCTAGGCGGACCAAACCACGCGATACCGCGGCGCCTCGTGTTCCCGTTGCCAGGATACCCCCGGGGCAGAACGGCCCCCGCTTGGCGAACTACAGGGGTCGCCGGCGACACAGTGGCACCTCCTAGTCGTCGTCGTCGTCGTCGTCGCTACACATCCTCATCCTCGTAATCGCCGTTGCACTCTGTTGCGTGTTTCCGAGCGACAAGATCGTAACTACCTGATGCGCATTTTTTTTTCACCCTCCAACGATACTTCAGCAACGTACCCCCGTTATCAAATCCGGATTAATCCATTTTCCAAGGGCGATGCGTCGACTTGGCGTCGTCAAAGTAATTTGGTTAAGTGCCTGGAACACTTCACGACATTGGCTACTTGGCTCGGTCGGGGCAGAGCTGGACAAATACCGCAAGTACTTGATGAAATTAAATGATGTACTTAAGTATTTGATATATTTAGGCCCAGTACTTCGGGACTCACTACTCAGCCCCTCCCCCCATTTCAGTACTCGAATACTTCAAAGTACTCGAATACATCGCGATACACGAATACTTCCTACCCACATAGCACGGAAATATTTCTGAAATGTTTGCAAAATATTATTTTTTTTTTTTTTTAATATTGAAAATATTTTAGCAATATTACAAAATATTTCTGACATTTTTTTTTTACATTTTGAAAATATTTCTTTGTCCGCTCATAAATCTTATATTGAAATGTTTCAGAAATATTTCGCAAAAATGTTCTTAAAACATTTGACAAATATCTTTAAATGTTGGTAAAATATTAATTCCATATCTTTCTGAAATATTTAAGAAATTATAAATATTAGTACACAATACAATTATAAATATTAGTAACAAATAGTACAATAAGTACTATTTGTTCAGCACATGAAGTACCATTTGTTCAGTACATGAAGTACCATTTGTTCAGTACATGAAGTACTATTTGTTCAGTACACGAAGTACCATTTGTTCAGTACACGAAGTACCATTTGTTCAGTACACGAAGTACTATATGTTCAGTACACGAAGTACCATTTGTTCAGTACACGAAGTACTATTTGTTCAGTACACGAAGTACCATTTGTTCAGTACACGAAGTACTATTTGTTCAGTACATGAAGTACTATTTGTTCAGTACACGAAGTACCATTTGTTCAGTACACGAAGTACCATTTGTTCAGTACACGAAGTACCATTTGTTCAGTACACGAAGTACCATTTGCTCAGTACACGAAGTACCATTTGTTCAGTACCCGAAGTACCATTTGTTCAGTACACGAAGTACTATTTGTTCAGTACACGAAGTACCATTTGTTCAGTACACGAAGTACTATTTGTTCAGTACACGAAGTACAATTTGTTCAGTACACGAAGTACTATTTGTTCAGTACACGAAGTACCATTTGTTCAGTACACGAAGTACCATTTGTACAGTACACGAAGTACTATTTGTTCAGTACACGAAGTACTATTTGTTCAGTACACGAAGTACTATTTGTTCAGTACACGAAGTACAATTTGTTCAGTACACGAATTACCATTTGTTCAGTACACGAAGTACGATTTGTTCAGTACACGAAGTACTATTTGTTCAGTACATGAAGTACTATTTGTTCAGTACACGAAGTACTATTTGTTCAGTACACGAAGTACTATTTGTTCAGTACACGAAGTACCATTTGTTCAGTACACGAAGTACTATTTGTTCAGTACACGAAGTACCATTTGTTCAGTACACGAAGTACTATTTGTTCAGTACACGAAGTACCATTTGTTCAGTACACGAAGTACTGAACAAATGGTACTTCGTGTACTGAATTTGTTCAGTACATGAAGTACTATTTGTTCAGTACACGAAGTACCATTTGTTCAGTACACGAAGTACCATTTGTTCAGTACACGAAGTACCATTTGTTCAGTACACGAAGTACCATTTGTTCCGTACACGAAATACTATTGGTTCAGTACACGAAGTACTATTTGTTCAGTACATGAAGTACTATCCATTCTTTAGTGCATCAAGTACTATCCATTGTTCAATACATCAAGTGCCTAGTACTTCGATACGTACAGCTCAAGGGCACGAAGTACTTGTCCCGCTGTCGTTTGAACCAATATTGCGGAAGAACCGCTTTGGACGTAGAAAAAAAAAGTTTCACATACAAATCGTTCCGGTATTCGATAAGGGGGAAAAAAAAAATGATTCCCGAAACTTTGTCCAATCTCCACTTATTAAAGAAAAAAGAAAAAAAATTGAGCCTGCAGCGGGGCGGGCACGGCCGATCGTTGGCTGAGGGTCGTAGCTTCCGGCGGACGTTCGACCTCAGGCCCATATGTCTTACAAACCCGCTGCTCCTCGTGGTTACTAACCTCCGCTCTTCCTTAACTAGGTCATATTAAATTTGAGCGTGAATTGCGTGCAAAACTCTTGGCGGGTACCGAACGACCGCGGAGCGACGGAAACCGAGACCTTATCAAATTTTATAAACGGCCCCGTAGACTTATCAGGCTAATGAACATTTCACGTAATTACTGCCACTGACAAATAAGCTCTTCCGCTAATTGCATCCTACGCGCTCACACCCGATTTCGTTATTTTAGTCAGCATATTTCTTTTTTTTTTTTTTTTTTTTCTTCATTTAATTAAGTGAAAATGTTATGTCCCTATGTTTGTAAAAATATAGTCCTCGGTGAGGAAGAAGAAAAAAAAAAAAAAAAAAAAAAAAGGAGGCTCGGTAATGATATTTAAAAAGAAAAGAGCTTATAATATTGCGTCACTGAGAGGCTGATGGAAAATACATTACTCAGGGATTCTTGGCAGGAAGGGAGGAGGTTTCCTCTTTCCCTCGGAGAGAGGAAAGTGAAGGACGATCGGCCGACGAGAGCCATCGAATCGATCGAGAAACGTCGGTGGCAGACTATAAAAAAATATGATAAAAAGAAGACGACGTCCACATGAGGTCGAGCGAGGCGGAGGGTCCGAGCGGGTTTTAACTACATTTTATATCGAGATCGGGCAATAATAGCTGTGCGAAGCTGTTTCATAGCTACGGACACACATTACGTCGCCGAGAGCGCATTCATTTGCCTTTTCGAAATATTGAAAGTAAATCTTTTAGTTAATCATCGTCACTTTGGTTTTTTTTTTTTCCCTTTTAATAACATCATTGAATTTATTTAAATATAAAACATTTTTATAAAACAATTGTATCGAACTTATATTTGTCAACTAAACCCGAACTTGATTTTTTTTTTTTAATACAAGAATCAATACTGATGAGCTAAAATCATAAATCGAATAGTTTAATAGTGAACAGTGCGATCGAACATATAAATCGTCAACACTTATTTTCCTTAAGCGCTTCGTGGTTGCGCGTATTCAAGCTCATTTTTCATAATACCGCCAGTGTGAGTTCATACCGGATCGATTACTTTTTATTTCTTCGGTATGACGTCACTTCCGCTCGAAAAATGAGATTTTCAAACTGGAAAACACATATTTCAGATGTGACGTCGCTTCCGGTCGCAAAAAATTACACTTTCTAACCGGAAGCGACGAATTTTCGGTATGACGTCACTTCCGGTCGAAGAATGAGATCTTCAAAGTGGAAAACACATATTTCCGATATGACGTCGCTTCCGGTCGCAAAAAAATTACACTTTCTAACCGGAAGCGACGTATTTTCGGTATGACGTCACTTCCGGTCGAAAGATGAGATCTTCAAACTGAAAAACACATATTTCCGATGTGACGTCGCTTCCGGTCGCAAAAAAATTACATATTCTAACCGGAAGCGAAGTATTTTCGGTATGACGTCACTTCCGGTCGAAGAATGAGATCTTCAAAGTGGAAAACACATATTTCCGATATGACGTCGCTTCCGGTCGCAAAAAATTACACTTTCTAACCGGAAGCGACGTATTTTCGGTATGACGTCACTTCCGGTCGCAAAAAATTACATTTTCAAATCGGAAGTGACGTATTTTCGGTATGACGTCACTTCCGGTCGAAAGATAAGATTTTCAAACCGGAAAGGACGCATTTCCGCTATGACGTAACTCTTCCGCCTCGAAAAAATGAGATTTTCGAACAAGTGACGGTTTCCTCTATGACGTCACTTCCGCTTAAAATCTACGGTTTCGAAAGCGGAAGGGTGACGTTCTTTCCCGACTAACTATCGGGCGTAAAATCTGCAGCGGAATACGCGTACTCGGCGTGTGTATCGGCACGCGAGTACCGGTATTCACTCACGGTTTCTCGATGACTTAACTCCACGGACACAAACAAACTCGCGGCTGACCACGCGGGTCTTCATGCATCGACGTGAGTACCGGTACTCGCGTGCGATGTTATCCTCCGGCCGATTGCCCGGTGGCGTTTCAGCGGGGCTCTCTCTCTCTCTCTCTCTCTCTCTCTCTCTCTCTCTCTCTCTCTCTCTCTCTCTCTCTCTCTCCCTCTCTCGGCAATAAACACAAATAAATGATAATAAACGCGTGGCCGATTCCCCACGTGAGAATCGTAGCGTAGGTGGAAAACTCGGGCGTATCGGCGCCACGGGTCGATAGTGCGGAGTCGCGTACTCTCTCTCTCTCTCTCTCTCTCTCTCTCTCTCTCTCTCTCTTTCTCTCTCTCTCTCTCTCCCGTCTGTTCCCCACCGAGCGAACGCGCCACCAGTCTCTCCCCCTTCGTTCCACACGCTGTCCACGTATCCCGAGAACCTCCAGACGTGCACATCCCTCCAGGCTCTTCCGGTGTCACAGAAAAATCTTTAGCCGAATGAATAACAAATAAATGAATCGTATGCAATACAAAAAAAAAAAAAAAAAAAAATTAGGAAGAAATAATAATTTCCGTCCGAATTTCGAATTCGACGATGAAGTAACTCGACAGTCATTGGCGGGGAGGGGGGATGGAAAAATACATATTTATGTAAGGGGAAAAAAAAAATCAATGTCGAAGTAGCACCATTGATTCGGCTGATTCGGTTGAAGAAGCGAGATAAAAAAAAAAAAAAAATTCTCTTCTCTTCCATTTCTTCTTCCGCCGTCTCAATGTGCACGGCCACGCTGTCCGCGCTGTTCTACTCCCAGCATCGGTTCTACGACGACGCGGTCTTGCGCGTTTATCCGCCCACGATATTCCCCTCGTTCGACCCTCTCGACCCCGCGTCGCCGGTCGCGCGCTCAGACGAAGGAACGGTCTTGGGGGGGAAAACGTCAGACTTCTGTCAGTGGCCTCTCGGACGCTCGAGAGTGTGTACATTTGCCGCAACTGAAACATTATCCGCGAGTTGGACATCGAGACGAGAGATTCTCGCGTGATTATCCTCTTCGCCTTTATCTCGACGCTGTCAGTTTTTCCCCCTCTTCTCACGTTTCTTCCGACTTCCGTTCGCCTCTCCTCTCGTCTTCAGCTCGAAGGCGAATCTCCACGCAGCCACCACGGCGATGGGACTCGAGCAAAAAAATCAAAAGTCAACGAGGCATTCCGTCGAAATCAAAGAGGAAAGAGAGAGTGAAAAGTGATCTTTAAGAAACGAAGCTATTTCATTGAATAAATACCGCTATTAAATCCTGCATTTTCAGCCCTGAAACGGTCGATTCACTGAATAAATACCGGTACTCCAATGCCGAGCGAGTCGTCACTTTTTTGTTGTCGATTGAAATAGAAGACTATAACATCGAAAGTGATTAACAAAAGTGACGCTCCTTCGTCGCTGATGCGGTCGATTCACTGAATAAATACCGGTATTCAATGTCGAGCGAGTCGTCACACTTTTTGTCGATTGAAAAAAAAAAAATGAAGAAGAAGAACATCGAAAGTGATCTAATAAAAAGAAGCTATCTCTGCCCGATACGGTGGATCGATTGACTAAATACCGGTATTCAATGTCGAGCGAGTCGTCACACTTTTTGTCGATTGAAAAAAAAAAAGAAGAAGAACATCGAACGTGATCTAATAAAAAGAAGCTATCTCTGCCCGATACGGTGGATCGATTGACTAAATACCGGTATTCAATGTCGAGCGAGTCGTCACACTTTTTGTCGATTGAAAAACAAAAAAAAAGAAGAAGAAGAACATCGAAAGTGATCTAATAAAAAGAAGCTATCTCTGCCCGATACGGTGGATCGATTGACTAAATACCGGTATTCAATGTCGAGCGAGTCGTCACACTTTTTGTCGATTGAAAAACAAAAAAAAAAAAGAAGAAGAAGAACATCGAAAGTGATCTAATAAAAAGAAGCTATCTCTGCCCGATACGGTGGATCGATTGACCAAATACCGGTATTCAATGCCGAACGGCTCGTCGCGTTTTTATCGATTAATGAAAAACAATAACACCCCAGTGGTTTTTGTTTTTGCGCGAAAGTGTGTCCGAATGAATCGTCTCGGTAATGTCGACGGGCGAATTTCTCTTGCGACGGTGTGGAATAATTTTTTGTGATTCGTGAAAAGGAAGCGTGTGGTAAAATCGTCACCTCGCTCGGAGCGAAGAGACGTCGTCGTTGTTAAGAAAATATTGGGTGTCGGCGAGGGTTGTTGCGAGCGATGAAGGAAGCGATCGGAGTCGAGGCGCTCGCGGTGTTTCCCGCCCGTAGAGCAGGAACGACGTTAGAGCGCCGTTAGGTCAGTTTGCCGTCGACGCTTTTGCTTATCGACAACGGAAGACGATACGAGCGTGTGCGGAGGAATGTGCGCGACAACGGGGATATAGGCGAAGATTGGCAACGCGAAGGATATAACCTCGCCGCGGGGAGAAAACCGACGGGGCGGCGGGCGATATACACGAGGTCCTGGCAGAGCTTTGGGTCTCACCCAGCGAACGTCAAAGTGTCGAAATCGCCAAGCCTCAGAAACAGGTAACTTCGTTGTCACGATGAAAGTTGCATATCGTTGTCACGCTCGAGACGATAAATCGTACCGACGAATGTCAACGAAAAATTCATCCACATTATTATTATTATTATTATTATTATTTTTTTTAAATAAATTATATCGCAATAATATATTTTAATTGTGCGACGATAATATATTTTAATTGTGCAACAATAATTTATGTTAGTTGTGCAACGATAATATATTTTAATTGTGCAACAATAATTTATTTTAGTTGTGCAACGATAATATATTTTAGTTGTGCAACGATAATTTATTTTAGTTGTGCAACGATAATTTATTTTAGTTGTGCAACGATAATATATTTTAGTTGTGCAACGATAATATATTTTAGTTGTGCAACAATAATTTATTTTAGTTGTGCAACGATAATATATTTTAGTTGTGCAACGATAATTTATTTTAGTTGTGCAACGATAATTTATTTTAGTTGTGCAACGATAATATATTTTAGTTGTGCAACGATAATATATTTTAGTTGTGCAACAATAATTTATTTTAGTTGTGCAACGATAATATATTTTAATTGTGCAACGATAATATATTTTAGTTGTGCAACAATAATTTATTTTAGTTGTGCAACGATAATATATTTTAGTTGTGCAACGATAATATATTTTAATTGTGCAACAATAATTTATTTTCGTTGTGCAACGATAATATATTTTAGTTGTGCAACGATAATATATTTTAGTTGTGCAACAATAATTTATTTTAGTTGTGCAACGATAATATATTTTAATTGTGTAACGATAATATATTTTAGTTGTGCAACAATAATTTATTTTAGTTGTGCAACGATAATATATTTTAGTTGTGCAACGATAATTTATTTTAATTGTGCAACGATAATATATTTTAGTTGTGCAACGATAATTTATTTTAATTGTGCAACGATAATATATTTTAGTTGTGCAACGATAATATATTTTAATTGTGCAACGATAATATATTTTAATTGTGCAACGATAATATATTTTAGTTGTGCAACGATAATATATTTTAGTTGTGCAACGATAATATATTTTATTTGTGCAACGATAATATATTTTAATTGTGCAACAATAATTTATTTTAGTTGTGCAACAATAATTTATTTTAATTGTGCAACGATAATATATTTTAATTGTGCAACAATAATATATTTTAATTGTATAACAATAGTATTTTTTTTATATATATATATATATATTATACATTATGAATTTTTTTTGTTTTTGTTTTAATATATTGTAATTGATTACGCGTCGCAAAGCCATCCTCGGGCTGAATCTGCGATAAGCCTGAGGGTTCCTTTACGGCCGCTGTAGAAGCTTGATGACTTCATTGTCTTTACAAGCGTTTTCTTTGTCGCCCTCCCCGAGGTGTTAATTTTTAACCTGGGGTCGCGTCTGAAAATTTTTCCGTGCCCAATTGCACAGAAGAAATCCGGCGTTCTTCGTCATTGCCGAGGAGAAAAAAAAAAAAATAGAAAAGAAATGATCGATTGAGAAAATTTGAAAAATAATGGTTGAAAAAAAAAAAAATGCAAATTGACAATTAAATGTTAAAACTTGATTAATGAGAATTAACGAAATTGATTATTGTAAATTAACGAAATTGATTATTGTAAATTAACAAAATTGATTATTGCAAATTAACAAAATTGAAATATTGAAGAAAAATAATGGTCCAGGCTGTACATTTACTGTCCGATAAATGTATCTTGTGGACGAGTGCATGAAAAGCCTCAGGTGTTTCTTCGTGGCTTCTCCTCGGAAGCTTTTTTTTTTTTTCATCTCCGAGATCGGCGATTCAATGCCTCGAATGAGATTGTTATGTGTGTCAAGAGTCCGGTGTCTCCACGTGCGGAAGAAACTGGCCGCCGCATTACCGAAGTTTATCTTCTCTTCTGTCAGCGATAAGACGTTGTTGTCCACGATGCAACGTCGTCGCGGAAGTTAATCCCTCAGATGTGTCTCTCGAGTGCGTCAGTTGGCCAAGTAGGTTTACGATGAAAATCTCTCCGTCAGTCGACGGGGTGCATCGTCTTCTTTATTGTCTTCGCGAGGGCGCTCTTCATGGACGACGCTAAGCCGGTTTATTAATCAATTTTTATGGATCCCTAAACGGGCGGAAATCCAGATCAATTGCACGATATAAAATATAGCAGTTCTTCCGTATTCTTCATCCATTGGTGTCGGTAAAAATGTCATTTCCTCAATATCTTCTTCAAGTTTCACAGATTTCAGCATTGAGGTCCTGATAATATACACAGTAAAAAAAAAATAAATAAATAAAAATAAATAAAAAAAAAATTGTACTTTTTGCAACAAATTATCGTGCACGAACGTTCACAATTTTTTTTTTTTTTTTTTGTCAATTTTCTAGTTTCACAAACAAAAGTACAAACTAAAATTGTCAATTAATACAGGAAATGAAAGGACAGATTGGTACATTAAAATAAATGACAAACAGATTTGTCGGTTATTTGACAAAATAATTTTTTACAAAATTTTCATCGCTCATTTAAGAAAATTATTTGACGAGTTGTCACTTATTTGACAAAATAATTTTTACGAAATTTTGCATTCCTATTTTACGAAATTATTTAATTATTTATTTATTTATTTATTTTTTTTTACCGTGTACGCCCTGACGTTTCATTTTTATCTTCACGTTGACATTCAACGTCGTTTGGCAATTCTTCTCGTGCGATGAAACTTTTTTTTTTTGCACACAATTCGCACAAACTTCTTTCCTCCGGTTACCATTTTTGGGTTAAAAATACATTGTCGAAATCAATGTTTTCAGTCTATTGAAAAATTTGCCCGATGTTCGCCTCAAACGTTCGACGTTGTTTTCATCGACCCTCTCGTTCGGTGAAACTTTCCATGCATTCGCTTGACACAAAATTCTTCTCCACAATTTTCATTTACGATAAAAATAAATTATCGAAATCAATGCTTCGGTCTATTGAAAATGTCTCAATCGTCACCTTGACATTATCAACTTCGTTTTTTTTTCATATTGTTCGAACGAAAACTTCTTTTTCTTCGATTGACACTTTGGGTTAAAAAAAAAAAAAAATTATCTAAATCCATGTTTCGTTTTGGTAATTCTTCTCGTGTGGTGAATCTTTTTTTTTTTTTTTTTTGCACAGACTTCCCAAAAACTTCATTAGTTCAATTGTCATTTTGGATAAAACAAGAAAATTTCTAATTCAATGCTCGAGACTATTGAAAAATTATCGACCCTAAAAATAACTTCAAAATGATAATTTCAATTGTTTAATTGATGCGATTATCGCCGGTGCAGAAATGAGCTACTCAGAAACACTTGCTGTGACCGAAATGGGAAATCTCGCAAGTAAAAAAAAAAAAAAAAAAAATTATCTAAATCCATGTTTCGTTTTGGTAATTCTTCTCGTGTGGTGAATCTTTTTTTCACAGACTTCCCAAAAACTTCATTACTTCAATTGTCATTTTGGATAAAACAAGAAAATTTCTAATTCAATGCTCGAGACTATTGAAAAATTATCGACCCTAAAAATAACTTCAAAATGATAATTTCAATTGTTTAATTGATGCGATTATCGCCGGTGCAGAAATGAGCTACTCAGAAACACTTGCTGTGACCGAAATGGGAAATCTCGCAAGTAAAAAAAAAAAAAAAAAATTATCTAAATCCATGTTTCGTTTTGGTAATTCTTCTCGTGTGGTGAATCTTTTTTTTTTTTTTTTTTTGCACAGACTTCCCAAAAACTTCATTACTTCAATTGTCATTTTGGATAAAACAAGAAAATTTCTAATTCAATGCTCGAGACTATTGAAAAATTATCGACCCTAAAAATAACTTCAAAATGATAATTTCAATTGTTTAATTGATGCGATTATCGCCGGTGCAGAAGTGAGCTACTCAGAAACACTTGCTGTGACCGAAATGGGAAATCTCGCAAGTAAAAAAAAAAAAAAAAAAAAAAATCATTGTTTCGCATTGAAAAAAAGCGAATCGAGAAGCGTAAAAATTCTGTTTCACTTCCAACGTGTCAGTCATTATTGCGGTGACTTCCGGTGTTTTCCACGGTTCGTCGTTGATGCGCGACAGATTCCGACTACTCTTCGTGCTCCCTTTCATTGCCGTTAGCCTCCGCATCGATCGACAATAAAGCCATTCGTGTTTGTCGCTTTTATAATTTGTGCAATTACACGCTCCACCGGAGAATTCATCGATTATTTCGCCGATAACAAAAAAAAAAAAACCTCCCAAGGCCGTCGGTGAAATTAAACTGCGTAAATTATTTTACACATTTTCGTGGAGACGCTTTCTCCGCGGTAAAAAAAAAAAAAAAAAAAAAAAAAAAAAAAAAAAAAAAAAAAAAAAAAAAAAGGGAAATGGCTTACCCCTAAATTAGTCAACGGACGAAGAGTTTCGTACGGAAGTGTCTTTGACCGGTTTTTTGTCGAAATACTTAACTCATTCACTCGCTTTCGTGTTTCGCCCCTCCGGTGAATCCACGTTTTGTACCTGTTGTCCGTCGACCGCTCGACGTTTATAGCTTCCCCGTGTTGGCCATCATCCACCGAGACCGCACGACTGCTCTACCCCTTTGAAAACCATTCGCAAGCTTTTTCGATTAAAAAAAAAAAACCCGCATTGAGCACAACGAAATTCAATTCCCTCCGTCTCGCTCCGAATGGCTGTGCAACGATTTTTTTTTTAATTGGATATTCGAAACGTTCTTTGCCGCGAAGTTCAGAGTTGAAATTTCATTAAAACAAAAAAAAAATGCATCTGTCCGTGAATCGCCGCGAGTAAATTCAATTTAATCCCCTTCAGATTAAATTGCCGGATACGGTCGATACACAGTGGGAAATAAACTTATCACCATTGCTCTTGTTATTGTTGTTATTATTATTATTATTATTATTATTATTATTATTATTATTATTATTATTATTATTATTATTATTATTATTATTATTATTATTATTATTATTATTATTATTATTATTATTATTATTATTATTATTATTATTATTATTATTATTATTATTATTATTATTATTATTATTATTATTATAAAAACCCGCACTGAGCACAACGAAATTCAATTCCTTCCGTCTCGCTCCGAATAGCTGTGCAACGATTTTTTTTTTAATTGGATATTCGAAACGTTCTTTGCCACGAAGTTCAGAGTTGAAATTTCATTAAAAAAAAAAAAAAAAAAATGCATCTGTCCGTGAATCGCCGCGAGCAAATTAATTTTAATCCCGTTCGGATTAAATCGCCGGATACGGTCGATACACAGTGGGAAATAAAATTATCACCATTGCTCTTGTTATTATTATAATATTATAATATTATAATATTATAATTCAATTTTCAACTTTTTGTTGGTTTTCTATATTATAATATTATTACTATTATTATATTATTATTATAATTATTTAATATCGGAGCAGCGCGAGGCCACACTTGTTCGAGCTGCGTTATAACACCGGCCGAGATCTAAACCGGATTCCGGACGTTCTGTTTCCTTTCAGAATGTACGAGTGGCACGCGATTTGGTGTTATCCTGACGCTATTACTCTCGGCTCCTCGGCATTATTTTCGCGAGGTCTCTATCGAAAGTTAATTGTCGGTTGGAGTTTTAAAGGCTTCTTCTGAATCGAGGCCAAAGACGAAACGAAGAGAAAAAAAAAAGAAAGGAGATGTCAAAGGGGGCGAAAAAAATTTCATGACTGACAGGACTCGAGGAACTGTGAAGGATCGGCCAGAAACATGTTACTGGGGCGAGTACGTCTGGTCCGCTTCAAGAAACGTCTGAAGTATTCGAATATCGCGAAGAGAACGGAGACTCATCGCTGTCGCTACCGCTCCTCCGTCGGTAAGAACGAACACGAAAAGGAGCCGGAGAAACGGACGAACTTTCAGCGGTTGGACAAACGATGAGCAAGAGCGTGGAGCTGCTCGCTGGTTCGGAGGACGGTGAGCCCAGACCTGGTGAGAAAACAACAACAACGAAAAGTTGAAAATTGAAATTTTCTATAGATTTGTCACAAAAGTTAAAAATTAAAATTTTCATATCACTTTATCATACAAGTTGAAAATTGAGATTTTCATACAGCCTTC
This sequence comes from Amblyjoppa proteus, assembly GCA_963922035.1. Classification (NCBI taxonomy): domain Eukaryota; kingdom Metazoa; phylum Arthropoda; class Insecta; order Hymenoptera; family Ichneumonidae; genus Amblyjoppa; species Amblyjoppa proteus. The sequence goes on from OY998230.1 coordinate 3,255,059, forward strand.
TCATGAAAGTTGAAGATTGAAATTTTCATATCACTTTTTCATACAAGTTGAAAATTGAAATTTTCATACAGCTTTCTCATAAAATTTGAACATTGAAATTTTCACATCACTTTTTCATACAAGTTGAAAAGTGAAATTTTCTTACCGCTTTTTCATAAAAGTTGAAAATTGGAATTTCCATATCGCTTTCTCATAAAAATTGAAAATTGAAATTTTCATATCACTTTATCATAAAAGTTAAAAATTGAAATGTTCATATCGATTTCTCATAAAAGTTGAAAATTGAAATTTTCATATCACTTTTTCATACAAGTTGAAAATTGAAATTTTCATACAGCCTTCTCATAAAAGTCGAAGATTGAATTTTTCACATCACTTTTTCATACAAGTTGAAAATTGAAATTTCCGTATCGCTTTCTCATAAAAGTTGAAGATTGAAATTTTCATATCACTTTCTCATACAAGTTGAAAATTGAAATGTCCATATCGCTTTCTCATCAAAATTGAAAATTGAAATTTTCATATCACTTTATCATACAAGTTGAAAATTGAAATTTTCATACAGCTTTCTCATAAAATTTGAACATTGAAATTTTCATATCACTTTTTCATACAAGTTGAAAATTGAAATTTTCATACAGCCTTCTCATAAAAGTCGAAGATTGAAATTTTCACATCACTTTTTCATACAAGTTGAAAAGTGAAATTTTCTTACCGCTTTTTCATAAAAGTTGAAAATTGGAATTTCCATATCGCTTCCTCACAAAAGTTAAAAATTGAAATTTTCATGTCACTTTTTCATACAAGTTGAAAAGTGAAATATCCATAACGCTTTTTCATAAATGTTGCACATTGAAATTTTCATATCACTTTTTCATGCAAGTTGAAAATTGAAATTTCCATATAGCTTTCTCATTAAAGTTGAAAATTGAAATTTTCGTATATCGCTTTTTCAAACAAGTTGAAAATTTCAATTATCAGATCACTTTCTCATAATGTTCCTTCATTCGCTAAAGCTTCTTCTATGGAAAAATATTTTCTGTAGTTTTCTATTCCTCTGTGAGAAGGCCAAAAAATCTGTCATTAGGCTGAGACAAATTGTCGGTAACGAAAACTGTAATTAATTTTTCAAGAGTGTTTTGATGATTCGAGAGAAACGAAAATTGTCAAGTTCTTCGTTTGTCAGTTGCAGAGATCCTCGGAATTTCACTGTGCATCGAGGATGGCTGCGTCTTTGAGAAAAGTGAATTACAGATTTTCGTTACCGACCGAGGCGGTTCGAAAGACAAACTTTCTGTCAGACATTGACGCGCCGGATTCTGTCGAGATTCGAAAACACGTGAATTGCCGAATTGAGATTGATTGATCGATTGATCGAGCAATTAATGTTCGTCGGGGAGATCGAAAAAAAAAAAAAAAAAAAAAAAAATCGGACAACCGACGGCTCTCGGCGAAGTTAAAACGACGCGAAAGAATATCCAAAAGGCTGGCGCAACACGGAGTGACGCACTCTATAATTCACTGTACTGCCACCTATAATTCACTAACGAGGCGCGTCGTTTCTCGCATGCCGTTCGATGGATCTCAGTCGTGTGCTTCGTAACGCAACTCTTTGCGCGGCTGCAGCCAGTCTTGTTGCATAAATCTCAAGCTTCAAATATCCCGAAGAGAGAAACTGGAAAATAACAAAAAAATCTCATAATTTTCGTTTCAATTTTTTGTCAACTTTGTTCATATCTATGAAATTTCACACGATTTGCCACAGGCTACGTAAACCGTGATAAAAATCATTGACCACAATTGCCATAAATAAATATTAATAAATGATAATTTAATTCATTAAAATTTGCTCAATTCAAATGAATCGAATTTAAATAAATGATAATTTACTTCATTAACATTTGCTCAATTCAAATGAATCGAATTTAAATAAATGATAAATTACTTCATTAATATTTGACCAATTTAAATGATTCGAATTCGACTAAAACGCAATTAAGAAAACAATGTTTATTAACAACTTCTATTTACTTATTATGATTTAAATTTTTGTATTATTATTGTTATTATTATTATTTTTTTTTTGCCGTTGGTTGGCTCGTCTCTGCGGAAAGCTGCAACTCTCCTCGTAATATTATTATCGCTCGATATACATAAATATTAACATTGGAAAATTAAAAAAAAAAAAAAAAAAAAAAATTGAAGATCGATAAATGAACGTGAATTTTTTTACAGGTTCGTCTCAATCGGAATCGAGGTCAGGATTGAATTTAAACGGTAGCAGGCAGTTGTCCCGAAGCGCGACGGAGCTGAGACTGAACAAGCGTGAGGATTCGCCGTCGCTTCGCGGCCGATCTTCGCAGGCGTCCGGCGATAATCGCGGTCGCGATTCGCCTCATAACCATCATCATCATCATCATCATCATCATCACCATCATCGATACACCTCGGTGGCGCAGCGCACGCAGACCTTTTTTGCTACCCTTAAGAGCCGATGGGTGCGCGGCAGAAGCAAAGAGAGAAAGAAGGCAAAGGACGCGGCTGGAAACGCTATAAATTCCCACGACTCGCCTCAAAGAACCGTCGGTGTCGAGTCCGATTATGCGGCCGATTATTCCTCGGAGCACAGCCGAAGCTCGTCCGCAACACAAAGTCCCGCCAGACACTGTCTCAATCATCCAGGTATCTGCGCCAATTTTTTTTTTTTTTTTCCTTCTTTTCTTCCATTTTTATCCGTTCTACTCTATTCAATTTGTATCAGCGCCCGAGGGAATTGGTATAGCTTCAGAGGCGAAGCAACTCCGAGCACTCCTCGCATCGTGCGGTATTCGGAGAGACGATTCTTCTTCTGTTCCTTCTTCAATGCAGTGAATTTAATAAATCCTCAAGGGTGCTTCGATGGATGCCGAAGCTTCGACATAAATCTTCGACATGAGACGAAACAGCTCTCAGCCAACGTCTAATCGTCACGCGCCGAAAGACTAAGATTCTTCTATTTTTTCATTCTATCCATTTAACTTAATCAACAATCAAGAGATTTTCAATAGCTTCGACATGTGAAGATTTTCAATAGCTTCGACATAAGTCGGAGTTCTCCTCGCATCGTGCTGTATTCGGAGAGACCATTCTTCTTCTGTTCCTTCTTCAATGCAGTCAATTTAATAAATCCTCAAGGGTGCTTCGATGGATGCCGAAGCTTCGACATAAATCTTCGACATGAGACGAAACAGCTCTCAGCCAACGTCTAATCGTCACACGCCGAAGGACTAAGATTCTTCTATTTTTTCATTCTATCCATTTAACTTAATCAACAATCAAGAGATTTTCAACAGCTTCGATATGAGAAGAAATAAGTCGGAGTGCTCCTCGCATCGTGCTGTATTCGGAGAGACCATTCTTCTTCTGTTCCTCCTTCAATGCAGTCAATTTAATAAATCCTCAAGGGTGCTTCGATGGATGCCGAAGCTTCGACATAAATCTTCGACATGAGACGAAACAGCTCTCAGCCGACGTCTAATCGTCACACGCCGAAGGACTAAGATTCTTCTATTTTTTCATTCTATCCATTTAACTTAATCAACACTCAAGAGATTTTCAATAGCTTCGTGCTGTATTCGGAGAGACCATTTTTCTTCTATTCCCTCTTCAATGCAGTCAATTTAATAAATCCTCAAGGGTGGTTCGATGGATACCGAAGCTATAAATCGTTGACGTGAGAAGAAGCTGTCAGCCCTCCCTTAATCGTCCTAGATCTGAAGATTAATATTCTTCTATTTTTTGTTCAATCCATTTAATTCAATCAACACTCAACGGACTTTTAATAGCTTCAATATGAGAAAAAGTAACTTCGTGCCCGTCTTGCATCGTCCTGTATCCAGAAATGCCATTTTTCTTCTATTATTCTCACGATGCATTTAATTTAATCAATCCTCAAGGGTGGTTCGACGTCTATTGAATATATCAATCTTTCGATATACGAAGAAAGAACTTTCAGCCCTCCTCGAATCGACCTACATCAACTGTTCATCCACTCTTTATTCAATTCATTCAATTTATACGACACTCAAGGGCCTTTTAATAGCTTCAATATAAGAAGAAATAACTCCTCCATCCTGCAATTAGACAGACGAATTTTCTTCTAGTCTTTCTTCAATACATTCCATTTAATCAATCCTTGACGGTGGTCCAATGTACATTGAAGCCATCAAACTTCAGAAGAAATAGCTCGAAGTCTACTTCGTGTCTGAAAAGACCAATTTTTCGTAGAGTCGAAACGTCAAGATCCGATAGCTTTTAATAATGAGCTCCCACGTTCGAGTATCATCGACAGTTTCGACGTCCCAATAAATTCACATATTCCATTAATATGTTAATCTTATCATTTAAAAAATTTTTTTTTTCCGCAGAATCTCCACTGGCGCGAGGCAACAGAGAGAAGAGTGGAAACTCTCGAGATGACAGTCCCGGAAGATGCAGCGACGGTTCGTCGAAGGGTTCCCACAGTTGTCCCATTTACTCCCGGGAGGGCATGATGCGCGCCGAGAACGACGATGATTCGGGGATTCCCGGCGATTCGGGGGCTTCCCTGCAGGACGAGGCTGCCCGCCGGCGGGAATTGGCACTTCGTCAGCACGCCTTCTTTCAATTACGACTGCATATCAGAAGAGGAGCTAATCTCGTCGCGATGGATCGATGCGGTAAGAGTTCACGGCTCATCCGTTTTCATACCCGAGCCTCCCTTCGCCTCGCCCCGTGCATATCGGAGTCATCCACTGTACTTCTTCTTTATTGCGCGCGCGCCAGTTTCCTTCTGGTCCCTTTGGCAATTAAAATTGTAATTGGCGAACACGACTGGCTCGTACAATCGGCCTTTTGTTCCTCCGAGTGCGCTGGAATTTTTTTTTTTTTTTTTTTTCAAGCATGGCAGAACACCGAGTATGTTTTGTTTTTTTTTTGTTTTTTTTTTAATTAAAAAGAAAAAATTCATCGCGAAGAGCGTATCGACGTTGAAGCCGGTGAAAATAGTCGCGAATTAATTGACTCGGCCCAAAAACTGCGGTAGTCGCCGAGGATTAATCGAACAGATTATCAGGCTTGACTCAATCTTTTTTTTTTTGTGATTATTGAGATATAATAAAATATCAATATATATATATATATAAAGCAAAATAAAATTGGAAAGTTTGATTCTTTGTTAGTTTCATTTTTTTTTTTTTTTTATATTAATTATATATTTTTATTTTAATAATATATTTTTTATATTAATATATTTATTGATAAATTATTCAAGTACTGTCATTCGATTAGTTTTCGACATTTTTTTTTCATTTTCAATTTTTTTTTTTCATTCACGAAGGGCTCGACTTTTGGCATTATCGAATAGCCAGACAGTTGAGTATCGCGAAGGTCTCGGCAATTTCGAGTTGAGATTTTTATTGGTCATAAAATGTCGCTGATTGTGCGAAATACAGGAGCGAGCGATCCGTATGTCAAGATCAAGTGCTCGGGTCGTCTTCTTCACAAGTCTCGCACGGTTCATCGGGAATTGAATCCGGTGTGGGACGAGAGCGTAACTCTGCCGATCGAGGATCCCTTTCAGCCACTCAACATCAAGGTAACTCGCTACTTCGCTCAATATATGACCCACAGTCTTGGCCCGCATAAATCGATCGCGCATGCTTTCAGCCAGCGAAACATCGCAAAGAAATAACGAGGTGTTCGATTTTCTCACACCAAAAATCGTATCTTTCGGAATTCGATATAAGATATTTGCTTGTAGAAAAATAATTTGCACGTTCGCGATTAATGGGGGAAAAAAAAAAGACGTCGATCATAGTTTCGAAAAGTTTTTCGCTAAATCCATTTTTCAAATAGTTGCGATTTTTTGTCGATTGTTTAAACAACGATATCTTCGTTTTCTGACGGAGTTACAAAAAAAAATCGAGGTCTCCATCGTGTTCTACGCAAAAAAAAAAAAAAAAAACACGGGATAGGCCACTTGGCGAAGTTCTAGAACTATTTTCTCGAGCCCGTTACCGACGAATGAAAAACGTCTCCAAAAATGTTATGACTTGCAATTTTTCGAAAAATATGAAAAAAAAAAAAAAAAAAAAAAAAACAATGTTGGACCACATATTTCGATGTAATTTTTTCCGCTGAGCACGAATTCGCTGGCCATTTCGGGCTCAGGGTGAAACGGCACATTGGAAAGCTCCGAAAGCGATATTCTCCTTTAAAATTGATTTATCAATTTCTCTTCAAAACTACATTCACTTGAAAAAATGTATTTAATTGCAAAATTGAAAAAAAAAAAAAAAAATGTCGTCATGGAAGGTATTGAGGGCGAAATCGCTTACTTTCGCTTTTGTTCCCGACCGTTCAACAGGTATCTCTCGGAGAGGCTATTTTAATTTCCGCTTTTCTTCATCGATCAATCGCCGTTCCAGGTCTTCGACTACGACTGGGGGCTTCAGGATGACTTCATGGGAGCCGCGCAACTGGAGCTGGTCCAACTCGACCTCGGCCACGCGCAGGACATCGTCCTCGAGCTCAAGGATCCCGCCCGACCTCGGCAGCATCTCGGCGAATTGTATCTAACGGCGACACTGTGGCCGCGAAATCAGCAGGAGAAGGAACAGGTACATCCGTTATTTGTCCATTTCGCTTTACTAGCCGCACGGCTTTTTCTGTAGATCAACCCCGTAAAAAAAAAAAAAAAAAAAAAAAAAAAAATACCAATGAATCTCATTACATTCGTTTGTGTGCTTTTTTTTTTTTTTTTTTTTTTTTTTTAAGGGGAATAGGCAGCGTTTAGGAATCGAAAACGGCAATGTGAAATTTAACCTTTTAAAGAGACGGTGTTAGACTTTTTCGTTCAGTCATCTTGAAAACAATATTTTTAGCTAAATATCAACTTAAAAAAAAAAAAAAGAAATCGCACAATCGCTTATTACGTTTTAGAGAAAAATATAAATTGTTCATTCCGCATAACAATCGTATGCGCACCGTACAATTTTTTTTTTTTTCGTTATCGGTAAAACATTGACAATAATTAAATCTGTACGATGCCTCATTGCGAAACAAACTTCATTAACTTCAAAGGCTTTTGCGCGACCCAGAGCTCTTTTAATTAAGAGACGACACGTTTTTAATTAAGCTCGTTATCTTCGCGAGGCAAACTTTCGGTGCTTAATGTCATGTCAAACATATTTTCCTAATCAGCTTCCAGGCACGTAAATAATGTATTTTCAATAACAATAATAACAATAATAACAATAATAACAATAATAACAATAATAACAATAATAACAATAATAACAATAATAACAATAATAACAATGATAACAATAATAACAATAATAACAATAATAACAATAATAACAATAATAACAATAATAACAATAATAACAATAATAACAATAATAACAATAATAACAATAGAAAGCAAAACAAAAATTAGGTTCGTGATTGAATTAATTTTGAGATAGGATGTTTTTTTTTTCGAGCTAATTTGTATTTTACGTGCAACACGTAGTGAAAAGCGCCCCGTCGACTTATCGCAAACTCCTTGGCACACATGCGAGATTCGCTGTTGTGTAACCGGAGTGAATCCGCTTAGCGTCGTATTCAAATGTTAAGCCACTTGTTATATCACCGGGGTGTTTTTTTTTTTTTTTTTTTTTTTCATGTATGCGTTGTATCCGCACGTATTCGGTATAAATGCGCCGAGTCTCATCGAGAAAGCCGCCGGAGGTGTGTGCGTGTGTGACGCTCAGTTGGCTCGTTGCTTTAAGCCGTGCACGTGCATCATCCAGAGGGAATACACGCCGACGGCGCTTCGAAGTCTTATTTTCCATCTCCGTCGGTGTTCCACTTCAACGACGAGCCGCCCGCATTGGCTGTTATCGTCGCGCCTGCACGTAACACGTCTTCCGCGCACACACGCACACACACACACACACGCACACACACGCGCACACTCGTTGACGACACCTGTGTGCATAATACCGTCCGTAGTCAAAGTGTAACGGGAGAACCGTACTTTATTTATCGCTCCATAGAGCGCTCAGGGCGTGTCGAGAATTTGAGCCCGGATGATCGAAGCCAGTTTGTAAAGTTATTAAAAAAAAAGATTAATTTACTGAAGGACTTGAGTACTGTTTAAAATGCATATAGATAGATAGATAGTTTCGTTTATTTCCTGTTCTGAGGCCTGAGCCCCCTAAGAACACCGTGCATCAAGATCCAAACGCAAAAAAAAAAAAAAAAAAAAAACCAATGCAAATACAAAAAACGAAGTATGACAAAAAAAATAGAAAATATATGCAAGTAAGAAGATAAGAAAACAAAATATAAAGAATATATATGTACATATAAGGAATATACATATACATATACATATACATATACATATACATATACATATACATATACATATACATATACATATACATATACATATACATATACATATACATATACATATACATATACATATACATATACATATACATATACATATACATATACATATACATATATATATATATATATATATTTGCATCCTCATAGAGGAAGGATATGTTTTTCATATCAAAGTATTTCATTTTTTAAGTTTTTTCTTCTCAGTCGATGACGAAAATTGCAATTCACACACACACACACTCACACATTGTCGACACTTGTGTGCATAACAATACCGTCCGAAGTCAAAGTGTAACTTGAGAACCTTGCTTTATTTATCACTGCCATAGTTCAGGTTGTGCCAGGAATATGAGCCCGAATGATTAAAGGTAGTTTGTAACTTATTTTAAAAAGTCAAATGCATCGGAGGACTTCCAAAAAAAAAAAAAAACATTCTTACGTCCGAGTTTGAAATGTTATTAAGTTTATTTTTTTGTTTTTTTTCTCAGTCGCTAACGAAAACTGAAATTAATTTTTTTTTTTTTTTTCTCAAGTGTACCGAACATCTTCGGGACAGAGAAAATGCAAAAGTCTGCTCGACTACGGACGAAGATTCTGAGAATTCGTGTTTGTCAAAAAAAAAAAATAAAATAAAATAAAAATAAAAATAAATTTCGAACGCTTAGAAACAAAAAACAAAAGCCCGAAAATACATTAAAGTTTCGTTACCGACCGAGTATTTTTTTTCTACCGTACCGACGCCGCGCAAACTGCACGAACTTTTTTCATGTCATTCATCCTTGATAACAATCAACAACGATAACACCTCGATAGTTCGGTTGACATTTTTTTTTTTTGGTGTTTTCTTGGCGCACCCCGCAAGGCGATTTATCCGTGTGTTTGCCCCGAGCCGTCGTCTCGCCTCCCCGTTTGTATTTATCAGTCATTGAGCGCGAGCGCGAATGTGGACAAGCGAGCCCGATCGTGCTACAGATAAAAACACCCGCAACTTTGCTCGGACACGTTTAAATGTCTCCGGAGCTATTTATATATATAACTGAAGCGTCGGTCTGTCGATAATGCCGCGAACGCTGCGTGGGCGACGTTGAGAGCGACGAGCCGAGAGAAACAGAAACGCCGGAGTAATCAAAAGTCGTTATCGCTATTTGCTCAGAGCTCGATCTTTTTGTTCGACGTGGACGCCGGTCGACGATTGAAGCCGATAGTGACAAACGAAAGAAAAAAAAAATAAAAATAAAAAAAATAAAAGAGAAAAAAATAAAATAATCGATCTCACCCATCGGACACGAGAGCGGAGCTCGTCGGGAATTGTTCTTGGCAATTGGCTTCGGGGAATTTTTTTTCCTTTTTGAATTTTTTTTTTTTGTTCAGTAGATTTTTCTCCGCGATCGCGGTGAAGGTGGGATTTATCGGCCGCGGCGCTCGAGTTATCGTTCTCTATCGGTGGGTCGTAGACTCGATGAACCGATCTGCAATAACAAACGGAGTATTCGGACATTTTTCGGAAAAAAAAAAAAAAAAAAAAAAAAAAAAAAATAATGCAAATTTAACGTGCCAGAGAGAAAGTTTTTATGACAAAATTGGTGCATTAAATTCAATGTACAATCGTCGTGAAAAATTAATGGATTTTTGGAGTGAAATTAAAGTAAACGACTGGAACTTTCATATAACTTTTTAATGTACCGTCAAAGAGTTTATTAAACGGTTTTTAATATATATATATATATAACATAGTTAATTTTTCATCGCAATCGTACATGAAATTTAATACACCAGTTTACGCATTAAAACTTCCAGTACGATCAAACTTCGTGCGCATTTTTTTACAGTGCAACGCCAGCTCCGACGAACATTGAGGAATGTTTTAAATTTGAAAAAAAAAAAAAAAAAAAAATAGTAAGCAGATGTGAAAATATAAGTGTAAAGTTGCTTTTGCACGTTAAAAAAAAAAAAAAAAAAAAAAAAAAAAAAAAAAAAAAACAATTTCGTAAAATCGGAATACGGAACTTTCGTAAACATCATTTTGTCAAATTAGCGACAAACTCGTTTCTTCATTCTCGAATAAACAAACTTGTCTTTATACTTCCCGTGTTATTAACAATTTTTGTTCGCCCGTTCGAAAATTAGCAAATAAAAATGTTTCGACATTTGTGGAGTTCTAAAAAAAGTACAATTTTTCTTTTACTGTCTAGTGTGATGCAATCTTTCGTTTATTTATTTTATTTCATTTCACACGAGTAGACAAATTTTAATCTGGGTATAAAAAAAGAGAATTTAAAGATAACATTTTTTTTATTAAACTTGTTTTTTTATTTCCTGTGCTATTAACAATTTTAGTTTGCCCTCTTGTTTGTAAAACTCTAAGCCCGGATGGTGCGATCCGAAAATTAGCAAATAAAAATGTTTCGACATTTGTGGAGTTCTAAAAAAAAAGTACAATTTTTTTTTTTTTTTACTGTCTAGTGTGACGCAATCTTTCGTTTAATCGGGAATTTTTTTTCTTTTTGAATTTTTTTTTGTTCAGTAGATTTTTCTCCGCGATCGCGGTGAAGATGGGATTTATCGGCCGCGGCGCTCGAGTTATCGTTCTCTATCGGTGGGTCGTAGACTCGATGAACGGATCTGAAATAACAAACGGAGTATTCGGACATTTTTTTTTTTTTTTTTTTTTTGATAAATAAGTTTGCATAAGAAGGTTCGAATGAACGAGAGTTTGAATAAACGAAGGCTATTCTTAGGAAATTATTTTCGTGGGTGAGCCGAAGGGGTCTTGCTTTTAAAGGATTCTGATAAGACGCTGATAAGGCACGTACGCTCGAGGTATTTCTTTTTTTTTTTTTTTTTTTTTTTTAAGATGTTGGAGATATCCTAAAAAAAAAAAAAAATTGATTACCCGTTGCCAATCGAGGCGTGAAGATTTTTCTTGGAAAAAAGGTCGCCATCGCTGTGGATAAATCGACAGCTTAAACGAGCAATTTGTTTTTTTTTTTTTTTTTTTCTTTTTGCATCTGTTCGAGGACACGAGGGACAATTGACGCGAGAATTGAGGCGACTCTGTACGCTAAGCCGGTGACGTTATTATTCGATGCGCAACGCTGTCTCAATCGTCATTAATTTGATTACTCAGCCGGTATTATTGTTCGCCTCGTGGTACTTTTTTTTTTTTACTTTTCTAACAGGTTTTTTTTTTTTTTTTTTTTTTTTTATACTCAAAGTATAATTTTGTCCTTTCCACATGCCGGTCAAGATATCTTCGGCTTCTCAGGATTCGATGAGATTATATTCTTTTATGGAATGAGTCATGCTTCGAGTGATGTTTTTTTTTTTTCAACCCCGAAATGTTTGAGATACGCGAACGAAATTGATTCCACTTTTCGTTTAGTGACTGTGTCTTGAAAATATCGCATTCTTCACACTCGTCCAGCTTATTTTACTTTATAAAATGAGAGGCTTGAGTGACGTTCATTTTTTTATTTTTATTTTTTCAAGCCCGAAATGTTGGAAATATCTGGAAAAAGAATTCATTACAGTTTTTGTTACCGACTGAGTCTTGAAGATATCTTCGACGCCTTTGGACTCGGCCAGCTTATTTTACTTTATAAAATGAGACGCTCGAGTGATGTTCATTTTTTTTTTTTTTTTCAAGCCCGAAATGTTGGAAATATCTGGAAAAAAAAAATTCATTACAGTTTTTGTTACCGACTGAGTCTTGAAAATATCTTCGACGTCTTTGGACTCGGCCAGCTTATTTTACTTTATAAAATGAGACGCTCGAGTGATGTTCATTTTTTTTTTTTTTTTTTTTCAAGCCCGAAATGTTGGAAATATCTGGAAAAAAAAATTCATTACAGTTTTTGTTACCGACTGAGTCTTGAAAATATCTTCGACGTCTTTGGACTCGGCCAGATTATTTTACTTTATAAAATGAGACGCTCGAGTGATGTTCATTTTTTTTTTTTTCAAGCCCGAAATGTTGGAAATATCTGGAAAAAAAAAATTCATTACAGTTTTTGTTACCGACTGAGTCTTGAAAATATCTTCGACGTCTTTGGACTCGGCCAGCTTATTTTACTTTATAAAATGGGACGCTCGAGTGATGTTCATTTTTTTTTTTCAAGCCCGAAATGTTGGAAATATCTGGAAAAAAAATTCATTACAGTTTTTGTTACCGACTGAGTCTTGAAGATATCTTCGACGCCTTTGAACTCGGCCAGCTTATTTTACTTTATAAAATGAGACGCTCGAGTGATGTTCATTTTTTTTTTTTTTTTTTTCAAGCCCGAAATGTTGGAAATATCTGGAAAAAAAAAATTCATTACAGTTTTTGTTACCGACTGAGTCTTGAAAATATCTTCGACGTCTTTGGACTCGGCCAGATTATTTTACTTTATAAAATGAGACGCTCGAGTGATGTTCATTTTTTTTTTTCAAGCCCGAAATGTTGGAAATATCTGGAAAAAAAAAATTCATTACAGTTTTTGTTACCGACTGAGTCTTGAAAATATCTTCGACGTCTTTGGACTCGGCCAGCTTATTTTACTTTATAAAATGGGACGCTCGAGTGATGTTCATTTTTTTTTTTCAAGCCCGAAATGTTGGAAATATCTGGAAAAAAAATTCATTACAGTTTTTGTTACCGACTGAGTCTTGAAGATATCTTCGACGCCTTTGAACTCGGCCAGCTTATTTTACTTTATAAAATGAGACGCTCGAGTGATGTTCTTTTTTTTTCAAGTCCGAAATGTTGGAAATATCTGGAAAAAAAAATTCATTACAGTTTTTGTTACCGACTGAGTCTTGAAGATATCTTCGACATCTGTGGACTCGGCCAGCTTAATTTACTTTATAAAATGAGAGCCTCGAGTGATATTCATTTTTTAATTTTTTTTCAAGCCCGAAATGTTGGAAATATCTGGAAAAAAAAATCATTACAGTTTCCATTACCGACTGAGTCTTGAAGGTATTTCCCGCTTCTTCGAACTCGGCCAGCTTATTTTACTTTGTAGACTGAGAGTCTCGAGTGATCTTCATTTTTTTTTTTTTTTTTTTTTCAAGCCCGAAATGTTGGAGATGTTTGAAAAAAAAAAAATTCATTACAGTTCTCGTTACCGACTCAGTCTTGAAGATATTTCCCGCTTCTTCTAACTCGGCCAGCTTATTTTACTTTATAGACTGAGAGCCTCGAGTGATCTTCATTTTTTTTTTTTTTTTTTTTTTTTTTTTTTTCAAGCCCTCAATGTTGGAGATATTTGAAAAAAAAAAAAAAAAAAAAAAAAAAATGATTACAGTTTCCGTTGGCGACTGAGTCATACAGATCTCTCTTGGCAATAAACCTTGCTATCACATTCAATCGATAGCACAAACGATCAATCTTTTCTTTAACGTTTGCATCTATTCGAAGTTACGTGAGACAATTGCCTCAACTGTTTACCGGAAATCGGTGACGGTATTCTTCGATGCGCAACGCTGTCGCAGTCGTGATCGATGGTGTTTGCTCAGCCGATATTATTATCTATCGATACCATTTTTTTTTTTTTTTTTTTTCATAGAATTTGATTTGTGTTTTTGGTCAATAGTCGAAGTGTACGATTGCATCTGTTCGAAGGAACGCGAGACAATTGTCCGCGAGAATTGACGCGACTCTGTACGGCAAACCGGTGAACTTATTCTTCGATGCGCAACGCTCTCTCAATAGTCATTAATTTGTTTGCTCAGCCGGTATTGTAGTTTGCATAAAGAAATCTTTTTTTTTTTTTACCCTTGTAACAGATCATATTTTTTTTTTGTTTTCGTCGATTCTCGAAGTGTACTTTTGTTCATTTCACCTGGCGCAAAGATATCTTTCGCTTTCTCGAACACTCGACCAGCTTATTCTCCTTTGTAGAATGAGAGCCTCGAATAATGTTATTTATATTTATTTTCAAGCCCGAAATGTTGGAAATATTCGAAAAAAAAAAAAAAAAAAAAAAAAAAATTGACTACAGTTTCCATTACCGATCGAGTATCGAAGATCGTTCTTCGTCGCTGGCAAGAAAAGCTTGCCGTCGCTGTGAATAAATCGACGGTATAAACGAGCCATTTTTTTTTTTTTTAATTTTTTTAAAATTTTTTATTTATTTATTTATTTATTTATTTTTAAATCTTTGCATCGATCACAGTGCATTTATGTTCGAAGACACATAATTAACGATGAGAATTTACGCGACTCTGTACGGCAAGCCGATGACGGTATTCCACTGTGCGCAACGCTGTCTCAATCATCGTCATTTCTCTGAAGACATTTTTCTTCTTTTACTTGACATTTGTAAGCGGTAATTTTTTTTTTTTTTTTTTTTTTTTTTTCTCGTCAATACTCCAAGTGTATTTTTGTGCTTTCCACTTGGCTTTCTCGGAGACGGTTTATTTTCTTTTGTGGAATGAGGCACAGACGCTGTTCGGAAAATATGTCGAACAATCGAGCGCGGGAATTGGAGCGACTCTGCGCAGTAAAAAAAAAAAAAAAAAAAAAAAAAAAAAAAAAAAAAAAAAAGCTTGTACTCTTTAGAACAATTCATTGTCCGCAAACGGCCGCAATTTTTTTAGACGCCGATTTTTCAATCGCACGAGCAGGCTACAGTTTTACAAGCAAAAGGGCAAACCAATAATTGTCAACGGTGGGCGAAATGAGAGTACAAGTTTGTGCATTCGAAACTGAAAAAAAAAAAAGAGTCTCGTCACTTATTCGACGAAATTATTTTAACGGAATTTCGTATTTTGATTTTACAAAATGATTTTTTTTTTGCATTCTCATATTTTTTTTAAACATCCACACATTGACGGCAAGCCGGCGAATGTATTGTTCGATGCGCAACGCTTACTCAATCACCATTAATTTGTCTGGTCGGCCGGTGTTATGGTTTTTATTTTATTTTATTTTTTTTTTTTTATCTTTCTATTTCTATCATTATTGTTATTATTTTTCTATTTTTATGTTATTAATTTTTTTTTCTTTTAAAAAAGAAAAAAATAAGTCTTTTTACTTCAGTAACGAATAATTTGCTTCTCTTATATTGTTACATTTCCAAGGAATTTTTTTTCAAAAACTTTATATTTAGTTTTACAGTGTGTAATTTTTTTTTTTTTTTTTCGTCGATAATACTCGAAGAATAGTTTGGTGCTTTTCACTTGGCGCTAAGATATCTTTCGCTTCTCTTCGAACACTCGAGCGGCTTATTTTCTTTTATAGAATGAGATACAGACGGCAGTTCCTCGGACGGGCTGTCTACATAGTGGAGCGGTTTTTTTTTTTTTTTTTTGCACTTAGCGTCAACGCGAGAATGTTCGTTCGCACCGCGTGTGGGAAAGGAGTCCGAGCTATCGCGTTTGGATCGGCTGGGATGAGAGCTGGGCCGGGCTTCGTTCGCAGTCATTCGACGAGCGTCGACGCAGTCGAATATCTTCTTTATTTTGTCCGCCAGCGAAAAAGCGCCCCGGCGTTTCGGTCGTCGAAGCCCCGACCCAATTTTACAACGGTTTATCAACGAGTCGCCGCCAACGAGAACCACATTAAAATTTACCCACTCGACTTGCACTGTAAAAAAAAAAAAAAAAAAAAAAAAAAAAAAAAAAAAAATCGTAAATTTAATTTACGGGAAAATTGAAATTTCCTTGCATTATTTACATTGATTGAACGCCAATGTACTTTCACTGTAAAATTACAATACGAGATATTACGATTAACAATCTTTCGCCTGAAATTTACAAAAAAAAAAATCTCCATCGAATATACTAAATTTACTGTAAAATTGCTAACGCATGTGTCTTTGAAATTTCAGAAGAAGTTTGTGTAAAGAAGCTTCCAATGCCGTTCAGTAATTTTCGAACAAATTTTTTTTTTTTTTTTTTTTTTTTTTTTTTTTTTTTTTACAGGGCGTACTTCGAGCGCTTATTCCGATAAGCGACAATTTTTTTTTTTTTTTTTTTCTTCGTTTTCGTAAAAATTGGAGAAATAAGATTTTTTTTTTTTTATCGATTTTACCGACTCTCGATTCGACCGGTTAATTTCTCGTGCGAATTGTCGCGACGATCGCGAAGTATTTCACTTTTTTTTTTTAAATTTTTTATTGCTCGTCTAACTAGGTAAAAAAAAATTAATTCGCGTCCACTTGTCATCGCTTGCTCATTCCGCGAAACGATACACGTAACGTCAGTTACACCGCGCGTCGTGCAATGTTTTATATTTTGAGGAAAATAAAAAAAATATAACAAACGAATGTTTAAAAAAAAAATAATAATAAATACAAAATTTTTATTTCAGTACTGTGCGATGTTTCGTTAATTTTCTTGCTGTTGTCTCGAACGAGTAGATGTATTTTTATCTGGACACGCTTCTTGCATATGCGATCGGTTGAAAAAAAAAAAAAAATCGCGTTTGTTAGTCATCGCCGATGAATGGTGACGAGTTATCCGCGAACGGTTGCTCACATCGCGAGCCGATACGTGCACTGTAAAAAAAAAAAAAAAAAAAAAAAAAAAAAAAAAAAAAAAAAAAAAGTGAATTTAACGTGCCAGAGAGAAAGTTTTTATGACAAAATTGGTGCATTAAATTCGATGTACAATCGTCGTGAAAAATTAATGGATTTTTGGAGTGAAATTAAAGTAAATGATTGGAACTGTAATATAACTTTTTAATGTACCGTTAAAGAGTTTATTAAACGGTTTTTAATATATAACAGAGTTAATTTTTCATTGCAATCGTAGATGAAATTTAATACACCAGTTTACGCATAAAAACTTCCAGTACGATCAAACTTCGTGCGCATTTTTTTACAGTGCAACGCCAGCTCCGACGAACATTGAGGAATGTTTTCAATTTGAAAAAAAAAAAAAAAAAAAAAAAATAGTAAACAGATGTGAAAATATAAGTGTAAAGTTGCTTTTGCACGTTAAAAAAAAAAAAACAATTTCGTAAAATCGGAATACGAACTTTCGTAAACAACATTTTGTCAAATTAGTGACAAACTGGTTTCTTCATTATTGAATAAACAAACTTGTCTTTATACTTCCCGTGTTATTAACAATTTTTGTTCGCCCGTTCGAAAATTAGCAAATAAAAATGTTTCGACATTTGTGGAGTTCTAAAAAAAGTACAATTTTTATTTTACTGTCTAGTGTGATGCAATCTTTCGTTTATTTATTTTATTTCATTTCACACGAGTAGACAAATTTTAATCTGGACATAAAAAAAGAGAATTTAAAGATAAAATTTTTTTTTAAACTTGTTTTTTTATTTCCTGTGCTATTAACAATTTTAGTTTGCCCTTTTGTTTGTAAAACTCCAAGCCGGATGGTGCGATCCGAAAATTAGCAAATAAAAATGTTTCGACATTTGTGGAGTTCTAAAAAAAGTACAATTTTTCTTTTACTGTCTAGTGTGATGCAATCTTTCGTTTATTTATTTTATTTCATTTCACACGAGTAGACAAATTTTAATCTGGGCATAAAAAAAGAGAATTTAAAGATAACATTTTTTTTTTTAAACTTGTTTTTTTTTGTTTCCTGTGCTATTAACAATTTTAGTTTGCCCTTTTGTTTGTAAAACTCCAAGGCGGATGGTGCAATTGGAAAATTAGCAAATAAAAATGTTTCGACATTTGTGGAGTTCTAAAAAAAGTACAATTTTTCTTTTACTGTCTAGTGTGATGCAATCTTTCGTTTATTTATTTTATTTCATTTCACACGAGTAGACAAATTTTAATCTGGGCATAAAAAAAGAGAATTTAAAGATAAGATTTTTTTATTAAACTTGTTTTTTTTATTTCCTGTGCTATTAACAATTTTAGTTTGCCCTTTTGTTTGTAAAACTCCAAGCCGGATGGTGCGATCCGAAAATTAGCAAATAAAAATGTTTCGACATTTGTGGAGTTCTAAAAAAAGTACAATTTTTCTTTTACTGTCTAGTGTGATGCAATCTTTCGTTTATTTATTTTATTTCATTTCACACGAGTAGACAAATTTTAATCTGGACATAAAAAAAGAGAATTTAAAGATAAAATTTTTTTTTAAACTTGTTTTTTTATTTCCTGTGCTATTAACAATTTTAGTTTGCCCTTTTGTTTGTAAAACTCCAAGCCGGATGGTGCGATCCGAAAATTAGCAAATAAAAATGTTTCGACATTTGTGGAGTTCTAAAAAAAGTACAATTTTTCTTTTACTGTCTAGTGTGATGCAATCTTTCGTTTATTTATTTTATTTCATTTCACACGAGTAGACAAATTTTAATCTGGGCATAAAAAAAGAGAATTTAAAGATAACATTTTTTTTTTTAAACTTGTTTTTTTTTGTTTCCTGTGCTATTAACAATTTTAGTTTGCCCTTTTGTTTGTAAAACTCCAAGGCGGATGGTGCAATTGGAAAATTAGCAAATAAAAATGTTTCGACATTTGTGGAGTTCTAAAAAAAGTACAATTTTTCTTTTACTGTCTAGTGTGATGCAATCTTTCGTTTATTTATTTTATTTCATTTCACACGAGTAGACAAATTTTAATCTGGGCATAAAAAAAGAGAATTTAAAGATAAGATTTTTTTATTAAACTTGTTTTTTTTATTTCCTGTGCTATTAACAATTTTAGTTTGCCCTTTTGTTTGTAAAACTCCAAGCCGGATGGTGCGATCCGAAAATTAGCAAATAAAAATGTTTCGACATTTGTGGAGTTCTAAAAAAAGTACAATTTTTCTTTTACTGTCTAGTGTGATGCAATCTTTCGTTTATTTATTTTATTTCATTTCACACGAGTAGACAAATTTTAATCTGGGCATAAAAAAAGAGAATTTAAAGATAAGATTTTTTTATTAAACTTGTTTTTTTTATTTCCTGTGCTATTAACAATTTTAGTTTGCCCTTTTGTTTGTAAAACACCAAGCCGGATGGTGCGATCCGAAAATTAGCAAATAAAAATGTTTCGACATTTGTGGAGTTCTAAAAAAAGTACAATTTTTCTTTTACTGTCTAGTGTGATGCAATCTTTCGTTTATTTATTTTATTTCATTTCACACGAGTAGATAAATTTAAATCTGGGCATAAAAAAAGAGAATTTAAAGATAAAATTTTTTTTTTAAACTTGTTTTTTTATTTCCTGTGCTATTAACAATTTTAGTTTGCCCTTTTGTTTGTAAAACTCCAAGGCGGATGGTGCAATTGGAAAATTAGCAAATAAAAATGTTTCGACATTTGTGGAGTTCTAAAAAAAGTACAATTTTTTTTTTACTGTCTAGTGTGATGCAATCTTACGTTTATTTATTTTATTTCATTTCACACGAGTAGACAAATTTTAATCTGGCTATAAAAAAGCGAATTAAAAGATTAAAAAAAAAAAAAAAAAAAAAAAATTCAGCCCACCAAAAAAGCGTTCATGCGAATGTGGCCGGCCTGCTGTTGATCCACTGTGCGCCTTAACTCGTGAGAGAGAGAGAGACTGTTATTCACACACCGGCATTCTCGGCCCTCTTCTCGACACGCACTTCTCCTTCTCCCCACTCTGCCTCTCCGGGCAAGTTTGCGATCCGCGGCTCTGCTGATTCTCTTTCTTATCGTATGCGGAGCCGTGTGCGTGTGTTATTCGTCGTCGTTCGAGTCCCGACGATCGCCGGCCGTGCTGAGTCGTAGCCGGAGCCAATTCCCGAGTGCGCGTCTACCTTGACTGGCGAACAAGTTTCTCATTCAGTCTCCAAAAAAAAAGACATAAAAAAAAAAACACCAATCGAAACCATTCTTATTTCGAACCCAAAAATCAATCATTTATTTGATCTCTTCAATTTGTCGGCTAAATTAGTAGTGTTTTTTTTTTTTTTTTTTTTTTTTTTCGTCAATTTTTTCACGGCTCCGCCGATTCTCTTATCGAGTCCGGAGCTGTGTGCGTGCGCTCCATTCGTCGCTCAGGGTCTCGACGTTCACCGGTCGGAGTCGTCGTCGCAGCCAATTCTCGAGTGCGCGTCTACGTCGAATGCCGAAAAAGTTCCTCGTTCAGTCTGCGAAAAAAAAAAAAAAAAAAAAAAAAAAACGAAAACACCGATTGAGATAATTCTTCTATCGGAAACGGAAATTAATACTCTTCGTTCGTTTATTTCTTCAATTTTTTTTTTTTTGATAAATTAATAGTGGTTTTTTTCGTTGTTTTTTTATAGTTTTTTTTTTACGCAAAAATTGAACATTTAAAAAAAATAATTTTTAAATTGAACAAAAAAAATCGTATCGATCGTGAGATTAAAGGGCAGCGAACGAGGCACTCCCATTTCGAGGAACCAGGAACTATACCGAGTGGACGACCTCGCCGTAGGAAGCGAATAATTAGCGGCCAGACGTGTTATTACATCGGCGAACTCCCCGCTCGACGCGAAACGCCGGATCACGTGCTTCGGCAGTTGCATCGCACAAGCGACGTTCTAAAAAAAAAAAATAATAATAATAATAACAATAATAAAATAAAAAAAATTAATCCGAAGCCAAAGTTCTAATTTCTAAAAATTGAACAAAAAACTTGCATCGAAATTTTCACGTAAATTGTGCAGAGATTTAAAAGCGTAATTTCTTTTTTTTTTTTTTTTTTCATTTTTCCTTGAGCCCGTCGATCGAAATTTTATCAAACGTGGCGCGCAAGGAAGTGAATAAAAAAAGCGGGCCTCGAAGCCAGTGACGCATGGAGGAAGGCGATGAAAAAGACATGCCGGAGGAGGAGAGTAAAACGACGGAGAACTCGCCGGCGGATCGCGATGATCGTCCGAGGAGTTCCTCGGAGCCAGTAAGAACAAATTATGAAAAGGGGAATCCCCCGGGGGATTCCCCGAGCGTTTCCGCCGAAGACGCCAGCAACGGAAACCTCGCTGAGGCAATGGCGAAGACAAATGTGGAACGACAATCGGCGGAGGTCTCAAGAAAAGAAGAAGTCTCGAAGTGTGACCCAAAAAAAGGAGAAATCTTGAAGAATGCTCCGAAAAACGAAGAAATCTTGAAGAATGCTCCAAAAAACGAAGAAATCTTGAAAAATGCCCCAAAAGAAGAGGAAATCTTGAAAAGTGTCCAAAAAAAAGAAGAAATCTTGAAAAGTGATCCAAAAAAAGAAGAAATCTCGAAGAATGTCCCAAAAAAAGAAGAAATTTTCAAAAATGCTCCAAAAAAAGAAGAAATCTTGAAAAATGCTCCAAAAAAAGAAGAAATCTTGAAGAATGCTCCAAAAAAAGAAGAAATCTTGAAGAATGTCCCAAAAAAAGAAGAAATTTTTAAAAATGCTCCAACAAAAGAAGAAATATTGAGTGACCCAAAAGAAGAAATGCCGAAAAACGACCCAAGAACGAATCTAACCGAGGAGAACAAAGCAGCGGAATCTCCGACGGAGATTAACGGTTCGAAGAACAAGAGTACGATACCCGGAAAGGATTCGCTGTCGGTGAGGTACGTGAAGATGAGAAGCAAGAAGATCCCGGAAGCGGAGGCAACGAAGGAGGAAGCTAAGACCGAGGAACCGGCCGAGCTCTCCGGGATGAGCGAAAAGTTGTTGGAGGGTGTTCTGGGCGTGAGAGCGGAGAGATGTGAGGGCGGCAGATGGGTGAAGCTCACCGACGCGAAGATCGAGAGCGGTCCGGAGATAGCGAAGAGGATCGACGAGGTGGAAAAGTTCGCGAAGATCGACGAGGCGATCGGCGAGGCGCCGATCACAGGAGCGAGCTCACCGATCGCCGAGGAGAGCAAGAAGGCAGCTCGAACGTCGGTCGGTAATGCAGGCTCGAGGTTCGCCAAAACGAGAAACCTGATGAGGAAGGATTGCATAACGCTAGCGAGGGACATTCGTGCGAGAAGAAAGGAGAAGAGCGCGGCCTTCAAGGTATCGCTGGTGCGAAGGGTCGAGAGCGTCGAGAAGATCCTCGAGGAGCACGTCGAGAAGATGCTCGACGACTCCGCCGAGAGGCATCCGTGGCTCCAGCCGATCGAAAGTTGGCTGGTCGATCGTTACAGATCGGCGAGGTCCTCGAACACCGGCAAGTTTTCCAAAGTCAATAAGTCTATAAGTCGAGTTTCGAGCTCGGAGAGCGAGGAAACTTATGTGCCACGGGGAGAAGAAAATGAGGAGGAGAGATCGGATGTGATCGACGGCGGGGAGGTTTTCATTGAATCGAGAAAGAGACATTCGGACGAGGTGAGGAAAAACGAGAGTTTCCTGCATTCGAGTCCGACCGGATCGGCAGAGTCCTCGCCGGAAGTGACGAAAGCTCCGGAATCGAGGAAAGGTGGCTCCGACGGCAAAGAAGCGACCGTCGGAAAGATCGAAAAACCGGAGAAGAGCCACACTAGCGATTTGTTCGACAAGCTCCGTGACGGTTTCAGGGAACGGGTCGAAGACGTTCAGAGGGTACAAAGATCGTCGATTTATCGCTATGTGTAATATTGACAATGAAATTTATACTTGTCGATCCAACGATCGAGATCATGTTTAGGTGACGTTTTTTTTTTTTTTTTTTTTTTTGTAAAGCCACGAAAATGGATCTTCCGGATTCTAATGAGTTCGGCGTGATCGATGAGACAAGCAAAGATTATATATCTATAGTAATTTTTATTGGATTTATTAGGATTATTAAATTTATCAATAGCCTTAATCACGAATGACGCATGTTTATTTATTTATTATAAAAAGCATCATTCAATTATGAATTTTTCTTCCTTTGATTAAAATTGCTAGAAGTGCTTTCTTCGGCGTACACGAAGTTCCCGATTTCGCCGCTACGAGCGCTGCGAATTACTGGGTCGCTTTAAATCGAACAACTAGGTGGCTTTTTCATGAAATCTCAGTCGTATTTGAGCAGCGTAGATCAGGGTAGAAGAAATATATAGGATAGGATTATAGAGAGGAATAGAAAAAACCAGATGCATGTGCGCTAATCTCACCGACGCATTATCGTAACGTCTTAAGTTAATTCGCAGTGTTACCTGCACAGTACTTTCAGCGAACGAGTCGCCTGGCGGACGTCAACAGGAAGCTCAAGTCCCAGATATGGAGCTCGGTGGTGACGATCGTTCTCGTCGAGGCGAAGAATCTTCTGCCGATGGACATCGACGGTCTTTCGGATCCCTACGTCAAATTTCGGTTGGTCATTTTTATGAAACACAGTTTATTAATAACGTTATTTTTCACATCCGCGTTCTCGTAGAGGAAGTTTTGGTTTCGTAAAAAGAACAAAAAAAAATTCAAAATTTTTGTGTCAGATGGTTTAAAATATTCAAAAATATCGGAAAAAAATGTTAATTCGAAACAAATGTCCATTAGAGACGAGAGCTGGTCAAAGTACCGAAAAGTACTCAAAGTACTTTTACAAAATACAAAGTGCACAGTACTTTTTCTTCTTTGTCGGAAGAGGCGGAGTTCCGCGAGTTGGAAATTTAGAGGGGAATTTTCAAATCAAACGGCCCTGTTTTGGTTTAGTTGGCCGTTAGGGCCGTTTGATTTGAAAATTCCCCTCTAAATTTCGTACCCGTGGAACTCCGCCTCTTCCGATAAAGAAGAAAAAGTACTGTGCACTTTGTATTTTGTAAAAGTACTTTGAGTACTTTTCGGTACTTTGACCAGCTCTGTTCTCTAATAGACATTTGTTTCGAATTATCATTTTTTCGATATTTTGGAATATTTTAAACCATCTGACACAAAAATTTTGAATTTTTTTGTTCTTTTTACGAAACCAAAACTTCCTCTGAACAACACGTTTCAGGGTGAAAATTTTTTCAAAACGTCCAAACTCTTCGTTTCCAATCCTCGGTGAGAGACTAATCGACTTGACTCGATGTATAACAACTAAATGTGGAACGTATGAATCTAGTACAGTGGCCGAAAGTGAGAAAGGTCTCGATTTTATGCACAAAAAATCATACTTTTGGAATTTAAATGGAAAATATTTGGCTGGGTGTAAAATAATTGTTATATTTGTGTTCAGCGGGAAAAAATACGTAGAATATAGCCTTGAAAAAAAAAAAAAAAACAATCGAGTAAACAGCGATTTTTCAATATTTGAGCCACTTTTGAAAAACGTCGATTTTCGTGATTTTCAAAGGTCCATATCTCGGCTCCCAATGGAGCTATGGAAAATCCGAGGTGCTCGTCGTGTTCTACGGGAAAAAAAAAAACACAAGATAATGTCTTGTCCGAAGTTCTAGAAGCATTTTATCGGGCTGTTTCAGAACGTTGAAAAACATGAAAAATTGATTCGAAAGGGGTAGCCTTGCAATTTTTTGACGAATTTTTTTTTTTTTTTATTGTTAAAAATGAAGTGCCACGTATTTCGACGTATTTTTTTCTGCTGGGCACGAATTCACTAGTTTTTTTTTTTTTTTTTTTTTGAATAAAGAAAAATTATGAGGAAGCTTTATGAAAATTTAATAATTTTTTGTTTTCGATTCTCAAGGCTGGGAACGGAAAAATACAAATCGAAGGTGATAAACAAGACGCTGAGTCCCGTTTGGCTGGAGCAATTCGACCTGCATCTCTACGAGGACCCTTACCTGGGCCAGGAGCTGGAGGTGACGGTCTGGGACCGCGACAAGAGCCACCAGGACGATCTGATGGGCAGGACGACGATAGACCTGGCGAGCATGGAGCGCGAAACTACCCACCGCCTATGGCGGGATCTCGAGGACGGCGCCGGTCAGATATTTCTTCTGCTGACGATAAGCGGCACCACTGCCAGCGAGACGATAAGCGACTTGGCCGCTCACGAGGAAACGCCCCAGGAACGGGCTCGTCTTCTTCAGAAATACGCACTTCAGAACAGTCTTCAGAGGCCGAGGGACGTTGGTCATCTCACTGTAAAGGTGAAACAAGACTTTTTTTTTTTTTTCTTATCGATATCGTATTAACGGCATTATCACAAACAGTTGTTGTGAACAAGCATTATTGACAATCGTTACGAACAATTATTATAAAGAATTATTTTAAAGAACAGCAAGAGTAACGGCAATAGTTATTGGTGGAGAATTGTTGTCAATGACGTATTCCCCGTTACTCCACACTGTAAAAAAAAAAAAAAAAAATTGTAAATTTAATTTACAGGGAATTGAAATTTCCTTGCATTATTAACATTAATTGAACATTAATGTACTTTTACTGTAAAATTACAATACGAGATATTAAGATTACAAATCTTTCGTCTGAAATTAAAAAAAAATATCCATAAAAAATACTAATTTTACTGTAAAATTGCAACGCATATGTATTTGAAATTTCAGAAGCGGTTTATGTAAAAAAAAAGCTTCCAATACTGTTCAGTAATTTTCAAACAAATTTTTTTTTACGGTGCATTATCGATGATAGTCAGATATATTAAATCATTGCCGATTACATTAACTGTCGAAAGATCGTCTAGAATTATTGAAGCAGTAAATAGCAAACAGACCAGAATGTTCCACTTCTATTGTGTCGAAATCGACGACCCGGAACGATCCTGTAATCATTTTTTTTTTTTTTTTTTTTTCTCTAGGTCTACCGAGCGCAAGGTCTTGCGGCCGCTGATCTGGGCGGCAAGAGCGATCCGTTCTGCGTCCTCGAGCTCGTAAACGCGAGGCTGCAGACACAGACGGAGTACAAGACGCTCGCTCCAAATTGGCAGAAGATTTTTACATTGTGAGTCCCGATACAATTTCTCATTTCTTTTTTTTTTTTTCCACTATAAATCATTAATAATAACAAAAATCGTGATTAATTTTTAGCAACGTGAAGGATATCAATTCGGTGCTGGAAGTGACGGTGTACGACGAGGATCGGGACCACAAAGTCGAGTTTCTCGGACGAGTGGCGATACCACTGTTGCGGATTCGCAACGCCGAGAAGCGCTGGTACGCGCTGAAGGACAAAAAATTGCGCGGTCGGGCGAAGGGCAATTCGCCGCAGATACTGCTCGAGATGATCGTAGTCTGGAACGTACTCAGGGCTTGCGCTAGAACTTTGAATCCCAAGGAGACGAAGTACATGGAGCCGGAGGTGAAGTTCAAGCGCCAGGTTTTTCTGAGAAACGTTCTTAGACTTAAGGCGGTGATCGTCTTCTTCATCGACATGGGGAAGTACATTCAGAGCTGCTGGGAATGGGAGAGCAAGACCCGGAGCATCGTCGCGCTCGTCCTCTTCGTCCTCGGTTGCTACTACTTCGAGCCGTGGATGATTCCCACCGCGGCGCTTCTCATTCTCATGAAGTACTGCATGGTAAATTACCGACCTTTCCAATTTAATTTTCATCTTCATTTTTTTTTTTTTTTTTTTTTTTTTCGAGTGTCATTTTATTTATTGAATAATGTTGATTATAGTTGGTGTTCGGTTAATTTGTCACTGAGATTTTTTTCATAATCGCCAGATCGCTATGCATTCTTTTTTTCTTCAATTTATCGTAACATCGTTCTCTTCATTTTTTATTTTTTATTTTTTTTTTTTATTTTCGAAGGTCAATTTTATTTATTTATTAATGTCGATTGTAGTTAATTGTTTGTTTAGTCTATCACTGTGATTTTTTTTTTTTTTGTTTTTTTTTCATTAGGTCGCTATGCTGACTGGAGGATCGCTGTCGACTTCCTACCATCACAGTCCCTTGGTGAGTCATCTCCAAGACTCCGGGGATGCGGCTTCCGACGAGGGTCCCGTGACTCCTGGAGACGACGACGACGACGAGGACGACAAGGACAAAGTGAGCGCCACATCTGAAACACCATGAGAAACACATTTTGAAGCAATATTTATCTAATTGTCTAATTTATTATTATTTTATCAGGAAGAAAAGAAGAGTCTGAAGGAACGTCTCCAAGCGATACAGGAAGTGACGCAAACAGTTCAAAATTCCATCGGCTACATAGCGAGTCTGTGCGAGAGAATAAAGAACCTCTTCAACTTCACCGTACCTTATCTGAGCTATCTGGCGATCGTCCTGACGATTCTCGCCGCCGTCGTTCTCTATCTCATACCAATGAGGTATCTCATTCTCGGCTGGGGCGTCAACAAATTCTTGAGGAAACTCCTGAGGCCTCACTCAGTTCCGAACAACGAGGTTCTCGATCTCATATCCAGGGTACCTGACGACGAGGATCTTCTCAGCTATAGGTAGGCCAAATGCCCAAATATAGGTGTAAAATATAGGTATGCTCAAAAAGTAAAATTTTCAAACCGGAAGTGACATACTTCCGGTATGACGTCACTTACGCTTGAAAAATGAGATTTTCAAATTGGAAGCGGCGTATTTCCGGTATGACGTCACTTCCGGTCGAAAAATGAGATTTTCAAACCGGAGGTGAAGCATTTCCGGTATAACGTCAGGAAATCTAAATTTCCGGTTTCAAAATTCTATAGTTCATAGCGCGCGTGCGGAAACTTCCGAGCCCGCTGGTATTTAATATTTAATATTTAATATTTGCAGAGAATTGAAGCCAGTGCCGACGGCGGATTGCGAGCGAGGTGGCACATCGCCGGCGAGCACGAGCGCGCCGGCGACAACGCGAAGAGATCAGCGAAAGAAGCACAAAGCTGCGTAACGACTTTCAATGCGGCCAGCCGAAATCCCGGCCGGACCGCCTACTCCCGTCGTAACCAGCAGCAATATACTGAAGACGGTGCTTATGCGAGGAAAATTAATTTCCGCGCTTAGTAGGCGAAAAGGATCCACGCAGGCCCGGGACGAGGGCGTCAAAGACTGAAAAAAAAAAAAAAAAAAAAAAAAAAAACGAAACGAAGAAATCACACAAAAATACAGATGATTCTATTCGTGGGGTCGGGATTGTATTTCGCGTTAGTTCGCCATGCACATCAGCAATCTTAGGCAGAATTAGCAGACGAAAAAAAAAAACAATTTAAGTTGCTATTTATTAGTTTTTTTGTAATTGACTTTCGCGTGAGAAACCGTGTGTTCACGGAGGAAAAAACGGTCGGTTATTACTATTATTTTTTTTTTAGGATGCACGGTCAACTGTTTCTAGTCTATTAGTCAGGGTACAGCGGAAGTGAGTAAACTGTGATGGATTAAAAAAAAATAAACCGTTTAAAAATGTTTTCATCTAGCAATGAACACCGAGAGAGGTAATTAATTGCAAGTGGATTAAAAGTGAGCACATTTGAGTGAGAAAAACGATAAGAAAGTCAAAAGATAAAAAAGTTCGCGAGGTTGGATTGTTTTTTTTTTTTTTTTTTTTTTTAGATAGATCAATTAAAGGCTTACAGTTGTGTATAATACTATTATTATTGCATAGATATATAGTTGAATAGATATATCGAAAAATTGATGATAAATCGAATCGCGCGCGGAATCATCCATTGAATGAAGAAAAACATTAGAAATTGCGTCCATCGTTGTCGTAGTTTCATTTAAAAAAAGTTAACAAATTTAATGAAAACAATGTGAGATTAGATTTCATCAAGAGCGCGCGAGTCACGAATAAATGAGGAAATTAAAAAGAAAAGAAGATTATAAATATTGATAAATTATTATACAAATTATATATTTACACACGCAAAAGCAGAGACGCGAAAAAATTACGTGATGTATATCTATATTATGAAGTTTTATTATCGTTAATTATTATGATTAATATTGTTCATCAAATTTTTATATCTTCGAATCGCTATCGTCATTAATAACTTCCGCGATTTCTTAATCGCCGTATTTACTGTCGGCGTGACAGAGTCATTTCTTCGCAACGATTGTGTGTTATGAATCTGAATGTTCGTTTGACGCATCTAACATTTTTTTTTTTTTTTTTATGAACGATTATTTTAGTGTGAGCTTCGAATTCTATTTCTTCCTCGAAACGCTTCTTTCGCTTCCACTCTTCAACGAATCGTTTTAATTGAACTATATTTACAAATTAGTTATGTATAAAAACGAAGAAGAAGAAAAGAAGAAACTGTGAAGATCATTGCGAATAACGATAAAAAGCGCGACGAGCTTTTATTGACCACAGACGATTTAAAGATAACGAATTGTTCGTAATAATAATTGATAATTTGTAATGAGATCGCTGCCGAATTGTCACGCGACACACTGTATTTCTTCCAGACTGTATTTCAAACACGGCTTTCAGGTAATTAAGGAGCTTCACGATTTCTAGCTGGAGGGCGTTTACGATTAAAACAAAAACGAGTACAAGTCTGATTTCGGACGATGTAGCGATCGGTCCACTTTCGGTTGTGAAGAATATATATATGTAAAAAAAAGTTTCACGGCCCTCGACAAAATTTCGAAAAAAAACTACTTCAACAATAGCCGAAAATGGATTGATCGATTTATTCGAATACTCGAAGCGATATCATGGGGAAGAAACACCGACGAAAAGATTTATAAAAATTTTAGACACATCTCTACATCGACCCGAGCACACATATGCACAGTAAAAAAAAAAGGTTCGTACATTGAAAAAAGAAAACAAAATCTGCACAATTTGTTTTTCTTCTTAATTTTACAATATTTTTTTTTCTCAACGAACCGTATTTTTAACAAAAAAAAATATTGTGAAATAAAAAATAAAAAAAATTGCGGATGTTTGTCGGGAAGACATTTTTTTTTATGTGCAAACCATTTTTTGTACCGTATATCTCTCCCTTTTTGCATACCGATAATTGTAAGTACACAGACACTGTCACGAAAGAAGAAAAAGATACACGTTTTTTGTTGTGAAAAAAAAAAAAAAAAAAAAAAAAAAAAATTGGTGGATTTAACAGAGACGAAAGATAGATCGTGTGAAAAATATCTCCACTTCCCCCCACCATGCGACTGCGCGAAACGTTTATCTTTTTTGTACGTCTTTTTCTACTCTTCCATTTTTGTAAATCCCTTCTGTCCTACACGATTGTGAAACAGGCATCGAATATTTATTAACAAATTTTTTTTTCTTCTTTTTTTCATACTCCATTTTTAATGTCGATATATTTCTTCGATTGATTGTACTTGTTACGGAGATTATTGTGAGCTTCGATGAGACCCAGCACGAATGATATGAGGATGAAAACAAAAGGGACACGGAAATTTACCACACACACACACAAACACAGACACAGAAGATATTTAAAACGCAGATTTATGATACTGCTAATTATTAATTATCAATAATAATTAAATACCCAACGGGAACGCATAACAAAAAAGCGCGCAAAGATTTAATGAATCTCGTTTACGATCGTGTATCTCGTTTTCCGGTAAATCTGCATGTGTTACTAAAAAGAAGAAAAAAAAAAAAAAAACAAAACAATCGAAGAAGAAAAGAAGAAAAATCGAGTCTCTTACTGTTACTACTAATATCTACTACTGTTTGAAATTTCTTCGTGTCACCTCTATATTTGTGTCTCGACTATTCGACGAGGACTGCGTTATGAAGTTTTTAGTCTCTAGTACGACTCTCGTGCGATCGTTGATATTTCGTGATTATAAAAAAAAAAAAAAAAAAAAAAAAAAAAAGAAACAAAATTACATTATGATTGATGAACATTTTAATTGTCGTGAATAAAGAGAAGAAAAAAATGAGGCTTTTAATACCCGAAATGAAAAGTGTTTTATGATGTAACGAGTAGTGCCCCTTCTAGAAGAAAATAATCATGCTTGTATGTGATATTATAATTTAAGAAAAACGGTGCTTCCCATCGGCCCAAAAATGGTTTTATCGTATTCCGGGATAGAAACTGAACGAATAATCCCCCAGAAATTTTTCTCTACGATGCGTAGTTCTCGAGTTACGAGCTGTTAAAGTTTGGACGAATGAGCGGCGCTCGGCAGATGGCGCGACGGTCGCCGCGCGGCCTGATTGGCTCCTCACTTGAACCTTCCGTATCTCGACAACCAGGCGCTCTAGAAAAAAAATTCCTTTGGATAATTTGTTCAGCAACGAGCCCTCTACACGATCCCACATCATTCGCCCGATTTTGACTCACCAGAGTTAATAATTTCGGGATGAACAGCAGACTCGTGGGACAAGCGTCGAACGGTAGCGAGTTCTCATGATCTAAGTGGTATAAAAACGAACAATAGCCTAGCCATCCTCTCAGTTCCTTACTCCCCGAGGGGGCAATTTAGATTCATTGCGGCGGTAATAGAGACGGATAGTGACAACAAACGAGGTTCGAGAGTGAAAGTGAAGACACGACCGAGTCGTCGCGAGGTCCGTGAAAATAATTGTGACTGCCGTACACGCGTACGGTGGCTACGGCGGTTTAACCCGTTATTTCTTCTTTCTCTGCGGGCGTCGCCATCGGCGCGACAACAAAGACCGCTGAGTAACGTGAGAACAGGGACTATCCGTCCTATTCTTTGACCATTGTTTATGCGTTCGCACAAAGCCCCGCGTCACACCGGGGTTACATTGGCTTCTCCTTTTTTTTTTTTTTTTTCTTCATTAGCTTTTCACGTAAAGCCATCGCCTTCCTCGGAGGCGTCGAAAAATGAAGAAATAGCGGATAGGGGCCCGAGGATTGAGACGAAAGCGATGGCAGGTGAAGTTGACGACGCAATATCTGCTCCGCCGCGTGTCCTAGACCTTGTTCGAAGGTGAAAGTAAGGCCGTGCCGATCCCAGCCTCCGGGCATTCAGACTAAATGGGCTACTAAATTCATCGAAAATGCCGTACCTTCGACTTCACTTTTCTTTTTTTTTTTTTTTTACCTTTCCCTGCCAAACTTTAACCTCCGTGCGTCAAGTTTGATCTCTCCGGTGGCGAAGAGACCGTGTAAGCCGGTGGAAGTTTTGAAATTCTGACAACGACAACGGCGAGCAAAGCCGAACAAGACGTTGCACTACGTCATAAATTTCGAAAGTTCACCGAACATCGGCCACTCACTCACGGCCCTACGAATCAGGTTGAACCAGTTTTCTCATTCGTCATCCGCCACTTCGAGTTTCATCTGAAATTCCTTCTCTAGGACTTGTCGAACGGCCGGATGGGGATTTGCAGATACGGACGTGTCGCGCTCGGAATTACGTTACCTGTAAACAGACTATCGATCAGCATGGCCGAAACCGTGACAAAATCAGAGGCGCGCAGACTGTGAAGCAATACCTCGCTCCGGTGGAGAGGGCGAAGTTGCGATAACTCGGAGTCGCTGAGCGTTGACCAAAGAAAAAAAAAAAAAAAAAAAAAATCTTAAGGGGGTGTCTTCGAAGCACGAATAAAATAAAATTGTAACTCATAATTATGAATTTCGTGAACGGTAAGTTGGGCAAATTAATGGGCTTTGTAATCGAGACTTGCAAAGGGTAAAAAAAAAAAATAATATTTCTCAAGGGCATTTTTTGTGGATACAAAATCGTCATAAAGCTTAATTTTAGCAAATTAATAGACAAACAAAAAACTAACAATTAAAAATAATGAATTTTTTTAACTTCTCGGTGCAAAAAAGAAGTTTCTTTTTTTTTTTATGGAAGCTAGACTAAAAGCCTTTCTTAAAAAAAAAAAAAAAAAAAAAAAAAAAAAAACGAAGTTGCAGGAAATTCAGGCACCGCCTCTGCGAACTTTCTTCGTCGATATGAATCGATAATCGGGACGGGAACGGCGAGTAGGTCGAGCGTCGATGGGAATTCGCGGTATTAGGTGGTCTTAAGTGGGTCCCCGCGCGGGTTAACGAGTTCGGATGTTGAGCGGGGCCGCCCGCGGAATCGATAATCGGGGCCAAAAGAGCGCGCGAGCTTCTCGCAGACGTTTCGCGACACCTTTGCGCACGTTACACACATGACGAGAGTCGACCGACGGATTCCCGGGCGTACCGATGGAAACCCTGGCATTGAACCGAGACCGAAGACCCCGAAGTTGAGCCGGTCCAGCGTGAAAGTGTAAGATCCGTTGCTCCGGTTGCTTTCTTTTTCTTCGCTTCCGTTTCGGGATAGGTCGAGCGACGTTTCGTGTACTCAATGTGTGTAAGAAAAAAAAAAAAAAAAAAAAAAAAAAAAAAAAAAAAAAAATCAATCGTCCAATTTTGTTGCCATTGACCTTTCGGTAACTGAAAAAGAAAAAAGAAAAGAAATTGAGATTCAAAGCGGATTTTGCTTTTCCACGCGATTGAGAATACTTCGGGGTTGCGGCAATAATCTCCTCTCTCGTTTCAAATCATTTATGTCCAATTACACTGTTACGACGGTAATCGCCGCACTGAAAAGTCACAAGAGAGGGCTGCCGACGCAGCCCTCATTACCTCGCAGTGGGGGATGCGAGAGGTATGATCGTGAAATCGGCTAAATTGCCCAAGAGACATATTACGAGCTCGTTCGCGAGGATGCGCGGGTGCACCGCGAACGAGATTCTCCCAATTTACTCGAGGATGCTGAGGTGATTTCCTCAGGGGGGTAGCATTTTGATAGGTTTCGTTGAAAAACGGCATTAACCCACTTGCAGCCAGTGCTGCGTTGACGCAATATTTAGCAAAAAAAAAAACAAAAAAAGTTGCACAAATCTCCAATTTTCAGGATGCACTTTCGTTCGAAACGGCGAAGCGCCGGAGGTGCACATATCGCTGACGAAGACGGCAGAGCAAACTCGCGGTCTCGCATCGCGAAGTCGCGCCGGAGCTCCCGTAGGGCCCCAGAGAGAGAGAGAGACGGAGTTATCGCCACCGTGACCCACTTCCGGTCAAGTTCATTGCTCATCCAGCGTCGCGCCGTTTTCGCGGCTCTTCTCTTTGCGCTCTTCGAGTATTTCTTGATCTTTCTCCTCGTACCCGTCTCGTCGACACGTGGATTCCTCGTCTTCAGCCCCTTGACCAGTCAAGTGCAGCACTTCTCTGAAATCAATTGTTTTTTATTTCCGGTTAATGCGGTTGCGGTGTTGCTGTGTTGCTCCGGGGTTTGATGCTGCGTTTGATGCTGTCTTTGATACTGTCTTTGATGCTGTCTTTGATGCTGTCTTTGATGCTGTCTTTGATGCTGTCTTTGATGCTGCCTTTGATGCTGCGTTTGATGCTGCGTTTGATGCTGCGTTTGATGCTGCGTTTGATGCTGTCTTTGATGCTGTCTCTGATGCTGTCTCTGATGCTGTCTTTGATGCTGTCTTTGATGCTGTCTTTGATGCTGTCTTTGATGCTGTCTTTGATGCTGTCTTTGATGCTGTCTTTGATGCTGCCTTTGATGCTGCCTCTGATGCTGCCTCTGATGCTGCCTCTGATGCTGCCTTTGATGCTGCCTTTGATGCTGCCTTTGATGCTGCCTTTGATGCTGCCTTTGATGCGGTCTTTGATGCTGTCTTTGATGCTTTGTTGACGCTGTGTTGACGCTGTGTTGACGCTGTGTTGACGCTGTGTTGACGCTGTGTTGACGCTGTGTTGATGCTGTGTTGACGCTGTGTTGATGCTGTGTTGACGCTGTGTTAAAACAAAAAATTTAATCCACGAAGAAAATAACTATTAAGTAATCGTCGGTCTGCGAGTGGAGGCAAAGAACGATAACAAGTTGCGTCTCGCCGTCGAGGTGAACCAGAGCGGAATACCAAGTACCGAAGTCTGCTACACGATAGTGTTATGCACATGTCGTCCTCGTGAATATTTAAAGACGAAGCTTGAGCGAAAAATCCGAACCTGATGGAATACAAAAGAGACATCGAAAGATCGCGTAACGTAGCGCGTGAAATTCACGTAAGAAATTTCGACGTGAAAGACGATTTCTTTCTTTTTTTTTCTCTCTCTCTCTCTCAATTCCTTCTTCTCGCGAGTGCGAAGAGCGAAAATTATAATACAGAAAATATTGCAGTCCAGGAAGTTTTGTCGTTGGCTGGAGGTTCAACCTAAAAGCGCGAGCCGAGCGGCAGTGTGGCTTTTCATTATCCGTCGATTGGACGATGGAATGGTAGTAGTAGCCGTTCGAAAATTCGCGGTTACGATCCTTTGAAATAATATCTTAGTAATTGCGGAGGAAACGACGAAGACGTATCCTTGCGTACCGCCCGATCGTACTTCTGACTTGTCATTATTGTTTCAATCATTTTGCCAATTTTTACCACACCGTTATTGAAGATATTTCGTAGTGTCTTCTTACTTAATAATTTAAATGAAAGCTTTCGGTTAAATCTGTCGAGAGGTTGATAGATTCATGGCGCGCAATTTATTCTCGCTATCGAAATGATGAATTGATGTCGAGATCCAAGATGGCGCCGGCAAGTGGGTCGCTTCGATCACAGAGGCGAAACTTACAAATAGGGCGATTGTTTAACTTCTGTGAGCGTTATGTCAGTGAAGACGGATAATTTTCTCATGATACCTCACTTGTTTATAGGTCGTTTATGCTTGTCATAGTCTGGATCGAGTTTTCCACGCCGAAACTGAGGACAAGATGGAGGGAAGAGGTGAGACGAGGGTATTTTACGCCAGTGTCGCGATGTTCAACATTTTACTCTCATTTACAGTATTTAACTTATGTTATTGCCAGCTTAATGGTCAATATGCAATTTCACTTAAGAAACGTCAACAGAAGTTTCCAATTTTGTACGTGAAATTTTGCTATCGGAGTGCAGAAATTGATATCGAGATCCAAGATGGCGCCGGCAAGTCGCCATCTGGGTCGCTTCGATCCCAGAGGCGAAACTCACAAATTCGCGATTGTTCAATTTCCGTAAGCATTTTATCACGCACGTTCGAACGACGGCGTTTTTAATGTCTGTCGAACTCCAGACGAAGCTTTGCACGCCGCGGCTGATAACAAGAAGACAGTAAGAGGTGAGTCGAGCATATTTTACGCCGTCATCGCGACGTACGATACTTTACTCCCACTTACGACATTTAACTTATTTTACTCCCAGCTCAATAGTCAATGACTCAAACTAATTTTTAAACTAACTTCACTCCAGAAACGGCAACAAATGTTTCCATTTTTTTTTTTTACGTGGTATTTTTGTATCGGAGTGCAGACGTTGATACCGAGATCCAAGATGGCGCCGACAAGTGGTTCGCATCGATCGCAGCATCGAAACCTACAAATCCGCGATTGTGCTTAACTTCCGTGAGCCTTTTATCAATGAACGTGGATATTTTTTCATGATACCTCGCGCACGTTCAATCGAGCGTTTTGTTTTTTTTTTTTTTTTTATGTTTGTCAAAGTGCGGATCGAGCTTTGCACGCCGGAGCTGATAACGAGAAGGAAGGAAGAGGTGAGCCGAGCGTATTGTGTGCCGGCTTCGCGGCGAGACGTGGAACTACGAGATGGAATGCATTTTACTTTATGGGCGGGTCGCTTTCTCCTAAGCCAAGAGAGCCCGATTCCTCGGTTCGGCTCTGTTGCCCGAGGCAGCAACGGGCAACAAAACGCTCACCGATAAAACACAATAAGAATCGCTTCGGTCTCGTTCCGCGGATCCTCGTTACACCGCAGCTGAGCGGTACGGCGGCGATGATTCCACTCGAGAGAGTAGAGGAATGATTAGACTCGGTACTTCTTATTTTTTTTTTGTTAAGATAGTGCAATTGACACGACACTCTTCGGACACGGTTGGACTTCCGGTAGGAAATCACATTACAGGACGAAGCCAAGGCGGAAATTGGAAGCTATGTTTTTCGGTCGGTTGCGACACTTGTGATCGCCGCCG
Source organism: Amblyjoppa proteus (assembly GCA_963922035.1). NCBI lineage: Eukaryota > Metazoa > Arthropoda > Insecta > Hymenoptera > Ichneumonidae > Amblyjoppa > Amblyjoppa proteus. The sequence goes on from OY998230.1 coordinate 3,292,015, forward strand.
AGAAAGAAAATTCAATCGTCCCAAACAACCGCGCGGTTAAAGCGATGTTACTACCCGGCCATCCCGAGCTCGGTCGGTAACAGAAACTGTAATTGATTTTTTTTTTTCTAACCCGGTGCACTGATAAAAAGAATTAGACGGTAGAGGCAACAATACTGACTTTTTACCGTCAAAAACAGTTCCCGTTGAACGTCTACACTTTATAGTTACGACAATGACAAAAAGTCACGATTGCGACAGTAATTATAGTTTAACCAATTGAATATATACTGTCAGAAAGTGTCTACATAGACATTCTGCCTGGGAACTATTCGTTACAGTCGGAAATACTATAGTTTTTCTTAGTCCCTCCGACCACTTCCGGTGAAAAGCAAGTTTTTTATGAAGCAGATATCAATGCAAGTTCACGTAAGAATTTGCTGTCGAACGTTGACGGTCGGGATGGTAAAATGAAATTAATTGCAGTGTGTTTTATCGATCACGGTATTTTGGGGTAATTATTATGAATTTCGGAAACATAGTTCCCGAGGAACGTCTACATTTTAAAGTTACGACAATGACAAAAAGTCACAATTGCGACCGTAATTATAGTTTAACCAATTGAATATATACTGTCAGAAAGTGTCTACATAGACATTTTGCCTGGGAACTATTCGTTACAGTCGGAAATACTATAGTTTTTCTTAGTCCCTCCGACCACTTCCGGTGAAAAGGAAATTTTTTTATGAAGCAGATATCAATGCAAGTTCACGTAAGAATTTACCGTCGAACGTTGACGGTCGGGATGGTAAAGTGAAATTAATTGCAGTATGTTTTATCGATCACGGTATTTCGGAGTAATTATTGTGAATTTTGGAAAATCACCCGGGGATTAAAAAAAATGAAAGAAACCAAAAACAATCTTTGAAGATATTGAGGACTAAGACTTTGAGCATAAAAAAAAAAAAAAAAAAAAAAAAAAAAAAATTGGCCGATGTTCGGTGACGAATTGAGAAGTTCAATGTCGAGGAATCGAAGACATTGACCGTGAAAAATGTAGAGGGGCTTTCGAGCAAGATATTACATAGGAATCGGCGAAATTTTATCCATAAATTCCGCACAACCGCGGCAAGGTCGGCGGCGTCCGCAACAGCTTGGATGTCTTTTCCCGGCAACGGTCGACACCTCCGCTTCTCGCTGAAACGAGAGTTTCCATTTTTATTTAATAACAGCTGTAAACTTCGAAGGCCTCGCTCGAGTGTGTCCGCGGGAGCGGCCACTACTGTACACAATGGTAAAACTAGATGACCGAAAGCGAGGAGAATTATCCGCGAGCTGCATAATGGAATACGCAGCTCACGGATAATTCTTATAATAATGGTATAATGGCCCGTATGCTCTATCTATTATGCTTTGTTCGTGTTGTTTTGTTTTTGATTTAAGTGTGCCGATGAAATTTCACTGATATCGGGCATATTCAAAGGAATCGAGGGAATTCCACGAAGGATTTTGATTTGAGAACTAAAAAAAGCGAAGAAAAATATTATTCAAGAAAATTGCGACTGCGTCGTAAATTTTTGTTTTTTTTTTCTATTTAAGTATGTCGATGAAATTCCACTGATATCGAGCATATTCAAAGGAATCGAGGGAATTCTACGGAGGATTTTGATTTGAGAACTAAAAGAAGTGAAGAAAAATATTATTCAAGAAAATTGCGACTGCGTCGTAAATTTTTGTTTTTTTTTTTTTCTATTCAAGTATGTCGATGAAATTCCACTGATATCGAGCATATTCAAAGGAATCGAGGGAATTCTACGAAGGATTTTGATTTGAGAACTAAAAAAAGTGATGAAAAATATTATTCAAGAAAATTGCGACTGCGTCGTAAATTTTTGTTTTTTTTTTTCTATTTAAGTATGTCGATGAAATTCCACTGATATCGGGCATGTTCAAAGGAATCGAAGGAATTCTACGAAGGATTTTGATTTGAGAACTAAAAAAAGTGAAGAAAAATATTATTCAAGAAAATTGCGACTGTGTCGTAAATTTTTGTTTTTTTTTTTTCTATTCAAGTATGTCGATGAAATTCCACTGATATCGGGCATGTTCGAAGGAATCGAGGGAATTCTACGAAGGATTTTGATTTGAGAACTAAAAAAAGCGAAGAAAAATATTATTCAAGAAAATTGCGACTGCGTCGTGAATTTGTTTATTTTCTTTGAACGATCGACCTCGCGTTTTGTTCTCGTTTTGTCAGCTTCGCTGTTGAAAATCGATCGGTCGGTCGGTTTGTACGATATTATAGTTACTTGTCCAGTGGGGAACTTTGTTCGAGAAAAGTGAGCGGCAAAAGGCAGTCTCTCTCGGGGCTTACTACCGGTTCACGTTGGATAAATTTCTCACTGGTCGCCCCCGAGTCGCCAGGTGACTCACGTTCGATGTGTGAAATTCGCGACCTCACCCGCGATATTCTACATGTCGCGGTGACGAAGTTGAAGAAATTTATTAAACCCCCCCCCAGAATACCATGAATAAATTTCGGCGTTTACATTAATCGAGCGTAAATAAATGTTTGCGCAGAACGCAACGACTCGGTCGGTAACGAGAAACTGTAATCAATTTTTTTCAAGCTTGCCGACAATTTTGAAAGAAAAAAAAAAAAACAAACAAAAATCGTCAGCGTCTCCCTCTGACGAACAGGTAGTCGCTAAGAATTTTTACGTACCCGGAAAGCTGAAACGCATTAAAAAAAAAAAAAAAAATTAATTGTAGTTTTCTTTACCGACCGAGCGGTAGGAAAATCCTTCGTGCAAAAACGAGTGAAATGACAAAAAAAATAAAAATAAAATAAAATAAAATCGCACAATTCTTCCAAGAAAGGAAGAAAAGAGAGCTGCGACACTTTGCTCGGTATTTCATTACGAGCGCGACGATTACAATCCGCCATATATGAAGTTATTACTCAGTCGGTAACGAGAAACTGTAGTGCATTTTTTTTAAAGCTTGCCGTCGATCATGAACCAAGCTAAGATCGTCAGTATTTCCGTCTATCGAACAGGTAGTTAAGAATTTTTATTTCCCCGAAAAGCTTCGACGTCTTAAAAAAAAAAAAAAAAAAAAAAAAAAAGATTACAGTTTCCCTTACCGACTGAGCTCACGCGAGCGGAAGAAAAATCCTCCGTGCGAAAAGTAGTGAAATAAACGAAAAAAAAAAAAAAAAAAAATGCACCCACTCAATTATCTCGCGTCCCGTCGACAACAAGAGTCGGAGAAAGGAAGAAAAGGGAGTTACAGCACTTTGCTCGGTATTTCGTTACGAGCGCTTCGATTACAATCGCATCTCCCCCATCGGATCTTCTTTGGAGGACGTACCTTGTCGAAGTATTCATTTCTGATTTAAAATTTTTGTTTCCAGACAGCCGAGGAACAAGACGAGGATGCGATTGTTTATTCCGCACTGTGCGGCGCCCTGTGTCGGAGCGATTAGGACTTGCGAAACGTATCCGATGGATACTCACCGCTGTCGTGTGTGTATTGTAACACACGGGACATCGCGTACGTGCCATGCGGAGACAATGAAGGGAGGAGTCCGAGGATGAAGAATATTCTTCGCCGGTGAGACAGAGAGAGAGAGAGATTCATCTCCGGCTCTCCTTTATTTCTTCCTATGCGCCGCGATCGTCGAATTGAATGGCCGGATAGACGGCGGCTCGACGATTGCGTGGCCCCGTTTGCGGCCACCGCCGCTGAGATATCCGTGGCTGTGCTCGCGATGCCGAGACCCGACGATGCAGAGCTGCGGATATCGGTGACTCGGGGAACCCGGTAAAAGGGGGGAAAAGAAATTAAATCGGCATGTCTTAGAAGGTTCGATGTTACGCAAGAGAACCATTGCCGTGTCTTTCTTGTGTGTCTCTCCACGCATGCGCGCGCCACCGTTACACATGTCCCCTTTGCCATTGCACAGTAGGATTATTACTTTTTGTTGTTTACTACGGTGGAATTGAAATTTGAAAAATTGTCGTAATTTCTCGCGATCGAAGGATTTTTCAGTGAGAAATAAGAGAATCTTCGTTTCATTAAATCTCCATTTTATCAACTCTTTGTTTTTATTAAATTTTCATTTAATTAAATATTCATTTAATTGAAAGGCCATTAAATCAAAAATTCATTTCACTAAAACTTCATTTCATTGAAACTTTGTTGTATTAAAAATTAGAAATTAAATCGGTAGATCTTTGAGATTCGACTTTACGCAACTAAAACAATTGCGGTGTCTTTCTCATCCGTCTCTACGCATGCGCATGCGCTTCCACTGCGTACAATTATTATTTTTAATTTACATCAGCGGATTTTGAAATTTCAGCGTTCCTCATGATTTGTCCTCTGATCTCTGAATTCGAAGCTTCGTAAATAAAAAAAAAAAGAGACAAAAATTCATGATTTTCTCATTATCTATCGATCATTATCGATTAAATTTCCAAACGTTGCGTCTGCTAGGCTCGATCTTACATTTTTTTTCGTCAATCTTTTTTTTTTGAGTAAATATGCGAAACGTGCAAAAGATTCTCACGACGTAATAGCGAATTTCACAGTCGGTCGGTTTTCGATGAGATCGTTTTTTTTTTTTTTTTTTTTTTTTTTTTTTTTTTTTTTTTTTCAATCCAAATTGAAAAGAAGGAAAGCCGTAGTGTGCGCGTTCGATGGTTAACGTGTGTCGAGGAGAGAGAGAGAACGTGCGTGCGTTGTGCAGTAGGGCACGTTCCGGCCTAATGGATCTCGACTCGCTCGCGCATACAACGCCGTGCAAATTTTTACCTCGATGCTCTGCTATGCCGTTCCACTGGCGTTCGATATAACCAATGCCATATTCATTCCGCTTTGAGTTAGCGACGCTTGTACTTGCCGCTGCGCCGTGCAGATACCGATACCGTTCCAGTGAAAGGGAAGCGTGTATTTCCTATACGCCGGTCGCGGAGCCGAGGCCTCGATGTACCACTCTGAAATCTCCTCTGAATAATTTTTTACACACTAATTGTTATTCAAATTTTTTTTTTTTTTTTTATTAATTTTTCAAAATTAAATTAGCAAATAAGACACTTCGATGTGGAGGTAAATAGAAAATACTTGTCGTTTAGGGTCGCAATAAATGCAATTGGGTCAATCGTGCAATCGGTGAAGTTTCAATGCCGACGAAAAGAGAACTTTTAATGCACGGTATTGAATGTGAAAAAAAAAAAAAAATTACACGATTCGACTCTCTGAGCTTAAACTTCGATATTCAATGTTAGATTTAATTTGTTGAAATCAATTGAATCAATTAATATTAATTCTATTAATCGATATTAATTTTATCAACTGACATTACTTTAATTCATTGATCTTAATATAAATCGTTGTGCAGTAGAAAATGCGCTTTATTAGCCTCAGTAATGCATGGTTCGGTGGTATTGCGTGAATGCATGTGTGTGATATATATATATATATATTCTTTTCTCGGGCTAATGCGCGACTGATCGAGGTCCTTCAGCCCGCATATTTGAATTTATTTATGGAACACCTTGCAAATATAAATTAAATACTGGTTTGTGAAAAAGACGATATAACCGATTAAAATATTATACTAATAGCTTAAGCTAGCGGGTTCGTAGCTCTGTTTCATTTTATTCTAGTGCGAAGATTACTTCAAAAGTAGTGGGTGTTGGGAATTTGTGTGTTGGGGAATGTTGTCTGCTGGAAACTTTCTAAATAGCGGGTCAATGGATTCGAGATGTTGCCCTCCAAAATTCATACTTCTTAAACTATCCGTGATTCGCTCGGTTTTTATGATCGACTATAAGATTTTGTTTGAAAGGTTGTGAAGAGCATTATTTAGTTATCGGAGTTTTGTGAGACGGCGGAGTGAAATTCGTTCCGCGGTTTTTTACGTCATTGTGAGTGTTTATAGTGTAAAAGAGGTTGAAATCAATAGATTAATAGATATTAAATGAAATTAATAGATATTTATTTAATTAATTAATATTAATTTAGTTAATCGATATTGATTTAATTGATTCACATTAATTTAGTTAATCGACATTGATTTAATTGATTCACATTAATTTAGTTAATCGATATTGATTTAACTGATTCACATTAATTTAGTTAATTGATATTGATTTAATTGATTCACATTAATTTAGTTAATTAATATTGATTTAATTGATTCACATTAATTTAGTTAATCGATATTGATTTAATTGATTCACATTAATTTAGTTAATCGATATTGATTTAATTAATTCATATTAATTTAATTAATCGATATTAATTTGATTAATTCATATTAATTTAGTTAATCGATATTGATTTAATTAATTCACATTAATTTAGTTAATCGATATTGATTTGATTAATTCACATTAATTTAGTTAATCGATATTGATTTAATTGATTCACATTAATTTAGTTAATCGATATTGATTTAATTGATTCACATTAATTTAGTTAATCGATATTGATTTGATTAATTCACATTAATTTAGTTAATCGATATTGATTTAATTAATTCATATTAATTTAATTAATCGATATTAATTTGATTAATTCATATTAATTTAGTTAATCGATATTGATTTAATTAATTCACATTAATTTAGTTAATCGATAATGATTTGATTAATTCACATTAATTTAGTTAATCGATATTGATTTAATGAATTCACATTAATTTAGTTAATCAATATTGATTTAATCAATTCACATTAGTTTAGTCGATCGATATTGATTTAATTAATGTATATTAATGTGATCGATCGATTCTCCCTAAAAGTCAGGCGGGCACATCGGGAGCTGCCGATGGCGCAGGATGGGAGCTTCCGGTCGTTCGATGACAGAGGGCTGAATCGACGAGAAGGCCAATGAACGAATGTGCTTTCTCCTGGATCCCGGACCGTCGGTCTCTTTTTCCTCTTCAGCATCCAAACACCACCTTGTCGCGGCTCTCTTTCAATGTGTTTTTCCTCTTTCGTGCAGCAGCGGCAACCAGGATCGGTGAGCCGGCGGTACGCGCGCACCTTTCCCGTGTTAAAAAGCCTTTGAATCTTGCAACGTGGTGGGGATCTCTATATAGGCTTCCGAGTACCTCGAAGCCGCCTTCAAACTATCCGCGATAACTTGAGCACACGGAGCGTACGCGGCTCCCGAAGAAAAAAAAAAAAAAAAAAAAAAAAAAAAAAAACGGTCCCGCACGACGCGAACGCCGCGTCACTTCCGGTTCTTCGGGGAAAGAACTTCCTGCCGAGGATAAAAAGAAAAAGAAATAATAAATACAATTGAGAATAAAGAAAACGATAAGCGACACACTTCCGGCGAGGAATTCGCTGGCGACATGAACTGTGGGTGGTGGATAGTGCGAGGGTGAAATTCAATTTTCGTTCTTTGTATCGTCGAAGTTCTTTTTTTTTTTGTTGTTTTTTTTTTTTTTTTTTAACGCATCTACGGGACGAGTTTTCTGTCTTTGACCGGATATACGTTCGCCACGATGGTGAGTGATTGAATCTGCGAGAAATATATATATATATATATATACATGATGAAATTTTGTTTTTAATGTATGAAAGTAAAAAAAAATGGCGTTTTGACGATTTTTGGGACCTTTTTTTTTTGCATAACTTACCGAATATAAGCGAACTGTGAAGCAATTATCGTAACTCGTTTCTTGCATCAAATTATAATAAAACTATATAAACACAACAACAAAAATGGATCCAACAAAATTAGCGGTTAACAATCCACAACGAACTTTCGACATAAAAACGAAAATAATTATCACTAACGTTTCGAACAATTTTTTCTGCCAAAAATTCGTGCTAAATTTTTTGGAAAGTTTTTTCTCTAACGACTCGATAAAAAAACACTTTGCCGGATTCGCGGAATCGGTGGAACCGGTAGCCGCGGATCATCGTAGCTCGCTGAGTGCTCGGTACGCTTTTTTCGTACTCTCCTTACCCGCGGCGATCGTCCTTATGTTTCTATCCGTACGCAGACATCACGGTGTGGAATCCGAATGGAGGTCAGTGTGTGAGCAGCTTCGCTTCTCCGCGGTCTTCTCGATTCCACGGAGTTCACCGACCGGTTGTCTTCTCTCAGCCTCGCGGAGCTCTCTCTCTGCTCTTCTCTCCTTCCCGTCCTCTCCTTCTTCGTCGTGCGCGCCTCTTTTTTTTTTTTTTTTTTGTCAACCACCGTTTCCTTCCGGCCCGGAGTGATTCTTCGTTCTTATCTTCTTCCTTCTCGGCAAAAGATCGCGAATTTTTACGCCACGCACGAAAGCGGGGCACGATGGACCAGTGTTCTCCATCCAAGATAAAATCTTCTTCGTATTCCGCGAAAAATTGATTTAAAAAATGGTCCGTTTTGCCCCATTTAGACTCGGATCTTGCGGATCGTCAATTTTTATGCCACGCATGGAAGCGGGGCACGATGGACCAGTGTTCTCCATCCGAGATGAAATCTTTTTCGTATCCCGAGAAAAATTGATTAAAAAAATGGTCCGTTTTGCCCCATTTAGACTCGGATCTTGCGGATCGTCAATTTTTATGCCACGCATGGAAGCGGGGCACGATGGACCAGTGTTCTCCATCCGAGATGAAATCTTTTTCGTATCCCGAGAAAAATTGATTAAAAAAATGGTCCGTTTTGCCCCATTTAGACTCGGATCTTGCGGATCGCGAATTTTCATGCCACGCACGGAAGCGGGGCACGATGGACCAGTGTTCTCCATCCGAGTTGAAATCTTTTTCGTGTCCCGAGAAAAATTGATTAAAAAAAATGGTCCGTTTTGCCCCATTTACACTCGGATCTTGCGGATCGCGAATTTTCATGCCACGCACGGAAGCGGGGCACGATGGACCAGTGTTCTCCATCCGAGTTGAAATCTTTTTCGTGTCCCGAGAAAAATTGATTAAAAAAAATGGTCCGTTTTGCCCCATTTACACTCGGATCTTGCGGATCGCGAATTTTCATGCCACGCACGGAAGCGGGGCACGATGGACCAGTGTTCTCCATCCGAGTTGAAATCTTTTTCGTGTCCCGAGAAAAATTGATTAAAAAAATGGTCCGTTTTGCCCCATCTACACTCGGATCTTGCGAATCGCGAAATGGACTTAAAAAAAAATGGTCCGTTTTGCCCCACTTACACTCACGATGGTCCCAGCTACTCCGCAGAGTCCGACGAGATCGTTCCGTTAAAAAAAAAAAAAAAAAAGTTAATAATTTTTAATATTCCGAAATTAACAAAAAAGTGTTTTTGTAAATAATTTTTTTTTTTTTTTGTTTTCAAAAACACAGATATGAAAACTTACAATTTCCGGAGTATTTAATACCTACTTAATAAGATACCCTGAAAATTATACCTTTGCAGATTAGCATTTAGAAAAAAAAAAAAAAAAAAAAAAAAAAAAAAAAAAAAAGATAATTAAACATTACATTTCTTTTTACTTTCTCAGATGCGATAAAAAGAATTTCTGTATTTCCAAGAGAAAACATCGAGGATAAGACTAGTCGACGAAAGATTTGAAATTTGGTAAGAGAAACGATATTTCCCTCGCTGTCCTTAGGCGGCGAACAGCTGGAGCTTTTTTTTTTTTCCTTGCGTAACGCGGACATACCGTAAAGGTTTAAGAACTCATGTCCCAAAGAAGTCGAGCTTCCGGTTTTCCCATAGAGTCTCTCACGTTTGTCTCAGCGGCCCGATGTCGACGAGCTCCGCGCCGTAGCGATAAAAGACAAAAAGTAGCAGTGGAAAAAATAGTGGCTTCACCGTCGGGCCGTCAATGGAAAAGGAGGAAGTGCCCGGAATAGCCGTGCTCTTCGCTACGGTAATTTCATAGCCGGTACAATTAAACTTAACGACGAATTAATAATTGTACACACAGGTTGCAGATAAGCGGATAAGCGATGTATGGCTGGTGACGCTCCGCGCCTTTCTTTCCACCTTTCGCGAGCGATCGCGCGGATTGTCGAAAACACGATTCCGCGAGGAATTTTAATATCCCGCGGAAGCGAAAGGGGATTCCCGGCAGTCGCTGACTCGAATGAAAGCGAAGTCCTCACATGGTCGTTAAAAAGCTCGGCAGTCCATCCGGACTGCCGAGGATATCGCCGCAGTCCAGACTACTTTAAGGTAGCGATGTGAAATCTCTTCTGCCAGTTGGCACCGCAAACTGTAATTTATTTTTCTTTTCGATGTACTCTTCCGAGGAAAAACATTTTTCAAATTGTTGAAGACCCTTGAAAAAAAAAAATGGATTACAGTTTTCGTTACCAATCGAGCAGTTCTTTCACATTTCTTTCACATCACCTTGCGGTAACTCTATAGTTTTACAAGAATCCGAAGAAGATGGATTTACGGAGGCGTCTGTGGGAAAAAAAAAAAAATCGCTAACTTCAATGAAAGTGAAGTTCTGAGATGGTCGTTGAAAAGTTCGGCAGTCCATCCGGACTGCCGAGGATATCGCCGCAGTCCAGACTACTTTAAGGCGATGTGAAATCTCTTCTGCCAGTTGGCACCGCAAACTGTAATCTATTTTTCTTTTCGATGTACTCTTCCGAGGAAAAACATTTTCCAAATTATTGAAGACCCTTGGAAAAAAATGAATTACATGGTTTTCGTTACTGGTCTAGTTTTTATTTTAATTTTATTTTTTCACATCGCCTCGAAGTGACTCCATAATTTCACGCTCAACTGAAGAAGATGGAAGTACGGAGGCGTCCGTGAGGAAACGAAAAAAAAATCTTGAATAAAATTGTCACAGCTCACGCCATTTCGGCCGACGCTAATCGGATTTTCTTTGGAAATCCAGTGTTACTTTATTGAAATGTTCCGCAATTGTTATTGCTATTTGTCTATTCAATCTACGGTCGGGAGATTGCTCGAATCGCTGGTCCGGGAATCAGCGAACGTTCGTACGAATTTTCACATTCTCTCGGTCGTCGAGACGTTCGCCAGAGTCGACGGTTTTTAATGGTACCGGGTCGTCGAGACGTTCGCCAGTCGTCGAGACGTTCGCCAGAGTCGACGGTTTTTAATGGTACCGGGCCCCCGAGGGTACCGCGGGCGTGGCCACGTTGCCCGCTGGCGAACGTTGCCGCCGCTGATGTTTCCGCGATACAACTTTCTTCGAGATAAAACCGGCGACGACGATCACCTTCGCTCGGTCTCGCCTACCGGTCGCGCCGCGCTCAATTTCGCGGGACACCGTTTTGCCGATCGACGCAAAGGCCAGCCGCAATATTTTCATTGGCAATTCAACGAGGTAAAAGCCGAGGACCATCGACTTTCGTGCGCTGAAAATCGGTTGCTCTCTTCTGAACGTTGTTTTTTGATGCTCGACGAGGCGCATCTTCACTGAGGAGGGAGTCTCGTTCTGAGCTAGGCAGTACTTAAAGTACACGAGTACTTATTTGGTACTTAAAGAACATGAGTACTTATTTGGCACTTAAAGTACATGAGTACTTATTTGGCACTTAAAGTACGTGAGTACTTATTTGGCACTTAAAGTACGTGAGTACTTATTTGGCACTTAAAGTACACGAGTACTTATTTGGCACTTAAAGTACACGAGTACTTATTTGGCACTTAAAGTACATGAGTACTTATTTGGCACTTAAAGTACATGAGTACTTATTTGGTACTTAAAGTACGTGAGTACTTATTTGGCACTTAAAGTACATGAGTACTTATTTGGTACTTAAAGTACGTGAGTACTTATTTTGGTACTTAAAGTACATACTTAAAGTATCAAAGTACTTTTCGGTAGTTTAAGTACTATTACTGAGTAGTACTCAGCAATAGTACTTAAACTACCGAAAAGTACTTTGATACTTTAAGTAAGTACTTTAGATTTAGTAAGACCAAATTACTTGCGCTTAAAGGATCGAAAAGTACTTCGATACTTTGAGTAAGTACTTTGGATTTATTAAGACCGAAGTGCTTGTACAATTTTGAGCATAGCTTTTTTTTCGACGTTTTTTTTTGTTTCAAAAGTGGCTCAAAACTTGAAAAATCGTTGTTCACTCGATTCTTTTGTTTTTGTTTCGAGGCTATATTCGACGTATCTTTTCTCGCCGAGCACGAGTATAACAATTGTTTCACTCCCAGGCAAATATTTTCCATTTGAATTCCAAAAATACGATTTTTTTAATGCATAAAATCGAGACCTTTCTCACTTTCGGCCACTCTACTAGATCCATAAGTACCAGATTTAGTTGTTAGACATCCAGTCTACCTCCGCTAACTATCCCAAGGTCCAGTCGTCGTAGTCCAGTCGATTAGCCTCTTACCAAGGATTGGCAACGAAGAGTTTGGACGTTTTGAAAAAAAAAAAAAAAAAAAAAAAATATCGTACACCGAAAGAAGGATCTAGTAAAAGTTACCGATCGTCTATGAAAAATTACCATAGTGCATAGTAGCGGAGCGTTAGGGCACCACCCATGCTAGAAAGTACCGGATTTATAAGAATTTTTCATAGATATTATTATAAAAATTTTTTCGATATCTCAGAATTTTTGTCATAGGTACGGGCGCTCGCGCCGTACTACTATGAACTATGGTAATTTTTTTTTTTTTTTTTCTTCGCTGATCGGTAATTTTTACTAGTTCCTTCTCTCAGTGTACTCGTGAAACTCTGTCTCTATCCGATTAAGAATAAAAAGTACTTTGTATTTCATAAAAGTTGCGAAATACTCTCTGCATCTCGCTTTCGTGTGTGTTGTGTGTGTTTGTGTGTGTGTGTTTTGTGAATGTTGCGTTTGGCTGTGAATCCAATGAGACTTCCTCCTCAAGACGATGCGACAGCGATTCGACCAAGCAATTTAATTTTTCTTCATCGCCCGCCAACCCCGCTCGCTGTCGAAAGAAAATTCTCACACGTACCGAGCGCCAATTCGCTTTCATCCGAGAATTCAACATCGATCGTAAGAAAATCATCGCGGTATTCTCGACGAAATCCATTACAGTTTTTCTTAGCGATCGCGTTGAGTAGCGCACTCCTGAGACGTCGCGATCGAAACTCACTCCGCAAGAAAAAAAAAATTCAAATGGACAATTATTATTATTATTATTATTATTATTATTTTTTTTTTTTTTTTTTTTTTTTTTAGTCTACTTTTTCAACAAACGACTGTCAAGTTGAACGCGACGTTGTCTCCCGGGGGCTCCTCTGCTTTCTAATGTTCGTTCACGGGGCTTCGTGTACAATGGCCCGACCGATAATAATTCCCCCCCCGCTGGGATGATCGGCGGAATCTCCACGGAACGTGCCAGTTTGGCCACTTGAAAACACGAAGAGAGACCCCACGCCCATCATCCACACGGAGAAATGACTTTCTCTTTAACTCGTCATTGTGTGTATGTGTGTGTGCGTGTGTGTGCGTGTGTGTGTGCGCGCGCGTGTGAATGAAGCAGGTCCAAAGCACCGGCCAAGTCGGCCGAGTTTCTTTCCTCCTCCGAACATAATCTCACTCCTCTTTTTTCCTTTTTGTTTTTTTTTTTTTTTTTTCTCGCCTCAAAGTGCCTCGCCGTGCATATCTTCGGACGCAGCGAACGAGATTTCGTTCGCTTGACTAATTATCGATAGCTCACGAACAAGACGAGCGATGTATTTAAGCGCTCTGCTGTATCGACCGAGCAGGAAGCAAAATGGCCCAACACGCAGCAGGCTTCGAGCGTCGGGCTGGGCCCTTTTGCTTCTCAGCCGTCGATACACGCAAGCGTGCAGGGAGATAAGTGCAACTCGAAGGAGGTCGCCGCCACCTTTCTATCTACGGATTGGCGCTCGGCATGGGCTATTAAATTCCTTGATACTTAAATACCTTTTTTTTTTTTATTTTCATTCGGATCGAATGGGCAAACGTGTTTTGCAAAATTTTTTTTTTTTTTCTGAAATACACGTACCGCGAAATACCTGCAAATTTTCTTTACCTCGTACCGATTTCTTTGCAAAATTGAGCCACATCTTGTTTTTTTTTTTTTTTTTTTTTTTTTTTTTTTTTTTTTTTTTTTTGGGCACATTGTTTTTACATAAAATTTACTATTTTTTTTTTTTGTTCCGATCCTATCTCGTGTCACTTTGATGTTCGCGAGGACGCGAATGTTTTCGAATCGCGGGCAGTTTGTCGTTACTTTAAGAGTTCTTGGCTTTTAAATAACAGTCAATATGTAGTCAAATAACTTTCTTTAAACCGCTCAATAAATGGACGTCAATAATTGCACGTCTTTATGTTCCGGTTGCTGAGCAAGAACCGTCAAAATCTCGTCTCTCGATTCTATTTTATTTTTGTAGCTCTTCGAGCGTTCGTTTTATTCCAATGTATCGTTCTAATACATTAAAGAGAAAAGAAGAGACAAGCTGGCTACTTTAAATCCTCCATTTTTTTTTTTTTTTTTTTTTTTTTTTTTTTTTTTTTTTTCTTTGGTTCAAAAGGGCGAACATGTTTTGCAAAATTGTTCTACTGTAATGTATCAGTTCTGTAAAATACCTGTAAATTTTGTTCACCAACAACCGATTTCTCTGCACAATTAATCCACATTTGTTTTCCTATTTTTTTTTTTTTTTTATTAGGCATGCTTTTTCTTTAATCGACCTTACAATTTTTTTTTTTACTTACCTATTTTTATCTCGCGCCACTTTGACGTTCGTGAGGACGCGATATTTTCGTACCGTCTCTCGTGTGGGCCAGTTTGTTACTAAAGAGAAAAGAAGAGATAAGCTGACCACTCAAATCCTTCATTTTTTTTTTTTTTTTTTTTCATTGGTTCAAATGAGCGAGCATGTTTTGCGATATTTTTGCATCGTAAAGTACCTGTAAATTTTGTTCACCAACAACCGATTTCTCTGCACAATTAATCCACATTTGTTTTCCTATTTTTTTTTTTTTTTATTAGGCATGCTTTTTCTTTAATCGACCTTACAATTTTTTTTTTTTTCATTTACCTATTTTTATCTCGTGCGACTTTGACGTTCGTGAGGACGCGATATTTTCGTACCGTCTCTCGTGTGGGCCAGTTTGTTATTAAAGAGAAAAGAAGAGCTGCCCCGCTGGGCTAATAAAAGGAAGGATGGTAAAGAAAAGAAGAAAAAAAAAAAAAAAAAAAAAAAAAAAAAAAACACCATCGTGGAGCTCCGTCGTAAGACGTGGAAGCATATCCTAGTTCAGCGAGATAGGAAATCGTGAATTAACGAGGAAAGCAGAAAAAGAGCGTGAGCGTGTTGCGTGACGCCTCAGACCGCAGGCGAGAGAGCACGCGATATAAATATGCCGCAATGAATTAAATATCGCTCGGGGATGCCCGGCGTCCCGGCACGTAATCGCAAACGATGTCAGTGGAGTAAGAGCTCTCGCTGTTCGCTTTTTTTTTTTTTTTACACGACACAAATATCGGCTACCGAAGTTCTGTTCGATAATACATTGTTGTAAAAAAAAAAAAAAAAAAAAGAGCCGAAAACGCTCGTAACGAAATCTCGAACTTCGAGAAAAAAAAAGAGAACAACAAAAAAAATCTGTCGCTTCGATAGCCGCGATCCGGTAAGAGCCGATTAATTTCTTTCGGGTGAAATGAAGCCTGACCGGAGTTATTTTTTCTTTTTTTTTTTTTTTTTTTTTTTTTTTTTTTTTTCAGCGCATTCTTATAGCATTGCGGCGGATTATAGTGAAACTTTCTGAAAAAGGAGGCGAGAAATAAAAAGAAAAATAATTTATATGAGTGAAAATTTTGGTAGCGCACCACTGGAGTGTCGGGAAATTGTCGTGCCGGAGTGACCTCCGCGTCACGCACCTTGCACCACTCTCCGGCTGGTGACGCTGTTTCCACTCGAGGTCGTGTTACAAGCGTGAAAAAAAAAACAAAAAAAAACAAAAAAAAAGAAACATGTCGCAATCGTAAGCTCCGGAAACTCTCGTGTGTTTCACTTGTTCACCGCTTCGCCTTTCGCTTCTGATCCGAAAAACACTTTGCATTCTTACTTTTTTTTTCAAATCGATAGCTATTAATTATAATTACACTTCTTCGTTGAAAATCATTATTTCAATCGACTTAAAATAACTATTTCAATCGACTTAAAATCATAATTTTAATCGACTTAAAATAATGATTATAATCGACTTAAAATAATCATTTTAATCGACTTAAAATAACTATTTCAATCGACTTAAAATAATGATTTTAATCGACTTAAAATAATTATTCTAATCGACTTAAAATAATTATTTCAATCGACTTAAAATAATAATTTTTAACGACTTAAAATAACTATTTCAATCGACTTAAAATGATAATTTTAATCGACTTAAAATAACAACATTTATTTTACTTTAATTACTCATTTCTCTAGAGCAAAAATCGTATTTTTTTTTTCCGCCAATAAAAATATCCCAACTGTAAACCCGGAAACTGCTCATGATTTTCTTGTTCTGCACTCCACCCTACGATTTTGCACCGAAGAACGTCACACGAGCGTATGATTTTGCCATGATTCAACGCTTTACATTTCCACAATTTTCAAGTCGAACGAATGAACATAACAATTTTTACTTAACATTAATTGTTCATTTATCCACGGCAAAAATTATATTACTCGTGCCCAACAAAATATTGCCAAGATTTTTCAACATCGATCTGTGAACAAAAAATAATAATTAAACAAAAAAAAAAAAAATCGTTAAAATCGAGGACGGCAAAGTTTGCCGGATAAAAATTCTCGGTCGAAATGAGAAATCTCGAAGTTTGTAAAAATAAGTGTGACGGCCGATTGCCGTATTTATTAGAAATCGGCCCATCCGCAAGGCAGCCAAAGTCATTGGTGCAGCATCAGGAACTCCGTACAGTGTCTAATAACACTGTTATAATAATAATGTTGTGTATATATATATATAGAGGCGATGAGAGTTCCGATTTACAGTTCGTTAGCTCTCACGGTCTCACTCCAAATCCTTCGAGCTGCTGCGCTTCCTCGACTAAATATCGCTCGTACAACGGGCCTTGCTTCGCGATTACTATTCGGAGTGCTCGTTTACCGGTGAATTCGCACCAAGGAGTTACGACACGCGACGACAGCACGCTTGACGATCGGCACAAGATCCGAGATATCTCCTTGGAGGAAGCGGTGACGGATCTGGAAAAAAAAAAAAAAAAAAAAACCGAAGAGATTTAGTTAAAGGAATGCCGGAGAAAATTGCATTTTCGCTGATTCAATCAGCGACAATCAATTTGTCTCATCGCGCCGGACAAGGAGTTGAATAATGAGGTCGCATCCGCGAGGATTTTTCGCCGATGCGACTCGGCTTTGTGACGATTCAGCGAGTTCTCGTTAATTACCTCACGGTTGCCACATGCTTCGAGAGATGAGAAAATCGTATCGTTTTACTGCCCGATAACGTTATTGGTATTAAAAAAAAAAAAAAAAAAAAAAAAAAGGGGGGGGGGGGCTGGAGACCAATTGTACACCTGCCAAGTCAACACGAAGACAGGTCTACACAAATAGCATACACCGAACGACCGTACACGTAGGAAGTTGTACACCAAAAAAATTCTCCACTGATAACCGTACACAGCCTAACTATAAACGACGAAGGGTCTGCACAAAAGTATGCACCGAATCACTGTGCACGAAATCAAATCTACACCAAATAGCCGTGCACTGAAAACTTTACACTGATCAACCGCAATAGCTGGAGACTCGGCAACTGTATATATTGGGGAAAAATACGACACGACGAAAGTTCGACAACGAAAATCCGACGCCGAAAAATGTCGACACCTAGAACTTCGACACGACACAACAGACTATTGTACACAACTTCATATAAATAAGTGTATATTAAATTTTTCACTTTTTACAGATAAAATATACGGTCTGTCTATGTATGGTATATGTATGTATGGTAAAATGTATGGTAAAAATATCCGTTGAGTTGCTCTATAAGACTTTTAACAGTAAATTATACGAAAATCATATACTTTATATGTAAAAAGGTGAAAAATTCAGTGCACTGAGAGAAGGATCTAGTAAAAATTACCAATCATCTAAGAAAAATTACCATAGCGCATAAGTAGTACGGCGCCAGCGCGCCACCTAGAGCAGAAAGTCTGCGATTACCCAAGAATTTTTACCATAATATCTAAGAAAATTTTGTATAAATCCGGTATTTCCCACCATAGGTGGCACCCTAACGCCACCATAGGTGGCACCTATGGTACTTCCTACCATAGGTGGCACCCTAACGCCACCATAGGTGGCACCTATGGTACTTCCTACCATAAGTGGCACCCTAACGCCACCATAGGTGGCACCTATGGTACTTCCCACCATAGGTGGCACCCTAACGCCACAATAGGTGCACCCTAACGCCACAATAGGTGGAACCTATGGTACTTCCTACCATAGGTGGCACCCTAACGCCACCACAGGTGGCACCTATGGTACTTCCTACCATAGGTGGCACCTATGGTACTTCCTACCATAGGTGTCACCCTAACGCCACCATAGGTGGCACCTATGGTACTTCCTACCATAGGTGTCACCCTAACGCCACCATAGGTGGCACCTATGGTACTTCCGACCATAGGTGGCACCCTAACGCCACCATAGGTGGCACCTATGGTACTTCCTACCATAAGTGGCACCCTAACGCCACCATAGGTGGCACCTATGGTACTTCCTACCATAAGTGGCACCCTAACGCCACCATAGGTGGCACCTATGGTACTTCCCACCATAGGTGGCACCCTAACGCCACAATAGGTGCACCCTAACGCCACAATAGGTGGAACCTATGGTACTTCCTACCATAGGTGGCACCCTAACGCCACCACAGGTGGCACCTATGGTACTTCCTACCATAGGTGGCACCTATGGTACTTCCTACCATAGGTGTCACCCTAACGCCACCATAGGTGGCACCTATGGTACTTCCTACCATAGGTGTCACCCTAACGCCACCATAGGTGGCACCTATGGTACTTCCGACCATAGGTGGCACCCTAACGCCACCATAGGTGGCACCTATGGTACTTCCTACCATAAGTGGCACCCTAACGCCACCATAGGTGGCACCTATGGTACTTCCCACCATAGGTGGCACCCTAACGCCACAATAGGTGCACCCTAACGCCACAATAGGTGGCACCTATGGTACTTCCTACCATAGGTGGCACCCTAACGCCACCACAGGTGGCACCTATGGTACTTCCTACCATAGGTGGCACCTATGGTACTTCCTACCATAGGTGTCACCCTAACGCCACCATAGGTGGCACCTATGGTACTTCCTACCATAGGTGTCACCCTAACGCCACCATAGGTGGCACCTATGGTACTTCCGACCATAGGTGGCACCCTAACGCCACCATAGGTGGCACCTATGGTACTTCCCACCATAGGTGGCACCCTAACGCCACCATAGGTGGCACCTTTGGTACTTCACACCATAGGTGGCACCCTAACGCCACCATAGGTGGCACCTATGGTACTTCCTACCATAGGTGGCATTATAATCATAAACATTTTACAATGGTAGTAAATGTTTTTATTGACAATGTTGACGTGAAACGGATGCTAATACATTTGAAAGTCTTATTTACATCATACACCCACAAAAGTAATTTATTTGACGGCCAACGTTTATTGAGATGAAGCACAATATTTAGTTGATTTAAATAAATATCTATTTAAATTAACTAAATAGTTACTTAAATAAAATAAATATTTATTTAAGTCAAATAAATGATTTTTCTGAGTGTATATTCCTCATGCCATTGCCAACGGGCCATCGACCTAAGTCCCACAGCCCAAATATCTGATAATTTTATACTTTTAGATTAAATCATGTAGCTTCTTTTATAGTTCAGCAAACTTGTGCGATTTGATAAAACTGTCTCATAAAAATCTATGTGTTATAAAAATGTATCGATAATCCATTGAGATCTATCCGCATCGTGACGCAAATTTCAGCCATGCCATATATATATATATATATATATATATATATATATATATATATATATATATATATATATGTGTATGTATGTATGTATATATATCTCCAATTCGCTAAAGATAAACTTATCGAAAGCAGGCGGTGCGAGAAACTGGCATGAAAAAAAAAATTCTAACTCCGTGCGAAAATCACAGCGGTTCTTCCAGCCGGAGCTTGGAGTTCGAAACGCTGCGTCCCGAGAGTCTCGTATCCGTGGCTGTACTCGAGCACGCCAAAACTTTCCGATCGCGTTGGAGCCGCACGGATCTGCAGAAGGTCGACTACATTCACCCGGTGAAACGGCGGAGGGAGAATTGTATCGTAAAAAAAAAAAAAAAAAAAAAAAAAAAACTCGGCGAGCGTAGAGCGAAAATGCGTCGACCATCTCGCGAAAAGAAAATTCGTTTCTGTGCACCGAAGCTAATCGAATCTGCCGGGTCGTCCGGATTTCGTGGACACAAACTTCGCCCCCTTGCCGCTGTAACATATGCGCGCGCACGCACACATGTATACCTTGTCTCTCGACACCTTATTTTTCGCCCGATCGTAATATGTTCACCGAGAGAGCAGAGCAAAAACCCGTTGTATAATTTTAAATCCAGTCCAGATGACCGATTCGCGACGCTATGACTGCGGAGAGAAACGCGATCGCTTTCCTTTCGCCTTGGTCTATCCGCTATATCGCCGGTTAGCGCGTCAATCGAAAACCCGGTATTATTACGTCGAGCCTGCGAGGCCCCTCCCCCCCACCCCGATTCATTTATTTCACGGACCGCCGATTGCGAACCCGCTCCTGTTTCACGAATAGCCGCGAATCGGAGCGGCGCATGTGACGCTGTTCAACGTGTCACTTGACGCGATTTACGCCCCTCTGCTTCTCGACGAACGCATATGTAAAATGTACTTTCTGCCGGTTCTCCGGGGTCCCGGTGGACTCTTTATTACAGGTATTATGTACGTGTCTCTTACGCTAGAGCGACAACCGTCCTCGCGAGTCACGAACTCGATCAGCATTTGATTAAAAAAAAAAAAAAGTGGTCAGAAAATTGGAAATTTTTCCTTTTTTTTTTTATAAAGCAACTTTCGTTGGTACGAATTTCCGGTATATTCATGACGAGCGCAGAAACTTTTTGAACAGAATGGTAGTTGAAGTTTAGTTGATATTTTTGGAAAAAAAAATATTAATTGTAGTTTTTTTTTTTTGGTAGATTGGCCGAGCGTGTTCATCGCTCGTTCTTTCCATCTGGTTGATCGTCCTCGCGGTTACCGGACCGACCGAAGCGGAAAGATGGTCACGACAAGTGTCGAACAGCGAATGGATTCCCCTGGCTAATCCGCGAAGCCAGCAGCAGGGACATCATCAAAATTTGGTACCGCCCCCTCTACCGCAGATCCATCAGCCCCTCATTCCGGGTTCGTTGCCACCGGAGCTCCGTCAGGAGTACCAGCAGCAGTTGTTGCAACTTCAGAAGACGCAGGAGAGCATACAGAGGCTCTTGTTGCTTCAGCAACAGCTCAAACAGCAGCAGCAACTTCTGCAGGTAAGGAAACCAAATTTGAATCCAAATCCAAATCCAAATCCAAATCCAAATCCAAATCCGAATCCGAATCCGAATCCGAATCCGAATCCGAATCCAAATCCGAATCCGAATCCGAATCCAAATCCAAATCCAAATCCAAATACGAATTCGAATGCAACAACAAATTTGTTCTCCAGGGTCAAGCATACTTGCCCAATGGAATTACCGAGAGTGACGAGAACAAGCAGTCGCTGCATCAGAGCGCCATAGCCAATGTTCAGACGTTGCCCGAACTGGCACCGGAAGTCCTCGTTCCTCCCCAATTGTCGGCCGAGGGCCGACCTCCGGTCTACACGTCCCAGAATTTCCGTGAACCCCAAGGCGAGATCCCTCAAGAGCAGTACGAGGATTACGCCGAACGCCAGCCGGACGATTACCGGAACTCCGAGAGACCCAGGGAATCAGCGAGGGAGAAGGAAAAGTACGTTCCGGAAGCACCGTCGGGCTCGCAAAACGCGGGAGAAAGCGGAGTCGGCGATGGTGAGGAAGAGGTGAGCTGGATTGATACTTTGTTGCCCTCGTTGACTTTCAGCCTCACCCTGAAACATCCACTAGATCCAAAAGTAACGTTACGATTTCTTTCTCCTATCCAAAAGATCCAGGTCGTCTACGTCCCAGCGGAGACACTGGCCCAGCGCGGTCAGTCGAAGAACCATCATCGAGTGCGCGACAGGAAGCAGTACGGCAATCAGGACTCCCGTGTCCAGCGTCCTTACGCGAACCAGCGTGGCCAGGAGTCTCAGGAACCCCACGAGAGGGACAACCATCCGACAACTGTGTCACCGGAGGACGACGCCTACGCCCGCGAGTTCCTCCAGCAGTTGCAGCGCGAGCACGAGGGCACGGACCGCCTGCTGAAGGAGGCCCGTCAGAAGGAGCTGGACCGGCTGCGCGAGGAGCGCAAGGAGATCCAGAGGCAGGCGAAGCTCCAGCAGGCGGCCCTGGAGCGCGAGCAGGAGATCGAGCGCCAGCGCGACGCGGAGAAGAAGCGCAAGGAACTGGCGAAGCTCGAGGAGGCAGCGAAACAGCGGGAACTCGAGAGAATCCGAGCGTCGCGTGAGAGGCAGAGACTCGAGGAGGTCGAGAGATCGAAGAAGGCCCAGGCGCGTGCCAACGAGGAGAAGAGAAAGCAGGAGGCCGCCAGACAAGCGGAGATCGAGCGTCTTGCCGCCCTGGAGAGACAGAAGAAGGCGGAGATCGAGAGAACGATAGCCGCGCAGAAGGAGCTGGAGAGGGTCCAGAAGGAAGAGGCTGAGAGAGCCAACCACCGTAAGGAGTCGTCCAGGCCGTCCGATGTCTCGCCGCAGGCTCAGCCGCTCATCAAGAGCCAGCACAACCACCAGCAGCACCAACATTCCGGAAAGTACAACAGACACAGCAGGGTCCGCACCAAGCCCCGTCAGCGTCCGCAGACTCTGGTCAACCAGAACATCGAGCAGTTCGACCGCTCCGCTCACGAGACTACGACGAACTCTCCGCTCTCGCCGAACCAACCACCGCTGGCCGTCTACATGAGCCACTCGGGCCTCGACAGTCGAGTCATAAGGATATCCGATGTCCTGAAGACCCTCAAAAACGCCAAGACCATCGACGTCCTCGACAATGTCGGTCAGGACGCACCCAACGTCTTCGTTGGACCGTCCAACCTCGAGGTTCCTTCCGGTTACGCCAAGTTCGATCTTCCCTACTTGTCCTCCATTGACAACAATCGGGTGGAGCGCCGGGTCGACAAGCTTCCCTTCTTCGTCGCTCCTCTGAGCTTCAATCCTCCGCCCGGTTACTCCAAGATTCCTTTTCCAGCGCCCCACATCGGCTCCGTTGTCGTCAACACCCTGGACTCCCACATCCAGCCGCTGCAAGACGGCAGTCTCGACGAGGTCGAGAAACCGGATCTGAATCCTCTGATCGAGCCCAACGCCTTCATCGACGGATCCAACCAGGACGGCTCCTACTCGACCACTTACGATTCACCAACGACGCCAACTTATGCGAACTATCGACAGGAGGAGCCTTCCAGCACGCCTCAGTATCAGTCGACACCCGCCTACTCGACCGTCCAATCCAGCGGACCCGGTTCCCGCTTCAGATTCCGTCAGCACTTCGCCAGTGAACTTCCCAGTTCAACGGGATCGGAAGATCAGTCGCAGCGACCGAGTTTCCACGAACAGTCCCAACCGCGACCGACTTTCCAGGAGGAATCCAACCAACGGCCTCCCAATCATTCGCCCCGGTACAGCGACGAGTCTTCCGGATCAACGACCCCGGTCTACAAGCGTCCCAGTGTCGTGAATTCGTTCTCCTACCAAGAAGAGCCGCAGACAGTGTCGAGCACTCCGGTCTACCAGGAGAGTTACTCCCAAGTCCGAGAGAATCCTCCGAACAGGCCATCCCAGCACCGTGAGGTCGTTCAGCGCTACCAGTTGCAGGACCATCGGGAGACCGAGCGCGAACCCGAGTACTCCACCGGTCAGGTCGATTCGGCAGTGAGCTACGAGGATTCCCTCAGAGGTCCGACCCAGTACAATCTTCCGGCCGAGCTACCGCCGATAATTCCTCAACTGCCAGGGCTCGTGAATTCGCTATCGGAAGACGGTGGCCAGGTCGCTTACAGACAACCGACGACGACCACGACTACCTCGACAACGACTACGACAACCGAGGCACCGACTACGACAGTCAGGTCCAGGGGACGTCATCGCGGAAGACTCGTCGCAACGAGGCCCAGCACAACGTCCACTACGACACCGACTCCTCCAGCCAAATCCCGGGACGAGAGAACCCGAAGGCCCTTCAGCAGATCACGCTCCCGTTTCGTCGCTACCACCGAGGAGTATCGCGACACTTACGAACCCACCAAGTCCAAAGTGGCCGAGACGACCCAGCGATCCTACACTTCTCAGGAGACCCACAAGCGTCCCTCGTCGACGAAGAATCAGCGACACAAGTCTCGTGACGAGGATCATCCGCATTCCAGGAATCAGGTGCACGACGTTCAGGCCCACGAGGCTTCGGGCGGCGAGAGGAATCCTTCCCAGGATCCGAACGTCCGGCTCCCCGGGGCTGATGGACTCGCATCCAACGAGCCAGTCTACTCGCAGTTCAACTATGACTCCTCGACGGTGGGAGTGGAGAATTATCCGGCGCAGGAGGGCGACCAGTCGAGGATCGAGGATTCCGTCCCTGGGGTCGATTACTCCAAGGCCCTGAGCTATCAGCAAGTGAGACTCTCCGCACCGGAGGATTCCGGACATCGGGAGGAGCAGCTCGCCCAGCAGTATCAGGAGCGTTTCCCGGCTGGCGACTACAGCCGGACAAGCCTGGAGGATACTCCGGTCAACGGATTCAACTATCAGGTCAAAGGGGGATCGACCGTACCACCGACTGGCCTCGACTTTGGCTTCTACCAGAACAAACAGGGCGTCTTCGAAGGTCCCCACGGACCCGCTACGGAGACACCGGCCAATTCGCAGGCCAGTGACTACCAGCGTCCTGCTTTCTACGAACACGGTGAGGAGGTTCCTCGCGTCTCGAACGAGGATCTAACAAGGACCAGGGACCATTTCCCGATCGACGATGAGAAGAACTCGGGCTTCGGGACCAACGAGGGACCGATCTACGATCCTTTCGCCGGAGACCATCAGCAGCCGTTCAGGACCGGTGGATCGCCTGGGCAGGCTTCGCTGGAGGTAAGTATCGAGGACATTCGTTCCCCCGGAAGATTCGCCCACCGACCGAACCACCGTCGAAACCACAATGGTGGTTTTGTGTGGAACGTTTGCGAAGCATTTTGTCGAAGTGACTACGCAAAGCATCGCTCCATGACACGCGTATTAAAAGGTGGTTTCGATGGCGGAACGACGGAATATACGACCAGTTGCACAATTATTTTATTTTTTATTTTTTTTTTTTTACGGCAGTTAATATGCACTGAAATAAAGGTTTGGTAATATATTGCTTTGAATTGTCATCATGAATTATACCAATTTAGGTTACCATTATTACGCATTTAGGAGAAAGAAAAACCTAATGACCTCAAAATTGGGCTCGAACGAAAAAAAAAAAAATTCACTTGCCGGCTGCCAAAGAGAATGTTGTGTTTATTTTGATTAGCATTTATTTTTACATGTAATTTACATAAATAAATGCTGATAAATAGAAACTTTACGCACGACACATAAAGAGTACGATTTCTTCTCAGTAATCATTTCAATAAATAAATAAATAAAATATTCATTGTCCACTCACTCGAGACAATAAAGCTTTTGCTACCATCGAATCGTACAAGGGATGAGAAACAATTCAACGATAGTCGTCGAGCGTAACGTTAAGATTCCACGCTAAGCATGCGAAAGTTCCCGAGTTTCGAGTGCAACTTTAGGTCGTCAAGTTTATTTCTTACTCCGAAATGCCTTATATAGCGACATATCCTAAATTGACATTATTCACGATTACAATTCAAAGCAATGGTTTCTCAAACATTACTGAACCTCTATTTCGGTACGTATTAACAACCCCGAAAAGAAATTTGTCCGATCGATCGGTTATTCCGTCGTCACGACCTGCGAAACCACCGCTAAAAGCGAATATCGCAGAGCGATGATTTGCGTAATCTTACCGACGAAACACTTCGTAAACTTTCTGCCCAAAACGACAATGCTGAAAATCACCATGAAACCATCGTCATTTTCGCAGTGGTCCCAAGGTTCGCCGAGGTCGACCGACAAACCGGGCAAAGTTTGACTCCTCAAGTGCGTTCGATGTTCTATTCTTTCAGGTGACGACCGAAGCGCCCACAACGACCACGACAACGACCGAGGCACCGGTCGTCATTCGACAGAGGGTCCGCGGAAGACTCGGAGGTCGCGGTCGGCCGGATTCGGCGGTGCAGACCAGGCCCAGAGGCTCCCAGGACGAGTACGTTCGCTACAACTCGGCGAACAATCAGAAGGCTCCGACGAGCGAACGTCCGACCGCTCGTCATCGGGACGGCACCCAGGCCAGGCCCAAGACGAGGCCGCAGACGAACGGCCCTCACGTGCAGACCGAGGGCAACGAGTACGTCAGGATTCAGGCTCCCGTGAGGTCATATCAGAAGACGGTCGTCACGCCACCGACCACAACTCACAGGCCAACGATAACGACACCAGCGCCGACTACGACGACAGTCTTGTACGGGTCGAACGACGACATCGAGTACGGATTCATTAGACCGCCGAATTTCAATCCTATTCATCCGGTGAATAACGTGGAGAACAGATATCATAATGGCTTCAGGCCTGGCGATAATCAGGTGGGACGAAGTCTTGGAATTTTTTTTTGTTTATTTTTTTTTAACAAAATTTTGAGCTTGGTCGAAAATGATGGTTAAATTTTTTTTTTTTTTTTTTTTTTTTTTGCAGGCCCAGTTGCAGTCCGTTCTTCCGGTGGACGAGACCGCCGAAGATTCGAGTCCCAGCCACGCCCAGGTGTCCCAGCATCGTCCAAAGTATCAGTCGCCAAATCGTCGAACGACGAGCAAAGCCGTCTCTTCGACGACCCTGACCGCCGACACTTCGCCCTACACCGAAAAACCGAGGGCTCGAGTCGATGAGCCGAAGAACAAGAGAATCCGCGTTCGCGGCAGAAAACCCGCAAGGAGACGCACCACTACGACAACGACAACGACAACCGAGTACGTTCTCGAGGAGAACAACGATCTGCCACTCGAGGAAAATTATCCTCGACCCCTGGAGCCCGTTCAACATTCGGACAGACAAGCCTTTTACGATGAGAAGTTCGAAGCTATTCCGCTGGCCTCGGGACCAGCGGGAGATCCGGCACAACAACACAGCGAGGCCGCAGTAAGTAGAGAATTAGTGACGATCATAATCAGTAACAACCGGTAACAATCAGTAACAATCAGTAATAATCAGTAATAATCAGTAATAATCAGTAATAATCAGTAATAATCAGTAATAATCAGTAATAATCAGTAATAATCAGTAATAATCAGTAATAATCAGTAATAATCAGTAATAATCAGTAATAATCAGTAATAATCAGTAATAATCAGTAATAATCAGTAATAATCAGTAATAATCAGTAATAATCAGTAATAATCAGTAATAATCAGTAATAATCAGTAATAATCAGTAATAATCACTAATAATCACTAATAATCACTAATAATCACTAATAATCACTAATAATCACTAATAATCACTAATAATCACTAATAATCACTAATAATCACTAATAATCACTAATAATCACTAATAATCACTAATAATCACTAATAATCACTAATAATCACTAATAATCACTAATAATCACTAATAATCACTAATAATCAGTAATAATCACTAATAATCATTAATAATCAGTAATAATCAGTAATAATTCGAAATTTATCGAGAGAATTTCGAAATGGGTCAACGATAGTTGCGTCAATTCTGTGCATCGTCGCCTCATGAATTTTCATTTAATTTTCATACTCCATCTTTTCTTATCCGCCATCTGAATAATCACCGTGACAATTCGTCTTTGTCAGTTCTCGAGCCAAGACTTCCTTCTGAACTTTGGACCGGAACCAGGAAGCCCGGAAGCGGATCAGACGCAATTGGCGAGCGATCCGCCGCGCAAGTACGGCCAACCCGGTGGATCGCGCCCGAAAGCGAATCCTCCGCGTCGGGGAGGTCAGGATCGCGATATATACGGGGCTGAGTCGCAGTGGTCGACGAAACTGACGAGCACGTCGTTCCAGCCGAGTCCATCGGCGAACAGACTGTCGCAGGACACGCGCAAGAACAGCAACTTCGGCGAAAACGAAAGATACAAGTACGCGAACGACGAAGCTTCGGCGGACGCACCGGAAATCATCACCGCCGCTCCGGAGGACTCCTATGTCACCGTCCTGGTGAGCTCCGACGACAGGGAGTCCAAGTCCGCGAGCACCGGTGACGAAGGATCGATGGAAGTCGCTTCGATCGAGGGAACCAATTTTGGAATGAAGACTAACGCTTTTCTCGCAAACACACCTACGACTCCCACGATTCAGGAGACATTTTTGCCGGAATCGTCGACAGGTTTTACGGGCTCCGGCGAGGCTGGCGCCAACAGCGAAACTGAGATCTTCAGGGAAACGAGCCCCGAGCCTCGACCAACGAGAAGGGTGGGTATTGCCGATCGAACGAAAACGGCCAATGTTCGGACCAATGTCTTAGGACA
Source organism: Amblyjoppa proteus (assembly GCA_963922035.1). Classification (NCBI taxonomy): domain Eukaryota; kingdom Metazoa; phylum Arthropoda; class Insecta; order Hymenoptera; family Ichneumonidae; genus Amblyjoppa; species Amblyjoppa proteus. The sequence continues at coordinate 3,320,793 of OY998230.1, forward strand.
GCACACAAAATTCCATCCCATGTGATACGATTTCGGTAACTCGTTTTTCATGGCATATGGAATTGAATCCAAAATTCGCAATGATATTCTAAACTATTTTAGTCGAATTTCATTCTACACGATATGACAATAGACGTGCTAAAATTGTGTAAAACATGTAATTGACACTTGGTATGCGACGAAAACGGCGGTAAATCATTGAAGATTACAACGCATTGCAATTGGAACATTGGGATTTTTTAGTTTTCACGAAAATAAGAGAAATCTCAATTTGATAAAATTTTTACATAGTAGTCCGTTTAACCTGGCCTCTAAGTACGAATTAAGTAAAATATGTCATTGGCATTTGTATGCGACGAAAACTGAGGAAAGTCATTGAAGATTATAACTCGTTCGAATCAGAACATTGGGTTTTTTTTTTTTTTTTTTTAGCTTTTACAAAAATAAGAGAAATGACAATTTGATAAAATGTTTACATAGTAGTTCGGACTTGCCGTTTAAGTCCCGTCGATGAATGGATCAAGTTCGCGTGCCAACATTGGCAAGCACTGCTCCGATCCGATAACTCTGCACGTGTCGGAGGAATTTACCGTCAGCGACAACATTGCCGAAATTTCACCAGATTTTAACATTTTTTTTGTTTCTGTTCCCGTCGTCTTGCAGATGGGAGGACGAAGACGCAGAGTCCGTGTCCGAGTTCGTCCGGCGCCGATCGACGATTTCGTCACCGCCGAGTCGCAGCACATAAACTCCGCAGTGAACAGCCTGGTTCAGGATCGCTACAAGTTCAATCGTCTCGCTCATGAATCCAAGGAAAGCCAAACGACCACTCAGTCGACGATCCAGCAGGAAAAATTGATCTCCGAGCCCGATGAGAAGACCATGTTGGACGACTTTTTCGAGGAGATCTTCAAGAGCGACAACAAATCGAGTCCGGACAGCGAAACGACCGCTTCGAGGAGCTCCGAAACGCTTACGACCGTAGCAACTTCGGAGGCACCGCAGGAAACCGTGAGCCAGGAAACCACCACGATCGACCGAACGAACTACGAAACGACCGTCAATAATTCGGAGAATTCGAAAGCTACCGAAGATTCGAGCTCCACGGAAATTCCCATGAACAGCCCGCTGATGACGACGATGACGATACCGAGGAAGTCTTGGGACAGCACAAAACGATACATCGACTCGATAGCGATGCACAGTGGCGAGAATCTTACCGGCAAAAAATTAAACCAGGAAAACAGCGACTCTGACGAGAACATGACCGGTCACGGTAACGAGGTATTCGGAAACGACTACAGAGAGAACATCGCGAAAACCGACGACGACGCCGGGGGTGAGAATTATCCGAAGAATCATCGAAGCCAGTGGAGCGAGGTGCGCTATCCGGCGGATCGCGGATTGTCGAACTACAATCGTCGGCCCAAGCCGAATTCAACGACCAGCCAGCTGCCCGGAGTCGTCACAAAATCCGACGGCGAGACGACCGTCAAGACCCTCTCGGACTACGTCAAAGCGATTTTCGATACCATGAAGAACGCCGACGAGCAGAAAAACGATAACGAGCAAAGCCACGATGCGACCTCAGCGGCCGGGGAAAATGTAACTTCCGGTGCGCTTTCAACGACCACCACTGGTGAGTCCGAAAACACTTCGACGACCCCTCTGCCGACCGAGTACTCGACCACTCCGGAAGTGCCGACGACGAACTCAGTGATGGAAAAATTGGAGGCCTCTTTCAATGACAACGACACCGATGGGAAGAAAAATGCCGACGAAAGATCGGATGATCGAACGGAGATTTCTTCGGGAATCGAGGCCGAGACTGAACGATCAAAAACAGCGGAAACCGTGCAGACGAGGAACGACGTCGAAGGCTCGACGGAAATTTCTGCGGGAGCTGACATAGCTTCTTCGACATCGTCGCTCGATACCGAAGAGCCGATAGCTTCCTCGACTGCTGGTCTCGCCGGTGTGAATTCGATAGCTTCGGAAGCTAACGAAACAACGACAACCACGACGGAAACCACCCCAATATCGATGAATTCTAATCCAACGAAACTCGGAGCGATCCTGCGAACTTCGACGACCACGAGAGTGTCGCACATGACCGAGATATGTTACAGAGGCAGATGCGTCATGACCAAACCGAAGAAAGAAATTCAAGAGAGATGATGAAAAAGTTAAAAAAAAAATGAAGAAGAACAAAAAAAAAAACTTTTTCATGATTCGTCGTTGAATCATTTTTTTTCCTGTGGCCACTTTTACCAATCACACAAATTTTTACCGTTGACCCGTAAAAAAAACTTTCTCATAATTCGAACAATATTGGAGTATATAATTTTTTATTTTATTATTATTATTATTATTTTTTTTTTTTGCCACATGGAATTTCGTGATTTCTTCTTTTTTTTTTCTCTCTCTTTTTATAATTTATCAGGTCGACATCCTCGTCGATGGGGACTCCCTTTTCCACCTCGATTCCTCTATTCTTTCATTATTTATTCGACGAATACGTCGTCGGGACGCGACAAATTGCGTTCATTCAAAGTATTCAGATTCTCGGCGGGAATTCATGGGGGACGAACGATTTACCGTAACGACACGAACCGACGGACTACAATGAAGCCAAATTTCATTATCGCTGAATGACCGCGATTCGATTCGACGTTTTACCTTTTTTTTTTTTTTTTTTTTTTTTTTTTATATAAATATAAAATCCGTATCCGTCGCTCGCCAACCCTTTAAATTATTTTATTCGGCAAACGTAAAGCGCCCTTTTTACTTTTTGTCAATAATTTTTATCTCATAAGTAGCAACGTACGAAAATTTTGTAATTTACTCCGAACTATTCCGTTATTATTATTATTATTATTATCATTAATATAATTACTATTACTATTATTATAATTATTGTATTATTTGTATTTAAACGATTGCTGGATTTTTTAATGCCGGATTTAAAAAATATCTCGAGAATTGTACGTGTAATTTAAATAGTTGTTAAGTTCGATCGAGAGGATATTTTAATAAAAATACTCAAAGCAAATTGCGACGAATTGTTTTAGCGGCCAATCATTTTTTTTTTTTTTTACTTGCTGGTTTGTTTCTATTGTTTGTTTTTTTTTTTTGTTTTTTTATTTTGCTCTTTCCATTATGCATAGATCAGTGAAAGTTAAAAAAAAATGAGCATTTCGTTCGACGCTTCCGTTTTCTCCTGGGCGACTTTTCTTCCGCTACAATCACCCCCCCCCCCCTTGTCTCGGCCCACGCTTTGACTAATTAATAATTCCATCCGAAAATAGCCTCGAGGATCTATAAACTCGATTAAGAGTTTCCCACGCCGGATCGAAGCCCACCTCCGTGCTAGAACTTATTTTCAGCTCGAAACTTTCCCCTATAGTCCTCCCCGACGGCCTCGACGATTTTCTCGAGGCGAGCCACCCTCGCGAACGGATTGAAACTGGCTCGAAGGATCCCCACGGAAATAAAGAATATTCTCAAAAAAAAAAATATATTCAAAAATATGTTCGATATAAAAGAAAAGTACACGGAAAAATGCATGACGGATTTATTTTTCGATATACGCCACCCAAAAATCTTTCCATAATTCATATTCCTAAAGATTGCTTCGCAGAACTACCAGGTCCAAAATTGATCAACGACCTTTCGGTGGCTTTCCAAACAACCCTAAGTAAAAATTATCGAACAACGTCATAAAGCACCCTATTTCTAATTTTTTAAAATTCGCAAAAAATATATCTTGGATATATTCTTCGATATACGCCATAAATCTTTCCATAATTCATATCCCTAAAGATTGCTTCGCAGAACCACCAGGTCCAAAATTGGCCAACGACCTTTCGGTGGCTTTCCAAACAACCCTAAAAAAAAAAATCATCAAACCAGATTATAGAGCACCCTGTTTCTAATTTTTTTAAATTCCCAAAAAATACATCTTCAATATATTCTTCGATATACGCCATAAAATCTTTCCACAATTCATATTCCGAAAAAATTGCTTCGCAGAACCACCAGATCAAAAAGAAATCATCGAACAACCTCACAAAGCACCCTATTTATAACATAAAAAAAAAAAAAAAAAATTCGAAAAATATATATATAAAATATATATCTTGGATATATCCTTCGATATACGCCATAAATATTTCCACAAATCTTTCAATAATTCATATTCCTAAAGATCGCTTCGCAATATTTTGACCACCAGGTCCAAAATATTGGTCGACGATCTTTCGTCCGCATTCCAAAGAACCCTAAGAAAACAAATCAAACAAACAACGTCACAAAGTACCCGCAAAGTGCCATATTTCTTCCTCAAAAAAAAAAAAAAAGTCTAAAAAAAAAAAAAAAAAAACCAAAAACCAAAAAACCAAAAATCAACCGCAGGAACAGCAAATGGCGACAATCGGTGTATCTACCCCAGTTAACCGCTGTAGGGCAAAACGGCACAGGAGGACCGGAGGAGGACGGCTCGTGTCCGGAGCGAGACGGAACGACGACCCGGAGGGTGAAGTCGGACCGAGGGGGGGGGGGCAGCGGGTGGCGAGGGTGTTCGTAGAGGGTGGTTCATCGATCGTAAGGGCGCATGCTTCGCAATTGAGCTCGGGGTGTGGAGATGGCGCATGGTCGGTAAAAAAAAAAAAAAAAAAAAAGAAAATCGGCGATTCTGCGCGGAATGGCGTTGCGCCGGGGGTGCGCCGAAAGGGAAGAGGTGGGGGGTCGATTGCTCGGAAGTTGGTCGGAGTGGGGGGTGGCGGTCGGCACGGCGGTGTAGTGGGGGACGGGCGGAGGGGCGCGTAGGGGTGTTCTCGAAGACGACGACGGCAACGCCACGCGGGAGCCAGTACAAGCGCAGGGGTCCTCCGGTTAAGGACGACAGGAAGATCTCCTGCCCGCTATCGGGTTCCCGAAAATGCCAGGCGGCGAGGGGTCGAGCGACCCTATCGATTGTAAAAAGGATTTACGAAGCGCAAATTCGGAGCCGAGTAATTTAACGATCGACGACGAGGGTGGAAGTGGGCTGTGCGCGGGAATGAGTGACAAAATCACGAAAAACTGCGACAATGACAACAACGAAAACGATCCGGCGACCGCGGCGGTCGTGACGGGCGACGGCCTCAGACGGAGAAAGGTCATACGCGCGGCCAAAGAGACCCTCGACAAGGGTAAGAACGGACTGGGGGATGAATCCTTATTTTTAGGTTTTCGATTTTTTTTTTTTTTTTTTTTGCACTCTTTCCGTCGTTAAATTATTATTGGCAGATGCGAAAATTGTTTGCCTTGTTTTTTATTTCGTTTTATTCGGGGAGATTGTTTCGTAAGAAGGAAAATATAGTTTTTTTTTTTCGACGATTTTTTTAAGCGGCTGATTTTTTTTTTTTTTTTTTTCATAAAAATTATTGTAGCATGCGCAAGGGTTTTTTATTTACTGCTTTTATTAATTTTTTTATTTATTTATTTATTTATTTTTTTTTTCATTCGTATATTGTAATTTGATAAACAATGCTTAGAGTCGTGTAGTGATGATTTTTCAAACGACAAACAAAAATTATGACATTTCAGGGTCTTCGTGGATTCTTGCCAAGAGTCGGTGCCAAATAATTTTTCTAACAGCTCCATTCGTGCAAGAGAGTTTGAGGCCGATTAGTCAAAAAAAAATATTGTCAGCTGGATTGTTTACGCACTTTTTGGTATATGCAAAGAGCATTTTTTTTTTTTTTTTCTGAGTGGCTTTTCGAACGTATCGAAAATTTCGAGCACGTTGAAATTATAATTGCAAAACCTTGATTGTCCAACTACCGGCTCATTTTCCCGATCGAGGCAATATCGTTCGTAAAGTTCGTAGACTGGACACGGACTTAAAGGAATCAACGAATACAGCACCAAAAACAAACAAAAAAAAACAAAAAGTCCTTTCTATCGCTTGGCAAACCTTATTTGGATCCTCGGATTATGCGGTATAGTTTTATCGCTTGTTTCATACGTATCGGTTTCTACGATATATTCCGATCACGTGGACCATACGGTCACTCTCGTCTTGGGAAAAATTCTTCTTTCGACGACTATCCTCGTAAACTACCCCTCGCGCGTCGCGGACAACTATCGAGTGGCAGACGAGTTTTCTCGCATTCTACGGAATCTTCCGAGAATTCCTCACTTATCTCCCCCTTCACGAATTCTTTTCTATGCATACGACAATGCTATTTTAAGGTCTTTCCACTTCAGATATCGGATTTCCACTTTTAAACCTCACTGGTTCATGTCAAATTTAACATCACATTTGAGGACAAATTTTAGATCACATTCGAGGTCAGAAAAATTGAAATCACATTTGGGGTCAAATTTGAAATCACATTTGAGGTCAAGTTTAAAATCATATTTGAGGTCAAATTTGAAATCACATTTGGGGTCAAATTTGAAATCATATTTGAGGTCCAATTTAAAATCATATTTGAAATCACGCTCGAGGTCAAATTTGAGGTCAAATTTAAGGTCAAATTTGAGGTCGAATTTGAGGTCAAATTTGAGGTCAAATTTGAGGTCCAATTTGAGGTGAAATTTGCGATCACATTTGAGGTCAAATTTGCGATCACATTTTCTGCAGAAGTTATGGAAATATTATGTGTAAAATTTAAGAAAAAATTTGAGGTCAGATTTAAGGTCGAACTTAAAATAAAATTGTTTGCTTGAAACCTGACAATGATGAACTACGAGGACAAATCGGAGGTCAAATTTGGCATTAAGATATCCGTTTGAAAAATTGGAGAACGGTGATTATGAGGTCAAAATCGAGGTCAAATTCTGATTCCAACAAACGAAATGGGAATAGAAGTAAATTCGGAGTCTCTCTCTCTCTCTCTCAGCTGCAGCTGAATAATCTGCAGAGATTACTCTAATCTCGTAATAGTCGGTCCGGCTTTGGAAAAAAAAAAAAAAAAAAAAAAAAATTAGCAGAAAGAACACGAGGACATAAGACGCCGGACTGCAGAGTCTCGAGTAGACCGGCTAATTAGACGGACAAATTAGCCGGGCTATTAGAGCTGCTAGCATGAAAAATAGCCGGCTCCATCGGGTAACAAAGGCGCGCAAGTCTCTTCAGACAGAAAGGCGGAATTCTTGGAATAACGTTAGTCGAGAGATTAAAAAAAATAAAATTAAAAAAAAAAAAAAAAAAAAAAAACGAAACCCGTGAAAAGAAGTTGCAATTTCGCTAAGTGTCGTTTAAAGTCGATTACACGGTCCATAAGTTTCGACGAGGTTAATTCATAGCGGCTGCTAAAATGAAGATACCGAGCAACCTTTGTTTTCTTCATCAAACTCTAATTACCAATTTCACATCGCGTATATATCGTTCTTTTAATCATACTTTTCAATATCGCGTCCGACAACCCTTTCCGTTCATTGTAATTTCAGTCTCATTAATGATATATCTGATTTACCCTCATTTTTTTTTTTTTTTTTTAAATTATGTACTTCGTTAGCGGTCTTCGCGCCGCTAACGAATTTACATCGTCTTCGCTCCGCGCTCTGTTTTACATCGCTTCGCGATTTTCCCCCCCTTTTTTTTTTTTTTTTTTTTTTTTTTTGCCCGCTCCAACCGGCTATACCTACTTCGACTTCCTATACACGCTTCATCCATCGCGGAGCCCTCGAATTCCCCTCTCGACCGGCCCACTTACAGTGACCGAGTTCGTTCGATAAAGTGAATGAGAGGGTGGAAAGGCGGCCGGAGCGAGACGGCAAAGGTTGCACCGACGGGCGCTACCGCGACGTTGGCCTCGACTTTTCTTCCCTCCATTTATATTTTCGCGAGATCCCATTACATTTTTTTTTCTTTTTCTTCTTTTTTTTTTTTTTTTTTTTTTTTTTTGTTCGCCGATTTCTCGGATAGAGCACAGAGAGGCGTTCGCCAGTCGTCATGAGTTTGCCCCGTCTCCGAGGCTCTCGTCGATTGTCATCCTTCATCCAACTTCCGGGTTTACGGACTCCGGAAAAAAGTGTCCCGGAATTACGTCGTCAGCTCGCTTTTCTTCATTTTCTTTTATTTTTATTATTTATTTTTTTTTGTTTTTTTATCGTGCTCGTTCATTTTTCTCTTATCCACTTTTTGCGCTGCGCGCTCCGTCGACAATACCGAAATAGAGTTTGACGAGACCCGTGAAGCGTCACGAGTTTTTTGCGCTCTCGAATGCTGCCCGCCGATCGACATCCTTTGTGCGACTTCCGGTTCAAAGTTTTCTGAAAATAAAAAAAAAAAATTAAACAATAAAACTGACCTGCGTTTACATTGTTCTTCTTTTCTTCATCTCCTTTCGCCTCCATCATTGTCATTGTTTTCATTCCGTGCTTGTCACTCGCGCCTGAAATACACGCATGAAATATTCATTACATTATTTTTTACTGAATTTTCCAACACTCTGCAGTAAAGCATTTTTAATTTTTTTAAAAATTATTTTATTTTATTTTTATTGGGCGAAATTGGATTTAAAAGCAAAAATATGGAATTGTTAGGCTCTTCGTGCGAAGTTTGCGGAGACGCGAAGAATTTGCACTTACGGGAAGGCGATTCGGTATCCTTGAGAAAAAAAAAGTTGAAAATTGACATTTTCATGACGCTTCCTTATAAAAGCTGAAAATTGAATTTTCATATTGCTTCCTCATCAAAGTTGAAAGTTGAAAGTTGAAAGTTGAAAGTTGAAAGTTGAAAGTTGAAAGTTGAAAGTTGAAAGTTGAAAGTTGAAAGTTGAAAGTTGAAAGTTGAAAGTTGAAAGTTGAAAGTTGAAAGTTGAAAGTTGAAAGTTGAAAGTTGAAAGTTGAAAGTTGAAAGTTGAAAGTTGAAAGTTGAAAGTTGAAAGTTGAAAGTTGAAAGTTGAAAGTTGAAAGTTGAAAGTTGAAAGTTGAAAGTTGAAAGTTGAAAGTTGAAAGTTGAAAATTTTTTATTCGCTAAGATTCTTCTATGAGGAAGCATTTACTATATTTTTGGCTTCCTCATAGAGGAAGCTTAGCGAATAAAAAATTTCAACTTTCAACTTTGATCACACATGATGTGTACCAAATTTCAGCTTGATCGGTCGAGACGTTCTCGAGTTATAGCGGTTTGAATTTTTCGCTTCCGATTCACACACACACACATACATCCGGACATTTTTTCTAAATGTGATTTTTCGATGTTTTGGAACATTCTGAACACGTTTTCATTAAAATCTCGAAACAAATTTTTTTCACCATAACAAAGCTTCCTCCATGAGGAAGCAAAATGGATGAAAGTTTCGATTACCGACCGAGTGACGGGCAGGGCGGAAGGCCGGGGATTCCCCGTCGCTCCAAAAGTGTTCCACGCAGCCGGCTGAACGAATAACGGCTGTCATTCGACACCGGCTGGTACATACATTCCCGAGACGCAAAAGCCCAGCTAGTCCTCCGAATGGAATTGAGAATCCGCCTCAAATGAGATTCTTTTTTATTGAAGAGAAAAAATCCTGTATCGATCGAATTTTATTTTACGTATTCTAAATCAGAGCTGGACAAAGTATCGAAAAGTACTTAAAGCACTAAGTACTAAGTACTGCACTGTAAAAAAAAAAAAAAAAAAATTGTTAAGTAATTTGCACATGGTTTCCTCATTTGTTAAAATTTTGGGCATAGATTCTTCAAAGAGGAATCTATGCTCAAAATTGTACAAGTACAATTTGGTCTCAGTACTCAATAACATTACTTAAAGTACCGAACAGTACTTCGATACTTTAATTACCAAATAAGTACTCGTGTACTTTAAGTACTGAACTATGTTCTTAACTTTACCCTCCCTTATTTTTCTGGCGTGCCTCCCGGCTAGGACAGGAAACCCTACGCGAGGGCGACGAATTCCTTCGAAGCGTGTGAATACCGACGCTCTATGCTAATAGCCCTGAGAAATGAGAACGATCTCGCGCCTAAACCAAAACTCGACGAATAAAATTCTTCTTTTTTGCTTCTTCTCAGAGGAAGCCATGGTTTTATTTATTTATTTTTTTTTTTAATCAAGATGTCAGTGTTAGAGTACTTGAAATAGTTGGAAACGTCGAGAAATGTGATTTTTATCTGGCGTCCAGACGTATGTGTGTCCGTGTGTGTGTGTGTGCGTGTGCGACAGACTTGGATCGTTTAAAACGACTATAACCCGAACACGCTTTGAGATAGCCTGTTGAAATTCGGTTGAATTTCGGCCGTTTCAATTTTATCCGATGTAGGCATTTTGTTATCATACAAAAAGAAAAGTTGCAAAGCAATTTGCACATGGCTTCCTTGTTTATTGCAATATTGAGCGCAAATTTTTGATTATTTTTTTTTTTTCCCTCTGAACCTGAATCGGCCAGCATTGAAGTCAAACACGACGATGATGTTGAAAAAAGTCGATGATTGAAATGTTCATGTTGCTTCCTCATAAGAGACGAAAATTGCAATTTTCATATTGCTTCCTCATGAAAGACGAAAATAGGAATTTTCATATGGCTTTCTCGCGATGTTTCTTTATTAGCGAAGCTTGGTCTATGAGAAAGAAACAGCCACATGACAATTTCAATTCACAACTTGTACGAGGAAGCAATATGAAAATTTCAATTTACAACTTTTCACGAGGAAGCAATATGAAAATTTCAATTTACAACTTTTCACGAGAAAGCAATATGAAAATTTCAATTTACAACTTGTACGAGGAAGCGACATGAAAATTTTGAATTTTCAACTTCTATGAGGAAGCAATATGAAAATTTCAATATTCCCCATTTTTTTTTTTTTTTTTCCTCTTAATTATTCGACACCGAAGTCTTAATCGGCTGATTTGTCACTCTTGTTGCAGCTTCCCGCCTTTTGAGACGAAAAATACCGTGCACCGGCCACCTGATGACCCCCCGCCGCCTATGGATACAAAAGGTTCCAACTCAAGTACGTACCATCCAAGCCGCGTTTGCATAGAAATTCCTCACAATGGACGAAAAAAGAGAAAAAAAAAAGAGTGTCTGATGTCGCGATTGTGCTCCGGTCGGTGTTTTTCCTTTTTTTTTCCCCCCGTTTCCGCGTTTTTGCCACAGTCCGATTGTGGAACTCTTCACGGTTTACTCCGGAGCTCTGTTCCATTTACCATCTCTCCCTCCGGCTCTTTTCGTCGTTTATTGATTAAGCCTGATCGCCAGGCGGTTTCTGGATATACACGTGATGTGTAGGCGCGACCACATCAAACATGTTTCGACGAGGGTTCTATCGGTAAACGAAAATAGTTACCCCGACTCGTCACCCTCCCGGCGTCCATCCGGTATTCAAATCACGAACGGGGTCTTCGTTGGCAAATACGTCAAAGCAGTCGGTATTTGACACTGTATATTGATCGATAAACACGCACTGGAGCCACTCTGCGGTATTCGAAGCTCGAATACCGGTATTCGAGCCTCGAACACCGCCACTCCGAGCCAAATAAGTTCGACGAACTCCGCGGCAAGGTGATTGCAGATTTGAGGAGGCGCGCGAATGCAAATCGACGGTACTCGTTGAGTACTCGATTATAGATAGAAATGTTCGAGTCCAATACTCGGCATGCTAATTGAATTCTGCCGACCGTGCGTCCCTCTTCCTGAGCGATACTCGAGACCGCACCGATTCGCTGCACTACGAAGACTAGCCGATACCGGAAGTACCCTGGAAAGTAATTACCGGACATCAAACTCGGATATCTATACGATTCTTCTAACGACCTTCGATGAACCCTCACATCGTCCATAAAGCTCCATCATCGTTAAAAACGCTCCAAGTACTTTCGCCTCAACGAGGCGAGTACGGTATTCAAAACACGAGTACCAAAGTTTATCGCGCGTATCGGCAGATGATGAAACGCCGTTGGAGCAAACGACACCGTAAGAACCTACTTAACGCTGTAATAACGGTGAGAAATTGCTCGACGATACATCGAAGCCGCAGTAAATCGAGAAAAGCTCGCTGGCCCTCGACCGGAGGCTTCGGTCCAATATCGTACGCTCTTTGCCCTACACGCGAGGCTCGAGGCAAGGGTAGAAAAAAAAAAAAAAAAAAAAAAAAGTAATGAAAAAGAAGAAATGCCCGTCGAAGGTCTTCCGCGTTGGGGCATCGAGCCACGTAACGGCTTCGTGCCTTGCGGTCGCCGAGTGTTCCCCGATGCGGAAAACAAGTACACAGCTTCGGAAATGCGGGGCAAGAAAATTACGACAGAACGGTCTGTGCGAGAGGCGGGAGATCGTTGCAATGAAAGCTGCGAGCTTGGAGATAAGGGCGCTCCGGTGAAAGCCGTCTAATACGTGGCGATATAGAGGCGCGGGTATCTCTGCGGGCGAGGCTTAATTCGTTCGCGGCAAACGAGAGAGAGAGAGAGAGTGAGAGAGAGAGAGGGCGGGGTATTCATTGGATATCAAACCCGACCGTGGTTTCTCATCGAGTACAGTGGGTATTTGCATCAAACGGAGGAGCTTTCCTGCTATCTCGAAATCACAAGCCATAGTGCAGCATTGACGAGCTGGAATTGCGTTTCTGGGTCAAATCTGTGGGCTCGAATTCTTCCAGTACCGTAAATGCGGTATTCAAATTTCGCGCCAACTGCAGTGTTGAAAAACCGCGTTATTGGGCTCGCTGAAATTTGAATACCGTTCCGAGCACTAGGCATGCGGTATTCATCCTTCGAGCCCACTTTCGTTCATACTCGAATACCGCGCTATTCCTTCGCCGAAGTTTGAATACCATTCTGTGTACCACTAATGCGGTATCCATCTTTCGAGCCCACTTTCGTTCGAACTCCATTACCGCGCCATTCGCTCGCCAAAGTTTGAATACCATTCTGAGTACTACGAATGCGGTATTCATCTTTCGAGGCCACTTTCGTTCGAACTCCATTACCGCGCCATTCGCTCGCCAAAGTTTGAATACCATTCTGAGTACAACGAATGCGGTATTCATCTTTCGAGGCCACTTTCGTTCAGACTCGAATACCGCGCTATTCCTTCGCCGAAGTTTGAATACCAATCTGTGTACTACTAATGCGGTATCCATCTTTCGAGCCCACTTTAGTTCAGACTCGAATACCGCGCTATTCGCTCCCCGAAGATTGAATACCATTCTGAGTAGTACGAATGCGGTATCCATCTTTCGAGGCCACTTTCGTTCGAACTCCATTACCGCGCCATTCGCTCGCCAAAGTTTGAATACCATTCTGAGTACAACGAATGCGGTATTCATCTTTCGATGCCACTTTCGTTCAGACTCGAATACCGCGCTATTAGCTCGCCGAAGATTGAATACCATTCTGAGTACTATTACGGTACAATTACGGTATTCGCTCACGCTCACCGTCGGCTTTCGAGTATTCGACAATTCGAGCATTCTGTCGCTTAGGCTCGAATACCGCGGTATTTCTCATAGGCCGAATACCGCACCAACTGTTTATTTTCAAATGATATGTGTACGGTATTTGATTTTGTGGCTGGCAGGATTGGAACGTAAACGGAGATGCGGTCTAGACGGTAGCCGTATTGGAATAAGCAGGAATGAAAGAAACCTCGAAGTAGCTGTGGCAAACGTTGGGTCAGACGAGTAACGCCCCCATTCGACCTCTATCTCGTTTGGGGCACTCAATATACCCGGGTGTTGTATGTCAGAGAGGAGTAATGCGCGCACACAGGACCGCGAACCTCATGGCACAACTTGGCACCGCGCCAGAATAACGTTTCGGCTCGTGCCAGAATACAGTAGCCGAATGGAGCTTGCGATTACCCAAAAAAAAAAAAAAAAAAAAAAATTGTACATACACTTCAGCTATTTTCCTGCATTCCTCTCTTCTCTTCCTCTTCATCGCGGTGGACATTTTTTTTGTTTTTTTTTTTTTTTTTTTATTCTGCGAATATATTAAGACGCATCGACAAAAAATGGCTGCGGTCATAAAAATCATTGAAATGATTTTTTTTTTATGACCGCAGCCACTTCGAATCAAATAATTCATACTTTTTATTTTTTCAATTAATCCATTCATCCATTTCGAATCAAATAATTCATACTTTTTATTTTTTTTAATTCATCCATTCATCCATTTCGAATCAAGTGATTCATACTTTTTTATTTTTAAATTAAAAAAAAAAAAAAAATTGATGTTGAAAATACTGTTCAGTAGTGTCGAAGGATTTCCGGTATTTGCCATTTGAAAAGCATTGCCGGAGCGCGCGGCGAAGCGCGCTCGCGCTTCGACGACGAAAATTATGGCGATCGAAGCTTCAGCTAATTTTCTGCTCTCCTTTCTTTTCGACCTCTTCATCGCGGCGGTCATTTTTAAAATGTTAAAATTAATTGTTAAAAATACTCTACGGTAATGTCGATGGATTTGCGGTATTTGCCATTTGAAAAGCATTGCCGGAGCGCGCGGCGAAGCGCGCTCGCGCTTCGACGACGAAAATTATGGCGATCGAAGCTTCAGCTAATTTTCTGCTCTCCTTTCTTTTCGACCTCTTCATCGCGGCGGTCATTTTTAAAATGTTAAAATTAATTGTTAAAAATACTCTACGGTAATGTCGATGGATTTGCGGTATTTGCCATTTGAAAAGCATTGCCGGAGCGCGCGGCGAAGCGCGCTCGCGCTTCGACGACGAAAATTATGGCGATCGAAGCTTCAGCTAATTTTCTGCTCTCCTTTCTTTTCGACCTCTTCATCGCGGCGGTCATTTTTTAAATGTTAAAATTAATTGTTAAAAATACTCTACGATAATGTCGATGGATTTGCGGTATTTGCCATTTGAAAAGCATTTCCGGAGCGCGCGGCGAAGCGCGCTCGCGCCGACGTTAAAAATAGAGAGGGCGTGCACGCATAGTTTTATTATTTAAAACTCGGCGCGTAGTTTGCCTCGTCGCGTGTCGCGAGTATTATGCAACGACACCTACGGATAGAGGATAATTTTTTTTTTTTCCCCTCCGGGCCCTTCGGCAATGTCGAGCGATTTTCGGTATTTGCCGTTTGTAAAACATTCGGGAGCGCGCCTCTAAGAGCGCTCTCGCAATGAGGCGCCTTCAATCGTACACACCGTTAAACTTTACACTCGTTCATTCTTACGGAAATAAAGCGTAAACCGCACAAAATGTTACATAAGTTCGCAACTTCGTTCAAATTTACACCACAAATACCTTAACACCTGCCCAATTCGGATCGGATCACAAAACTGCGTACACCGCCGTTTCTTTACACCACAAAAAGTGCGCGCATTCAATGTGTTACACATTAGTGAGCTTACACAATTTCATTCGTACACTTGACAAATCTTACAACTTCAAAACTTTACACATTCAATATACTTTTCACATGCGCAAGGCTTCACACGCGTGCAACCTTACACCGACGGAGAGAGGAAGAACGGCCTTCGAGAGCGTACACCGCACAAAAGTGTTACATAAGTTCACAACTCCGTTCAAATTTACATCACAGATACCTTCACACTTGCCCAATTCTCGGATCACAAAACTGCGTACACCGCCGTTTCTTTACACCACAAAAAGTGTGCGCATTCAATGTGTTACACATTAGTGAGCTTACACAATTTCATTCGTACACTTGCCAAACCTTACAACTTTAAAACTTTACACATTCAATATACTTTTCACATGCGCAAGGCTTACACGCGTGCAACCTTACACCGCGGAGAGAGGAAGAACGGCCTTCGAGAGGGTCGTTGGATGAGCGCCGCTGTTATTCTGCGGGTAAGATGAACCGACTGTTGGTTGTGATCACATGGTAACCCGCCATGTGCTTCATCTTACCTGCAGAATAAGAGCGGCGCTCATCCAACGCCCGTCTCGAAGGCCGTCTTTCCTGCCCGTCGGTGTAGGGTTGCGCGTGTCTAAGTTTGCGCATGTGAAGTATATTGAATGTATAAAGTTTTGAAGTTCTAAGGTTTGGCAAGTGTAATAATGAAATTGTCTAAGCTTACTGACGTGTAACACATTGAATACGCACACTTTTTGTGATCTAAAGAAACGGCGGTGTAAAGTTTTGTGATCCGAGGCTTGAGCAAGTGTATGGTGTCTGTGATGTAAATTTGAACGAAGTTATGAACTTATGTGACACTTTTTGTGTGCGGTGTACGCTTTGTTTGCGTAATAATGAACAGGTGTAAAGTCGAACGGTGTACGATCGAAGGCGCCTCACTGTACACCGCCATTTCTTTACACCACAAAAAAGTGTACGTATTCAATGTGTTACACATCAGTGAGCTTACACCATTTTATTCGTGCACTTGCCAAATCTTATAACTTAAAAACTTTACACACTCAACATATTTCACATGCGCGAGCTTACACGCGTGTAACCTTACACCGACGTAGAGAGGAAGAACGGCCTTCGAGAGGGACGTTGGATGATCGCCGCTGTTATTCTGCAGGTAAGATGAAGCACATGGCGAGCTATCATGTGATCACAACCAACAGTCGGTTCATCTTACCTGCAGAATAAGAGCGGCGCTCATCCAATGCCCGTCTCGAAGACCGTCTTTCCTCCCCATCGGTGTAGGGTTGCGCGTGCCTAAGTTTGCGCATGTGAAGTATATTGAATGTATGAAGTTTTGAAGTTCTAAGGTTTGGCAAGTGTAATAATGAAATTGTCTAAGCTTACTGACGTGTAACACATTGAATACGCACACTTTTTGTGATCTAAAGAAACGGCTGTGTAAAGTTTTGTGTTCCGAGGCTTGGGCAAGTGTAATGTGTCTGTGATGTAAATTTGAACGAAGTTATGAACTTATGTGACACTTTTTGTGTGCGGTGTACGCTTTGTTTGCGTAATAATGAACAGGTGTAAAGTCGAACGGTGTACGATCGAAGGCGCCTCCTCGCAATCGGCGACAAAAGCGAAGGCAGCGTACATGCATCGGTTTTATAATTCAAGACTCGGCGCGTAGTTTGCCCCGTCGCGTGTCGCGAGCATTATGCAACAATGTCTATTAACAACGAACGACTTTTTTTCTGCCGGCGTGCCACGGTATGTCGAGCGACGGGAGTTCATCGACACGCCAATGACGAATCGATTCCGTCGCCTCTCGACTTCGCGAACGGTCTTATGTTGTGCTGCGAACTGCGCTCTTCTGGCCCTTCCGCCAGTCACAACACACTCGCGATCTTATACATTCATCATTGGCACCGGCGCGTGTCCCGTCCTTGTCGCCTTCTTGCCATCCGATGTCGTGCCCGCGAGACACCCCGCGAGTCAACCCTCTCGGCCGCTCGAGCGAAAGCTCTCGTCTGAAAAAAAAAAAAAAAAAAAAAAAAAACGTTACCGACCACTTGTCTCGGTGGCGCTTTTTTTCTAAGGTCTCCTCGTCGGATCCACCGGCAAAGCGGCTAAAAGGGTCTATTTCTGTCCCATCTAGGGCAAGACAATTTTTTTTTTATTTTCACCAGCAACGATTCGCCCTCGTAGATAATTCCGTTATTTCCTTTACAGAGACCTGTTTTACCATCGGAAAAAACTCCACTATCCGTACAGTGTAAAAAAAAAAAAAAAAATTGTGAATTTAATGCACCGAACTGGAAGTTTTTATGCGAAAACTAGTACATTAAATTTAATGTAATGAAAACTAGTGCATGAAATTGTTTAAATTAAAGTACTTTCGTAGTGTAAAAAAAAAATTGTAAATTTAATGCACCGAACTGGAAGTTTTTATGCGAAAACTAGTACATCAAATTTAATGTACAATTGCCGATGAAAAAATTAATATACTTTTTCATTAAAATTAAAGGAAATTGTTTAAATTAAAGTACTTTCATAGTAAAATTAAGGAAAATTATTTTAAAAAAATAAAATAAAATATTCCCAATGTTTCTAATGCATCGAACATTAAATTTTCATCACAATTGTGCATGAAATTTAATACACCAGTTTTTGCATAAAAACTTCCAGTCCGATACATTAAATTCCATACGATTTTTTTTTTTTACAGTCTAGCGAAAAAAAAAAAAAAGATTTGCGAAAATCCGAGAATGACGGGGATGTTCTGTTTCGACAGGAATGCGACGTAGTTATGATGTTCCCGAGCGGAGCGAGCGACGAGACGCTGATGTGGCTGCTGGGGCGTCTACGCGCCGGAACTCCCGGTCTCGTTGTTCACGTTCGCCACCACGCATCTTCGGACAGTTATGGATTTTACCTCACGGCGCCTTACCCGATGTAATCGAGCTTCGCTAAGAGAAAACAACAGAAGGAAACTTTAACGAACGATTGTTGAGTGTTCGACTGTTTCGCAGACTTCTAAAAGCGGCCGAGGAGGTTCATCTGCCGAAGGTTCTGAGGGAGGAGTACGGCGGCGGCCTTAAGGAATTCGTCGGTTCTGAAGCGAGCTGTTTCGAGGGTAGCGACGACGAGACGAGATTCTTCACCACACAGGAACGCCAGTCGCTCGTTCTTCATCTGCTCCACACCCTCAGAGCGGGTCCCCACGATCTGCCCAGTCTTCCTGGTCTCAAGCTCGTCGAGGGACAGGCAATTATCCCGAAATGTGTCTCAGCAGGAATAATATCACAGGTGATTAATTAGGCGTACGGTTGCCTTTCAGCACTCCCAGAAGTGCCGTAATTTCCAGGCATCCGAGCTACGTGCGGATCTCGTACACGGTTCTCGGGATGGTACATTATGGAACGGAGTTGGAAACGGTATATGCTTCTCATGACCTTCGGCATACATAGTTGAGCTAAGCTCTGTCGGAGGTTTGCGCTCCGAAACGTGGCGCTTTGGAATTTTAGCATTCCGAGATGAAAGCTGTACGGAGGCTGATTCCAGGTCTCGCGAAATCTTTCGGTTTTACAGACTTTCAGCCTTTCAGACATCTTTCAGTTTTTCAGACTTTCAGCCTTTCAGACATCTTTCAGTTTTCCAGACTTTCAACCTTTCAGACATCTTTCAGCCTTTCAGACATTTCTCAGTTTTCCAGACTTTCATAGATCCATCATAGATCCATCATAGATCCATCATAGATCCTTCATAGATCCTTCATAGATCCTTCATAGATCCTTCATAGATCCTTCATAGATCCTTCATAGATCCTTCATAGATCCTTCATAGATCCTTCATAGATCCTTCATAGATCCTTCATAGATCCTTCATAGATCCTTCATAGATCCTTCATAGATCCTTCATAGATCCTTCATAGATCCTTCATAGATCCTTCATAGATCCTTCATAGATCCTTCATAGATCCTTCATAGATCCTTCATAGATCCTTCATAGATCCTTCATAGATCCTTCATAGATCCTTCATAGATCCTTCATAGATCCTTCATGGATCCTTCATGGATCCTTCATGGATCCTTCATGGATCCTTCATGGATCCTTCATGGATCCTTCATGGATCCTTCATGGATCCTTCATGGATTCTTCACGGATTCTTCACGGATTCTTCACGGATTCTTCACGGATCCTTCATAGATCCTTCATAGATCCATCATAGATCCATCATAGATCCATCATAGATCCTTCATAGATCCTTCATAGATCCTTCATAGATCCTTCATAGACACTTCATAGATCCTTCATAGATCCTTCAAAGATCCTTCACAGATCCCTCAGAGATCTTTTAGTTTGTTAGAAACTTCACCGTCTTTCAGACATCATTAAGAGATGATTTTGTGCAGGTCTTCCCTCTACACGAACTGCCTGCCCTGGAGAAGCTTCAAAGAAGCTGGGTCCGAGCTTTTCTATCGCCACAGCCACTCGACGACATTTGCAACTATTTCGGAGTCAAGATCACCATGTACTTTGCGTGGCTCGGACACTACACAGCCGCCCTCGTCGTTCCAGCTGTAGTGGGTGTCATATACTGGGTATGATTTTTCTTTGACATTATTTTTATTTTTTAACTTTCGTTTCTCCGTTTTTGATTAATCTGATTGGGGGATTCAACTGACTTGGGGTATTTGCGAACAGGTCGGCATCATCGGTAGGAACCAGGCGGTGGAGGATGTAGCGTACGTCTTCTTCTCCGTATTCAACGTCATATGGGCAACGGCTTATCTCGAGACTTGGAAACGAAGGGGCGCCGAACTGGCGTACAGGTGGGGAACGCTCGATCAGAGGGACGATCTCTTGGTGGAGCCGAGGCCGCTTTTCGTGGTGAGATAGAAAAAAAAAAAAAAAAAAAACAATTCATAAGCCAAGTGACCGAATTCCAGAGGTCAAATATTTGGAAATTGTATTTTTTTCATGAAAAAAATAATAATAATAATAATAATAATAATAATAATAATAATCATCTTGAGAATACTAACTTGTTTATTTTTTTTATTTTAGGGAACTTTGCAAATATCACCGGTAACCGGACGACTGGAGCCAACTTATCCCAACTGGGCGCGAAACATAACTCGTTACTGCTTAACCGTTCCGGTAATTGGGGTGTCGCTGTTCTTCGTCTTCGTCGTCATGATTCTCAGCTTTCAGATACAGGTCCCTATATTCAATATCGATAACTCGAGGAGCATTGAACGGCGAAAATTTTACCTGGAAAATTTTAATCGATTTATTATTATGAATAATAATAATTAATTATTATAAAGAATAATTCCTTATTATAAAGAATAATTCCTTATTATAAAAAATAATTCCTTACTATAAAGAATCATTTATTATTTATTGATTATTATCGATGTTTTAATGATAATTTGTGCAGGACTGGTGGGACGCTAAGCTCGAAGCTGCGGGTTACGGTTTCTGGTTGAGTTACGTGCCGAAGGTATTGCTCGCCGTCGTGATCGCTCTCATGGACGAGGCTTACTTCAAAATCGCCGTTTGGCTGAACGACGCGGGTAAGCGATCGATAAACTTCGAGATTACAGAATTTTTTTTTTGTACATATCAATCGATTGACGTATTTGTTGATCACACCGAGGTTCATTCTATGTACTCTCGCGACAATAAAACCACACGAGCGTTTCTCGATTTGAAGCTCGATAAAAAATTATAATTAATGTCTAAAGAAAAGATTAAAAAAAAAAAAAAAAAAAAAAAAAAAACCATTGATAAATCGCTTAAATCGAGAAATGTACTGTACACACGTAGGTATTTCTTAATTAAACGGCCAAATGTACTATAAATAAATTGGTAAGAGAACAAGCGATAAGCGAGCCTTCCCTTAATTTTCGTTGCTCTCTCTCTCTATATCTATACTATCTCGCTATCTATAACCCACCCAACATTAAATTATACAAAAAAAAAAAATTGACTCATATCATATCGACAAGGGAGGGCCAAAACGGAGCATTAAAAAAAAATTGTATCTTTTCTTAGAGATGATTTTTTTTTTTTTTTTTTTATGGTGGACCATCTTGCCCCAATTTTCGCTATATATACTCTCCGTGCACGATTAGACGACACTATAGACAGAATCTTATACATCATCGATATTACCGAAAGTTAGTATCTATTATATCATAGATTAAAAAAAAAAAAAAATGTGACATTGACTTCAATTAACGACAATTTCTGCAGGAAATTGTCGATAATTTTGTTCGTTTGCGTTGTTTTATCAACAAACAAACAACAACAACAACAACAACAACAAAAATCATTTTCTCATTGTAGAGCCATTCGGTTAGATACATAGAATCTATGATTTTGTTTATGTTGGACGCAGAAAACTATCGTCTTGACACCGAGTACGAGAACCATCTGATCTGCAAGGTGGCACTGGTAATGATGAGAAACATTAATATCTTAATAACATATATCTTCGTTTTTTTTTTTTTTTTTTTTTAATTTTTTTAATATCCATTCCGGAATATTATTGTCTGCAAACAATTTTAAACTGTAAGGTTTGTTGTAAACGAGTTACACGACTATTGCAATGTTATTTTTAATTTTTTTTTTTTTTTTTTTCTGCAAGAACTCACCAAACACGAAAGACACTTATTCTGTATCGAGTGCATCGGTGTTGTAGTGACAATCTTTTCGATAAAAAAAAAAAAAATTCATTTTTGTTAATTAAAAAAAAAAAAAAATTATTTTAGGAAAACACTTTACACGAGTGCTCTGAACTGTCTGTGTGCCTGCACGAACAAAATTCTTTTTTCTATACTCATCCCCTTATTTTTTTTTTTGTCACAATCGCTCGAAAGTATTTTTATTCCTCTGCCCAACCGGCGGACTTAGGCGTAGTGAGTACGATAGAAAAATAATGAAACATGGTAGAACAACCTCGTCCCATGAAAAATGTTAGAAATTGTAGCGTTTTTTCTTTTTGAAAAATTCTCGCACGAGTTTTAAATATATATATATATATATATATATATATATATATATATATATAAACAGCCAACGAAAAAAATCCTAAATTTCACGGTAATTTTTTAGTTTCAGTTCGTCAACTCGTTCCTCTCGCTGTTCTACATCGCATTTTATCTTCAAGATCAGGAGAGACTCAAAGAGGTAAAATTTGAAGAAAAAAAAAAAAAAAAAAAAAAAAAAAAAAAAATTCTCCCACTGCTTCCTCATTGAGAAAGACATTTGTGAAGTTTCTTTCTCATCGAGAAAGCCATTTTGCAAGAAAATAATAATTAGCACATTACTCATTTAAAAAAAAAATTGTTCACATAGCTTCAAATGAGAATGACCAAAAAAAAAAAAAATGAGGAAGCGAAGCGCAAATTAAATCTGCATTTTACCGATGGACTAATAATTTTTTTTTGTTGACAAATTTTTTTGTATTTTTTTTTTTAGCAACTCGCTGCACTCCTGATAGCGCGCCAGGTGATAAGCAACCTGAAGGAATCGGCGATTCCCTATCTGATCGAGCAGCTGCGTCTGGCCAGACTGAGCTTCGAGCTCTTCGGAGCTTTGAGTCCAAGCGAGGCCAGACCAGCGCCTGGCGATGAGACAACCCCTCCGGACTCGAATTCCCAGGACGCCGCCAGCGGAGCCGCCGCCGATGAAACAACCTCGAAAACCGACGAAAAGGACGAAACCGGCGGCTCGACCGACGGCGCCAAGGGAATAAAACAGCCGAGAAACGTCAGCCAGGCCGAACTCGAGAGCTCACTCTACAGAGTAGGACACCCTGCTAATTCTCTACTTAGTGACGTTACTTTCAAGGTTTGGTCTAGATTACGCCGATTATTATTTTATCCTTTGTCGATTATTCGTTGTACTCGATATTAATACTCTTAATTTTATTTGTTTCTTTAGTTTCAATCGATACTTTTATTTTTATTTTTTTTTATTTTTATTTCATTTATTTTGTTTCTCTGTGTCGTATTATCGTCACTGTTCACACATGCACGAGAATCGTTAGATCTGCGTTATCCCCAAATTCGTCTGATCGATTGCAGTTATCCCTTGAAAAAAAAAAAAAAAATGTAAAGGGTAGATTTTTTTTCTATCTTTTTTTTTTAGTAGTCCATATTGTGATCGTGAAAATTGACTGGAGGGGGGCGATACAAAAGACGTTCTTTAACAATTTTTTTTTTATATTGTATACTCCGCGTCCCACCATCAAACACTCTCGGTATCCATCGTCGAAGCGCAGATACAGATGATTAAGAAGGTAATTTCACGAAATCGAAACAATAATCGTTAAAAAAAAAATAAAAAAAAATAAAATAAAATGTACAAAAAAAAAATCATAAAAATATTTCCTAAAATAATAAATGTTTTCATACTCTCGTAGTAAGTACAAATTCGATCGGACTCGATTGGATTCTTCACTTGTTCACGATACTTAAAAAAAAAAAAAAAAAAAAAAAACACACCTTTTCTTCTTTACTTTTGCTTCTTCTTAGAATATATCTCGTTTACGAAGCATCCTCTGTGTGTGTGTGTGTGTGTGTGTGTGTGTGTGTGTGTGCGCGCGCGTGTGCGTGTGTGTGTGTGTGTGCGTGATCTTTTTTTTTTTTAAATTGTTTCACGGAAATCCTTAAGTTCGCGAAGTTATGAGATTCTGATTGTGGTTCGCAGTACGACGGAGCTTTCTCGGAACACCTGGAGATGCTCTCGCAGCTTGGTTACGTGTGCCTCTTCTCGTCGGCCTTTCCGCTAGCGGCGTTCGCCGCGCTGCTCGGAAATCTTCTGGAATTGAGGGGCGACGCTTTCAAGCTGTGTTTCGTTCTCCAGAGGCCGTTCGGACGACGAGTCTCCAGTATAGGAACCTGGCAGGTAGGGCAAAGAGTCGAAATTAGCTTCAATAAATTTTTAACGTCTTATCCCTAAATTTTAGTTTTTAAATTAACGATCTCTCAATCTGAACTCTCACACCTGGCTCAATTAAAAAGAGTGAAAAAAAAAATTGCTTTTGCCGGAAGCAAAAGCAATTTTTATTTCAATGAAAGCAAATTGTTAAGAATAATCGGTTCTAATACCCCGAGAGCTTAAAAATTATCGGGTATTTCCCGATTGTTTCGTTGCGTAGCAACGAGCGAGATAAGTTTTGCTTAAAAAAATCCCGAGCGCGCAGCGCGAGGGATTTTTGAGCAAAACTTATCTCGATCGATGCTACGCAGGGAAACAAGAGGGAAATACCCGATTAATTTTTAAGCTTGAGGGGTATTCGGCTGATTATTTTTTCAACCTCAATTTCGACCAATGAGATTGTGGTATTTAACATTTTCCTGACAAGGTTTGACTTCTTGCTCTTCTCTGTATTAGCCGGGACATTCTGTTTGATTTTTTTAGAGATGCTCTCTAGAGATTCATCACCAAATCGCTTTCTTCGCTCACTCATGTCCATGCTCGTGAATAGCAATTTGACGTTTAATCATTCGCATAGGTTACAAGTGACAGAAAAATTAATGTTTATCGCCTAGCAACCTAGCCGGAAAATTTTCGAAAAATTATCGATATAATTTAGACCTAGTTGTACCACGTGATGTCAAATACCGCGCTCTCATTGGTCGAAATTGGGGTTGAAAAAATAATCGATTCAATTTTCGCTCTTATTAAATTCAATTTTTCGTCGGAACTCGTTTCTATCAATTTTTTTTATAGTTTAATCTCCTTAAATTTTGGTTTTGATTTTTTGAAGCGAGGACGGTCAGAAAATTAACCAAGTGCCGATCCAATGTTTTAAACTAACGATGTCTCAGTCTGAACTCTCACTATTGGCACAATTTTTTTACTTCAACGAAAGCAAATTGTTAATAAGAATCGATTCAATTTTCGCTTTTATTAAATTCCAATTTTCGTCGAAACTCGTTTCGATCAATTTTTATAGCTTCATCACTATAAATTTTAGTTTTAGTTGTTCGAAGCGAGGACGGACATAAAATTACCGATTTCTTAATCCTGGCCAATTTGAAAAACTGAAATAACATAAAATCACTCAATTTTTATTGTTATTTAACTAGATGATTTTTTTTTTAATTAAAAAAAATGTTTAATTGAACAACAAAAAAACGTTCATTAAACTTTGCTTCAGTTAAACGAAAAAAAAAAACTGTAATTAATTTTCTTCCACAGAATGCGATGGAAGCGATGGGTCTGGTAGCGATTCTCGTGAACTGCGCTCTGATAGCCCTGAGCGGACAGGTGCAACGAATGTTTCCGGAGATGTCGGCCACCCAGACGATCCTGCTTATCGTCGCGCTCGAGCACATAATGCTCGCGATACGTTTCATAATAATATGCGCGATTCCCGATATCCCGAACTGGGTGGCGACGGAAATGGCGAAGGTAGAGTTTTTGAGGAGGGAGGCAGTGAGGAGACTGTCCTCGACGCCGTCGCCGGAGCAGCAGCCTCCGACGGTCATAGGTAATTTTTTTTTTCACTTTTCACAATTATCATTTGACTCGATAAAAAAAAATAATAATAAAAAATTCTGTCGTGGCCTAATTTGAATATTTTGAATATTCAAAAGTGGCGCACAATTTTTCATCGATCCAAATAATAATTACTATAATTAAAATTTATAGATAACAATTTTTTTTTTTTTGTATACTCGATCGAAGAAACCGTAGTTGGATAAAAAGAAAATAGAGTTCTAGAAAAAAAAAGTAAAATCGTTTCAATCAGTCTGTAGATCAGTAACTTAGCGATTACTCTAGTTCGAGCTTGGAATGAGGTAGAAGATTGCTAATAGACAGCTGCAAGCCCTCGAAATTTTTCGTTACAAAAATGTGCTTTCTTGTCTCAAAAAAAAAAAAAGAAATATTTCCTTGCCTACGAACTCGGGACATTTACATTCTCCACCACTCACAACTCTATCAGAAAACAGCTCTACCGGACTTGAAATAAATCTCTACCGGACTTGAAATAAATCTCTACCGGACTTGAAGTGAAACTCTACCGGACTTGAAATAAAACTCTACCGAACTTGAAATAAAACTCTACCGGAATGGAAATAAAACTCTACCGGAATGGAAATAAAACTCTAGCCGAATGGAAATAAAACTCTAGCCGAATGGAAATACAACTCTACCGGAATACAATGCTGGACGGTTTTATTGTAATTCCGGTATAGTTCTATTGTAATTCCGATAGAGTTTCATTTAAAGTCCGATAGAGTTCTACTATGATAATGGTAGAGTTTTTTTAAATCTCTGACGGAGTTTTTTTTTTTTTTTTTTTTTAATTTCTAGTAGAGATTTTGGTAGAGTTCGAATACGGTAGAGTTGCAATACGACAGAGATGTTTTCCGGTAGAGTTGTGAGTGGCAGAGATGTAAGTGTGCCACAAAGTCACGTTCCAACAAAACGATCTTCTATCTGTCACGTCTCAATCTCCCTCTTCCTCCCCGACAGGCTTTGTTTTTGTCAATGCTCCCTCGTCAGGGTCGATAAATGAATTTCCACCTGTGTTGGTCAACATCGCTTGGTAAAAGATTTCTCGTCTCCGACGAGCGATCATTGGCGATGACAATGCTCTTGCCGGGGGGGGGAGCGCTCCCTCTGGCTCGTCCCCCCGATTATTAATTAGACTCGAACTCAGGGAGGTTCGTGGTGCATCCAGCAGACGGTGAGAGCGAGGAGGAACAGCAGAGCCAGGTTGCCGCGGTGTCGTCCGGCGCGATCGGCGGAAACTCGGTCGAGACGGTGACGACGGCGGCGGCGGCGGCGGCGGCGGCGGCGTCGAGTCAGGTCGGCACTCCGACTTTCGCCTCGAGGGCGCAGACACCGAGCAGTCCTCCGACGCCGATCGGCACGGCGAACGTGCCGAGGATCGCCGAGACTCCGCCGCCGGCCGAGACGCCAGGCAGCGTCGGCAGCGCCCAGGAAGTCGCGAGTCCATTCTCGACCGGCTACAATCTCGGCAGCAACCGGGACATCCACAACACTCCGAGATGCTCGATTCCGGGTGGAGAACGAGGTTTGTGGCTGGATGGAATTTTTATTAATTTTTTTTTTTTTTGTTCTATTAAAGAAAAATGGTAATTTGCGACGCGAGTGCGGTAAAGCGAACTTTATACGCATGCTGTGGAGTGCGGCGAGTGCGACTTACTTCACAGCGGAGCTGGACAGTACTCAAAGTACATGAGTACTTTGAGTACTGTAATAACACATGTAAATCAATGAAATATGGACGGGTCTATAATTTCCCACTTTTATCATATTTGGTACTTGAAGTGCGTACTCAAAGTATCAAAGTCACTTTTTGGTACTTTAATGACTGTTACTGAGTACTGAGAGCAAAGTACTTGTACGATTTTTAGCATAGCCTCCTCCCTGATGAAACTATGCTCAAAATTGTGATAAATGAGGAAAACATGTGCAAATCACTTTGCACCTCTTTCGTAACGTAAAAAAATGTCTCTCATCAAATTATCTTACTACCAGGCCAATATTTTTCATTTGAATCCGAAAAATTTGATTTTTTTTGTGCATAAAATCGAGTTTTTCAATGTCTCACTGTACTTTGGTCCGAAAGAAAGCCACTGGATTCGTGTTCGGCGGAAAGAAATACCTCGAAATACGTAGCAGTTAATTTTTAAAAAAGGAAAAAAAAATCGTCAAAAAATTGCAAGGCTACCCCTTTCGAGTTCATTTTTCGCGTTTTTCAACGTTCTGAAACTTCCCGATGAAATGCATCTAGAACTTCGGAAAAGACCTTATCTTGTGTATTTTTTCCCGTAGAACACGACGAGCACCTCGGATTTTCCCTAGCTCCATTGGGAGTCGAGATATCGACCTTCGAAAATCACGAAAATCGACTTTTTTTCAAAAGTGACTCCAAAATTGAAAAATCGTTATTGACTCGATTTTTTTTTTTTTGGTTTCAATGCTATATTCGACGTATTTTTTCTCGCTGAACACGAATATAACAATTCTTTTACTACCAGCCCAATATTTTCCATTTAAATCCCAAAAATATGATTTTTTTTTTTTTTTCCTGATCCGTTTCTCCAGATTCATGAAAATAAATCCGAAGCTCATTAACTTCCCATCGGAGAGCATGGAAATTCCCGAAGAACCGATGTGCGAATTTATCAATCTCGATGACCCATTAAATTCGCCCGCTGTCGCCGCGAAAATTAAGACTACTATTAGATTCTGTTGCCCTTTGCAGGAAGGCGATCGAGGGATTGGTTGACGAGCGAGCAGGATCCTTCGCCGGGAAACGATCATTACAGTCACCATCTCACTATCGGACCTCACGGAGGGGTCGACTGGGTCCGGAGACTCGGCCTCGATGGCGCTGGGAGAAAAGCCAGCGACTCCGAGATCGGCGGCTCCGGCACCGGAAGCGGAAGCGGCGACGAGCTCGCCCTACATCGATCGACCGATTGCATCGCCTCGAAGGATCTCGCGTCCTCGTCGGACAGCGATTTACTCAGGTATGATTAATATTTTTCGCGAGACGATTTCGAGATTTTTAAGAATGAGAACCAAATGGACATAAAACAGAGCTGGGCAAAATACTCAAAAGTACTTAAAATACAAAATACAAAATACTATATGCATTTAAAATATAAAATACCTTTTTGTACTTTAAATACATTTATTAAGTACTTTTTAAAATACCCATCCACCCATCCATCCATCCACCCATTCATCCATCAGCCAGCCTGACCGTTCAGCCCTAATATGGAGAAAACCAAAAGTATTTTGTACTTTGTACTTGAAAAATACTTAAAATACCAGAAAAGTATTTTATTACTTAAAATACCTAAAATACATCAAGTATTTAAAATACTGCCCAGCTCTGATATAAAAACATCGATTTATTAATGTAAAAGGGCTGATCCCCGTTAATTAATAATTAATTCATAATTAATTAATGATTAATTCATAATTAATTCATAATTGATTCATAATTAATTCATAATTAATTCATAATTAATTCATAATTAATTCATAATTAATAGCTATTACAATGAAAATAATAAAATTTCGTCTCACAGATCCGCTCCGCCATGGGCCATAGCGCATAGGAATCAGAAGTTCCGTTTCTCCCCGGAGAAGGAGCGAGTCCGGGAGCGTGAGAAGGAGAAGGAGAAGCAGCAGCAGCAGCAGCAGCAGCAACAGCAGCAGCAGCAGCACTATCTGCAGCAGAAAGAGCATCAGGATCGTCGTTCGTCGGGTCTGGAGGCGAGCGGAGGCCTCTCGGACTCGAGCCGAACGGTGTCGAGTCAGGAGGACGATAAATCGTCGAAGGAAGATCGCGAGGCCAAGAAGACGAGGGTAAAGCAGAGCCTTATGAAGAGAGCGCGGTTGGTCGCGATATTCTCGCTGAAGCTCAAGGAGAGGCGAGCCCGCGAGGCCGAGGTCAAGGCGAAAGAGGCCGAGAGGGAGGCCAGATGGCAACAGCCTCAGTCATGCGTCGGCGGTGAACTCTCGTGCATACCGATCGAGAAACTCATATCGGTCGACGACATAGCGGCGATGGAAAATCGCAGATTGAATCATTGAAATTCTTTCGCCTTTCTCACTTTTTCTCCGTCTCCTCGCGTGTCTTTCCATCTCTCGGGTTACCATCATTTTATGTTTCTGTATCCGATCGTTTATCGATTCTTGCTTTCCTTTCGGAGTGTGTGTGTGTGTGTGAAGAGAATGTGTAATGTACAGAGGATGATAAATTCTAAGTGAGCTATTTTTTTTATTTTATGTCTTGAGTCTTGTGAACATTTTTTTTTTTTTTTTTGACAAAAAAGAATTGGTAAAAAATATTAACGGAGATCGGTTTGTCGGAATATCGAACGCACAATGAAACGAGAGATGGGGAGACAGAGATTAAGGCTGATCGGCGAAGGGAATAAGGACCTTGATCCGTTAAGGCCTGAAGATAGAAGTTCAAATCTGAAACAAAAAATTAAATTAAATTAGGAGTTTTTTTTTGTCTCTTCAGGATTTTAACGAATCAACGTCAAAGTTATCCGTCTAGTCCACGAGTCAATGATCGACCGGGAGAGGTCCACACTGAAACTGCGAGACACACGTCCCCAGCCCGTTCGTCATTAAGAAGCCACCTAGTCGTTAGTCATTATTTAGATACAACATTTTTTTTTTTTTTTTTTTTTAGGGACACCAACATTTTTTCCAAGTTCTCGAGGCACTCGACTACTTTGAAGAAGAAAAAAGAAAAAGCAAACACATTGATTAGCAAAAGACATTGTGTCGTAGAGCGAAAGATGAAAGATCGAGACGACGAGCGAACACCGTACGAAAAGAAAAAGAGAAAAATCTATCGAAGAATAAATAAGATAAATAATCGTTGTTATAATTGTTGTTGATGCTGAATATAAGTTGTTACTCGCCGCTACTGTTGACTTTAGATCGAGAAAGTGAAATTTATTAGTCGCCCGCTGCTGCTGATCGACCTGGGAAGTGTACCTGAGAATTCGCTGGATGAACGGGTCGCGAATAAGGTTGTTTTTTTTTTCTTCTTATTTTCGTCTTCCTTTCGCGCGATTAAAGGTGCAAATTGATTTTTCGATATTGAAAAAAAAAAAACAAAAAACAAAAAACAAAGAATAAAAAAAAATGGTGATAGCGCGCCAACGCGAATGTTTTCGTAGCCAGCGTTCTGTAAATAAATAACGATTTAGGTATAAAATTACTGTAACTATAAGTGAAAATAGAATACTGCATAGAAGAGATCGAAATTCCCTGCTGTCGCCGCTTGATGCACCTGTAAAAACAAAGTTTATTTTCTATTCTACGAGAGATAAGTAAAACGATTGTTTATCGATAACGGCCTAGCTGCACAACTTTTTGTTTTATTTTTGTTTTGTTCTTTGTTTCATCGTTGACTCATAGTTCTGTTAGACTTAATCGATTTTACGTTAAACTGCAGCGCCTTGAGATATCCGTCGATTTTTTAATAGAGTGTAAGAGAAAAATAGGATAGCTGCTGCTGCCGCTGCTGCGATAACTTCATCGCGTAGAACGAGACGACGAAAAGGAAGCAAAAAAAAAAAAAAAAGAAACCTGAAGAAAAGAAAAATGTTGACGAAGCCCGAATACCCTCCCTAACTATAATAATAAATAAAATAATAAATAATACGTGTTTGTTAGATGTTTTGTATAAAACAGAGAAATGAGCAAATAGAAAACAATCTAAATGGTGTAAAAAAAACAAAATACGATTTTATATCAGCGATGAGAATCATCGAGGAATTTTTTTTTGCAGAACTTTCCGAGCCGTGACGGTAAGGCAGACTTCTCGTCGATTGAGGCTGATACGATGACGACAAAATTGCAACCGGAGTTCATCGAGCGTTGAAAGTTACGCGACGACGATTCGTCGAGGAAGTGCGGGCGCATTGAACGTTTCTCGCTTTTCGCACTTTTCATAGAAAGTCAAAGATTTCTCTGAGTCAAAATTTCTCTAATTGTTGTGGAAGTCTCGGATTTTCCCTGTCAACTTCTGTGAAAAATTATGAACTATGTTGATATTCTAAGACTGTCACTTCTATATTCAGCGACTATTTTCTGAAAAAGTCAAATTTTCGCTGAATTTCCCATGCAAAGTATACATAAATTATTGCTTACTGTTTACCGTTCGTACGAATATCAGAGAGAGGAGATTTTAGAGACAACTCGTATTTTCTCTTAACATACTTTAACAACAAAAAAAAAATTAGAGGTATCCAGAATTTTTCGGAAAATACGCGAAATTTCTCTGATATATCGTGAATGCCGAAGGTTCTGCGAAGAAAATAGCAGATTTTTAACATATAGCAGAGAAATTCAGAGAAAAATCTCGGTAAATCGATGAAAATCACCGAAACTGTCAATTTAGAGTTTTTCAGACAAATTGTTAGAGAAATATTTTCACCAGGGAGTATCGTCGTCGATCTGCAAATGTATCTTCGGTGTCTGCACAGGCGATTGCTCCAGGTGTGACAAGAGACGTTTTTTGTTTCTATTGTGCTGAGTTTGAAACAAATCCATTGCGATTGTCACTGCACACTCAGTCCCTCCGACCTGTATCTTCCATGAGAGACGTTATGTTCTGCTGGGCTCAGAGAACTTCTAAGCGTCGGTTAAGCTCCAGACTTTGATGTGCACAACTCTAATGAACATCGACATCAAACGATCGCCTTACACGCCGCTGTATTATAATTAATTATGAGAATGTTATTGTGTACCGTTTTTTCTGCTGCAGATCCCTTTGTGTACTGTTAAACGATGGAAAATTCTTGTTGCTCTGCGATGAAAGAAAGGCAAAAAAAACTTCGGTGTCTGCACAGGCGATTGCTCCAGGTGTGACAAGAGACGTTTTTTGTTTCTATTGTGCTGAGTTTGAAACAAATCCATTGCGATTGTCACTGCACACTTAGTCCCTCCGACCTATATCTTCCATGAGAGATGTTATGTTCTGCTGGGCTCAGAGAACTTCTAAGCGTCGGTTAAGCTCCAGACTTTGATGTGCACAACTCTAATGAACATCGACATCAAACGATCGCCTTACACGCCGCTGTATTATAATTAATTATGAGAATGTTATTGTGTACCGTTTTTTCTGCTGCAGATCCCTTTGTGTACTGTTAAACGATGGAAAATTCTTGTTGCTCTGCGATGAAAGAAAGGCAAAAAAAACTTCGGTGTCTGCACAGGCGATTGCTCCAGGTGTGACAAGAGACGTTTTTTGTTTCTATTGTGCTGAGTTTGAAACAAATCCATTGCGATTGTCACTGCACACTTAGTCCCTCCGACCTATATCTTCCATGAGAGATGTTATGTTCTGCTGGGCTCAGAGAACTTCTAAGCGTCGGTTAAGCTCCAGACTTTGATGTGCACAACTCTAATGAACATCGACATCAAACGATCGCCTTACACGCCGCTGTATTATAATTAATTATGAGAATGTTATTGTGTACCGTTTTTTCTGCTGCAGATCCCTTTGTGTACTGTTAAACGATGGAAAATTCTTGTTGCTCTGCGATGAAAGAAAGGCAAAAAAAACTTCGGTGTCTGCACAGGCGATTGCTCCAGGTGTGACAAGAGACGTTTTTTGTTTCTATTGTGCTGAGTTTGAAACAAATCCATTGCGATTGTCACTGTACACTTAGTCCCTCCGACATGTATCTTCTATGAGAGACGTTATGTTCTGCTGGGCTCAGAGAACTCCTAAGCGTCGGTTAAGCTCCAGACTTCGATGTGCACAACTGTAATAAACATCGACATCAAACGATCGCTTTAGACGCCGCTGTATTATAATTAATTATGAGAATGTTTTTGTGTACCGTTTTTTCTGTTGCAGATCCCTTTGCATACTGTTAAACGATGGAAAATTCTTGTTGCTCTGCGATGAAAGTAAGGCAAAAAAAAACTTCGGTGTCTGCACAGGCGATTGCTTCAGGTGTGACAAGAGACGTTTTTTGTCTCTATTGTGCTGAGTTTGAAACAAATCCATTGCGATTGTCACTGCACACTTGGTCCCTCCGACCTGTATCTTCCATGAGAGACGTTATGTTCTGCTGGGCTCAGAGAACTTCTAAGCGTCGGTTAAGCTCCAGACTTTGATGTGCACAACTCTAATGAACATCGACATCAAACGATCGCTTTAGACGCCGCTGTATTATAATTAATTATGAGAATGTTTTTGTGTACCGTTTTTTCTGCTGCAGATCCCTTTGCATACTGTTAAACGATGGAAAATTCTTGTTGCTCTGCGATGAAAGAAAGGCAAAAAAAAACTTCGGTGTCTGCACAGGCGATTGCTCCAGGTGTGACAAGAGACGTTTTTTGTTTCTATTGTGCTGAGCTTGAAACAAATCCATTGCGATTGTCACTGCACACTTAGTCCCTCCGACATGTATCTTCCATGAGAGACGTTATGTTCTGCTGGGCTCAGAGAACTTCTAAGCGTCGGTTAAGCTCCAGACTTTGATGTGCACAACTCTAATGAACATCGACATCAAACGATCGCTTTAGACGCCGCTGTATTATAATTAATTATGAGAATGTTTTTGTGTACCGTTTTTTCTGCTGCAGATCCCTTTGCATACTGTTAAACGATGGAAAATTCTTGTTGCTCTGCGATGAAAGAAAGGCAAAAAAAAACTTCGGTGTCTGCACAGGCGATTGCTCCAGGTGTGACAAGAGACGTTTTTTGTTTCTATTGTGCTGAGCTTGAAACAAATCCATTGCGATTGTCACTGCACACTTAGTCCCTCCGACCTGTATCTTCCATGAGAGACGTTATGTTCTGCTGGGCTCAGAGAACTCCTAAGCGTCGGTTAAGCTCCAGACTTCGATGTGCACAACTGGATTAAACATCGACATCAAACGATCGCTTTAGACGCCGCTGTATTATAATTAATTATGAGAATGTTTTTGTGTACCGTTTTTTCTGTTGCAGATCCCTTTGCATACTGTTAAACGATGGAAAATTCTTGTTGCTCTGCGATGAAAGAAAGGCAAAAAAAAACTTCGGTGTCTGCACAGGCGATTGCTCCAGGTGTGACAAGAGACGTTTTTTGTTTCTATTGTGCTGAGCTTGAAACAAATCCATTGCGATTGTCACTGCACACTTAGTCCCTCCGACCTGTATCTTCCATGAGAGACGTTATGTTCTGCTGGGCTCGGAGAACTTCTAAGCGTCGGTTAAGCTCCAGACTTTGATGTGCACAACTCTAATGAACATCGACATCAAACGATCGCTTTAGACGCCGCTGTATTATAATTAATTATGAGAATGTTTTTGTGTACCGTTTTTTCTGCTGCAGATCCCTTTGCGCACTGTTAAACGATGGAAAATTCTTGTTGCTCTGCGATGAAAGAAAGGCAAAAAAAAACGCTTCCCTTTGCTCGTGTGTACCTCGGTGCATTCAGAATTCCGTAAGTCGGCGAGCACGGTCTCTGTCTCGCTGGTGAAGCAGCCTTTTCAGTTTCCACCCATCAGCTTTTACCTACCGATGAACCGATGAACGAGTCTCGTTCAGAGATAAACTTCGGAGATGAAAATTTCTCGGCTCCGGCGCGACAACGGTTCGTCACATTTGGAGTAAAAATGTTTTTAATCGACTGTAACCAATGAGCTTTGGGGTGAAATTCAAAGGTCGTCTTTTAAAGATATCCGTACATTTAATAACACCCACGTGCACATTTTTTATTTCTATTACAAATAATTTCATACAATCATTTACAATACAAATTCGTTGATATGTTGCTTATTCAACATTGTGGGCATTGGCTGATTCGCAGATATTAAGATAAGATCAAATGTCAATAGGTTCACATCTCTAAGAAATTTCGTGCGAACACCGCTATAAACCATCGTTTACATTGAACTGTACAGAGAAATTTTGAATGTATACTTTCACATTCACGAATTTAGATTTACTACTCTATCGTAAAGGACAATCGAGTTACAATGAAATCCCGAATGTTCGAGGTAATCGTGAAGCCGCTTCATGCGTGCTCCGATTGGTCGATGATGAGTATATTACAGCGGTCGTGCATGTTTCCGCAAGTACGATCGGCGCACCCAAACGAACGATCCGCACAGCTATCGCGGTCATATCTAGCCTACAATACGATTACAGTATTGTTGTTGTGCTGCTGGTATCGGTAAATTGCTATTTCAACAATGAAAGTAACCGTAGCGATTAGTAGTCCAATGCCGAGAATTACGAATGCAAAAGCTAACTCGGATAATTCCATGTTCTTGAAGTCCTTATTATTCCTGACCTCTCTATCAAATTGAAAATCATCCAACTTAATTGGATTACATTTCATTTCCCAGGTCTCAAAAATATCAGCCTCCATAATCCTTCCGAGTATTGTATTCATTCCTTCTTCGAGATACCAAGACGGTCGGATAAGGAAACCAGCAGGGACTTGTCTAACGAATTGCCTACTCAAATGCAAATCGTTCTGTCGCGCTAAGTCAAGTATGTAACCTTCTGCAGCCTCTATACAAACAGCCGATGATTCGGACATCATATACTCAATACACTGGCTGGAGTCAACCGTCGATATGAAACGATCCTGAAGATCGGTGTTCTCGAGAAAATTTTCGGAACCGTTGACACCATAAACCTTATAATCGAAAGTCACAAGGTCCTCAAACGAATTAATATTTCGAACAGGAATTTTAGTCGTTATCAGTGACGCCAAGTCGCCCTGATAAATCCCCTGCATCGTCACTACAAAAAATAGTAGACCGGTTAGATACAGTCTCGGTGCGGTGGTGTCGGGCAAATTTGTAAAGCCCGTGTTGCAGGTTATTCGAACAAGATTGAGCAATGCCGGTCCGAGAGCTTGACGCACGAAAAACTTCAAGAAAATCAGCGTGACCAAATAAACGATAGCCATGCCGATTCGCGAATCAATATCGATAACACAAAGAATTTTTTCGAGCTGCGACTTGTGTCCTCTGTACTTGGAAATGAGAACTATTCCACCCTGTTGGTATGGATAAGTTGTAGGCATGCCCATATTGGGCGATCCGTAACGAATGTTCATATCTGCATCAGAGCTCAGATAATTTCTGTTGACACCCGAGAATTTCGGAGTAGCATTCAAAGCACGATAGACAATGTGCAAAAGTCTTTGCCGTCCAGCTAGCGCTGCAATCAAGTGTACCCACTTTTTCTGATCAAAGTTATGACGATTCTTGAAGGCTACTATCCTCCCTTCTACGTGGATTTCGTAACCTCCGAGATCACTCGTTTTTACGAAATCTAAGTTTACGCATATTGCCTCATTCCCCTGATAACTCTGCCTGAAAGTAGTGAAAGGATGTTTATTTTTTCCTTCGAAAACACCGCTCGTCTGCCAAGGAAGTGGTGCCCGACTCGTAAAAGGATTGTAATTCAAAATGAAGTCTCCATATGTTTCGTGATAACACATCACTTTTGCATTAAGGAAACCGATATGCCAGGCTACGTATAATAACATTTCGACATTCCTACATTCGGGTGACTGATCGAGTATAAGAAATGAAGCCATACGATTCCACCAAATGGAATTCATGAATAATTGAACGATGGCAGCGAATTGTTTGTAAGAAGAGGCTCCTACTACCAAGACCTGCAGTTTGTATCGAAATTGCTCGCGCACAACATTCGGAGCCAAAACATCGATCATATGACCAGCATCATCCATCAAAATTACAGGAATTAAGTGCTGCACCGACAGTTTTCTTGAGAGAGTATCCGACAAATTTCCAGCGAGTCCCACCGCATTAATCTGGTCTCTGTAGCAAGATGTCACAATTTTTACCTGCAAGACAATTGAATAATTGTAAGTTTTTAATCTTTTATCTCTTTCTGATGGTAAAAGACTGGATAATGTGAAACGTTTCATAAATTTGATTTACTCGAAAATGCCCAATTACTCGAAGGTGGCCGATAACATGACATTTCAATGTCGCCGGAAAGCAGCGATGTATTTTACATTGAAAGTCTCTTCGGCAAACTGTTTAAAATTGCTGATAATTTATTTTATGACAATTTGATCGTATCCAATTTTTTTTTAATACTCATAGAGAAAACTTTGTTTTAATGAAAAAAAAAAAAAAGCTTTGATATTTTTGTGTCACGATGTTTAAAATGTTGAACCCAAATAATTAAAAAATATAATTTAGAAAAACGTCAAGATCGGTGTTCGGTCCATAATGGAAACATCACTAGTATGTTATGGTATCACGATCTCCAGTCTCTTTTGGGTGGCTAAGGCCGAAGAAACTTACCACGCCTTCGACAAGAATGGTGGTTGGTTTGTCCAAGGTCGACGTTGGAACGATAATTTTAGCCATCAAAGCCACAATCAAACACTTAATTATCTGCATGGTGTCACTGTGACTGCTGACAGAAAACTTGAAGCTATCCAAGCGACGGACAATTCCAGACTGAATCGAATTCTCGCGCGAAGCATGTGGACACCTTGCTGTAAAATCACACGACACGTTGCTATGCGTGACTGAAACATCGCCAGCTCTAAAGTCTGCGAACATCCCTTTGCCACCAATTATAAAAAAAAAAAACGTCTGTGATGCTCATGTATGCCGAATAGCGTGACGTTAACGACAGACACGTGGAAATACCCTTTGTATCTACCATCTCTTGAGCCGATGTAACGCCGATGCGCGTTTCAAAGCCAATGATAAAGATCGGTTTCTCTGTCACATTTATATTCTATGAGAGGGCTTTACGTAAATTGCGGACGGTGCAGTGGAGCAGACGTAAATTTTACATGCCTATATTAAGTGTCCGTTTATAAATGCAGTTTGAAACAATTATTGCATTCGACCTCCACGTAGGTGCCGCGTTCTTTCGCGTGAAAAATCGATGCTAACACGCGCAACCTCAGCGCTTTTCCGTCGCATTTTTTGCTCTTGGGTTCCAGACGAGACGATAAAACGTTATAACTGCAGATGGACAATAAAACGTTATATCTGCAGTAAGTGGTCGCAGTGAACCGCGCAGCTAACTGGTAAGACAGATTAGAAGCTCGAGGTGGTCCGCGCGACTCTTGAATGCATTTTGATGAAATTGCAAAGTTCAGGGCCATTCGCGCATCTTAAGAATAATATTTTGAAGTATTTGATGATGATTTCGCGGTGATATGCGCAACTCAGTGAGTTTCGAAGTTTTATTTTAATAAACATCGAGCGCAGCACGTGGCAAAAAAAGAAAAAGTTCTCTCGAGTACTTCACTCGAACCTGAAGAATATACTTGCTATCACTTTGATTTCTTTTCGTTCGATGGAATATGAAATAAAATAATGTAACGAATTCTCGTGTGTTATCAAATTCGGCGAGATGGAAATACGAGTTTGTATCCGCGGCGAGAATCGTCGAAAAAAAAAATGTTCGCCGTTTCCCAGCCATGTCGGCAAGGCACATTTCTCGATGATCGAGGCTGATCCGATAATGGAAAATTGCATCGAGAGTTAATCGCGCGTTGGGAGTTACGCGAGGTCGGTTCGTCGCAGAAGTGCGCGCGCATTGAGCGTCCACGTATAACGGACGTTATTCTCCGTCGTTCTTCCTCGGACGTTTTCGAGGAAAGACGCAGCAGCATCAACAGCTGATTAGTCATCGGCTAATCGCGAAACGGAGCTCTGCGCGATCAGTAGTCGGGACGTTCCTCCGACCGAGACAATTCGAGAATAATTTTGTTTTTTCTCGTCTTATCGGTAAACGATTTTATCTTAATTTGAAAACTTCAAATTTGACACTCCAATCGCGAGGGTTCCCTTTGCGAAGGTGATTATTAAGTGTCAATAAATGTCGAGCGCCGCGCCTGAAAACATAAAAATAAAAAGTTATCTCGAGTACTTCACGCGAACATTGAACATATATACAAGCCTGTTCATACAATTTCCTGTCTCTTCGCTCGATAAAAAAATCGAGATAAAATGATGTAACGAATTCTCGTCTGTTATCAGATTCGTCGAAATGAAAGGAGATCTCGAACTGTTGTCTACGGTGAGCAAACTCTTCACCGAAGAGACGCTGAAGGAGATCTTCAGGAAAGCTACCGGTGAGGATGACGTCACGGTATCCGGATGGAGCTTCGCGGACTCGGGGACAAAGGGCGATAGTTACATGTCCCAAATCGACAGAGTAACTGTCTTCGGCGAAGCCGGAGGCGAAGAGGCCGCGGTGAAGCTCGTCGTTAAGTCTCTACCGAAGAATATCGGTCGAAGAAAGACTTTCAGAAGCACCGATTTTTTTCACAACGAAGTTACCTTCTACAACGAGGTAACCGATGAAAAAACTATTGGTCGAAAATTGCTTCCGAGTTTTCCTCCGGGAAAGCTTCGCACTGAAAATTAAAATCAAGCATATACTATTTGTAATAAAAAAATAAAAAATATAAATATTCATAGAAATGTTATACTAGGGTAGAAGTGCAAACTGCCTTGTGATATAAACCCTTTCTATTGTCAATATTATGTTCGGCCGATATGTCAATATCGTCCTGTAAATGGGTTATGCATGGTGGCCGTTTTTGCCCCGGAAAAAAATACCCTGACTTTTCACTGACCAATCAAAAATTTTCCCTGACCAAATTTCTAACGACTCGTATGAAAAAAAAAATTAATGATGCAAATGGAAATGCCTACTTATTCAATTAATGTTTAATTCGATTTTTTTGTTTTTTTTTCTAAACGGTCTCATTTTCTTTTTTTAAGGCTCCTTTTTTATTTACTCCTTATTTATTTATAGAAGGCTCGGCGACAATTTACTTTTTCCCTGACCAATTTTTTAATTCCCTGACTTTTTCCTGATTGCCTGATCGCGGCCACCATGTTATGCCCGTGAATATACCAATAAATAAATAAAAATACAAAACATTAATATTATGATATTTAGGATTATTATTTGTCTACTTGATTGCAGGTCGTGCCCGTGTTGAAAAAATTCGTCGAGTCCAAAGGCCAGAAGTCTTTGTTTTCGACGCCAGCTTGTTTGTCGGCGATGACGGATGGCGAGAACGATTATCTGGCCCTGGAGGACGTCGGCGTTTTGGGTTTCGGAACCGTGACTCGTAACGATCGGCTGGACCTGGAACAGATGGATATGTTGTTGAGAGCACTGGCAAATTTTCACGCGGTGTCTTTCGCGTACAAGGATCAGTATCCGGAAGAGTTTCGACGATTGGCGGATAAACTCGTGGAGACATACTTCGGCGAGGGCCATTGGGACTTTTACAAAAACTATCGTGTGAGTCGACGAGGTCGAAATTTTTTTTGTTTTTCAAATTATTGCTGCGAGAATGAAGAGTCGGGATGAATGTGTCGATTGATTTGTCGACAGGCAACCCTGGCGCGCGTGGCGGGAGACGCGTTGACCAAGGAATATCCCGGACATCCGGCGACGG
This sequence comes from Amblyjoppa proteus, assembly GCA_963922035.1. Lineage (NCBI taxonomy): Eukaryota > Metazoa > Arthropoda > Insecta > Hymenoptera > Ichneumonidae > Amblyjoppa > Amblyjoppa proteus. Next base: position 3,362,038 of record OY998230.1, read on the forward strand.
AGAAATTCGGCTCCGAACCACCGAGGATATTGTGGGAGAGAAGCTCGTCTCTGTGCAAACGCTGGCACGCTCCTACCTCGGTGATCAATCAGGGCGACGCCTGGGCCCCGAATTTTCTCATCAGAAAAGTCGCCGGCGAGACGGAAGCCCTGCTGCTGGACTTTCAAGTGGCGAGGGTCGCGAGTCCTGTTCTCGATTTGTCGTTTCTGATCTACTGCTGCGGCGACGAGCAACTGGTGGATGGACACTTCGACGAGATGCTGAAAACTTATCACTCCGCGCTGTCTGTGGCCATCAAGGCTCTTGGCTCCGATCCTGAAATAGTTTACCCGTGGTTTTTGTTTCAGGAAGAGGTAAAACTATTTTCGTCTTTAAAATAAACGATTTTTTTCGTTTCTCAAAATAAGTAAATTGGTAAATTGCAAGTTACCAAATTACTAAATCACTGAATCACTGAATCCCTGAATCACTGAATCACTGAATCACTGAATCACTGAATCACTGAATCACTGAATTACTGAATTACTGAATTACTAAATTACTAAATTACTAAATTACTATCGGTCTGTCGCTATCCGAATTCGGTCTTAAATCTACATACTTGATTATAGGTCAAAGAACATTCCTGCTTCGGCCTGAGCTGCGCGCTCGAGGCAGTGCCGTTCACCGTGCTGGAAGATTCAGAAGTTTTCGATCTCGACAGCATCATCGAGGGTGACGAGGCAGTCGACATGGCTGAGGCCCTTCCAGTTGAAAACATCAAAACCTCCGCTGGCAGGCGACGTCTAGCTGGCTTGCTAGTTCACGCACACTCCCGAGGTTTCCTGTAAAAAATTGATCGGCTTGAAATTAAAATGGTTCTACACTCTACCAACAACTCGAGCAACAAATTCACACGTGGCGGGTAGTTTAGTGACCAAATTTCTGTAAACAGTACGACTAGATAAATATTATATTGATTAGATGGATAACTAATCAATATATTTGATTTTCGTATTGATTTGGTAGTTTATATTTACAAAACATACAAAAATTGTAAATAAATAAAAGTATATCGTTTATCAATAAACTGCGTCGCACTGCATTTCTTCAATATTCTTTTTTCCCTGTCTTCTGTTTATCTATAGTTTTCTCGTTACGTTTATCGATTCTATGACGAACAGCGATTCCTCGAAACGTCGATAAATGAAATAAAACATTTTACGTGGAAAATAGATATAGCTAGTGCAGCGATATTTTTCCGGGGAGCCCGAATCTACGAGGAAAAGACCAGAAAAATATTAGCGACAAAGTTCCACCGTAACTGTCAACGCTGCTGAATTTAGATAAACAAAATGATTTAAAAAATTGTTTAAAAATTATTTTTAAAAATATTCAAAAAATTGTCACTAATGAGATTTACAAGACCGAGGTAACAAAGTTCTTTGCTCGATCTGTCTTGCACGAATCTGAGAAAAATCTCAATGATTTACGACTGTGATCGACCCGTGACGAGTTCTCCTAAATGTTATCTTCTCCATCTTCTCTATCGTCGAAGATTTATAGGCGATTAAATTCTTGCTGTTCCGGCAATTGATAGTGCTGTGCACAATTCAAACTAATGCGGCTGATGGGCCAAGCCACCGTTATGTGGGCCAACGCGATTGGCCGAGCGTTGTAATCAGATTCCCCAGCGGTGACGCGCGTCGCGTTCTCCTTCTTTCTCCAACCGTCCTCTATAAAACGAACATAGAATTCGACCTGTCAGCAACGACGCCTTTCCGTGCCTAAGCACTTGTTCGCAGTCGTTTACAGTTGTCGCACGCGCTTCACTACGGTACAAGGTACGCCAAAAAGCAGCTCTCTCTAAAACCACTTCATTGCACCCAATTTTCATCAATTAAAAAAAAAATCTATTGGTCGATATATACTGTTTGTTTGTAAACATCGGTCATATGACTGAAATTCGGCACCCGGGTCACGTGACCGAATGTTTTACCTCGAATCCAAAATATCTCGGCTATTCGCGAGCGCGTAACGCGCCGTTTTGACGATAAGAATTCAAATCGTTTAAAGCATCCAATCGCGATTGTTCCCCTCGTCGAGCCTGCATTGCGAGACCGCGATTGAGAATGTGAATTCTATATCCGCGGTTATTAAAAATGGCGTTACCTCGGAGGCGTAATTCGTCCTCGAGGTTATACGAGTTGTAGATTTTTTTTTCGGATAAATTTTCGTTGCTGTCCTGGCGATCGTTGTCGAATCCATCAACGAAAAATCCTCCTTACTGGTCCGCTCTCACAGGATAGAAGAAAAAGAATTGCATTCTCGTTTTTCCTTCCTTAGTCCGTATCCACTCCAAGAGATGTCCAAGGACCTGGCACTGCTCGAGGGCGTGAGCAAGTTGTTCACCGAGGACACGCTGAGGGAGGTTCTGAAAAAGTCAAACGGCGAAGATGAGGTCAACGTTACTGGATGGACCTTTCAGCCACCGGCTGCGAAGGGGGACAGTTACCTGTCGCAGGTCGACAGGATAACCGTTCACGGGATGGCAAACGGAAAACCGATCGAGGTCAAGCTCGTGGTCAAGTCCCTGCCGAACAACATCGGCAGGAGGAAGACCTACAGGAGCACCGATTTCTTCTACAACGAGATAACTTTTTACAAGCAGGTGATATGGACATTATTTTTTTTCATTGCGGATTATATAAATTATTGCCTTAAGCTCGATTTGTTAAAAAAAATTCAATTATTAAAAAAAGAAAAAGTTGGGTTTTCTTTGAACAAGCGTGAACTACGCGATCGTAGGTATTTTATGAGAGCTGGAGGGAGTTCGTCGAAGTAAAATGAAATTCAAATGAATCGAGGGAAACCGGAAAAAAAATAATTAATTGACAATAATTGCGCCATAATAACAATAGCCGAAAAGTCGTCAACCCATTGATAAAAAAACATTGCTTAACGGGAAACATGTTTTTTTCGTGCGAAAAGGATTCTCTCCGTACTTTAATTTATTTACTTTTGTCATAGATAATTCCGGCATTCGATAAATTCACCGAGTCGAAAGGTCAGAAGCGTTTGCTCGTCGTGCCCGCGTGCTTAGCGGCGGTGGTGGACGGCGAGAACGATTACCTCGTTCTCCAGGACGTGAGCGTTCAGGGCTACGGACCGGTGGCTCGTCTCAACACTCTCACCCTCAGCGAGCTCAACGTTCTCCTCAGAGCCATGGCCAATTTTCACGCTGTGTCCTTCGCTTACAAAGATCAGGACGAGAAGGGATTCCAGAAATTGGCCGACCAACTCGTCGAGACGTATTTCCGTCAAGAACTATGGAACTGGTACAAAAACTTCCACGTGAGTCGATTCATTCCTACTCCCAAAAGAAACATAAAAATAAATTCATTCATTCAGTAATAATAATAAGAATAACAAGAATAATAAGAACACCGTAAAAAAAAATTCGTATGAAATTTAATCTATCGGACTGGAAGTTCTTATGCGAGAACTGGTATTTCAAATTTCATGTACAATCGTGATGAAAAATTAATATTCAGTGGATTAAAAACATTGCGAATACTTTATTTTTAATTATTTGCTTTAATTTAACTGTCAAAGTACTTTAATTGCAATAATTTACTTTAATTTCCATGAAAAAGTATGTAAATCTTTCATCACAATTGTACATCAAATTTAATGTGCGAATTTTTTCATAAAAACTTCCAGTCCGATAATTTAAATTTGCAATTTTTTTACAGCGAATAATAAGAATAACAAGAATAAGAAGAATAAGAATAAATAAGAATAAATAATCGTCGGATATGTTAACTCCTCCGTGACTTTGGTTAATCAACTGTGGGGTTTTTTTTTATCTTTGCTGAAGGCAATTTTGATACGGGTAGCCAAGGACGCTCTGGCGAAGGAGTATCCCGGAAGTCCAGCTGAAACGAAATTCAACTCGTACGAACCGCCGAAAAAGTTTTACGACAGGAGTACGGAGTTCTGCAAGCGCCGACATGCCCCGACATCGGTGATAAACCAGGGCGACTCCTGGGCCCCGAATTTTCTCGCCCGGAACGTCGGCGATAGCGAGAAGGAGCAGGCGCTGCTACTCGACTTTCAGCTGGCCAGGGCTGCGAGTCCCGTCCTCGATCTGTCCTTCCTCGTTTACGCGTGCAGCGACAAACAAATTCTCGACGATCACTTCGACGATATGCTGAAAACTTATCATTCCACTCTCTCGGACGCAATCAAAGCCCTCGGCTCCGATCCCGAGAAAATCTATCCGTGGTTCTTGTTTCAGCAAGAGGTACATTTTTACATAATTTTTCATCCAGTTGAAGAAGTATTTTAGAACGATCCTGCCTAAAAAAGAAAATCATGTTAGCAAAAAACAATTTGAAAATATTTATATCCGTGAGAAAATTTCGGCGATTACCCACGCCCTGCTTGATTTTCGAAAGATAAAAAAGATATCGTATTACGCGATAGAATTTCCTGGACCTTCAATTTTTTTTTAATATTAATTTTAAAAAATTGAAGGTCCAGCAACAAAATTGAAGGTCCTGTGCAACTTATTGTTTTATTGACTAATTAATTACAATTAATCCATAAAACAATAAGTTGCACAGTTACTTGCTCACGGCTTTCTAATTTATTGCAATTATCCGCGTAGCTTTCGCTACGAGAAAGTTCATTGCTCGATTTTTTCTAGAGCTATCCGCAGAATTGCATTAAATGAGGAAACCGCGAGGAAAATGCTTTGCACCTTTTTTTTTTTTGTAACAGTAAAAAATGTCTGCATCACATAAAATTGGAACAGTCGTAAATTTACCTGAATATTGATTGTGAAAGATCGCTAACAGAATGAATCGCTTTAGCTTCGTTTACGCGAAAGCAAAATTAATTAATTGATAACTAAAGTAACGTCTGCGTTGTTATTGCAATAGTACGCCACAGCCCTGAAAACGTATAAAGTACGTATAAACGTTGTTTTCTCAGGTAAACGAACAGTGGATCCACGGTTTGAACTTCGCCATCGAGGCGGTGCCGTTCTCGATGCTCGAGGAGGCGGACGCCTTTGATCTCGACGTGATAAAGGGCGACGATGCTATCGACGTAGCCACAATATGGCAGGTGCAAAACATCAAGACCTCTGCCGGAAGGCGACGTCTCGCCGATTTAATAGTGCACGCCAATTCCCGAGGTTTTTTATGAAAAAAAAAGCATTAGAAAAAAAAATTATATTTCTTAATTTACCAAACAGTTCGGCGGCAAAAAAAAAAAACGTTGAAAGACCGTCACTACCGCTCCAGCATACGAACGACTAGTTGACCGAGGGGAAGAATCGTGCCGGTAAGACGGGAATCGTCGCAGGTTCCTTCCTCGCTGTTACCGAATACTTATTAGTTTTTTTTTCTTTTAAATATAAACAATTTGTATTTGTATAATCTTACAACGATATTCATTTTCGATTGAAAATATATATATAGGTGTATATATATATATATATATATGTGTGTGTGTGTGTTGTATGTGTTCGATGCAAAGTTCCGTTAAGTAGCTCACCCTTCCCACGGCGCGTTAAATCTTTCGGAGCGGAACTCGACGTCGCGGCGCGGAACGGAGTCAGGATTGGGGCCTCGGCGGCGCGAGTCCCGCCGCGTCGAAGACCGTCGTGTCGTCCTCGTCGTCCTCGTCCAGCGGCAGAGGCCGCATCTCCATGTCTTGCTTGTGCGCAAGTACTCCATACTTTCTCACCATCTGCGGGCGAGACTTGTTGAGCCTGAAGCTCCTGAACACCATGTAAGCCAGGGCTATCATGCTCAGGCCGACGAAGACGTAGAAACCCCGCAGCAGAGCGCCCGAGTTGAGGGACGTTGAGTGAACCACCCCCGGTGGCTGGAAAAAAATTAAATAAAATCATTGTTTTTCATTAAACGTGACTCGTTGAAAAACGCGTATCTCGCAAATTGTTGCTTAAATACGGAAAACCAAAAAAAAATTAATTGCAAAAAAATGTATAAATGTTTTAAAAAATATATATAATTGTTGTTAAAAAAATATATGATTGTTGTTAAAAATATATATAATTGTTGTTAAAAAAATATAAAATTGTTGTTAAAAATATATATAATTGTTGTTAAAAATATATATAATTGTTGTTAAACCGCTGCGTCGGTCTACACCGGCAGGTTGAGGGTTCAACACCTGGCACCGTCGTTTTGTTGAGAGATCAAAATATGGATTGAACACGGCTGCTGATATATTTTTTTATCGCACATGCACTTGTATGTGTGTGCCACAAGTATACAGAGAGATGGATAGATGTCGTGTATTGTAGATTAGGATCTGAGCACCTCTAGGCGCACATTATTCAACCAAGATAAAACGAATGAACTAAGCATATAAAAATAAAGTGAGAATAATCAAAAACCACTGAAATAAAGTAGCGCACTACAGAATAAAGCATACACAACCGAAAGGAAATACTATTTAACATAAGTAAAATAATACAGCTATCGTCTATGTTTACATTCTCAACAAAACTTGACGTAGCTCTGGCGATGCAAAGCGCATCCGGGACCAGCTGTATCGGCATAGGTTTTCTGCAGTTTTCCTGTGCCTTCAGTTGCAAAACTATGACGAATCCAACGTTAGGAAGAAGTTGGCAGCAGCCGCAAAAATTGACGGACTGGCTCAGTGCGTAAGGGCAAAAAAAAAGAAACAGGAATTGGCAAGAAACAAGTCAGGTCTAGTAATTGTGCATCGACCAACCAAACCGGCCATGAGGCAGTAACTTTGAAAAGCGGAGGACAATACAGCTAAAAACAAAAAATATATATATATAAATAAGTTGTTACAAAAAATGTCTTTTTTCATTTTATTAAAGCTTAAAAATGGTCCAATGGTAAAAAATGGAGGACAATACCGCTGAAAACAATATATATAAATAAATTGTAAAAAAATGTTATTTTTTCATTTTTTTAAAGCTCAAAAATTGTCCAAATTATATTTTTTTACCTGATAATCGTTATTGCTGCCACTGTTATTATTATTTATTTGTTATTGTTATTGTTATGGTCGCAATTATATAAAACATTGGATTGACATTGATGATCATCGAGATTTCGACTAACGACGCAGGAGAATATGAAACGTACCTCGGACGTGGCCGGAACGGCGTCGGTGACGGCGGATTTATCGTCGAGGGTGGGTTTTTTCGATTTGGAGGTTACGACCTCCGTGCCGGTTTTCGTCTCCGGTGCGACGTGGGGCGGTTTGCCCTTCTCCTTTCCATCCTCGATCTTCGGACTCGGAGCAACTTGATCGGGCTTTTTGTCTCTCTCGTTTCTGGGACTCTTGACGTTTTGCGTTTCGACGTCGCATATCGTCACCCTCGCGAGACAAAGTACACAAGTCGCAACGACGAAAACTATCGAACGAGTGCTTTGCATGTTGTCGCGACCGCTCATTTGCCCGGAAGCCTCATGCGGGGCCACGCTTTGTGCGTGTGCTTTCTTCTCGGCGAGCTTTCGATCGTTGTTGTTTCGTTGTTTTTTTTTTTTTTTTTTTTAATACTTTCTTCCAATAACACGTAAGCCGACCGTATCGTTATCGACAGCTACGAGACATTTTTCTCTCTCAAACGGAGACCCAACGAGGACGACGATAACGTCATGCCTTCGTGTTGACTCTGATGGCGTGTGTGTCGCGTAAACAACTACCGAGAAAATAAGCGCGTTCGCGCTTTAACGGCTCTTTTTATGGATCCGCCGGGCGCATGCGCTGAAAATTGAAAAAATAAAATTGCAATTATGAACGCATTATCTGACGCAGAGACGTAATTTTTGTTGTCAATCGGCATTACTACATTGTATATTGTCAATCGAGCGTCTTAGAGATAAAAACAAACGCGTGTATTTTCTCCCGACAGGACAAAACTTCGTCGCACCTTGTTTCGTTCGCGTCTTTTATTCACTGTGAAATATCTCGCCGATGGAGGTCACGTGACTCCGTCGTCGGGTAAACAGACGTTGAACGCAACCTCAAAATTTTGACGTTTCAATCTATTCGTCCTTTAATTTTTCGTAAACGAGAGAAGTATAATACTCTGTACACTATTCTATTCTATGTACATATTTTTTTTTTCTTACTTCATCCATCGCTCCGACAGCCTCTATGCTAGATTCCGAAGAATCCAATTCGCTGCTCATCAACAGACGGACAGCCGAGATCGATGACTTTCGCAGATTCAACACAGGCACAAAGAACTTTGACAAACAATTTTGTAGCATTTACCTCGCGAGATTGGCAGCCTTGAAGGACACGCTCGTCACGCGAGCTCAGCAAAAATGGGGTAGATTGTTATTTTTTTTTTCGAGGGTCATCAAAACGTCCGTAATTTTTCAATTTTTTTTTTCTCTATTCGCAGGTTCACGCCCGATTCTGCAGATAGACAGTCTTTCGGAATTTGGAGTCTTAGGAGAGGAGGGACCTATAATACTCGTGGGAACTCTGTACAAGCATCAGGAATTGAAACCCTCGATACTCAAGGAACTCAGCGACGAGATTCAGTCGGTCAATCAACCACCGAGAAGCAATTATTCCTCGGACAAAGACAAACTGTTCATTGAGGATGAGGTACTGCGAGCTAAGCTGTTGGGCAGTCATCCGAATCACACAGAATTAGTCACCGGATTGGTCTGTGCTGTTCTGGGACACGGAACCGAAGATGGAGCTTTCTGGGTACCGACAAACAATTACTTAACACAGTTCTTGAAATAATAATAATAATAATAATAATAATAATAATAGCAATAAAATTGATAATAATAATAGTAAGAAAATTAATAATAATAATAATAATAGTAATAATAATAACAACAATGTTAATTGTTGTTATTTTTATTATTATTACACTAGCGTTTATGCCGGCTCGCATGATCGCCGGGATCGAACAATTCATAGCATGTAGAAATCCATTCTATATGCTGTAAGAACCGAAATTCCGAAATTATAGCATATAGAATCGAATTGCGGAATTACGAAATCCATTCTATATGCTATGAAAACCGGCGGGGAGGGGAGTAAGTTTTTTCGAAAGGGTCGCTCAGCCACAGGGAGCGGGGGAATATCTCAACCAACAAACAAATCCGCATTGGGGGGCGGGAAAAACGTTCAAGCCAATAAACAAATCCACAATTTTCCAAAATATGCATAAGATAGTAATAGTCATTAAAGAATTATTCATTTTTAAAACAGGTCGAGGATTGGTGCTTTCCGGGGTGTTGCCCGCAAATTTCCGGCGTCGAGTGCTCGGGGGGCGACAGAGGAAAGCTCTTGCTCGTTTCCGGTTTGGACATAGCGACGAGCGCGGAGTGCATGAGCCTGGATCTGTTGAGCGAGTGGATCGGCGGTTTGGCCGGTGTTCCGAGCGCTCAGAGGGAGGAGGCAACCGTGCTGCAGGTGATCGTAGCCGGGAACAGCGTCAGAGCCACGGTCGAGACTCGAACGAGCAGGTCGTACGACGCAAAGAAGGAGCATCAGGCCGCGAGTGCTCTCGAGTCTCTCGTGGCGACTCACAAATTCGACAAATTTCTCGGGAGCTTGGTGGAAAATTGCTCGGTAATCGTTATGCCCGGAGAGTTCGATCCCACGGATCACTCGATGCCCCAGCAGCCGCTGCATCCCTGCATGCTGCCGAAATCCTCGAGGTACGATTTAGTCCCAAAAGCGGCATGAAGAGAACAGCGGGTTTACTTGGTAAAATCGAATTTAAAAAAAAAAATGTTTTACGCATCCATTTTTTAATCGCCTTTTTCAAGTGGACGGATTATTTTTGTTCACTTGTTCGATTTATCGTAAAATTAGATTTAAATAAAAATGTTTTATGCATTCATGTTTTTTTTATCCGGGACTTTCAAGTCGAATTCTTCTTCTTTTATTTGTTAAATTTTAAGATTCAATTTTTCACCCAGATACAAGAGTCTTCGATGCGTAACGAACCCCTGGATCGGCAGACTCGGCGACAGGATAATAGTGGGATCGAGCGGTCAGCCGATAGAGGATATAACGAAGGTCGCGGGTCTGGAGGAAGCCACTGCTCTGGATTGGCTGGAGAGGACTCTCATCTGGCGTCATTACGCACCCACGGCTCCCGATACTCTGCCGGCTTATCCGTACTTCGGGAGCGATCCCTTCGTAATGAAGGAATGCCCGGACATATACTTCGCCGGGAACACGGACGAATATTCCACAAAATTATATATTGGTAAAAAAAAAGTATGTTTTTTTTTTAATTTCAGGCGATCGATGGCCGTAGACATAATTTTTCTTGTTTCTTGCTCGCAGGCGAGGAGGGACAGAAAGTTCGACTGATATGTATTCCAAAGTTCGCAAAGACTGAAACCGCCGTTATCGTTGATTTGAATTCCTTGGACGCTTGGCCGATTTCATTTGGATCGAGCTGAATTTGTTTTTTTTTTTTATTGATTTTTTTTGTATTGTAAAAAAAAATTGTAAAAAAAATTTATTTTTTTTGTATTGTAAAAAAAAATTGTAAAAAAATTGACTTTTTTTTACAATTTTTTCTCAGGACATTGTCTTGAATTTCCGTCGTGCCCGGCTTTCCCCTACAACCGTTCGATGTTTAATTGACCGCATGAAAATTGCGCTTCAAATATATAATTTATTTATTATTTTTATATATATATATATATATTCTATATCGTACAATATTCAATAAATATATGTGATATTTATCATAAGTCGCAGTACTCTCTTTTTGTTGGTTTTTTCTGTATGGCAAATCGATCGAAAAGTATAGTCATCGGTTTGTCAATGTGCGGTTTTTTTTTTAACACGGTAAAATAACGTGAAAGCATCCTTTGATTCTAGTACCCTGATGATTCATTGATATCTCTCGTTTGATAAATCTTTGCAATGTATATATCGCCCCACATTTACCCGATAAAATTTATAGGGACATTGCCCACTTTTTTTCCTCCGCGATACTCGCTCTGAGATTAATTTGACGTCGAAATTTCAATTATTATTCTACACTATATACGCCGGAGCGGTTTACAAAAATGCTCTATTTTTTTCGGACGATTGCTCATCGAGAAATTGTTACCTCGACGATTATTCTTTTTTTTTCCTACCGCCGAGTCGGCAAAAAAATCTCTGCGAACAAATTGCTGCGTGAGGAAATAAAGCCTTCTTTCCGAACCGGCCTAATGCGCGCGACTGATCACTTCCGTTCATGTAAAAAAAGCATTTGTTTTTTTTCGTTCGAGAACAAATATAATCTTTCACGCATCTTCTCCATTTTAAAAAGCCGCTAAAAATTATCTTCTTACGTTCCTAAGATCTATTAAAATACTGCACTGTGTCGCTTTTTTTAGGTCATATCGTTTCATCATCGAACGACTTTGACTCTTCTTTTCTTTTTTTTTTATTATCACCGGCGAGTCTAAAAATAATTTCTTTTGGCTAAACGCTAAACCTTAACAGTTCACGGAATACTGACGCAAATAGTTTGTTTCTTTTGTGCTATGCTCACAGTATCTTTGGCACCGCCGTTAAAATCTCGTTTAAAATGCAATTCCGCCCACCCTTTCCCTCGTTACTTTCATTATTTCTCTTATCTCGACGAAAAAACATTGATAATTCTGTAACACAGCAAACAATTGGCAGATAGTTTTAGAAAAATCTTATAATAATACTTTTGGCCTATCTAGACGATGTTTTTTTATATATATTTTTTTCTTTTTTCGTTGATCAACTTTACGTTTATCGGGCTTTTAATTGAACCGTCTATCACGCATCGAACTCCGATCGATCGTAAAATTTTTCTTCCGCTTCGTAAAAACGGATTACTTTTTTCTGTTTCTTTTTTTCGTTACTTATATACCGGCAAGACGAACGAGCCGGATCTGCTTTCAGAAGCCTGTGTTTCTCCTCGTCGAGTTAGCCGTCGCGCCCGAGTCGACCGTCCACGCGTTCGCCTGGCTTCTGTCGCAGAAATTTCCCATCTCGGCGGGGCTCGACGATCTCGAGGACGACGGTGTGTTCATTCCGAGACACGCGGCTTTTATTCGATCGGACGAAGCCTGCTCGACGACCTTGCCGTCCGTCTGCGCGACGCTCTTAGCGATAGCCTCCTCCTCGCCACCTCGCATCGCGCAGATAACGTCGGTCAGGGCGACGATGTAGTTCTTCGCCAGGGTCAGCGTCTCGATCTTCGACAGACGACGCTCCTTGCTCACGTGCGGTATAACTTCTCTAAGGGACTACAACAAACCATTAAAAAAATTTAATACCCATTATACAAATTTAATATAAATTATATAAATTTAACGTAAGATATACAAATTTAATATAAAATATAAAAATTTAATATAAAATATATAAATTTAATATAAAAAATATAAATTTAATATAAAATATATAAATTTGATATTTATAGGTATAAAAATTTACTTGTATATTAAATTTAATCTATCGATTTACATCCAGAAACTTGAGACACCGTACATATTCATTTTTACGGTCTAGCTTTTTGGATACCAAAGTTTTTATAATTTTTATTTTAATTACCTGAAAGGCGTCGTTGAGGCTGTGCATCCTCATGCGCTCGCGTTCGTTACTCTCCAGTCTCCGGAGGGTCCTCTCCCTCGGGGTCGTGGCCCGAGAGGACTTGGAACTTCTCAGATTGTGCCGAGCGATTCGTCTCGACGTCCTACGGAGCGAACGCTCCTCGTCTTGCGGCTCTTTCTCGTCCCAGTCTTTGCTCAGCGAGTCCTCGCTTGTCACTTCCGATCGCATTATCGTTGTTGACTGGAAAAAAAATATACATACATAAAATTGTTTCAATAAATTTATAAAATACACAAAAGTCTATAAAACATAAACGGGAAAGTAACAAAAAAAAAAACAAAAAAATACTCACAATTTCGTTGATTCGCAACAGCGATTCTTGCAATTAATTTAGCACCAAATTAATCCTCTCGTGAAACGATCTTCCACCTTTTTTTTCACTATTCTCGCTCTGGCGTTTCGTTAAAAACAGACGATTTTTATCGAGAGCGAGAAATCATTGGATTAAAAAAAAATATGTGTACATATATTTGTTTTTTCTAGAGAAGGGAAGAAATTGTGATTTTGAACTCGTCGTTCGCGTAGCCGCTGACGGAGCGGAGTTACTTGTTGAGCCACGTTGGAACGACGACTACTGACGTAGCGACGCGCCGCCGGGGTGCGGTCGGCGCCGCCGCTCCGCCTTCCACCCTCCAGAATCCTCCCCGGAAATCTCGTACATACCCCGTGCACGTTTTACCCCGGAGGGGTTGCCGCGACGACATCGAAACACGGTACACGACACAAAGTAACGTAAAATTAAGAAGAGAAAAGAAAAAAGAGGAAATTACGTCGAGCTCGATAAAGCTCGAGTTGCGAGCCGCGGACAAACGTTAATTTATGCATTGGCTATAGTATCGATAAAAAAAATTGATTTAAAAATTATAATTCACAAAGTTTCGACCCCTAGTTTAATCCACGGAGCTATCGGAATTTTCCGCTAGACGCTGATACTCGCTTGGAAAATATTGCCGATAAAAAATCCAACCGTTCGAAGACTCGATTTTTCTTAATTTTTCAGATTTGAAAAATCTCGCGTTACTACCATTTCGATACTAATTGTTCTGCATTTAACTAATAATCTAAAATGCTCGCTGACAATTTTACTATCCCATCTGCAATAGCTAATATATACAATAAAAAATAATAAAATATATATCATTATTGATATAACGATATCAATAATATTAATCAAAGTCTCCCAATAAAATAATATAATAATAATGATTATATTATATTTTTAAGTTGCGCGTTGGCCGTACGGGATGAATACAGAATCGGCAAACAGATGATAAAGTTGTTAAATCCCGTGGGCGTCGGTGAGGTCCGAGGACAGTTAATACGAAATCTGAGGGTGGAAAAGTGCGAGAAGCGCCGGAGTGTCGGGTGTTTATGGGACACGGGTTGTGCAAGCGCGTCCGCACGAAGCTCGATGCGTCGCTTCTACAGGTGGGCGTATGACGTAATTCGCCCACGCGGAGACACCCTTCCCATCCATCCATTATCGCAACACGACCAACTGGTTGCTCGTCCGCCCGCCCCGCTCGATCTCCACCCTCGCCTCACTGTCGGCCGCCCGATCCATCGGTGCAACTCGACGCGGAATGAAATCCGGGAAGGGTGGTCGTCGGGGGTTCGCCCGATGCCTGTGGGATGCCTCGTCTCCTCTGTCGCCGTTCCGGGCGTGGAGTGCTTCCTCGTAGTGTGCGTGCGGGCTCGTCTATCCTTCGGCCTGGATCGGTGAATTCTCTATTCCGCCTCCGGGAGCTTTTCATCGCACCGATTATTATGCAGACTCTGCGAGATAAGGTCGTTGAATGACGGCGAAAAAAAAGAAACAAAAAGTACGAGAGCAGTTGTGGGGGTGGACGGAGAATATAATTTCACGGGAGATGCGGGTCGACGAGGGTGGCCGAGCGTTGGCATAAAATCATTATCGCGATGTAATGAGAATTTTCATGGAGGCGATAACGGATTGGAAGAGCAACATTTTTATTTTTTTTCGGACGATAAATACACGAAAAAAATGTCTCGGAGTTTCGTCCGTACACGCTTTTTTCGAGATATCGCGGCTTAACTGCTTAACGGTAGACGGTAAAAATATCAAATGGGAAATAAAATTTTGTGCACTCAAGAGATGTTTCTTGATGGCGAGAATTCAAGATTTTTTTTTTTGTTGCTATTTTGCAATTTTCATCTGGCGACGAATCGTATTATTGGAGTAAAAAAAATCGTAAATTTATCGACGAAAGGAAAATAGTGGTAAATAAATCTATAAAATGTAAAAAAAAGGAAAAAACGAAGGTGAAGAGAATCTTTTGCGATGCAAAAGAATGTAATAATTGATTTAATGGTATGAAAAATCGACTCACAATATCAAATTTCGCCTTCCGTTTATTTGCCATCTTTACATTTACCGCAGCAGGCGTCGCTCTGCTTATCGAGCTCGGCGGGTTTGTGATTCGGTGTCCACGGGCCGAGGCTCGCCGATGCATAAAAGTCCATCGGGTAGGGCTTGCTCTCGTCGTACTCGGCGAGCTTCAGCGTCACCGCACCCTCGTACGGCGTCAGAAAAGGCTTCTCGAAGGCCGTTCCCCAATCTATGCTCAATCTCGGGCAGGCGATCTGGATAGCGCCGAAAATCATCAATAACATAAAATTTACAATTCACAGTAGACAACAAAAAAATTGGCAATTTTTTTTAGTTGCACTATTATTAAATAATTTATAAACAATAAGTGATCGATTATAATTGAAAAGTCTTGTATTACCTGTACGAAGGCGTCTACGTGACGAAACATGCCGATTTTCTCCGGAAATATCTCCGACAGTAGTATAACGACGTTTTCCTTTCCCAGTGAGTTGATTCGCCTCTGGAGAGCGTTCAGGACACTGGGATTGCCCTGTCTCCCGAGTGTGCCGAGAACGAGACCGAAGGTGTCGGCTCTCGTCGCGCGCTCGATCGCCTCTCCTCTCACCATCCGCATCGCCTCGTGATCGTAAAACTCCTCCGTGAGCTTCTTCTCGTAGGGATCGTAGCGAAAGGCTCGAAGCTTCGGATTCGCTATCATCACCGCTTCGAGGTGAAAACGACCGTCGCCGACGTAAATCACCGCGTCCGCGCATCTTATCTGCGGCGCTGTGCATCCGAGAATCTGATAAAAAAATGTTAAGAAAAACCATGTCAAGTTGATCTAATATTTAATATTTTTTCGAAAGTTGATTCTTTGTTCTTCTCAATTTTCAAGAATTCGGAGTTATCAAGAATCACTTTGAGGACCTCCACACCAGGCCTTGATAACTATTCTCTTATTAAACTGTTCTTATTCTATTCTGTGCGTCTCAGTAACTTGAACACAATAATGCAGTGACACAACACTATTGTTGGGTTTAAAAAGAACTCATTTTTCAACCACAAATACATCACTTCCGGTTTGAAAATCTCATTTTCCACCGGAAGTGACGGCATACCGGAAACAAGTCATTTCCTGTGGAAAAATGAGATTTTGTAAACCAGCGATGACGTTTTTTTGGTAAATTTTCGGTAAATTTCTGGCAAATCTCTGGAAATTTTAATTCCGGTTTTCTAAATTCCATAATCCATAGCCAGGGTGCCTTAAAGTAAATGTTCAGTATGTAGTATTTGATAATTCACCTCTCCGGGACTGAGCGGCTTGCTCTGAGGCACCGTGACCTCGTACCCGGCCTTTCTCATTTCAATGGCGATGGCCTGCAGCGTCCCAGCGAACTGTATCGTACTGACGAGCGCTATTTTTGTCGTGACCGGCAGAGTAACCTGCAGACACTCGATGCAGTGGGCCGCGTCGATCTTTATGTCGACGAATATGTACAAAACTTTTATTCCCTCCGTTTGGTCGATGGGAATCAAGCAGGAGTGTCCGTAGTGGACCAGCAGGTCAACGTCGAGGGCCCTCGCCGTATAGTCATCCACGCAGCACGCGCCTGCGCAACAAAAACCAACGTTTAATGAAAATATTTAAAAATTAATAATAAATAAGTAAATAAATAAAATGAGTCGTAAAAATGTTTAAAAAATGAATAAACTTCAACAATTAATAACATTATTATTGAAAATTGAAATAATAATAAAAACATTTTTTGGATAAAATTGAGAAATTTAAAAAAACAATAAACATTAATAACTTATAATAAATAAAAGAAATGACAGATCTCTGAAAAAATGTTTGATCGCGCGCATCTTAAGCTAACCTTACCGTAGGTCACGTCGGCCATGATAACGGTCTCTGCAGTTGTGAAATCCTCGATGATATCGGCGATGGTCGTCGCGTAAAGTAGAAGACCCTCCGGCATTTGGAGAGCGACTCTCTTCGCCTTCGTCTCCCTTATCCTCCATATAGTCTTGTGTATCTCGAAATTGTAATTGTTCGGAAGAACCGCTATGGCAGCGTTGAGCAGAGGATCGTTCAGGAGTTCGTTGGGTATCTTGTTAACTCGCACCGGTGCTTTGAACACCTTTCGCACAGCTTTCGCCTTCACGACCACCACCGCACTGTCCTCCTCGTTCATCGCGCCGTTTTTTTTTTCTTTGTTATCGTTTCGACGAAAACTTTGTTTAATGTTTTTTCATCGGAGAACAATGCTCGAAGGTGACTGATCGCGAGGAGACGCGGAGTTGTTTACGAAACAGCTGACCCGACCGTGATTCATCGCGAGTGGCGCCACCGGTCACTTCCGAACGTCCAGAAAGCGAGAGTTAACGTTGACATTGTAGTCGTTGCCATGACAACGTTCCTACCGCAACGATAACAACAACAATGATAATTCGATGATCAGGAAAATATTTGTATAACCCCGATACTCTGATGCTTTTTAACGTTCGTTTTTGAGATTTTCGTTAGTTCGATGTCTCGCCAACTCTCACCGGTGCTTTGAATACTTTTCGCCTTCAGCACCGCCGTTCATGGAGCTTTTTACTTTTTACTATTGTTTCGACAGTAACTTTGTTGTACGTCTTTTAATCGTAGAAACAATGCAATCGTGATGCGACACAGAGTTGTTATGTAAACAGGGGTGTTTACGATTCGGCGTTTTTTTGTTATTCTAATGTGACTGAATTCGAACCGCAAAACGAGCGTGCGCATGCGCAGACACGTTATAATAAAGAGAAACGCCAAATCGAAAGCACTTCTGAAAGCGGAGGTGAAAATTTAGTGTCATTTTTGCCATGGCAACGATCCTACCGTAATGATAACAACAATAATGACAATCTGATAATCGCAAAAATATTTATATAACCCGATACTTCGTTATACTTTTCAACGTCGGTTTATCGAATTTTTATTTGTTTACCGATCGTTGGGAAACGGGAGGGCGTAACAGCTGATATTTTGTTATTCACAGGAACCGACGATGTCATTGATCCCGGATTCTCGTTTTGCCACACACGAATTATATTTATTTGCAGAATGTTTGTTTTCTTTTCTTTTTTTCATTTTCCAATGATTGAATACACGGTATCTGAGTGTCGTTACAATAACTTTATAGAAGTAATAGATGAGGATCTCTCGTTGGAATAAAAATAACGCAGATCGGTGTGTCCGCGGACTCGATATATATATATATATATATATATATATATATATATATATATATATATGTGTGTGTGTGTGTGTGTGTGTGTGTGTGTGTGTGTGTGTGTGTTTCTCAGTTTGCCTTCCATCCAATAATTCTGTAATGTAATTGTTACCATTTCTTTTATCCACGTCCTTTTCCTTTTTTTTTTAGCGGATTTGGCGTGCTCGTAGTTCGTCAGCAAATACATGCGCTTGCATATATATGTATATACACAGGTTTGCCAACGAACCACGCACAAGCCGATCGCGAATGACCTACAAGAAGACATAGAGTTACGGGCGAACAATTCAACGACAATAACACACCGACAATATACATCTTCGTCGTATTCTCTATTTTTAGGTTCGAAATTTTTGTTGTAATTTTTTTTTCTTTCTTTTTTTTTTCACTGATCGAAAAAACAATGTGAAGTAACAACGAGGAAAAAGAAATTGTAACACGAGGTTAGAACGTCGCTGAGACAATGTATTCGTATTCGTATAGTAAAGAGCATGCCCGTGACCTGTTCTTTTTAAAATCAGGACGCGCAAATATACCATCGTCTTCGTCGCACGTCACTTATCGTTATTGTAATATAATAATATACTATACTTTTTTTGTGTATACATATCTTGTTCGATCGTTATTATTATATATATTTTTTTTTTTTAATTTTTTTTTTTTTTTTTTTATGGTCGACGCTTTTGTCAGCGATTGTGCGGGGCTTCAACCGCGGTCCGCCTGCAGATCGTGGCATATTCTTTTATTTTTGTTCTTTCTCTTGACATGTTTCGTCGTCACGCTCTTTCTCTATGCTACGGAGAAACTCAAAAGTTAACCGCGGGCGACGCCGATTGTTTGGTACAAAAGAATAATAAAAATTTTCTCTACGTTGTTATTTCTCAAAATTTATTTATACTTTAAACGATGAAGCTAGAGAGATCGAGCGAAATGTTACTATTATCGGCGTCGATTTTTTTTTTTTTTTTTTTTTTTTTTTTTTTTTCCCCGGTAAATCTATACACTCTGTACAATTGTGTTTGTCACGTCATATCGTCCGTTCTTTCGATAAATTTGACTCGCCCAAGTGTCCGCGTACTCGTGGCGAGAATTTATTTTTTTAGCATAAAAAAAAAAAAAAAAACATTCGCCGATATACTTTTTTTTTTACAAACTTCGTGCAACGTTGAATAATCTTTATTATTATTATAATTTTTTTTGTTTTTAATTCCATTAAAGTCTCGACCTAACGAACGGGACGTTTTCCTTTTTTTTTTTTAGCTGTAAAATATAATAGCGAATTGTGCGATAATATACAAACACGCTCAAAATCTCTTTCGTCGTCTTTCGACATTTTTTTTTTTTTTGTTTCGTTCGAAGATATTAAAAGAAATATATATTTGCATAAAAGTTGTTGTTGTTATTATTTTTTTTATCTAGTCGGCAACTCTCGTTCCAATCGATCCTGGATCCATCCGTCCCACACAACATGGAATGATCTTCGAACTCGCACTCTCGATGTCGCTGAACAAATTGTTCATCTCTTTTTGTGTGTACATTTTTCTTTTCGTTTTTTTTTTTTTTTTTTTTTACAGTAATCGTGTTTCTTGCGTCATCCATCGGTATCTCGTGGACACTCTTCGTCTTTCACACAAGGCTAACAAATCGAATCTCAATTGCATGGAAAATCATCATTTGTCATATTTCTCATTTAGGAACTTGTAATACTGTTCGTGGTGTCGTTTTCGTGGATTTTTTTCGCGCGCGTTCTTGTCTTCTTTATTTTTTTTTATTTTTTTTTTTTATTTTTTCTATAGCTTTTAGTAACATAGCAATAAAAACGCACGGTTATTAGTTTCCACGGTGGATTCGAGCTCCGGCCGTAACGATAGCGTCTTCGAGAGTCTTTTTAACTGGAATGACGAAACTGAGATCTAAGCACAGTAGTTTTTTTGTTTGTTTTTTTTTCTGACGCAACTCGTCAGGCCGGCGTTCCTATATTTCTTCCTTTCTCCACTCGTCGTACGATTGTTAACAGAGACACACACATGCACACACGGATCTTCGATACAATATAGATATTACAATATTAGTATGTATAGTACAACGATTTATGAACGAGACGATCGCTAGAAGATTCTTTTTCTTCTCTTTTCAGGTAATTGTTTTTTTTTTCTATTTTTTTTTTTCTTCGCTTATCGACGTCGAACGGCGTTTCAGCATCATCATCATTTCATTTACACCTTTATAACGTAATGTAGTATTTAAGTCGACTCCTAGCAATCTTGCATTTGTTTGTTTGTTTGTTATTTTTTTTTTTTTAATTGGACTGGCTCAATGCACAGAAAACAGCCTTTTCTTCTCACACACACACGTTATTACACACCTTAACAATTCTCGCATTTTTTCGATTTTTTTTTTTTTTCTTCTTATCTATACCTTATCAAACTCGCTTTATCATCCTTCGTTGATCATTACACAATCCCATTTCTCGCGCATCCCTCTAAAAGATTTTATTATTTTGTTTGTTGTTTGTTTTTTTTTATCACAGATGTTTCATTCGCTTAGCCCTCCCTCACCCCCTCATAACTCTCCTCTTGATACCTTTTTTTTTTCCTTTGCGCAGCTCACGCGATCGCACTCTACGCGTACGACGTACAGGTTCTTCTTCGCTATTTATAAATATGCCCATTCTACACGGATCTACCCTATATCCATTCTTTACTTTGTGTCCTCGTCCCTTCCCTATAATCGAGCTTCGTCGCTTCTTGGATTTTTTTTTTTTTACGACGACAGACACATCACAGTTTGTTTGTTTGTTTGGATGTTTTTTTTTATTACCGGGCCTTTCTTCTCCGCTATTATAATACGCGCCGTGAGGAGCTTTTCGTTCGTCGCACACTAAGGCCTGCCTTAGTAAAAAAATATACGATCGTTTGCTTAAAAAATAGATCTTATAGCTTCTGGCAATTATTCTTCGTTCGCCTATTCGATTTTTCGTTATTTCTTCCACGTCTCCGCATTAGCGTGTATTTTTTTTTTACGTTATTTCTTCTCGCTACTATAAACGCTCGTTTGATATTTATTATTATTATTTTTTTTTATAGTGTTTGCTGTTATTGTTGCGTGACTTTTTTTGATTAGTGGCGGGCCGATTGAGAGATTTTTCGTTCGCGAGTCTCGTGGGGAGAGCAACTTGGCTTTTTTTTTTTTAATTTATTTTTCTTTATCCAGGGCTCTCGGATTTATTTGTTTTCTCTCGTTTTCGCGCGCTGGCTCGAGACTCTTCGTTTGTTTTGTATTCATTTTTTTTTGTTTTGTTTTTTTTTTTTTTTTTTTTTAGGGATTTTTTGTTTAAGAGGCGGAAGCGTCGCAGTACGGTGAAAGTTTGAGTGTGAAAAAGATATTGAGGATTTCAATTTAATCGATGGAAGTTTTATTTTTTTGATTTTTCTTTTCTTCTTTTAAATAAATTTGTTCGGTAATTCGGCGATAAAATCCTATTGTGAATAATCAGCTCAATCGATTTCCGCGGTCTTCGACGAGAATGAAATTGGAGGCTCGAACAGCACGCAGCCCCGACCGTATCTACGTTGCGTACCTCTTTTGGCAAGCTCAGTCTTATTAATCTTTTTATCGGTTTTTATCTCTTCCTCCCTCTAGTTTTTTTTTTTTTCGATTTAATTTACAATGTCTTATTTACTTCTTGTGTGTGTGTGTGTGTGTGTTTTTGGGTTTTTAGTTAGTCGCCTTTCTCGTCTACTCTTGCGCGTTGTGCCCACTGTTTAACGTTTTCATTTCTTTTTGTTTTTCTTCTCTTGGGAGGCTGCGTGAAAATCTGTCTGAATCACAGCTTTGTACGACAGTGGCTTTCGCTTTGTTATTTTTTTTAGTACTTCTTCGCTTTACTACCGTTTTTTTGTTTCTAGCTAGTTTCCTCCCTTTGCTATCGTAATTTAAACAAATCTTTACGATTCAGAAGAGACGTAATTTTAATTCCGAAGCCTCTTAAACGAGAATAACAGACCTTGAGAATTTTATCTCGCTCGATTAAAAAGAAAACACACAAACTCGTCGACTCAGGTACGTCGTAAAAAGGCCCGTTCCTTTTTGTTCATTTTTTTAAAATAAATCTTTCCTCGTTTTAATTCGGTAAAGCATTAAAAAATAAAATGACTCGAAAGGAATAAATGTATATGAAAAAAAAAAATCAAAATAACAAATATCCAACGCAGGTCCTTTCCCACTATCGGAGTATTAAATTCGAGTCGATCGACCTTCGCTTCTTTTTCTTCTTTTTTTTTTTTAAACGTTTTTCTAAAATATTTTTCACGCAGCTATCGGCTGTGATCGAAGAGAGTCTCGAGTTAAATGAATCGTTTTAGGGTGGAGAGATTGTTTTGTTTGTTTGTTTGTTTTCTTCCCTCGGTTCAGAGCCGATTTACGAATGCAATGCCTGTGCGCTGAGGTATCGTAACAAATTATTTCGTGGAATTATCGGTAATTCATTATTCGTACAATTACACGGTACATTTAATCCGCAGAACGACGGTGTGCGACCTATCGCGGTTGCCTCTCGTCATCCTATCGCAAACTATCGCCCACTACTATATATATATTTTTGTTTTCTTTCATTTATCATTTCCTCCATCCCAATCGTCGCGGAAAGCTTCGTTTAGTTTTTGGGCTCGCGCGCGTCAATAATTTTATCCCCGCGCGTTATTCGCGGACGACACAATAACGTCTAATTCCTCTAAAACTTTTATACACCGATAGTCTCGACATCGGGCTCGCGGATTCTCGAAATGAATGACGAGACAAAACGTCGACGCGAGCTTCTACTGTTTTTTTTTTGTAATTAATATATATTTTTTTAACTCGACTCGATGATCGTATTATATGAATTTGTTGGATTACATTCGAGAGTGTGAATTTTTGCCACCTTTTTGCTCGACAGTGGATCGTCGGTGATTAGTCTAAAATAGCGGATTTTTTTTTACTTTTCCGTCTGTTTAGTTATTATTTTTTTTTTATCAACGAACATCGAATTCGGAAGAGGTAGAAGAGTAATTCGCATTAATCGTTCGATTTTTTTTTTTTGCGAACTTTGGGGATATTATACGGGGGCGGGGATTGCCGGGGCAGGGAAAGGGGACTCGAAGGGCTCCCCCGAGAAGCTCTGAGCCCCTATCACACGGCGCGCTTGGCCCTTATGGAGCTAGCACATTGGCTAAATGCGTTATTATTTCTTTTTTTTCTTTTTAACGACGATCTTGCGGCCCGATTGGTTCTCGTATTAAAAATAACCTCGGTACGCTACAGCTCTATTTAATCATCGTATGTCGCGATCTACGCGAATACTCGCTGCATATTCATTACTTTACGCGATTTATTAACGTTTTTTCTTCTTCATCGTTTCTTCGTTTCTTCATTTTTTTCTTCTTTCCGTTATTTCCACTCTAATAACCGTTAGGCTTTCACTTCGCGTCTCCTCCGTTCCCTTCGATTCCGGATAGCTTCACTCTCGCAGCCGATAAAATAACCAATTTTTTTTTCATCCTCCATCCCGCTCGAACTTTGTACAATCTTCCTCGAACGTTCTTTCGTTCAGCTTCCGCCTCGTCGTCTCTAAACTAGGTGATTTCTTCTTTTTTTTTTCGTCCGGTTGGAACTTTGTACAGCTTTTCTCTCCTCTCGTTCGCTGCTTCGTCACTAAAATATTCAATTTTTATCTTTCTTCTCCCGTTTCGGTTTTTGGAACTTTGTACAGACTCCTTTTCGTCAGTTCTATCGTCTTCGTCACTAAACTATGCAATTTTTTTTTCTTTTTTTTTTTTAAATTCCCGATGGTTCTTCGGACGCTCTTCTTCTGCACGGGTTTGTGGAGTTTCCGTGGCAACCTTAGCTGCGGCTTTCTATTCGTCACTAAGATACGCATTTTATTTTATCTTTTAATTTCTTCCAGTCGGAACTTTGTACAGATTCGCGATGTTGCACGAATCGTGGAACTAGATCGCTGGCCATTGCTTCCGATTTGTATCTTCGTCGTCGCATAAAATATGTAATTATTATTTTCTTCAGATTATTTTTTTTTGTTCCATAGATTTGCACGATACAAGTTCCGGAGTCTCGTGTCATACTCGATAATCCCCCGTTGGAAGATCGATGGGTGATCGTGAATCACATCCGGTCCCGTTATTGATCGGATCAATTTTCTTGTTTTTTTTTTTCTCTTCAGTATTGCAGAATCGTACAAAGCCTCTTGGAGGCCTCGGGCCTCGCCGTCTTCGGGACCGGTTGCGCGGGGGTTTTCTTTCTTTTTTTTTTCACGATCTAGTCAACTCTCGAAAGCCTCGACGAAGCTTCTCGTCATATTTTTTTTTTCTTCCCCATAATAAATAGGCTATCGCGAACAGCTGTTGTCAGTTGTAACAATGGAATAACGAGGAGGCTTCCTGCTTCGAATTATAAATAAATGCATTCGACGGAAACGCCGATTCGACTAGCGGGTGGTTTTCTTTTTCTCGGTACAAAGGCCGACGAACAATCGGTAAGACCTCCCACGGGGTTTTCTCAGTCTCGTGAAAATATCGTCGTCGTTGTTACGCTTATGCATTTTTTTGTACACTCCCTCATCCGAGATATTTGAACGATTCCGTTTCTTTGCGTTTCACCCCTCGGCATCGTTCTTTTTTTTCTTTCTGCTTTTAAATGATTGTTGGACGAATGATCGTTCGGTAATCGGCGTTCCGTGTCATTCCGTTTGCAGTTCTCGATGCAGCAGCTTCCACGATTTTTCTTTTCCTCACCTTTTTTTTATTTTTATTTTTTTAATTCTCAGTCTCGTCGAGGTCGCGCCTTTTGCCCTGGATGGATATTAGGTCCGAGTTTACGATCGTCATACCCGAACGTGCGTTACTTCGCGTCTTGAAGTACAAGAGGCATTATGACGTCCCTGCTGTCGCCCTGTATCGCGTCCGTTATCACTGTCGCGAGTTCGTCGTCGGCGAACGTCTTCCAGTGATCGCCGAATATCTCTTTGAGCTCCTGAAACACGCATCTCTTTTTTTAACAAAACCTTTTTTATTTTGAGAGAATTCTTTAATCGAGTACTCTTGATTATTTCATAGTGATCGCTTATTCCCCGGAAAAAAATTCCCGAACTTTTCCCTGACCACACTTCTAAGGACTTCGATTTAAAAAAATTTACTATGCAAATGTAAGTGCTTAATTATTGTATTAGTGTTTAATTCTGTTTGTTTTTCAACACTTTCTCCATTTTATTTTCAAGGCTCCCTTTTATGTACTTTTTATTTATTTACAGAAAATTCAGCGGCAAATTACGTTTTCCCTGATCAATTTTGAAATTCCCTGATTTGTGCCTGACCAAGTTTTTCCCCAGTTTTTCCTGACCGCGGCGACTATTCGCTAATTAAGAAAGCGAAAAAATGTTTTTTTTTTCTTCGAAATTCATCGCATGATTTTTTTTCGTCAAAATTTTTAATTAATATTTAGCGATCGTTGTGCGGAGACTTACCTTTCGAATGTTTTTGAATTCGTATGGCGAATCGCTGTCGCAAATAATATCGCTGTCGGCGAATTCGAATGTCTGAAGCGCTCGGCCACGAAGACGAGCCATCGCGAGTATATTTTCCTGATAATACTTGTGACCGATGTAAACGAGCTCGGAGAAACGCTTGCACTTCCAGGCGATGAGGACGAGAGGGTCAGGACTGCGAGAATGGAAAAACAATTGTCATCGATGTCGAATGATAAGCAATTTTTTTAATTTGTTATTATTATTGTTTTAATCTTACCTATCGGGCGCCGATAGGTCGAGAGTCGGTGGAACGAGTTCCTCGGCGCTGATCGAATCTATCCACGCTATGGACTGGAGGGTGTGCGTGTACCAGTTGGACATGCGAAGGAGAGCCTTGACGTTGACGCTCTCGCAGAACAGGGCTTTGAAGTGAGTCAGCGGCATGGCTGGATGCAGAATCTCAATGTCGAGAACGTTCACCGCGGCGTAAGCGTGAAGCAGGTTCAATCGGAGTGTGCAAAGTGGCCTGTCGAGGGAGAAATAAAATTAATAAAATTAATAAAATTAATAAAATTAATAAAATTAATAAAATTAATAAAATTAATAAAATTAATAAAATTAATAAAATTAATAAAATTAATAAAATTAATAAAATTAATAAAATTAATAAAATTAATAAAATTAATAAAATTAATAAAATTAATAAAATTAATAAAATTAATAAAATTAATAAAATTAATAAAATTAATAAAATTAATAAAATTAATAAAATTAATAAAATTAATAAAATTAATAAAATTATTAAAATTAATAAAATTAATAAAATTTGAGATTTTCGCCTCAAGTCTTCGACTTTTGAGCGACATTGGGAACGATCGTTACTTTTTCTGGACGAAGGACTGCCAGGCGGCGTTCGTGGTCCCCGGTAGATTCTCATTCCAGTTGTGAACGTGTATCACGAGCCTCGTCAGTTCACCGTAGCTCAGAGCACCGAGCAAGGAGTCGCTGACGTTGTCATAGTCTATCGTCAACACGGCGAGTCTGTCGAAGGAGCGCAGGGTCGGTGCGTCGAGGGTCGCGCACTCGTAATCCTCGGGATCATCCTTCACCGAGGCCAGCCCGAGGTGCGTCACGGTCCTCTCGTGATGGCTGCTGCACAGAGCCGCGACTATCTCGCCCGAGCGCGCAGCCAGATCCTCCACGCAACCGAGGGTCAGCGCTTCAACGCGTTTCGAGGTTTTTATTATTTTCACCACCGAATCAAGAATCGGGTAGACCCATCTGTAAAAAAAAAATATATATATATAATAAAACGAATTTTATCGACCCTTTAGATAAAAATATTGTCTCTTTTATCGAAATTGTATTATACATTTTTTTTTGTATCGAAAATGTATTGTACTATTTTTTATTGTATCGAAATTGTGTTATACAATTTTTTACTGTATCGTACTTTTATCGAAAGAAAATTCTGAAAAATCTGACGAATGGCGGTGCGTGCCACGAGAAATTTGTCGATCAGAGATTTTTTTTTTAATTGGTTCTTTTTCGAACAAAAAAAAATTGTTTCAAAATTTGTTACTTCCTCACCCTTCGGTCAATTCGTCGCCCTCGGGCGCGTTCGACTGCCACTCGAGGCTCGACGACGTCGGTTCCATTATCAATCTTCTCAGATTCCTGTTGCCCCTGAAGCGCTTCAGCAGTCTGTCGAATTCGGCGGTGCGTTGGGGCGTCCAGCAGCGCACCGTGGCCTCCTGGACGCTCAGGGCGAAACACTCTGCGAGATACCTCGCCCAAGGCAGACCGTCGCTGTGCTCGAACGCGAAGGTTATTTCCTTCCAGAAACTCGGATGGAACAAAGCTTGCCTCCAGTTCTTGCAGACCTGCGATTAAAATTACAAATTCGTCAATGTTTTTCATAATTTAACAGACTTTTCAATTGAATAAAAGTAATTGCAATTTTGTATAATTTTGCAATAAAAGTGATTGCATAATAAAGAATATAAAAATAAAAAAAAATGAATTCGGAATTTCTTCCTACAAATTCTCTATAGTGTGCATGGAATCAACTTTTTTTTAGGAATAGAATTTCATTTTTAGTAAACGAGTAACTTTGATAAAACGAAAATTTGTGAAATATTGCTGCAAAGAAAATTACACTGATTCGTATAATTTCCTTACTTTAGCTCGTAAAAAATCTAAATATACATATATATAGAAATCGGAAAAATCTATATGATGGGACTGTTGTTAAATTCGCCATAATGTCGATAGTATTAATGTTTTTCCTTGCGAATGCAATTTTATTTGCATTACACGAGTACTTTTGATAAATCTCCGTTACAATTATCTCGCTCATAACTTTCATATTTCAGCTCTCATCGAGTCGTAAATAAAAATCCTACGTGTATATATATATATATATATATATATATATATATATATATATATATATATATATAGATCAAAAGAATAAAAAGAATCGTAAACATTGCGATTAAACGAAAAATTTTCTTAATTACGATTTCTCTCAACAGCCAAAACTGGCCCAACAGGCTCGAGTAAACTTTGAGCACGCTCTCATTGGCGTTTCGTCCGAACATTCGTGCGTACAATTTCGCCAGTCAAACAGCAAGCGAATCAAACTATGGACTCTTCCTGCGCGCACACGCCGCCGTATATCTATATACGCCTCTGTTGACGTTCCGTCCGTGAAGCTGTTACCTGTTTTCATTTTCTAAGTATTCTCCACGCGCCCGACGCCCTGTGCGTATTCCTCTCGCGACCGCAGTCACGTCCGAGGAAACATTCGAATGTCAGCCGGACAGGCGATTAATTGAAACAATCACCGATTCCGGTCACCGAGGAGAATCGTTCGAAAAAAAAAAGGTCCCACCGACTCTTCCCAAAAGGAAAGTGGTGGGGGTAAACAAAATAAAGACGAAAAAAAAAAAAGCTATGGCTCGTCCCGTAGGTTACGAGTGAAAAGGAGAGCATATAACGTAGCTTAACCGTCGACTCACCGCAGATGCGCTCAGTCTGTCTTCGTGCGGCAGATACGAGAAAATTTCGAGCATTATAACACTCGGCAAATTGTCCCAGCAATGGCCACTGTCCTGTTGCGCCATTTCGGTATCACCGAGCCGAGAGTGAGTCGATCTCGGATAAATTCACGATACTCCTTTTCTTTGAGCCGTTGACAGGACGGTTTAACGAACAGCTGTTCCTCGTCGGTCGTCGCGTAGCTGTAGGATTTTTTCACGCTGGCGCAGCGTGGAGTGGCGGGGGGGGGGGGGGGGGCGGTGTGGGGAGGGCCACGATTAGGCAGCAGCGAATTTTATTTTATTTTTTTTTTTAATTCTTCGAGACTTCTCGTACGTTTATATTTATTTATTTTATTCTCCTCGGACTCGCGTTCCGTGTCGCCAAGCGATCGCTCTACGTTAGTTTAACAGTATATATATACATATGTACGATGTTTCATATACATATACATGTATCTATATAATGTTATTAAGCTATAGAGGCCCGTGTTTGATTTACGGCGTTCGCTAAACGAGACCCATCGACGCACCCGACGAGCTGCAACTCGACACCATCTTACAGAGACGCGACTAATGCGCGCGGGGATGTATTTTTTTTTTTATTTAGTAATTCGCAATTCTGCACGGCGTACGCGACGAGTTACAACTACTGGGCGCAATGGACAATGCAAAGAGTGATACAGAGGGAGAGCGAGAGAGAAAAAAAGAGCCCCTAGAATATAAGGCGAACCGAACGTCGTTCGCGACTGACGTTGTGTCCCCCGTGAGGCATACACACAACCGCGAGAGCCGTTCCCCCCCCCCCCCACTCTCCTCGGACCGCTCTCGCGGTGAGAAGTTCCAAGTTCAAAGCGACCCTGGCGGTCGGTGAGCGAAGCTCCGGACTCGAGCTTCCCTCGAGGGCCGCGGGATGGCGACCTTGTCGATTTCTTTTACGGTACTCGTTACCGATAATTCAATTATTAAAAGTTGTTTCGATTATCGTGAACTTTTCAATTTTCAGAGTATTAGACGATTACTTTTATGGGATTTTTTTTTTTTTTACTTTTTGCTTGTTTTAAAAAGCGAGCAACGAACCATCGACAACATCGAGGATTGAACTATAATTTTATTTTCATTGTTTCAGTATTTTTGCTCTTTTCTGATTGGGCTCTGCATTAATCCGTGCGGTGTTTCTATCGCCGAGGGTAACAGGAACATAGAGCGACGGTGTGAAACAAGCGAGTAATATGCAGAAACTCGTCTACCGCGTCAACGATTGACGAGCGCGAAGAAACACGTCAGTCCCGCGCGATAGCTGCGCGCCGACTGATCGAAGCTGCGCGCGCATCCCACTTCGACGACAAGTAAATCCTCATTGTAATGATATGCTATTATTATTTTGACTGTGATTGTTACGTTTGACGTTAGAACGAAGAATAATGTTCGACAGACGATTTCGTCAAACTAAATAGAATATCGTCAAATATTTATCTTAGACGCATGGCGTAAATTTCCATTATCGGAATTTCGTACGGGGCGTCGATCACGCGCAACTACTGTGCGTATTCAAACATGGCCGACTATAACGTTGCCACAGCTACCTGCTCGCCGTACCTGGGACACGACTACCTGCCGTTTTCCATGAAAACGATAAACTTGAGAATTACCCACGCTTTACAATTGCCGAGTACCCGATTGTATGCAACAAAGAGACTTTATTTGGCGGTCGATGTAACGCGGATTTATGTGAAACACGACCGACCGACGGCGAATCGAAAGTCAGGAGTGGGGGGGGGGGGGGGGGCGCTGCTCTCGAGGACACAAAAAGGGGCTGCGCGAATCCGAACGGCACAGTTCGCCGTTGAAACTTTAATCGCTCAACTGTGTTCTTGAATTCAAGAATAGTTATCGATAGTGAGAAAAAAAAGTCTCAAATTTTCAATTTACATCGACATATATCTTATCGCTTCGCCGTAAGTTTTAAGAAAAATATCTCATTCAGAAAAATTTAAAAACTGTTAAAAATTTCTCTCTGAAAATTCATAAAATTTATATGAACTTTAATGCATATAAGGTTTATGAAAATTCATTGACACGTGTGTAAGAATATTGCCTTAGCGATATATTAAAAACAATATTGTTTGTATAATATTTGTAATAATAACATAATTATCATATACGAATCTCTTGATTTTTAATGTAATCACCGGTAATTTTAATATACAAGTAATGCGCTCAAGATTAAATTATTAAAATTAAAATGCAGAGTATATGAATTTCGAATTTCATATACCGAGGTTGTGAATTTCATAAAATTTTTAACAGTATATTTTCTCATCGATTTAATCATTTCATTGATTCGTATTGCTTTACATCAGAGGTGGGCAAAGGTACTTAAAGTACCAAACACTTGAAATACCAAGTACTTAAAGTACATTGTACTTAAAGACCTATGTACTTTATAAGTTGTCAAGTACTCGGTATTTTAAATACTATGTACTGTAAGTACTTATAAAGTACTTACAGTAAAGTAAAGTAATTTCATATACCGAGGTTGTAAATTTCATAAAATTTTTAACAGTATATTTTCTCATCGATTTAATCATTTCATTGATTCGTATTGCTTTACATCAGAGCTGGGCAAAGGTACTTAAAGTACCAAATACTTAAAGTACATTGTACTTAAAGACCTATGTACTTTATAAGTTGTCAAGTACTCGGTATTTTAAATACTATGTACTGTAAGTACTTATAAAGTACTTACTGTAAAGTAAAGTTATTTCATATACCGAGGTTGTAAATTTCATAAAATTTTTAACAGTGTATTTTCTCATCGATTTAATCATTTCATTGATTCGTATTGCTTTACATCAGAGCTGGGCAAAGGTACTTAAAGTACCAAACACTTGAAATACCAAGTACTTAAAGTACATTGTACTTAAAGACCTATGTACTTTACAAGTTGTCAAGTACTCGGTATTTTAAATGCTATGTACTGTAAGTACTTATAAAGTACTTACAGTAAAGTAAAGTAATTTCATATACC
This sequence comes from Amblyjoppa proteus, assembly GCA_963922035.1. Lineage (NCBI taxonomy): Eukaryota > Metazoa > Arthropoda > Insecta > Hymenoptera > Ichneumonidae > Amblyjoppa > Amblyjoppa proteus. The sequence continues at coordinate 3,393,860 of OY998230.1, forward strand.
GAGGTTGTAAATTTCATAAAATTTTTAACAGTATATTTTCTCATCGATTTAATCATTTCATTGATTCGTATTGCTTTACATCAGAGCTGGGCAAAGGTACTTAAAGTACCAAACACTTGAAATACCAAGTACTTAAAGTACATTGTACTTAAAGACCTATGTACTTTACAAGTTGTCAAGTACTCGGTATTTTAAATGCTATGTACTGTAAGTACTTATAAAGTACTTACAGTAAAGTAAAGTAATTTCATATACCGAGGTTGTAAATTTCATAAAATTTTTAACAGTATATTTTCTCATCGATTTAATCATTTCATTGATTCGTATTGCTTTACATCAGAGCTGGGCAAAGGTACTTAAAGTACCAAACACTTGAAATACCAAGTACTTAAAGTACATTGTACTTAAAGACCTATGTACTTTACAAGTTGTCAAGTACTCGGTATTTTAAATGCTATGTACTGTAAGTACTTATAAAGTACTTACAGTAAAGTAAAGTAATTTCATATACCGAGGTTGTAAATTTCATAAAATTTTTAACAGTATATTTTCTCATCGATTTAATCATTTCATTGATTCGTATTGCTTTACATCAGAGGTGGGCAAAGGTACTTAAAGTACCAAACACTTGAAATACCAAGTACTTAAAGTACATTGTACTTAAAGACCTATGTACTTTAAAAGTTGTCAAGTACTCGGTATTTTGAATACTATGTACTGTAAGTACTTATAAAGTACTTACAGTAAAGTAAAATAATTTCATATACCGAGGTTGTAAATTTCATAAAATTTTTAACGGTGTATTTTCTCATCGATTTAATCATTTCATTGATTCGTATTGCTTTACATCAGAGCTGGGCAAAGGTACTTAAAGTACCAAACACTTGAAATACCAAGTACTTAGAGTACATTGTACTCAAAGACCTATGTACTTTATAAGTTGTAAAGTACTCGGTATTTTAAATACTATGTACTGTAAGTACTTATAAAGTACTATAAAAAAAAAAAAATCATATTTAGTTGGTTATCAAGAAAGGAAAAAACAATTATGATTATGAACTTGTCGATAAGTTTGTTTTTTTAATTCTCGGTAGCGACCTTTAAAAATGCTTCGATTTCATAAGGATATCGCAGATTTTTTTTTTTTTTTTTTTTTTCGTATACCGTATATTTTAGAAGTGCGGGCTGGCTCCAAGGAATTCTCGAATTATCAATTTTTATTTTAAATTTAGATGTTCCGAAGTTTAAAGCTTTTTAAATAGCCGGTAGCGACCTCTAAAAATGCATTAATTTTGGGGACTCTTCGCACATAACATTTTTATTTTATACCTCACGATAATACGGGATGGCATCCGGAAAATTCAAAAATGTTCAATTTACGGACAACCCTACCCTGAGGTCTTGGTCACGCGATATACTACATCAGAACATATCAAATGAATTGGGAAATCTACCCAATAATATTTTACTTACTTAAATTAACCATGCGTATAATCTGGACATACTTTGGCCAGTTCTGATTTTCACGTTTCACGCAATTGCGAGTACTTGAACTAATGAAAAAGAACTTTAAGTGTAGTATTTACTTTAAGTACTCCCGGTACTTTAAGTACAGTATTTAAAGTACATGTGTATCTTAAGTACTTGAAAAAAAAATAGCAGTACTTAAAGTACACCTGTACTTAAAGTCACGGAATTAAAGTACAAAATAAATACAATGTACCTTAAGTACCGTCCAGCTCTGCTTTACTTTTATTTGCATTGAAGAAAATGTTTTTTTTTTTTTGCAGAATCGACTAATCTTCCGGAAGTGACGAAAGTGTCTCGATAGTAGTTCGAATGGAAGACATCCGGGGAACGTTTACACGCCGAATTCTTCGTCGGGCGTCGAAGAGAAGAGAGCGCGACAGAAATGAAGCTATGAATCGAAGCGCCGAACCTTCTCACCGACGATCGAATATTTTGAGAGCCATAAACGATAGCTCGATGTCCGTCGTGTCGTACTCGATGGTCATCGACGATCGGGAAAATCGCGATCGAAGCTACGATAGCTTCAGCGACGGTTTCAACACAATCGGCTATTCCTTCAACGACGACAACAACAACGACGAAAAATCGTTCGACGGAAAGGCAAAAAAATCGTCGCTTTCGCACGGAGAAGAAATACCGATACTGGTCAAGATCACCGAACGGAACATCGAAGTTCCCGCTAGGATGATCGCCGAACTGAAGAGAATCGAAGTGAACGATACCTTCGATCTCGCGCGAGCTGAACGATCGTCGATCGCCGATCTCGAAGCGACGACGAAAACACCGGAGAGAAGATCGGTAAAGCCTCTCAGCACCGAGGCCGTCGTCGAGATGTGCAACAGGGTCTCTTCGGTACTCACCGATATCAGGCACGAGTCGAGAGATTCGAAAAATACCGATTTCTTCGCGATCGCCGATGTCGAAGCTATAAATCGTGGATCGTCAAGTTTCGTCGAAAATCTGCCCGAAGAATCTACCGGAGAAATCGATGAGATCGATGATTCTTCGAGAAATAAAGAAACGCCGATCATGCCGGAAACTCCGTCGAGAAGATCGGTAAATGCCTTGACCACCGAAGCCGTCGTCGAGATGTGCAACAGGGTCTCTTCGGTACTCAACGATATCAGGCACGAATCGGTCGACTCGAGAGATTCGAAAAATACCGATTTCTTAGCGATCGCCGATGTCGAAGCTATAAATCGTAGATCGTCAAGTTTCGTCGAAAATCTGCCCGAAGAATCTACCGTAGAAATGGACGAGATCGATGATTCTTCGAGAAATAAGGAAATGCCGATCATGCCGGAAACTCCGTCGAGAAGATCGGTAAATGCCTTGACCACCGAAGCCGTCGTCGAGATGTGCAACAGGGTCTCTTCGGTACTCACCGATATCAGGCACGAATCGGTCGACTCGAGAGATTCGAAAAATACCGATTTCTTAGCGATCGCCGATGTCGAAGCTATAAATCGTAGATCGTCAAGTTTCGTCGAAAATCTGCCCGAAGAATCTACCGTAGAAATGGACGAGATCGATGATTCTTCGAGAAATAAGGAAATGCCGATCATGCCGGAAACTCCGTCGAGAAGATCGGTAAATGCCTTGACCACCGAAGCCCTCGTCGAGATGTGCAACAGAGTATCTTCGGTACTCACCGATATCGGACACGAGTCGGCCGACACGAGAGACTTTCATACGGATTTTCCGACGATCGGCGAGGAGACGAATGTCCGATCGCGGCATTTCATTGACCATCGGCCGGAGCGATCGACCGGAAGAGCCGTCGATTTTTCGCCGAAGAAATCGGCAGAATCGTGGGACGATGATAAATTCCTGAAGGTCGCTCTGGGCGAAGATCGGTACGAGAGCCTCGCCGAGGAGGACTCCGTCGGTGTTAAGGCTCGTTCGGACCGCGGATCGATCGAACCGATCGCCGATCGATCGCCGCTCGAGACGCGAGTGATCGAGGCTCTGAATCTTCGGTCGCCGAAAGCGGCCTCTGTCAGAAGCTCCAACACTCTCGATCGATCTATGCGGATCTACCGCGCGCTCTTCCATCGTATAAAGAAGAAATTCCGGCCGATTTTTCGAGCCGATCGAAGGGAGCAAAGGCCGATGGAGCCGACGACTCCACCGCGGCTCGACGACAACGACAGAGTCAGGAAAATCCAGCAGACGATAATCAATCAATCGACGAGAGCCCTCGATCTCTGCACGAGCCTGAAGCAATTCACCGCGAGTACCGAGATAGTGGAATCGGAGCGTTCGTTGCTTCTGGCCAGTCTCCGGGGAAAAGCGTCGTTGGAGGAAATAAAGTCGATGACATCGGACGAGCGGGAAGTGACTTCGTCGGGAAAGGGCGAAGTGACGATAAGCGAGATGAGCCTCGATATGCGGGCTTGTCTCGAAAGCGATCAGAATGAAATCGAGTGGTTCGTCGTCGTCGTCAGCCACGGTCTGAAAGTCTGGGCGACCAGAGCCGTGAAATGCCGTCCGGAAGAAGTCCGAGTGAATTTTCCGGGCAGCGTTTCGGTGGCGAATCTCACGCCCGCTTTCAAGATCATCGTTAAGGTTTACTCGCTGAAGCTCGGAGGGGACGCATACAGCGAGGCAGACAAATACCGTACGAGCTCACTGTAAAAAAAAAAATTTGTTTGAAAATTACTGAACAATAGCGGAAGCTTTTTTTTTTTTTTTTTACAGAAAATGCTTCTGAAATTTCAAGTACGCGTGCGTTGCAATTGTTTCACAGTAAAATTAGTGGTTTCGATTGAAATTTTCGTTAATTTCAGACGAAAGAATTTTTGATCTATTAAGATTAAAAATTCTTATTGTACAATATCTCGTATTGTAATTCTTTTTGTTTAATATCTCGTATTGTAATTTTACAGTAAAAGTACATTGATGCTCGATTAGTGTAAATAACGTAAGGAAATTTTAATTTCTCGTAAATTAAATTTACAATTTTTTTTTTTTTTTTTTTTTTTTTTACAGTGAGGAGCACGAAAAGGCACTTTTGGCGATCTTCGAGTGTCTTCGGGAAAATCGATAATTCTGAGTCGTCGATCGTCAGCGGTGTCCTCAGAAGTGCCGCTACGTCGTTCGCGCTATCGGGCTTTACGGAGCTTTGTCTTCGTGATCTTTCGGTTTCGTCGCCGTGGCCGCTGACGATGATTCAGGTGGATTCGCGAATGAGCGGATCGATCGATCTAGACATCGTCTGCGGGCTTCGATTACCGAACGTTCACGAGGGTTTTGTCAATGACGGCGACGAGGCCGGCGGCCTTGCGAGCTGGAACCGACGATGGTGCGTTCTGAGAGGTCACACACTGAAGTTCTGGAACTATCCGAGGGAGGAGGAGACCAAGGAACCGCTGAAGATCATAGAGCTCGTCGATTGCGTGTCCGACGAGGTGACGACCGTCGACAGGAAGATATGCGCCAAACCGAGAACACTGCTGATCGAGACCAGGAGATCGAGGCAACCTGACGACAGAAGCAGCATCGTCGTCGAGTGCAAGTCGTCGTGCACGATCGTCAGGAATCTAATATCGTGCGACAGCGCTCGGGAGCTCGAGGAGTGGTCCGGAAAGATCAATGATGTGATCGTCGCTCTGGCGGAGTGGAACGTCATCGGGAGGAGGTCTCAGCCGTCGGAGATCTAGGATGTGTACTTTGTTCCTCGTGTCGAAGAATCTTTTGGGGAGAAAATTGACGCTTTGTACAATTTTTTGTTCATTTGTTTGCGGTGAAAAAAAAAAAACATAGAGTGGGTTCCGTTTCGACACTCTGTTCTCTATTACGACGATTGATGATGCACGATAAACTGGAAGTTTAAATGAAGAGTTATTATTTATTTACTTTTTTTTTTTATTGGGAATTGGAGTACGTTTATTCGTCTGGCTGGAAGAGCTCGAGAGCTCAAGAGCTTTTCAGTTCCTTAAATATCTTCTTATCATATTCAATAGAACTTACATATATTTTGTAATGTTTTTGATCTGTTTGTCCCAATTTCGTCACAATTTTGCTGTTACACGGATGAAAAGTTCAAGGTGGGCTTCGAAACGGACACCAAGAGAGACATGCACAAGCGCTGACCTGGGGATCGAATTCGGAGCTAATTCCAAGACGCACTCCGATGAACTCTGCCACGTCCAGTCGGCACCGACATCGCTCGTACACTGAAGTACACGCCTGCGCGAAACACCGAACAGAGACTGTATACATATCATTTCAGGCTCGTGTTGAAAATAACTTATATGTATTTCAATCGACTATGAGAGAAGAATATTTTATCCAGCAAAAATATTGGAGTTCTTTGTAACGCTCGCGAAGGGACGTTGAATACATTATGAGTTAATGACGCATACGGGAGTCAGAGGCTGTACACCCTCGTATCGCCGTCGCTCAACTTTGACGTGGGGTAATTTGCGCGTTCATCATCGAGATGCGATACTCCGACGTTATTCAATGAAAATTCATGCTGAGAATAAGCTAACGAAGGAACATATGAAAAAAAAAGAAAAACCAGCCAGTGTTTCGCAGGGAACAGCAGGAGTAGAGCTAACGCCATCGTTGACTGGTAGTTCGAGTCACTATGGACTTTTTTCAACACCATTACTATAGATTAATGAAAATTTTCATGACACTCGTTGGACAATGGCCTTATCAGAGTATCGGTTCAAGACACCGCATTCTTGCGGTGTTTATTGTTGTCGTCATCATCGCGTCCGTACCGCAGATTATAACGTTAGTGAAACATCGTGACGACTGGAGAATCATCATCGACTGCTTTGTACCATGCCTTGTCGGGATGATCTGCGCAGTGAGATTCTTTGGTATAATTATTAACTCACAGAATGTTAGTTGTATTCATTAAAATTACGATAGCACAATAATCAAGTAAATTCGATCGATGCCTGTCACTGACAAAGAGATGTTCGATATGTACAGATATTGAAGCTGTTAAATCGTATTTTGACAAACTGGCAAGTGTGGGCTCAGGATCGTGAAGTCAATGTTCTCCATGAATATGCCGAGCAGGGAGAAAAAATAACATTTCTGTATACAGGTTAATCAAGCATAGTGGTAGGTGGTTAAAAAATTGAATACCTCGTAGATTCATCGATATTGCTTACAGCGGCGACCTATTCAAGCATAATTATCTATATGACTCAACCGATAATACCAAAGATCATCGACGTCACGCTGAGGAACGGCACCGAAATCGGAAAATTTCCATATCCCGTCGAATATCATTATTTCGACGCGCAAAAATATTACTGCTATATTATGATGAATTTGTACATATCCGCGTGTGTGTTCGCGATTCCCTTAATAGGTAGTGACAGTATGTTAATAATATGCGTGCAGCACGTGTGCAGTCTTTTCGCGGCGTTGGGGTGAGTCTATCGATCGATTAATCCTCATAATGAGTCCATTGAATTTTCAACCGAAAAACTTGTAGGTACAAATTGGAACAAATCGGAAATAATCGTACGTCAGTAGAAAAACGCGAAATCCCATTTGAGTTGGAGAAAAGAAATGTCGTGGACTTAGCTTCATTAATCGACAGACACAATGATGCTATCGAGTGAAAACGACTTGGAGAATCTATTTAATAAAACTCATCGACACATTAATGATTGTCAATAAATCCACTGTTTCCAGATTCGCCAATCTCATCGACGCAACATACACATGGATTTTTTGTTTTAACATTGGAGCTGGCTTGGTTCTGATAAATACACTAGGATTTCAGGTAACAATCGCAACGAATGATGAATAAACTTTCCGACAGACGGACAAACTATTGGGTTTCTTGAAATTCAGATTCTCGTTAGAGCAGACGATCCCGAATCGACCATAAGATTCGTTGTCATGATATTGTCCCTCGAAGTCGTATTCTACACGGAGTGCTACATTTCACAAATTCTAGGGGATCACAGTGTCAACATTGGCTATTACATGTGAGTAATCCGTCGATGTGTGACGGTGTCTGAACTCATGAAAAATCTTCCGCGCAGACATAACAGCCGCTGGTACAGAGTATCACCAAGGGTTCAGAAGCTATTGCAATTGATGACGATGCGTTGTTACGTACCTTGCCAACTAACAGCCGGAAGAATTTTGACCATGTCCTTGAGGACTTTTGGACTTGTGAGGACGATCAATTTTCCGTTCACACTACATAGACATTTTATGGTATTCCATGAACTACGATCGGAACACAATTGACAGGTCACTTTTGTAATTCAGACGTTTAGGACAGCCGTGTCATACTTTGCTGTTGTCCGAAGTGTGGATGATGGACTCAACACTGCGTGACGTAAATTAAGAAGAAAGTCGGCATGAAGGACTCAGTTCGATGGCCCATTGTCCATGTGTATAATTATCATTAGATATAAAACCTTTATAAGATGATAACTGTATCACTGTACACAACTGCAACTGCAACTGCAGCTGCAACTGTGCGCAACTGTATATGCATCAGAAGTAACTTTTTACTACTACTACTACAACTACTACTACTACTAAGAAGAAAGTATTTTTTATGTGTAAGTCCGTAAAATACGTCTTTCCGAATGTATTCGCGCGATATGCAAGGATACGAGACATTAAGTGTTTTTATTGTACCGATATACAGCACGATTTCGATAATGAAGAATGGTAAGATTATTTTTGTTTAAATTAATTGCGAAAATTAATGTTTCTACATCAATCATGATCTGTACGTAATCCGTTCGAACCGTACAATTTTCAAAAACTTTTTCCAACAAGTCTAACACAGCTGGATAGGTATATGGTCGCTCTCTACAAGTCCGAGGGTTTTAGGTTCGCACCCCACCGATCGTACACAAGTGAATATAGTTTATTCTCAGATGTATTTGTTCCTGTAGACGGAGTAAATTCGTTTAATACACTCGTTGCGAAAATTGCAGTTTTACGCACGCATCGTGTACGCGAAACCTCAATTTTCACATCTTGTCAAGTCAAATTTGGTGCGACACTCGTGCGAGAAACATTTTCATAACTCTTTTCACACAATCGACAGAAATTTTTCTTTCCCTCCAGTTTCGTAAATGACTATTGTCACCAACTAAAGATGCTGATCCAACGATGGAATTAGAGCGGTGATATGTGTGTAAATAAAAAAATTGCATCTTACAGTGTTATGTAACAACATCGAACCAGGACCTGCTGCTTGCCAAAACGCACTCCGATGAGCTCGACCACGCACGTTCTGTCGGCACCAACATCGCTCGTACACTGAAGTACACGCCTGCGCGAAACACCGAACAGAACTATTACTCTCTTGTTTCGCGGTGGTGTTGAAAATAGCTTATATTTCAATCGACTATGAGAGAAGAATATTTTTCCGGCAAATGTACACGTGAGCTCGACACTTTATTACAATTGCTCGTAAGGCCCGCGATGAGACGTAGAATACGCGATGAGTCAATGACGCTCGTGGACGGCAGAAGCTATGCACCCTCGTGTCACCGTCGCTCAGCTTTGACGGGTGGTCATTTAGACGCTCATAATCGAGGTGTGAAAATTTATAGTGAGAAGAGAACATATGAAAAAGCGAGCCCGCACTTCGCAGGGACGAAGCGGAGTTGAGCTAACGCCACCGTTGACCGTAGTTCGAGTAACAATGGACTTCTTTCAACACCATTACTATAGATTGATCAAGATTTTACTGACGATTCTTGGACAATGGCCGTATCACAGCATCGGTACAAGATGCCGCATCGTTGCCGTGCCATTTTTTCTCGGCACAACCGCGTCCGTACCGCAGTTATTAGTTATTGTGAAATATCGCAATGACTGGAGAATCGTCCTCGAAAGCTTTTTGCCATGGCTTTTCGCGACAGTCTCCATAGTGAGGTTCGTTGGTATAATTTTTAACTCACAGAAGGTTAGTTGTATATTTTTTTTTTTTCAATTTAAAGTACCATAATATTGAAGTCAATCAATCGAATGGCTATCATTAATAAATATCTGTTCGATATGCGCAGATATTGAAGTTGTTAAATCGTATTGTTGCGAACTGGCAAGTGTGGTCTCAGGATCGAGAAGTTAACATTCTTCACGAATACGCTAAGGAGGGAGAAAAAATAATAATTCTTTATACAGGTTAATCAAGTGTAGTTAGTCAAGGGATGATTGAAAAAAATCGACGAATGCTTTATAGATTCATTGACATTGCTTACAGCAGCGATCTATTCGACAGTAATGATCTACGTTACTCAACCGATAATATCAAAGATCATCGATGTCGCGCTGAATAACGGTACCGAACTCGGAAAATTTCCATTTCCCGTCGACTATTATTATTTCGACGCGCAGAAATGTTACTATTACATTATGATCCATTTATGCGTATGCGCATGTGTGATTACGATGCCCTTAGTGGCCAGTGACACTATGTTGATAATGTGCGTGCAGCACGTGTGTGGTGTTTTCGCGGCTTTGGCGTGAGTCTATGATCAATTAATCCTGATAACGAGCACAATGATGTTTCAACTTAAAACTTTTAGATACAAATTAGAACAAGTGGGAAAGAATGGTGCGTCGATAGAAAAACGCGAAACTCCACTTGAGCTGGAGAAGAGAAATTTCATGGACATAGCTTCATTAATCGACAGACACAATGATGCTATCGAGTGAGACTAGCTTAAGAGAATGCATTTAGTGAAACTCATCGATTCATCAGTATCATTGATAAATCCATTGTTGCCAGATTCGCCAATCTCATCGACACGACATACACATGGATTTTTTGTTTTAACATTGGAATTGGCTTAATCCTGATCAATACACTAGGATTTCAGGTAATTATCGCAACGAATGATGCGATAATGCTCCTGATCGACAGATAAACTACCAAACTTCCGTGAAATTCAGATTCTTGTCAGAACGGACGATCCCAAAACAACAATAATATTCATTGCTATGGTGCTGACTCTCGAATTGGTATTCTACACGGAGTGCTACATTTCACAAATTTTAGAGGATCACAGTATTAATGTTGGCTATTATATGTGAGTGATCGGTCGCGGTGTGGTGGCGTGAACTTACAAAAAAAAAAATCTGCCTCGCAGCTATAACAGCCGATGGTACAAACTGTCGCCTAAGGCTCAGAGGCTCCTACAGTTGATGTCGATGCGTTGTCGGGTGCCTTGCCAACTAACAGCCGGGAGGATGTTGGTCATGTCATTGAGAACTTTTGGACTGGTGAGCGTGATCGTACTTCCATTAACACTGCACAGATATTTTATGGCATCCCATAAACTGTCATCGGAACACACATAGTTAATGGATCATTATTATATTCCAGACATTTAGGACAGCCATGTCATACTTTGCGGTTGTCCGAAATATGGATGATGAACTTAATACTGTGTGATGTAAAATAAGAAGAGAGTATTTTTTTTCTCTGGCTACGCTAAAGTGACCATATTTCAGATCGCAAGGCGGCTCGAAAGTAAACTTTTGAAGTTACAATTAGTAGTCAAAAGTTACCTTTTAAAGTTAAAAGTAGTACTTTTCCCCCATAGGAAAGAGAAGCAGCTGACAATTCGGTGGGGCGTTGCAGGTATAATAATATCCTCAATTTTAGCATAGTCGGGATAAAATGTCGTATGTCACAAGGGAGGAAGTGCATTTTTCATCTCGTGCGAATTTCTCAAATTCATCAAACTTCATACTCGATGAAAAGACGCACTTTCCTCCCTTGTGGCAATAATATACTAGTCTGTAGTAAGTATGTACGAGAAAAATATACGCCTTTTCGGATTTAGTCACGCAATATGTTGGGATACAAGACATTACATGTTTTTAGTAGATCAATGTAGCACGATCTCAATAATGAATATATATACGCTTATGAATGTCAATAATAGTAACTTAAACGTCCTTTCTACACGCACTCTTTTTAGTTTTATTTTTGTTATCAAATATTAAAAATGCCAGATGCCAGATTCAATAACTTTTTGAGGAGTCCACTTATAAATTTTCGTGAAAATCAAAGACAATTTATGCGTCTTGCATTGACACGGAGCAACAGTTTAAGGTGGGCTCTGAATCACCATTTGTAGAAAAAAAAAAAAACACCGACAGAGATATCGAATCCGGACCTACTACTTGCAAGACGCGCTTCGATCAACTCTGCCACGCGCGTCCAGTCGGCACGAACATCGCTCCTACACTGAAGTACGCCTGCGCAAAACACCTAACAGAATCAATTCCCCCTTATTTCACGGTGGTATTGAAAATAACTTATATTTCAATCGACTATGAGAGAAGAATATTTTTCCAGCAGATATACACGTGAGTCCGACCCGTCGTTAAAATTCTTTGTACGGCTCGTAGGACGGGACGTAGAATACACGATGAGTTAATGGACGCTTGCGGGTAGGTGGAAGCTATACACTCTCGTATCGCCGTCGGTCAACTTTGACGTGGGGTAATTTACACGTTCATCATCGGGATGTGATACTTTGACTTAATACAATGAGAATTCATTCTGATAAGAGAACATCAGAATATATGAAAAAAGCCAGCCGGTGTTTCGTTGGGAACAGAAGGAGTAGAGCTAACACCACCGTTGACCGTAGATCGAGTCACTATGGACTTTTTTCAACACCGTTACTATAGATTAATCAAGATTTTAATGACGCTTCTTGGACAATGGCCGAATCAGAGCTTTGGTACTAAATGGCTCACTGTTGCAACTTTATTTTTTATCGCCGGCACAGCGACCGTACCTCAGTTCATAGTTTTTGTGAAATATCGTAACGACTGGAGGATCATCCTCGAAAGCTTTGTACCATTGTTTTTCGGGATAGTCTGCGGAGTGAGATCGGCCGGTATCCTCTTTAACTCACAGAAGGTTAGTTATATCAATTCAATTCACTATACTATAATAATCGGGACAACTAATCGATGAATGTCATTCATAAATTTCTGTTCGATATGTATAGATATTTAAGTTGTTAAATCGTATTATTGCGAACTGGCAAGTGTGGGCCAAGGATCGGGAAGTTGAGATTTTTCACGAATACGCTAAGCACGGAGAAAACATAACACTTATGTACACAGGTTAATCGAGTATAGTAAGAAATGGCTAAAAAGTCGACGAATGCTTTATAGATTCATCGATATTTCTTGCAGCAACGATGTTCTCAACGGTCCTTCTTTATATCACTCAACCGATAATATCAAAGATCATCGACGTCGCCCTGAAGAACGGTACCGAACTCGTCAAATTTCCATTTCCCGTCGACTATTATTATTTCGACGCGCAGAAATATTATTATTACATTATAATGCATCTATGCGTATGCGCATGTGTGTTTACGATGCCCTTGGTGGCCAGTGACACTATGTTGATAGTATGCGTTCAGCACGTATGCGGTGTTTTCGCGGCGTTGGGGTGAGTCTATTATTATATGATCAATTAATTTTGATAATAAGCGTTTTCATGTTTCGACTTAAAACTTTAGGTACAAATTAGAAAAAATCGGGAATAATGATACGTCGGTAAAAAAACGCGAAATCCCATTTGAGCCAGATAATAGAAAAGTCGCGAATCTACCATCATTAATCGACAGACACAATGATGCCATCGAGTGAGACGATTTATAGAATGTATATTAAGTAAAACTCATCGACTCATCGAAATCATTAATAAATCCACTTTTGCCAGATACGCCAATCTCATCGACGCAACTTACACGTGGATTTTTTGTTTTAACATTGGGATTGGCTTGATTCTGATTAACACACTGGGATTTCAGGTAATAGTTTCAACGAATGACAATTAACATTTCTGATCGACGTATAAACCATCGAATCCCCTATAATTCAGATTCTTCTCAGAACAGACGATCCCGAAACGACCGTAATGTTCGTAGCTATGGTGTTCACTCTCGAAATGGTATTCTATACGGAGTGCTACATTTCCCAAATTTTAGAGGATCACAGTATTAATGTTGGTTATTATATGTGAGTAATCAGTCGCAGTGTGGTGGCGTGAATTTACAAAAAAAAAAAAAAAAATCTTCGGCGCAGCTATAACAGCCGATGGTACAGACTATCGCCCGAGGCTCAGAAACTCTTACAGTTGATGTCGATGCGTTGTCGAGTACCTTGCCAACTAACAGCCGGAAGAATGTTGATCATGTCGTTGAGAACTTTTGGACTGGTGAGCATGATCATTATTTCATTGACACTGCATAGACATTTTATGACATAACATAAACTGTCATCGGAACACATACTTAACAGATCATCTTTGTGTCCCAGACATTTAGGACGGCCATGTCGTACTTTGCGGTTGTTCGAAATATGGATGATGAACTTAATACTGTGTGACGTAAAATAAGAAGAGAGTATTTTCTATATGTAAGTACGTTAAGATATACCTTTTCGGATTTAGTCACGCATTATGTAGGGATACGAGACATTACATGTTTTTATTAGACCAATGTAGCACGATGTCAGTAATTAATAAAATAATACTTATGGTTGTTAATAATAACAACTTAAATGTCGTTTCTACGCCCACTTTTTTAGTTTTATTTTTGTTATTAAGTTTACAAATAAATTGTATGCTTGTATTTTGACGTCGCGATTACGACAAATTTAATGTTTCGTCAAGTATGGATTTATCGATAAAGGTCTAAAATGCTATTGAAACTTATCGAAAGAAGAAACTTCAAGGAAAAATGACAAAAGAGAACCACACCCATTAAAAATGTACTTTTATCACGACAAAACTCAACTATTCGACTTCCATTCATCTTATTACTATCTTTTCTTTTTTTTGTTATTACAAGTATGTAAAATTAACGCGAAAAAAAAAATTAATTTGTGCCTACCATGTGAACTTTAACATTGCGGACGGAATGGATATCGATCATCAACCCTTTCCCAGTTCCATCCATCGCTCTCTCTCTCTCTCTCTCTCTCTCTTTACATTGAAAGGACTCCCCCTCGTATGTCCGCGGTGGTATGTATATTTTTTTGCGGTCTACCACTCAGGGTTGACGCAAGGCCACGTAGCTACGATCAATACCTTTTTGAAGAGTCCACTTATAAATTTTCGTGAAAATCAACGACAATTTATGCGTTTCGCAGTGACACGGATCCACAATTTAAGGTGGTCTCCGAATCACGATTTGCAGATAAATCACCGACAGAGAAACCCTTATGGGTTTCTCTGTCGATCCGGGAATCGAACTCGGAGCTGCTGCTTGCAAGACGCGCTCCGATGAACTCGGCCACGCACGTCCAGTCGGCACGAACATCGCTCCCACACTGAAGTACGCCTGCGCAAAATACCCAATAGAACCAATTCCCCCTTATTTCACGCTGGTGTTGAAAATAACTTATATTTCAATCGACTATGAAAGAAGAATATTTCTCCAGCAGATATACACGTGAGCCCGACCCGTCATTACAATTCTTTGTACGGCTCGTGACGGGACGTAGAATACACGATGAGTTAATGACGCTTACGGCGTGCAGAAGCTGCACACCCTCGTATAGCCGTCGCTCAACTTTGACGTGGGGTAATTTACACGTTCATGATCTTGATGTGATATTTTCACGTATTTCAATGAAAATTCATTCTGAGAAGATAATATAGGAAGATATGGAAAAAGCCAGCTCGTGTTTCGTTGGAAACACGCGGAGTAGAGCTAACGCCACCGTTGACCGTAGTTCGAGTCACTATGGACTTATTTCAACACCATTACTATAGATTATTCAAAACTTTAATGACGTTTCTTGGACAATGGCCGAATCAGAGCTTCGGTACTAAGTGGCGCATTGTTGCCGTGTTATTTTTTGTCATCGGCACAATGGCCGCACCTCAGTTAGTAGTTCTTATGAAATATCGAACCGACTGGAGAATCCTCCTCGAAAGCTTTTTACCATGGCTTTTCGGGATAGTCTGCCTTGTGAGGTCCATTGGTATCCTTTTTAACTCGCAGAAGGTTAGTTGTATTATTTAAATTTACAGTACTTGTAATAATCGAGTGAATCAATCGATGCACATATCATTGACAAAGATCTGTTCGATATCCACAGATATTTAAGTTATTAAATGGTATTATGACGAACTGGCAAGTGTGGGCTAAGGATCGGGAAGTTTATGTTTTCCACGAATATGCTAAGCAGGGAGAAAACATGACAATTCTGTATACAGGTTAATCATGTATAGTAAGAGATTGTTAAAAAAAACAAAAAAAAAAAGTTGACAAATGCTTTATAGTTTCATCGATATTCCTTACAGCAACGATGTATTCAACAATCCTTCTTTATATCACTCAACCGATATTATCAAAGATCATCGACGTCGCGCTGAAGAACTGTACCAAACTCCAAGAATTTCCATTTCCCCTCGACTATTATTACTTCGATGCGCAGAAATATTATTATTACATTATAATGCATATATGCGTATGCGGATGTGTGCTTACGATGCCCTTAGTGGCCAGTGACACTATGTTGATAATTTGCGTGCAGCACGTATGTGGTGTTTTCACGGCATTGGGGTGAGTCTATATGATCAGTTAATCCCGATAATAAGCGTATTGATGTTTCAACTGAAAACTTGAGGTGCAAATTAGAACAAATGGGAGAGAATGGTACGCCAGTAGAAAAATCCAAAAGACCACTTGAGCTGGAGAAGAGAAATATCATGGACATAGCTTCATTGATCGACAGACACAATGATGCTATCGAGTGAGACTGCTTAGTGAATGCAATTAATAAAACTCATCGACTCATCGATGTTATTTAATAAACCCACTGTTCGCAGATTCGCAAATCTCATCGACGCAACTTACACATGGATTTTTTGTTTTAACATTGGCGTTGGAATGGTTCTTATCAACACACTAGGATTTCAGGTAACAGTTGCAACGAATGATAAACAATCTTCATGTTCGACGGATAAACTACAAAATTCCCTAAAATTCAGATTCTTATCAGAACAGACGATCCAGAAGCGACTACAATGCTCATTGGTATGGTCTTGACTGTCGAATTGGTATTCTACACGGAGTGCTACATTTCACAAATTTTAGAGGATCACAGTATTAATATTGGCTATCATATGTGAGTAATCTGTCGCAGTGTGGTTGGCGTAAACTCATAAAAAAAATCTTCCGGGCAGCTATAACAGCCAATGGTACAGACTACCGCCTAAGGTTCAGAAACTCGTACAGTTTATGACGATGCGTTGTCGCGTACCTTGCCAACTAACAGCCGGAAAAATATTGATCATGTCCTTGAGAACTTTTGGTCTGGTGAGAACGATAATTCTTTCGTTAACATTGCATAGACATTTTATGTGTCATCCTGTAAACTCTCATCGGAACACACAGATTGACAGATCATTTTTTACATTCAAGACATTTAGGACAGCCTTGTCATACTTTGCGGTTCTCCGAAATGTGGATGATGAACTTAATACTACGTAACATAAAGATAAGAAAATATTTTTCGTATGCGAGTAACGTGATAATATGCTTTTTTGTATTTCGTCACGCGATACGTAGGGATAGATGACATTACATGTTTTTATCAGACTGATGTAGCACGATTTCAATAATGAATAAAGATACGCCTATTATTGTTAATAATACTGTCTCAAGAGTCGTTTCTACCCGCACGTTCTTTACAGTTTTATTCTTCTTATCTAATTTAGTGTTCCGACAGATATGGATCGATTGATAAAGTTGTTAAATGCTATTGAAACTCGTGAAAAGAAGACATTACGACGAAAAGTTACCACAAAGAACCACGCCTCTGATGTTATCATTTTTAGTTTCAGGTTGAAATAGTGATCAGTTCGAAAGCAGTAGGTTACTTTTGTCACGATGAGAATAACATTTACAAACCGGAAAAACGTCAATTGCAGTCTGAAAATCTTATTTTTTCGACCGCAAGTGGCGTATTACCGTAAAATCTTCGGAAAACTAAATTCCATAGTTCTGCAAAGTCCTTCAAATACCTGCAAATAAATAAATAAATGTAATTAATTATCCAATAATGTTTTATAAGGATAGAATGGCGACGGAACGTTCAGACGATATCAGGGTAAACCAACCAATGTCTATTTTATTATTGTCACGATAAGTCAATATACAGAATAATGCGTATTTGCGTATATAATGTGAGGAATAACGAAAAATAGTTATTTAAGTAAAAAAAAAAAAATGTACAATACAGGTAGAGAGTTCAGCGGCCCGTCTTAATACAGCTCAATCATCTTTGTCGATTTTTTTCGAAAGAAATTGCAGAAAAAACAAACTAAACAAAAATTGCTTATATCGCTTCTCGCTTCGACAAATCGAAATAATAAACAAAAAAAATCTACATATATATAGTATATCACTCTCATCGAATTTCGGTAATATTTTTCGTTCACTGAATATGAAGGTATCAGCCGTTAGTGTAATTCAGTATCACTTGTATCCACTTATTTTCTTTATCTTTTTTTTTTTTCGTTTGTGCACCGTTTCAAGTTACGTAGATGTAGCATACGAAAAATCTATTATCGCTGTATATCTATATAGTTAAAGCGCGGAATCTCTAATTCATGCGGTTATCGCGACGACGCTCTTCAAACCCGGATACGAAGAATTTAAAACCACATTATTTTTTTTTACGTATTTTCATTTTCTCGAACGATTTCACGTTTTCTCGATGATTTTTTTTTTTATTTCTCACGATGACTTCCACCTCAGGACATCTTCCACGGACGAACATTCAAATTCATGAATTTCGTCGCACTTCCGATGTGAGCGCCGACTAACAGGCGCAGTTGCACGCGCAGCGACGGACGCGCTTCTCGCGGGGATGAGCGAAGGGCTCCGGAATCGAGCGCACCGATCGTGGTTGAACAACTGAAATAATCAATCTTATTATTCCTCTAATTTCCATAATCGACGAGAGGATTATTTGACACATGAAGTTAAATAAAATTTACAGTGCGGACGGTTGGAGTCGTCTTGCATTTCTTCGTGATCGACCATCATGCGAGCCTGATGATGTAGTTGCTGTTGCTGTTGCTGCTGCTGCTGTTGCTGCTGCTGCTGCTGCTGCTGCTGCTGTTGCTGCTGAGGCATTTGGTGCTCCTCCTCCTGCTGCTGGTTCTGTTCCTCCGACGCCTGGTTGTCCGAAACCTGCGCGTGAGCCTCGACGGGCACCTCCAACGTCTCGATGGGTCTCAGGGGCATCGCGAATCGAGGCACCGGGAAGCCGCGGCCTTCGACGACCTGAAACCATTTATTACGTTGTGCATCCAGACTCGATGAAGTATTCAAAATTAATTTAATCGTATCAAATTAAAATTAAAATTAATTTAATATCAAAATTAATTTAATCGTATCAAATTAAAATTAAAATTAAAATCAATTTAATATTAATTTAATATTGAAATTGATTCAATTATGCATTAAATTTAGCACTCTGTGCAGTATCGGGACGGACCTGATGAATGAAGTTCCTGACGTCGGCAGGTATGGGGAATTTCCTCTCAGCCTCCTCGCCTTGATCTTCCGGTCCGGGGAAAGGCTTGGCTTGCTGCTGCTGCTCGTCCGATTCCTGGGAGCGTTGCTCGGGGCGACCCTCGATGTTTCCGTGCTCGAGGAGGTTCCTCACTTCGATGGGGAGCGGGAACGGATCGGCCATGTGTCGAATGCCCTCGGGGAAGGGTTTGAACTCCTGCACTTGCTGTGAGTTTATTGTACCGATGATTAATCCGCCATTCATTACAATTAATTTTTTTTATTAAAATGTTTTATTTATTTATTTCTTACCTCTCGTCGAGCGCCTTCGGGAACAGGGCTCTGAACCGGTCGCGCCTCACCGGTTATGTGCTGGATGATGTTCTTAATTTCCAATGGTACTTGCTGAATGATTCTTCGGATCTCGATCGGAATACCCTGGAAGGGGAAATTGGGCCTCTCCGGAGCCTCCTGAGACTCGGCGGGCTGTCTCTGTTCTACTCGTGGCGGAATCATCATCGAAGGCACGGCTCTCTGCTCGTGAATCTGCTGCTGCTGCTGCTGAGCTTCCTGGGCGGCCTGAGGCGGCGGAGGGGGTGGCATCATTTCCTGGGTGTGCTGCTCCTGGGGATACATGATCGAGGGACGGTCCGCGTGGGCGAACATCATCGGGATGTGCTGCTGTTGCTGTTGCTGCTGGTGCTGGTGCTGCTGCTGCTGCTGATTTTCGCGCATGAATTGCTCCTGCTCCGCGGGTGGCTTCATGCCGCGTATCGGGTCGATCGGCAGGTGACGAAGCTCGATCGGAATCTGACGCATCTCAATCTGTTCGGTTCGGAGAGACCGCCAATCAGTTAAAGTTTTAGAACTCTCGGATTAGAATTTTAGAATTCCAAACAATCAAAATTCCAGAGAATCAGAATTCCAGAGAATCAGAATTCCAGAGAATCAGAATTCTAGAGAATCAGAATTCTAGAGAATCAGAATTCTAGAGAATCAGAATTCCTGAATTCTAGGATTAGAATTTAGCAATTCTAGAATTGGAATTTAGGAATTCCACAATTAAAATGTTAGGCTTCTAAAATGAGAATTTCAGTGTTCTTGAATTGAATAGACCAGGAAAACACACCGGTTGGGGTCTCATCATATGGGGCTGGTGCATCATTCGCGGAGGTGGTCCCATCTCCATCGACACCTGGGGAAGATTGCGAAGGAAGGCAGCGTTGAACGGAGAGTTGATGCCTCGCGGATCGACGGGCATCGGGATTCGCTGGGTCTCGGGTACTTGGAACTGGTTGTGAATCTGGTAGCGATTGTAACCACCGTCCTGTGGCTGAAGAGGAATCTGCACGGTTCCCAGTGGAACGATTATCGGCGTCAGCATCTCTTGCTCCTGTTGTCTTTGTGGAGGAAAAAAGAAAGCAAAGAATGAACATCAAAGTCGACCGTAAGTTTTCCTATGAGCGATTCGAAGGAAACTTACTCTTGACGAGGATCGCCAGACTCGCAGAGAATAGCCACGCGCTCTCCGCTGAGCCTCTGTATACGCTGACGATCGGTGCTGTTACTCTCCAGCGTGTTGTCGTTCGCACCGTCCATAACTTCGTCGGATCGGCGACGCTCGACGACGCAAGACACCAAATTGCGCGCCTGTTGCAAAAGGCTCTGCAATTAACAATCAATGGAATAACAATTAATACAATATTATATAATATAATTAAGGCGAGGTGAAACATTTACCATGTGACATATGAGTGCAAGATAGTTGCATTTTTCGAATCAATATAGTGTAAAAATTGATGACATTTGGGGGAAAAAGCGAAGTATCACAGGACGCGGCATTGAATTCTACATCCGCTAATACTTTGCTTTTTCGCGAAATGTCCACAATCTCCGAATGCCATTCATCGCAGTTTTCGTTACCGACTGAGTCAATCATTAATCACAATCAATCATTAATATAATAATAATACTATATAATATAACAACAATTTCTTCGCAGAGTATAACTATAAAAAATTCGCGCGATTGGTTACCCCGGCAAGATCGTCGAGGTCCAACTGAAGCGGAAGTTTAATGTGAACCGGTGGAAACTCTTCGTCGTCGTAGTCGTCATCGGAGTCGTTCTGATCGCCGCTGTCGTTGTCAGACTTGCCGGCATCG
The DNA here is from genome assembly GCA_963922035.1 of Amblyjoppa proteus. NCBI lineage: Eukaryota > Metazoa > Arthropoda > Insecta > Hymenoptera > Ichneumonidae > Amblyjoppa > Amblyjoppa proteus. The sequence continues at coordinate 3,415,078 of OY998230.1, forward strand.
TCGTCCTTCTGGAGTTTGATGTCCTTCGTGTCGGCATCGACGTCATCCTTGTCGGTCGTCGACGACGTTTCCGCGAGACTCTGAAGATTATCCTTAGCGACCTCGCGATCCTGCAAACAAAAAAGGTGAAAATTAAAAAAAAAAAAAAAAAAAATAAGTTACAGCGTAATTCGATTCGACCGCGAGGTGAAAGCAGCGTTTCTTTCCCGCTCGGTCTCGGATAGATGCGAAAAGGTTAATAAATAAGTAAAAAAAAAAAAAAAAAAGAAAGAACGTGTTGTACAGTTTCGCACAGGGCTTGTTTTATGGTACGGTGAGAGTTTCAACGCTTCCGCGACGGTCTCTTAAGATCCATAAATACATCGGAAGCACGGTATAGGGAGGATCGAAGGTGGAAGAAATTGCGAGTCGAATCGTCGAAGGAAAAGCGACGATTTTTCTATGATTGGACGGGGAAGAGCTCGGCGTCGGTGGGACTCGGTTGGGCAATTAATCATCGGGATGCGCCACGCTCGGTCGCATTCGATTTCCATCGTTCGGCTGCAGAACTTGCGGCCCCGGGTCGAGGACTGTAATCTACCGAGAGACTCGGAGAGTTCACTTTCACCCGTGGAAGGCACAGGCTTGTATTACGAGCGAGCGAGGCGATAGCTTCTCGACTGGGACCGACGGTCGTGTCGAGGATGGGCGAGCGCGCTGACACGACCAGGAAACACATTCAATGTAAGTCGGTCGTCTTCCCTGTCAGTGTCGCTCGCACGGCAATGTTGAAAGATAGATTAGGGGTAAAGTACGTTTGATTCGAAATCGGACGGTCTTAAGAGCGCTCGGAAACGATTTTGCGCTCGAGTGAAAGGCTCGACTGGCACGGGCTGGGTATAAATATTCGTTGATGGAGCTGCAAGCTGCATTGGCCAATGTATTAGCCAATATATTGGGCAACATAGTCGACATATTAACAGATATCGATTAGTCAATATATTGGGCTGTATAATAATGACGATTTCGACCAATATATTAGCTGATATATTCGCTGTATAATAATGACGATTTTGGCCAATGTATTCGCTGATATATTGGCTGTGTAATAATCACGATTTTTTGCCAATCGATTAGTCAATATGTTGGCTGCATAATAATTACGATTTTGGCCAATCGATTAGTCAATATATTGACTGTATAATAAACACGATATTAGCCAATATATTAGTTGATATATTAGCTGTATAATAGTGACGATTTTTGCCAATCGATTAGTCAATACATTGACAGTATAATAAAGACGATATTAGCAAATATATCAGTCGAGATATTGGCTAAGTAAACATGACTGTATTTGGCCAATATATCGGTCGACATATCAACGGCGGTCTCTTCTGTATATATTTATTTTCTATACTTGGTCTTCGGGGCTAACGAGTGCCTTATCGAAATCTCAAATCGGCTGCGCTCGGCTCGACGATTGACCAATAAACGGCACAGTGCCAGTGATTCATCGGCCAGGCAGCTCCCTCTTCGTCGTCGGGAGATCGAAGGCGAAAAAAAAAAATCAAATAAAATAAATAAACATGCAGAGGCGAGAATAGGCACGAGAGTCTCTTGCAAAGCTTGGGAGATCGAAGTTGCGAAGTTAATTGCGTCAGCTCGCCACTTTTGCAGTTACCGGCTTTGGCCTGGCCACTGGCAAGGCTCGCACTAGTGCCCCGGACGGGTAACGACCATTAGTACACACCGCGAACCGCGTTTGTGACAACTTTCTACTTCCCGCTTGACTGGCAATAGCACTCGCGAGTTTCGAGCAAAACTCTCCGCAATGCGCAATCCCCCCCTTCGTCCTTTTCGTCCCTCTCTCGCCGCGCTGTTGAATCGCCAACATACACTTTGCTTGAATATTATATTTTCTCTGAAAATACGTAGCGAGCGTTCGGGCTCGTTGATCGGTCATTATACGCCAGTGCAGCCAGTTGAGCGACGGCGAACTAGCAACCGACTTTTACAATCGTTATAGCTGGCACGCCATTGGAAAGTTGCAGTTGGAAAATTATTATTAAAAAAAATAATAAAATGAGCCTCGTTGCATAGAAACTTTCCAACTGAAGAGACGAGGATTTGGCACCTGCGAAGAGAAAAAATAAAATTAGCTATCTGCGTATACAATTTATCGAACTGCGGATAGTTTAACGATTAGGGTTTTTGTTGCGAACTGACCTAAATGGGAAGTTTTTTTTTTTTGTTGACTGTTTTGGGGGTTTTTTTTTTGTATGAGATATTGTGGATTGGCAGTAAAATAAGTGGAGAATTCATGATCGGCGTGAGAAAGGAGATCGGATGCCTCGAGACGCTGAGCCGATGTTTTTTTTTCGAAAGGTTTGGAGAAAACTGACGATTTTCGGGATTATCGAACGACGACTTTCACTGCTTTCCAATGGAGTTACGAAAAATTCGAGGTGCCTATGCCTAGGTGTGTTCTACGGGGGGGAAAAAAAATACACAAGATACGATCTTTTCCGGAATTTTGGAACCGTTTTTTCGAGTCGTTACAGACGAACGAAGAAATTCTAAAAAAATGTCATATAATGGCCAAAAATGGCAACAAAAAAATCGAAAAATCGAAACTGTCCAAAAAATGTATTCGACCGCATATCTCTATGTAATTTTTCGCGCTGAGAATGAATCCGACGTCAGTTTCGACTTAAAGTCGAGTGACACGGCCAAAAAATAAAAAATAAAAAATGCATCGTTTATTTCGTTGCGTTTCGTGACATGGATTTTTTTTTTTTTTTGATAAGCTATCGACGCCCGTACATGCGATGCTCGAGGAAGATGCAGTCTCGGTACACCATAGAGTTCGCGTTAGCGGGAGGGGGCGGGGAGGTCTCTCAGGTAACAATACAGTTAATCGCCAAAGAGAAAATCCTTTCAGAGAGCGTTCACCTCTCGGCTGTGCGCGGTCGTGGCTGTAGCCGAGTCGTGCAACGGGGCAACCCACTTTCCGCTGTGGTTTATACCTCTCTGCCTTTTCACCGACGCTCGCTCGTCCCCCCAACCGTGCGGGGAAGAAAAACAATAAAAAAAAAAAAAAAAAAAAAAGATCGTTGCTCTCGAGGATGTTCCTTCCAGCGCCTGCCGTGGGGGGCCCCAACTTACTCTGTCACAGAGGGGGCGGAGGCGCTGAACTCTAGCATTATAATACTTCGAAACTCGCTCGGCCATGTACTTTACTGTTGAACCATATTCTTCGCTTCTTCGTGCGGCTAACAAACACTGTTCTGAATCGAAAATTGAAGCCAGCACCGTGCGGTATGAAACAACATATTGGCCAATATATTAACCAATATGTCAACCAATATGTTAACCAATATATTAACCAACATGTTAACCAATATATTAACCAATATGTTAACCAATACATTAAACAATATGTTAACCAACATGTTAACCAATATGTTAACCAATATATTAACCAACATGTTAACCAATATATTAACCAATATATTAACCAATATGTTAACCAATATGTTAACCAATACATTAAACAATATGTTAATCAACATGTTAACCAATATGTTAACCAAAATGTTAACCAATATATTAACCAATATATTAGGCAATATATTAACCAATATATTAGGCAATATATTAACCAATATATTAACCAAAATGTTAACCAATATATTAACCAATATATTAACCAATATATTAACCAATATGTTAACCCATATGTTAATCAATATGCTAACCAATACATTAACCAATGTATTGACAATACTTCTGCAGTACCAGTTATCTCAATATTATTGAAAAAAAAATGTTGCATTCGAACCGCAAGAGAAGCGGACAATGGTAAACGAGCACGTTCGAATACCCGATACTCCACTTCCGGTCTGCCGTTACGCACAGGTTGTAGAAAGTAAGATCGACTTACGAGGACGCGAACGCGTTACGAATATTCGCACCGTAGAAAGAAACGCGAAGTGGGCACCGTATTCTCGTTGTTTTGCACGAAGCTACTTGGAAATTCAAATAGGCCTCTGGGCTCCTCTGGCTCTATGCCAATTGCTGCGCATTAGCATGTTGCGTGTTTTTTTTTTTTTTCGTACCTGAACGAGCGCCTCCGGCTGTAGATGCTTGATGAATTCATTCTTGGACTGCTGAAGATTCAACTGCGCCTGCATCGCTGCTATGGACTCCGGGGTGCAGGAGGCCCGAGCCTGAAGCCAGGCCGAGGCGAGAATGAAACTTCCGATTATTACCGATATCGCGATCATGGTCGTAGCGATTATTCTCGCTATCTGGACCGCCGTGCTCTTCATCGGTGGCCTCGTGTATGCCTGAAAAAAAAAAAGGAAAAAAATGAAAGTTACTTTGAACGCCAGTAAAATGCTGGTTGCTCAGTTAATAGTTTAAATCACTTTGGTAACTAGTAAATTGGCTCTTATATAAACCAGTGTATTAGCCTAAATATTAACCAATATATTAACCAATATAATAGTCAATATAATAATCAATATAATAGTCAATATAATAGTCAATATAATAGTCAATATAATAGTCAATATAATAGTCAATATAATAGTCAATATAATAACCAATATAATAGTCGATATAATAGTCAATATAATAGTCAATATAATAACCAATATAATAGTCGATATAATAACCAATTATTAGCCAATATATAGATTAATATGATGACCAATATTTAAGCCAACATATTGGCCGATATTTCAGGCGACATATTGACCAATATATCAATATATTGACCAACAAGTGAGGTAATGTATTGGCCAATGTATGCAGGCCCTGAAAGTCGAATTGCCGGGTTCGCGAGAGGACGCCATTTTGGTGCTCAGTTAATAGTTTAAACCACTTTGTTAACTAGTAAATTGGCTCTTACATAAACCAGTATATTAGCCTAAATATTAGCCAATATATTAACCAATATAATAGTCAATACAATAACCAATTATTAGCCAATATATAGGTTAATATGATAACCAATATTTGAGCCAACATATTGGCCGATATTTCAGGCGACACATTGACCAATATATCAATATATTAACCAACAAATGAGGTAATTTATTGGCCGATATTTCAGGCGACACATTGACCAATATATCAATATATTAACCAACAAGTGAGGTAATGTATTGGCCAATGTATGCAGGCTCTGAAAGTCGAATTGCCGGTTTGGCGAGAGGACGCCAATTTAATGCTCTGGAACAATGTTAAGCCACCGATTATAAATCGAATCGGTCGCGTTGGGAAAAACAATGTAGAGAAGATTATTATTATTATCCCGTAGGCGAGAGTTTGCAAGAAAGCGGGCGCGAGGTGAAAGTCGTAGATCATTTTCCATCAGCGAGGTACTAAAACGTTTTTTTTTTTTTTTTTTTTTTTTTTCTTTTCTTCATTCGCACTTTACACGCTGCGCGCTCGTAGGAGAGCTCGATCGATCTGCAGACAGTCTCACGACGATGATTCAACGCGTGAGATTCCTAATGCTCGACGGGCATTATTGTCGACAAAACAGGCTCGAGGAATTGCGCAACTGGACGGTGATAAAATATACCGCCTAAAAGGCATAGTCATGCAGGCCATGACTGCGGGTCGTTTTGCGAAATTGAAATTCAATTTTAAAAGCCCGATTAGTTGAAAAATTCGAAATAAGTGAATTTTTTTAATTCAATTATATTTATATATTTTTAATAAATTTTTGTTGATATTTGAATTCATTTGAAAAGGTTGAATTTAGGATTATATTAAAAAAAAAAAAAAAAAGTTTACTCATCGAAGCATGGAAAACTATTGGGATAATTTTATTCTGCACAGAAATCTTTCGTCACTCATGAAAAATAATATTGAAAATAATAATTTCAATTCTTAGAAAGTTTTTGAGTGATTTAATCGAATTGTCGTTTACGTTTGTTGAAAAGATCTTTTCAAAACGTTTGGAAACAGAAAAAGTTTAATGAATTTTGAGTGCACGGTTAAAGGTATTCGTCGTTCCACCTTTTCCTTCTCTGGCGTCCTTCGTTATGATATTCACATATCTGTAATTAAGACCGCGCGAGGATTGTGTCATCGATTGCCATAATGCTTGCATCGGAGATTAAAAAAAAAAAAAAAAAAAAAAAAAAAAAAAAAAAAAAAAAAAAAATGGACATTTGTAGATATTCCGACAGCCGGCGCGAAGGAGTTACCACAATGATAAACTGCTCGCGTTGGTGCGCGTCGGTGCCAGCTTCACGCTTGGTACCCAACCGAGTCGAGGCCTTTGTCGTCATATATTCGTCGACGTCGTCGTTGTCCGGCGACTTCCTTCTTCTTCCCCTCTTGGCCCACGGCGATTGCACATATTTCAATCCGGTTATCGATTCAAATTTTCCCGGCTAAAGATAGTTCGCGCGTGATTTTTTTTTTTTTTTTTTGTGCCAAGGTAATGACTTAGGTTCGAGTTTTACGACGTTAGTTTGCGCCTGAGATTGCTGTTGATATCGAATTTCAGATTGAAGTGTGTCCGAAACGTCCTTGCGTGCTTAAGATCTAAACTTAGTTTGATTTTAAGTCTGATTTTAAGTCTGATTTTAAGTCTGATTTTAAGTCTGATTTTAAGTCTGATTTTAAGTCTGATTTTAAGTCTGATTTTGAGTCTGATTTTGAGTCTGATCTTGAGTCTGATCTTGAGTCTGATCTTGAGTCTGATCTTGAGTCTGATCTTGAGTCTGATCTTGAGTCTGATCTTGAGTCTGATCTTGAGTCTGATCTTGAGTCTGATCTTGAGTCTGATCTTGAGTCTGATCTTGAGTCTGATCTTGAGTCTGATCTTGAGTCTGATCTTGAGTCTGATCTTGAGTCTGATCTTGAGTCTGATCTTGAGTCTGATCTTGAGTCTGATCTTGAGTCTGATCTTGAGTCTGATCTTGAGTCTGATCTTGAGTCTGATCTTGAGTCTGATCTTGAGTCTGATCTTGAGTCTGATCTTGAGTCTGATCTTGAGTCTGATCTTGAGTCTGATCTTGAGTCTGATCTTGAGTCTGATCTCAACTTTGATCTCAACTTTGATCTCAACTTTGATCTCAACTTTGATCTCAACTTTGATCTCAACTTTGATCTCAACTTTGATCTCAACTTTGATCTCAACTTTGATCTCAACTTTGATCTCAACTTTGATCTCAACTTTGATCTCAACTTTGATCTCAACTTTGATCTCAACTTTGATCTCAACTTTGATCTCAACTTTGATCTCAACTTTGATCTCAACTTTGATCTCAACTTTGATCTCAACTTTGATCTCAACTTTGATCTCAACTTTGATCTCAACTTTGATCTCAACTTTGATCTCAACTTTGATCTCAACTTTGATCTCAACTTTGATCTCAACTTTGATCTCAACTTTGATCTCAACTTTGATCTCAACTTTGATCTCAACTTTGATCTCAACTTTGATCTCAACTTTGATCTCAACTTTGATCTCAACTTTGATCTCAACTTTGATCTCAACTTTAACTCTGATACTACCTTTGAACTTAAGTCTGAACGCAAATTTGATTGTAGTTTGATCTTAAGTTCGAACTAACGTCTTGAAATTCGACCGTCAGACTTTTTTGCAATATTCAAAATTTCACGTCTTTTTTGTTAAGCTATCCAAATAATTTATTTCGAGCAATCAGTCACCGATCGTCCATTGATAACCTCCGAGGCCGTCGAGACGACGCGAAACACTTGCCGACTCAGTCGGTAACAAAAACTGTAATCAAGTTTTTCTCGAGACCCGAGTATTCTTTGAAAAACGAAAATTGTCAGTTCCTTATTCTAACAGTTGCTCAGACACTGGCAAGCTTTATTCAGACGTAAAACCCTGTCAACATTGAAAAAAGTCGTTTGCAGTTTTCCGTTATCGACCGAGCGGGAGTTTCCGCCACACGTTCTCGATTAATAGAATACAATATTCGTGGAACAAACGCGCATTTTTTAGCTTGCAAGTGAAAACGACACTCGTCCTACATCGGGAGGGGGGGGGGGGGAATGAATTTTTATACGCTCCGTAGATCTCGGTTTATTGAAACACGAGATTTCTGAGGTCTCACGCGATCGATGGTAATTTCCAGTCATTCGATATACAGTTTTTCTCTGCTGCGCTCGGAGCTCTTTTAAGCACCTTGGGAATAAAAAAAAAAAGTAAAGAAAAAATCTCCACAATCGAGTCACAGTTTTAATATAGTGACTCCCACTGAACGAGTTCCCGCGCCTTCCCCATTCCCAGTGCGAGCTGTTGTAACTGTTTTCTGACCCTCCTCCTATCTCGGCCCGATCACACGGGACTGCGCAGTGATGGCCACTATAATTCACTGGAAACTAGATCCCCCGATTATCCTTGCTTCGACATTGAGAAAGAAAGGGGCAGAGCGCCTGCCTCGAGAAGATTTATAGGCTTATGCACAAGAGCGATGACGTCACATCGAACTGGGCGCTCCTTATACATTCTTCTGTGTTTATTTTTTTTTTGTTTATTTTCTTTTGGTTTCTTTATTTCGATAGCGGAGGAGAAAGAATTAAGGCCATGTGGGACAAATTCAGTCGGTAGCAGAAACTATAATGCGTTCTTTTTTTGTTCTTTTTGGCTCTTCATTTAACAGTTGCGCAGACGCGGACCTCCTTTTTTTCGCGTAGAAGTTGAGGACAATTGAGAAAAGTGGATTACGGTTTTTCGTTACCGACTGTGTTAGAGCGAAGTTATTATTATATTTATGAAAAGTTATCGAAGTTATTATTATATTTAAGTTCGAAGTTATTATTATATTTAAGTTCGAAGTTATTATTATACTTATGAAAATTACTCTTTACGGACTCAAAAAAAAAAAAAACGATGCCGATGATAATTGAAGGGCGTTGTTTTACCGGAACACTTTGTTGCACGATGATCTTCATTTGCGGCAATCGTGATTTTTTTCTTCGATTTTTTTAGTGTAAATAAATAAGTGAATGAACAGCACTTGAGCTGCGAATAGTAAAATTATCCGGTGGTCTCGGGAATTAATGGAGAGAAGAGGAAACACACGGAGTGCGTAAGACCAAAGATTTTCTATTCTTCGGTCGGCGATTATACCGACGAGTAGACCAGCCACTTAATTGTGTCGCAGTCCGAGGGAAATTAATTGCGGTCTTTCGTTATTTAACTACGACGACTGGTGGAGGCGCACAATGGAATTATAGCCGACGGCCGAGGAGGCGCAGCGGTCACGCGGTCGACCGAGGAAAACTCCGTAGACAATCGCGTCAGAGGTATTGTTATGATAAATATGTAATAAGACATAGCGGTTGTAACGCACGTTTTTATGTACTCCTTTGCCGGACTCTCCTTTTAAGACGCCGGCTGATGCCTTGTTCTTACTTTCTTCTGATTTTATGTTTTCTACAACTGTTCAAGAGAATTTCAAGTCCAATGGAGCGCTTACTGTGTACACTGTTAAGGTACAGTGAATGTGTGTAAAAAAAAAAAGAGCTAATTTTAATCGCCAGGAGTGCTATTATATCGAAAACAAATCCACTTGTCGGCGCCATGTTTGCCCAAAGTGATGTTAGCTTCGACCAATATATAGACTAGCAGACCAAGTATGTAGTGGCCAAAAGTTTCGTCGGAGCACGATGAATGTGTATAAAAAAAAGTGCCAATTTTTACCGCCAGGATGCTATTATATCGAAAACAGATCACTTGTCGGCGCCATGTTTGCCCAAAGTGAGGTTCGTTTCGACCAATATATAGAACTACAGAGCAAGTATATAGTGGTCAAAGTTTCGCCGAACGACGATGAACGTGTGTAAAAAAAGAGCCAATTTTTACCGCCAGGAGGCCACTATATCGAAAACAAATCGTCCACTTGTCGACGCCATGTTTGCCCAAAGTGAGGTTCGTTTCGACCAATATATATATATATAGAACAGCGAAGCAAGTATATAGTGGTCAAAGTTTCGTCGGCGGACTATGAATGTGTGTAACAAAAAAAGTGCCACCTTCGACCGCTAGAGGCGCTGTTTTGTTGAAAAAAAAAATAAACGATCGTCCACTTGTCGGCGCCATGTTTGCCCAAAGTGAGGTTAGGTTCGCGCGAACGATGTTTACAAAACGCCATGGACCATGAAATTGAAGACTTTCTCACGGAATTCTTAGCGATTCGCGTATCAAAGAATCTGGGAAAGCTGCAAACACGCGATGTTCAAGATTGCCAATTTATTATTATTTTCCTTCAATTTAGTTTTATTTTTATTTTTATTTTTTTTTTTCTCAACCACAGAATGGAAGTCGCGGGAGCGCGGGAAGCTGCGCGAGCACGATTCGCAATGACCTCGATGTGGATGGACGACGTCGACGACGACGAGGAGGAGTGTAACAGCGAAACATGTATATACGCGAAGGAAGGCTTAGGTGAGAGGCCTCGGCGAGCTGAGGGATAGTAGGCCATCGGTGGCCGCTCGCACGCAGCCTGTTGCTGCTTTTGCCGCGCCACAACAGAACAACAACTCGCATACACACAAATTGATCTGTTGCCAAGCGGAATTCGCCGAGAACGATATAGCACGTTTTGTAATGAAAAAATATTTCGCTGGTGGATTACAAAAAAAAAAAAAAACCCCCAATAAAAAAACATCAAGTACCCGTTCTTAATGGCCAGCATTCCTGCACGTTTATTTTTAAGTTACGCAATACGAGAGGAGATACGGCTCGGTCATTCCCGTTCTTCGAGGGCCCGAGTCGGTGCGAGGCCTCGCTATAATGCATACTTTGTTTATTTACCTTTTCGAACGCTTCAAGAATTCTTGGAATGAACGAAAAGCTAAGCAAACACCAATACCGAGAACAACGGCCCGGCCGTCTCTCGCCAAAGCGTTTGCCCGCGTCGAACAGATCGTGCATTTATTTTTTATTAAAGATTTTCTCTTTAAAAACTAAAAAATAAAATGTATTATTTCTCTTTTTCTGAGATATAACTGGCAGTCGTGGGGAACGAGAAGCAATCGAAGAAAATGTCCGTTGCGCAACTGTGAAAACAATTGCGTGACAAAAATTTTGATTCCCATATACTGTTTATCTTCTCGAGACATCGCCAGCGGATCTCCTCTAGCAACAGCCCGGGGCGTCGAAGTCGCCGGCGACTCCGACGCTCGGGTCTTATCCGAGTCAACGTCCCTCGTCTGTTTACCTCTCCGATACGTCGAAAACATCGCATTCATCTTTTTTCAACTTGCTCGAATAATTTTGTTCCCATTAAAAAAAAAAAAAAAAATTGTATCGAGATTTTTTTTAGGTCATTTTAATAGCCAACCCGTATTTTGGGCGTCACGCGAGCCGGCCCGAACTGTCGGGTGCCCGGTCTGGTGCGTCATCCGGCTCAAACGAGTTATGGCAATGGCTTCGAAGAATAGCGTCGAAAAAAAAATGAATTGAAAAAATAAAATAAAAATCTCAAGTCTCTTAAATTTTTCGGTCAAGAGAGTTCAATTGTCTACAACATTGCACGGTTGCGATTCTTAAGGAAAAACAAAAAGAAAATAAGAAAAAAACAAGTAACCGTTGCGGTACCCGGTAGCACCGAAGTTTCTAGAGAACCGGGCACCGAGCTGCGGCCACGACAAAGTCGAGGCGATAGAAAGTTGCCGCCCGGATGTCGAACGAACAAAGCCGACGACTAAACATCGACGAGGGAAAAAAAAAGAAAAAAAAAAACGAGTATCCTGGCGGAAGTGAACGGCCAATGCCGGATAGGGACAATCACAGAAATGAAAACCATTCGTTTGTATCGTTTCCTGCCGAGTGAAATTGTTGCGCAATCCTGGCGTCCCTAAAGGGATGTTACACAAGTTTTTTTTTTTCACCCCTTCCGCATAATACGTAAGTACTTACGAAGTGGACGGTTGTTTGTCATTTTTCGTATCGGATCTATCGATACTCGTTTCATTCACAACTTTTCCCATTCGAACGGCTAATTCTCGTAAGCTTTCAATGTTTTTTTTGTCGTTTTTCAATTACGCACTTTCGACGGTCGAAAGTTTGCGATTGATCGATCATTTTTTTACAGTACTACCAACTATCATTTTAAATGTAATTGAAAAATTGAAAAATTGAAAAATTGAAAAATTGAAAAATTGAAAAATTGAAAAATTGAAAAATTGAAAAATTGAAAAATTGAAAAATTGAAAAATTGAAAAATTGAAAAATTGAAAAATTGAAAAATTGAAAAATTGAAAAATTGAAAAATTGAAAAATTGAAAAATTGAAAAATTGAAAAATTGAAAAATTGAAAAATTGAAAAATTGAAAAATTGAAAAATTGAAAAATTGAAAAATTGAAAAATTGAAAAATTGAAAAATTGAAAAATTGAAAAATTGAAAAATTGAAAAATTGAAAAATTGAAAAATTGAAAAATTGAAAAATTGAAAAATTGAAAAATTGAAAAATTGAAAAATTGAAAAATTGAAAAATTGAAAAATTGAAAAATTGAAAAATTGAAAAATTGAAAAATTGAAAAATTGAAAAATTGAAAAATTGAAAAATTGAAAAATTGAAAAATTGAAAAATTGAAAAATTGAAAAATTGAAAAATTGAAAAATTGAAAAATTGAAAAATTGAAAAATTGAAAAATTGAAAAATTGAAAAATTGAAAAATTGAAAAATTGAAAAATTGAAAAATTGAAAAATTGAAAAATTGAAAAATTAAAAAATTTCTTGGGTCTTACCGGCGGTGACTCGGAGGCGGAATATACCTCGCTGGGGGCATAGTGGCTATGAACGGGCTGAAGTTTTTCCGAGCCCACGGCGACGGTCGCCAGCGAGTCGAGTTGATCCTTTTCCATCGTCAGTTTTTTTCGTTTTCCCGTCGGGATCCCGAGAGAAGTTTTCCGTGTCTCTCCTCGCGTCAATGTAACGAGGGACTACCGGGCCTCGAGAGTGCAGGAACTTTCGAGTCCTCGTTCGACGTTTGAGGCGTGAAATTTAACGAAAAAAAAATAAAATAAAATAAAATAAAAACAAAAACAATATAGCCGCAAAAACTTCTATGCCGGTTCACGCAGGACGAATATATCTTAGTTTGCCGTAGCACTACCGACGTTGGATTTTTTTCGGGGTGGGGGTCCACGATGTCGATTGCTCGGCGATCGAACGAGCAGTGAATGCCGAAGAAACGGACTCGCCGGGCACCGCTAACTCGTACACTCCGAGGGGGGCAAAACCCCCTCCACTCGTTCACTCGTAAACATCGCGGGACCCCGTCGAACGCTCCCCGTTCGGCCGACTGTTATACCCCCTACACGGTATTTTTCTTATGTTAGCGCTGCTGCAAGGTGCAATCTCGCACGGCAGCAACGCGACTTTCTAACCTATAACGCCGCAACGATATTTATCCTCTTCCTCGTTCACCTCCCGGCGTCCGTGCGGGACACTCGGACTTTTTTTTTTCTCTATAATTGTAATTCCTTCGAAGTATTGATAACCGCTATTTTCCAGGTGATAATAAAAAAAATATCACTTTTTTCGAACAAAATTACCTTACGCGTTTACCTTAGGCTTCTATTTGGGGACGTATGAGAAAGGTCTGCGAAACAACTTGAAATATTTATGTAACAATGGGTATCCAGTCAGTGAAACTGAAATCTATTCCATCGGGAAGTTTAACTCATTTCAGAGCTGGACAAAGTACCGAAAAGTACCGCAAGTACTAAGTACCAAGTACCGCAAGTACTAAGTACCAAGTACCGCAAGTACTAAGTACCGCAAGTACTAAGTACCGCAAGTACTAAGTGCCGCAAGTACTAAGTACCGCAAGTACTAAGTGCCGCAAGTACTAAGTACCGCAAGTACTAAGTACAGCAAGTACTAAGTACCGCAAGTACTAAGTACCGCAAGTACTAAGTACCGCAAGTACTAAGTGCCGCGAGTACTAAGTGCCGCGAGTACTAAGTACCGCGAGTACTAAGTACCGCGAATACTAAGTACCGCGAGTACTAAGTACCGCAAGTACTAAGTACCGCAAGTACTAAGTACCGCAAGTACTAAGTACCGCAAGTACTAAGTACCGCAAGTACTAAGTACCGCAAGTACTTTAAGTACAAAGTAGTTTCTCGGATTTAAAGTACTTTTATAAAATACAAAGTACAAAGTACTTATTCTTCTTAATCGGAAGAGGCGGAGTTGCACGAGTACGGAATTTGGAGAAGAATTTTCAAATCAAACGGCCCTGTTCGGGGCTAACATTTTTTTCAAAACGTCCAAACTCTTCGTTTCCAATCCTCGGTAACGGACTAATCGACTGGACTAGGACGACCGAACATTGGGGTAGTGAGTGCAGATCGACTGGATTTATAACAAAGGATCTAGTAGAGTGGCCGAAAGTGAGAAAGGTCTCGATTTTATGCATAAAAAATCGTATTTTTGGGATTTAAATGTAAAATATTGGGTTGGGAGTAAAATAATTTTATGAGACAGACATTATTTTACGTTAGGAAAGAGGTGCAAAGTAATTTGCACATGGTTTCCTCATTTATTACAATTTTGAGCATAGCTTCCTCAATGAGGAAGCTATGCTCAAAATTGTACAGGTACTTTGGTCTTAGCACTCAGTAATAGTACTTAAAGCACCGAAAAGTACTTTGATACTTTAAGTCCGTACTTTAAATACCAAATAAGTACTCGTGTACTTTAGCTACTGTCCAGCTCCGGTTCATTCACTAACCAAAACCTCCCATATATGTCCAATGATCTATTTTTTAATACAAAATATTAATAAAATAATGACTGTATATCTGCTTTCCTATTAGCGGCCATCTTCCATGCGTCGATTCAGAACGTCGTCTATAAAAAAGCGTTCCCCATTTTCATTGAAATCGAAATAATACAAGTTTACCAATCCAACTAAAGAATTCACAAGGATCATTTCGCGTACTGAAAACTGTTGCCGAAGCGTCGATGAGAATTGCTACAACGCCTAACGTCGTAAACCTGCCAATAGAAACTCTGCGACTAATAGGAGTATTTTACCTTATCGTTCAGCATTAATTTTTTTTTTCTTTTCTAAGCCTTCGACAGCCTCGTTCGCGAAAAAAATAGATTTATCTCGACTGCTCGTTACACGGACTTGTCAATACTTATAATTACCTCGGAGGATTGATAACTGTTATGTTATACGAGATTATAAAAAAAAAACCTGTTGCATGCATTTTTTTACATTTATTGTAATTAAAGTATCGTTCGGCATCGAGGCGATTTTATATGGTCAGGGTTTAAAAAAAAACTGGTTTTATCTATTATTCTCGTTTCATCGTTATTATATCGCCGAACATAAATTTCCTCAGCCGGTAACAGGAAACCAGAGTCTCGTCAAGATCAGTATGTATTCTTTGTGTTTGCAGCGAGTTACAACCGGTGTGAGTCTCTTCGTAGCTGACGGCGTAGCCGTTCGTGTGTGTGTGGGATCCGCTCATTATACTCCGCGAGAATTTTCAAGGGCAAGAAATCGCCTCGTCCGAGCGAATTATCGTCATTCCGACTGTGTGTAATTTCGTGCCGATGATCCTTCGTCAAACACCTCTCGCGCCCGGTTTTCCATTATTTCCATTATCGCGCATCGACGATTAAATTGAAATTCCTCGTAACTCCTCACGCAAGTGTGCGAAGCTTCTGACAATCTCGGTCGGAAGAGCCTCCGAGCGGCGATTATATTGCCCAACTGTGTGTGCGCGCAGCTTCGCCGCGCAGCCGACAGAGCGACCGCGCGCGCGCGCGCACCGAGTACAGTTATAAGCTTGCAGAATTTTCCGCAGCCGAGCGACCATCGGACAGAAACGAATATCGAGGTTTCGCCGTGTAGAGCCGATTGGCAGTGAAAGTGTCGGATGGATTTGCACGGAGAGAACTCTTTCCGTTTTTTTTGTTCTCTTCTCTTTTTTCTTCACGACTTATCTAGTTTCACGTTGATGGGCAACGAGCGGGGCTTTGTCCGCTGAAGCGCGGTAGTCAGTTCGCTTAGTTTCGCGGCGCTTTCCCCGCGGCTCGTAAAGCTAACCAATGATCCGCGCTGCGTGTCCCAGTTGCCGGCGATGCCCCAATTGATCCCCGTAACATAAATTGTTTGCGATCCATTTGTCGAAAATCGAAGAACACAAGAGACCGGAAGTTTTCGCGGCGATTTTTTTTAGCTGTTTTATTTTTTTTTTTTGGGCATTAATTTTCGTTTAATATCGAATGGAAAATGCTAATTACCATTTTGTCAATAGAATCAACGATGATGCTTATCGAAATAATGCAACCAAAGTTTGTATTCGGGTTGTGAAGATAGAAAAGTTGGTTCTATCATCAAACCTTTCGTTCGTAATGAATCGTTCGCTCCGAGCATTGATTTAACCTAAAAAATTCGAGCGAGCAACGAATTATCTCGTTGCCTCGCGAAAACTGTGTCCAAGCGCGGGTGTCGAGATAAATCTCGCGCATTCTTTATTAATGGCCCGCCTGTGTACCGGGAATCACGGACACCCCCCCCCCCCCCCCTCCGTCATCTTGTGTTTCTCGGTAATTGCTTTTTGATGAGGACGATAGGGTAATTAGGCACGTAGAAAACTGGCCGATTTAATCGCAAACCACTTATTCTTCTTTCCAGCCGCTATTACATACACGCAATAATCATTATACCACTCCTCTATGCTTCTCTGTGTTTCTCCGTTGTTGCTGCAGCAAACTCTTGCGGACTTGCACGGCTCTGTCGCCATTTTTAAAGGACTGCAGTATTTTCTTTTTTTTTTTTTATTCCTCGCACCGAATCGCTGCAATCGCCGATGTGTGGCGCTTCGGAAGAAGAAACCGTTCAGCATCGAAGATGTCGATCTCTCTCTCTCGAGCTTGGTGAAACATTGAGATTTTTTTTTTTTTAAATGAACCTTCCATCGAATGATTCCTTAAAATGAGCCTTAAAAATATAATATTTTCACAACAGCAGTAACAACAACGATGGGCATAAAAATTAAAAATTTTGATGTTCGGTAATTCCTTGACTGTATTGATTTCGTTTAACTTAATTTCTAAAATTTCGTTTCTTAGCTCGTAAATAAATCGAGGCGACAAGTTTTCTCGAGGTTGGCGTCAAATTGTGAGACTCTATTTAATTAATAATTCTTACACCGAATTATCGGAAAGTTCATCGAACCCCGTGATCAATTTAAGTGTGTTTACGAGTTACATTCGCAGTATTAATTTCTCCTCGGAGTTAAGCGTGTCGCTAGTCGCGAGTCGCTTCGTTGTCGGGGACTTTTGTGGCGAGGAGAAAGGGGAGGGGATAGGCGATAAAATGTTTTCTCCTTGAGTGGGGGGGGGGGGGAAGCTGCGCTATGTGTGTCGACGGTACAGAGAGCATTCGCAACAACAGTAGGGCTCACTGTGTTCGGTCTCTCAAATCTTTTGATCTCACGCGCATATAATGGCACGTAAGTGCTTCTTCGCTCGGTCTTGTGAAGAACGGTATATACACACGGACCGAGAGTGGGTCCTCGTTGCCCATCCTCGCTTTCACCAGACCGCCTCCGACTCTGCTAAGTTGGCATTTCCCACACGTCCCACAGCCTCGAGCGGGTCGTTTCGATGCTGTTTAATATTTCTTGGTGCATCCTGCTCATCTTCTAATATCACTACCGTGAAATCGGTATCGCAGAATCAATTGCAATTAAACGTAATACGAAACGAATTGCCGAGACTCACATTCGTTTAGTTATTATTGGTAATAATAATAATGGTAATAATGTTAATAATAACGTTAATAATAATGTTAATATTATTATTATTATTAAACAGCCAGCTAAAAGCAAAGTCGTACGGGATTCACGTCCCATTTCTTCGTCTTGGGACGACCTAGAGCAGACTCGGTCGGTAAGAAAAAATGTAGTCAATTTTTTTTCAAGGTTCCCAAGCGTTTCCGGTGAAAGTGAATTCTCACACGAAGATGATATTCGTCAGGCTTTGTCTGTTAATGTTATTTTGAGCCAAAAATTTTCTTTGAGCGGAGTCATTGAAAATGATTCATTACAGATTTCGTTATCGACCGAGTACGTCCGATATCTAAGTCCGAGTTTAAGATCTTAGATACACGAGAACATTGTTTCGCTTATTCGTTCTTTTTCATTCTCATTTGATGTTAAAGCGATATGGTATAAGCCCCACCTACCTGCCCGTCGCCCAGTTGGTAACAAAAACAGTACTGAATGCCGTTTTGAGAACTGTACTGTATGCCCTGTGTCCGCCAATTGCCTAGGGAAAGACAATCTTGTTGGTTTTTGAAACGGCATTCAGTACAGTTTTCATTAAGGTGTTTCACATAATCTTAAGATGGGGCTAAAAATGAGCATAACTTACAATATATTTTTAATCCATTTTTCACCGAAACGGTTTACTGAAATGAAAAACGAATTGCGCTTCACCTTTCTCTTCACCTCAACAGAATTGTGTTTGCCGGAAATTCGAATATCCGCCCGTTTCCCGCGCTCGTTCGCCATTGGCTGCTCGCGGACGAATCAACGCCACTCTCCAGTGTTTTAGCAATGGAAACACTCGAGTCGACGAGAGAACCGTGAACTCTCATTATTTATCAACAATTCCCGCGTTATTGTTCATTATCAAGTTGTTTAACAGTGATTTTCGTTTTGGGGACTCATCGAAGTAAAACCCTTACTTCACATTTACGATAATCATCGACCGAAGCTACCATAACCTCAAAACTCGATAATGGTAAAACATCAGACACGTGTTTATTTACATCCCGTTCGGTAAATCGCGCATTCAATACGTTTCATCGAATTTGCGACATCGCAAGTATTTTTTCCTTCGTTTATTGAATAATTTTTTCAAGTTTTCCCGAAGATCGATGTGAAGCTCGTAACGAGATGTTTTCGGTCGACGATCGTCGATTTTTTTTTTTTTTTTCGTCACCAACCTCGACAATGGCCGGTAGAGTCGGTGTCGTTCAGACGTGCACGTCGATCTGAGCGAAATATAGAAATTATAAGAACAGCCAATTCTCGTCGTTAAACCCGCGGTGCCAAGCAATTTTGATCCTGCAATTGGACCAATCGGAGAGCACCTCCGAATTGACGACCTTTCACACACACATTTCTTACAATGCATTCGCACCTCTGTAAGCGTCCGGCTCGCAGCTTCGGAATACCCAAGTAACGATGCAAATAAAACAGTTTTCTTGTACAAAATGTACCGCTGACGAAATAATCTGTTCACGGCTCTTTTTTTTTATTCACAGGCTGTGGCAAAGGCAAAGCGTCTGTGCTCGTCTTACGTGTCGCAGAGCCTAAATCGTTATCGGCATTGAATTTAAAATGAATTATTTTGAAATTGAAATTAAATTGGATTTAAAAGTGAAAAATATTGTTCAATGAAATTTTAACAATTTAATTAAATTACAGCGAAATGCAAATTTATTCAATTCTACGGACTGAAATTTTAGAATGCTTGAATTTAGATTGAAAAATGAAATTTATTCCATTTTATGGGCAACATTTTTGAATGATGGAATTTTAGCTTATGAAATGAAATTTATTCTGTACTGTTCTAAATTTTTTAATGGTAGAATCTTAGCTCATGGATTCGAAAATTTGTACCATACACTATAGTGAGTGTCCGTAGTTGTCTCTATGAGCGTCCAGTGGCATTGTACTTTATTATTAAGTATAGATTATAAAATTACCACCATTGGTATAAAAACTTTCTTCAATCGACTTTATCAAAACACTTTGATATTCATAGCTCATAATCTAACGATTTAATTATCGGGTAAAAGTGGTGACTACAGTCTAACTGATAAGCATGTGAATCAATGATGTTTCTAACGGACCATTTTCACCATCCTTCACTCTTCATCAAATATTAATTTATTATGAAATAAATAATTTAATTAAATTCCTTTCAATCCATAATACAACAATAGTTAACGATATATATTGTTTAATTCCGTGAACATAATAAAAAAAAATAATTCTTTTCAGTTAACAAATGCCGCTGAGCAGAGAATTCTCGAAAGCGAAGAGGAAGAAGCATGAAGTCCCTTACGGAGAGGCAGCTGCAGAGGATAGAAAAGAAGCGAAAAAAAATGGCTGCTCTACTGGAGATTACGAAACTGAACGACAGGGACCGTGAGGCGAAAGCTCAAGGGTCGCAGAGAGCGGAGATGGCGGAGAGCTCGGAGGAGGGAAATTCGGAGAGCGACGGGCCTTGCCGCAAGAGACCGTGCACGCGGCCCCTCGAGGATCCCGGCGTTGATGCCCCGACAGACGGCAAAGAATCGGCGGGCGCCGAAGAGGCAAACTCGCTCGCAAACAAAAAACCCAGGTGATCATTAAATCCTTGTGATAAATTTGGTAAATTTGAATGAAAAAAAAACATGTTTTTTAATTAATGTTCTCGTATTTTTTTTTTTTGCAGACTGAACGGTGAGGAATTCGCGAAGCTCAAACAAGAATTGAAGGAGCGCAAGCAGAGACTCCGAGCCCTGCCGAGATTTCGACTTAAGGGATTCGGCGAGACGGCGAGTCTGAGCGTCGAACCGGCGAGCGATAGGATTCCGATATTTCTCAGGGACGTTCAGCATTTACTAATGTACTCATTGCTGGGACACTACTCGCCCTACATCCCGGCGAGGTGGTGCCACCTCGAAAAGTTTAACAAGGTAGAGTTCGACGACCAGTAGCGATTTTGTTTATTTTTCAGTTATTTTTGTAATTTTTGAAAAATGTCTCATAGAGGAAGATTCGTTTGAGTGAAATTTTTGTATCTTTTTAACAATTTATTTCACGATAAACGGGCAATGCCAAATTACAAGTGATCAATCAAAGATTAGTCGGTGATCAGAGCGAACAGTATGTGACTTAAAATTTAAATGAATATAATAACAAACCATGTTCATCTGTGTTGATCCTTTAGCCTTCCCTTGTCCCTTACTCCTCCAGAATTATCCAAAAGTTGTCTCCCAAAGCTTGCAATTTGTGCCCGCAATCGAGGTGATAATCTTCAGGCTTTTTTTTACTTCACAGGTCTCGCACACGGTGGTCTTCGTCGTGGAGGGATTCTCAATGTATCATTATCTCTCTCACGAGTCGCTATTCTCGAACATGACGTCGCTGCTGGAATTTCGTCTGGAAATGGTAACCCCGGCGGCTTACGGAGGGTCCGTGATCGAGGAATTAGCCGCTGTTCCCCTGACGGGAACGCAGTGCGACAAATTGATAACTCGTGAGAATTTTAAAAATTTTTTAATTTTTCTAAAACCCTTGAAAGTCTCCTTCCCAGCCTATAAAATTAACTTGTAATTTCTCGGACGCAGAGTACGGTTCGCTGGATGCGGCGATGCTGAGCACCGGCGACCTCGTGAAGTTGCTGAAGGGCGTGTTTCCCATGCGCCCGGCCGTGACCGTCGACGGGAGAACATTGACGAGGGAGGAGATGAACGACCTGCCGTTCTCCGACAAATTTCCCAGGACACAGTTGCTCCTCTCGCCCTGGCAGCTCGTCGAGGAAAATTATCCGCTGCCCCTCAAGGGCGTGCTCGCCAACAGGTACAGCGACTACGTAATGACCAGGGACGAGTACGTCGAAGCTAGCGCCAAGTCGCCGATGTTCGGTCTCGACTGCGAGATGTGCAGAACGACGACCGGTCTGCTCGAACTCACGAGGATATCCATCGTCGACGAACAAATGGCCGTGAGTCTTCACAAACTTTTTCGCAAGAAAAATGTTGTGCGGGTGGGAGAG
Organism: Amblyjoppa proteus; assembly: GCA_963922035.1. Lineage (NCBI taxonomy): Eukaryota > Metazoa > Arthropoda > Insecta > Hymenoptera > Ichneumonidae > Amblyjoppa > Amblyjoppa proteus. Next base: position 3,436,874 of record OY998230.1, read on the forward strand.
AAAAAAAAAATTAATTTAGCTAAATCTTTTTTTTTTTTTTTTACCAGGTTGTTTACGACACTCTGGTGAAGCCCGACAACGCGATCACGGACTATCTGACTCGGTACAGCGGTATCACGAAGGAGATGCTCGAGGACGTGACGACGACCCTGGCGGAGGTTCAACAGAAGCTTCGCGAGCTGCTGCCGCCAGACGCTATCCTCGTCGGTCAGAGCTTGAACTCCGATCTTCACAGTCTCAAGATGATGCATCCGTACATCATTGACACCTCGGTCATCTTCAATCTTACCGGCGACAGGTGGATCACAATTTTTAAAAAACTTCATTTTGTTTCAAGTTACTTTTTTTAATAATAAAATTAATAATAAATGTATTATTTATAAATTATATGTATAATACTATTTATTATTTATTTAACTTATTTAATAAGTAATATATGTTTTGTTTAGGTATCGCAAGACGAAGCTGAAAGTTCTGGCTCACGAATTTCTGAGTGAGCAGATTCAGTCGTGCGGCAAAGCCGGTCACTGCTCGACGGAGGATTCTCAGGCGTCCTTGAAGCTCGCTCAGCTTAAATTGGCGCACAGCGTGGATTACGGAGACGCCGTTTTAAGGGGCCAGAAGAACATGGACACGGCGCAGTTCAAAATAGACCGAAGAAAGGAGGAGGCGCAGAAGAATTCGCCGAAAGCGGAACGTCACAATTTCGGGATCTCGATATTCAAGCACATAACGAAGGACGATAAAACTGCGGCGATAGTGGCGAGCGACGAGGTCATCGGCGAGTATTCGAAGTATCTCGCGAGTCCGACGCTCGGCGTCATGGACGATGAAAATTTCGACGACAAGGATCAGGTACGTCTCCTCGATTAAGGAGATGTAAACAAAACAAAAAAAACCCCGCCCACCTGCTCCGCGCTCGCGTTCTCACCAACCTGCAAACCAACCTTTGGGAGCTTTATTTTTCGGCGATATTAAAAAAGCAACCGTTCCTAAAACAACCTAATTTCCACCCTTGGGCCAAGAGCGATCGATGCTCTTGACGTAGGGTCCGAAATTGGGTTGTTTTTAACAAGTCCACCTATGAACCAATTTTCTATCGGACACACAAAATGGTTGGTATTACGTTTGGTTTTGAAATGTTAACCAAAAGCCAATTTCCAGAAGGTTAGAATCAGAGTCTCTTTACCGCATCAATCGATTAGTCGACTTGGAGTAGATTGTTAGAAAACTCAAACTCAAGCACAAACCAAAGCTAAATCAAACCCAAAGTTTTACGGTTGGTTGGTCCGCGTAGGGCGCGCTCGCTTGGTAGCAAAAACTGCCGTTTTAGACCGCAGATCGCCGAGGATAATAATTTATCTTTCTCTGCGTCTTCCGGTTCAGGGAGACAATTTTCTTTTTCGTCTGCGGACTGCGCACTCAAAACGACATTCAGTATAGTTTTTGTTACCTGCACCGATATTTCGCAATACCTTAAGAGTACGTTAAATTACCACCGTCGGTAATGAAGATCCTGACAAATTTTCTTCTCAGGTTCGGCTGGTCGTGACGAGGAACAACAAGAACTCCGTGAGCCGAAGTTGCGAGATCGCGATGGAGCACGCACTGACCTTCTGCCACGTCAGGATAGACGAGGCTCAGCTGGAGAACGAGGAAACTATCTCGAAGACTTGCCGATCGTTGGACAAGTGGTTCGGTAAATTGTGGGACCACACGGCGGTAAACGGGCTGGCTTGCGTCGTGCTCGGTGGCCAAAAGAATGCCTCGAACGGCGCGTGCTTTCTCAATCTGAAGAAAAGCCCCAATCCGCTGGCGCGAACCGTCGTCGAGCAAGCTCAGGCGTGAATCGCAAAGTTTGGGATAAATCCGGACAAATGGAGGCAGAACGATGCGTTTAGTCCACGAGTGTCAATGAACGCTTTCGACAATGCGCCCCGACTAATCCATCTTTGATAGCAATGTACAAACGAAAGAAAACAAAATGTGTTGTCAATAAACATTTTATACTCCGTTTACGAGAGAATCGCGTCACTGAGTCGAGCGCTGACAGAGCGCTTATGGAAAAGTCGATGGTACAAGCAATTGTCGAGTCTCGTCTTATTGGAAAAATATTGATAACAAAAATATCTAAATATCAACCCGGTTTGATAATTAAAAAAAAGTTTAAGGAACTTGAGACCTTTTTTTTAATGAAAAATAAGCTTTCTTTATAAAAACGCTCTATTAAGTATAACATTTTTGTTATCGAGTCGATTTCAAATCGGTTTAAGACGACGTAAAATCTCTCGGATCTCACTCGCTCGAACGCGAGTTCCAATAACGGTATCTCACTCGCTCTCGATAAGGTTTTGTGCTCCTAGCACGATGCGAAGGTCGCTCGGTCGGTAAAACAGAACTGTACTCCGATTGCTATTCGGAGCACGCAGAAATTTGAGAAGAACTCAAAGCGCCATCGAACGCATCTACTCAGCCAATGTCGGGTGACGCTTTCGGTTTTTCTCCAATGCTCACGATCGATGAACGGCATGCATTACAGTTTTGAGTTCCCGACCGAGCATGATGCAGACTGGTGGACGGTGGCGCCGCATCCTCATACCGAGCTAATGTTAACTCGGGCCTAAGCCTTAAATATAGTTAGATATTATAAAAAAACAAAAAAAAATCCCCACCCACGTGTCCATTAATAGAGGCATTTTGGGATTCAAAATTGTAATCAGTGCCCCGGTACATATTCGCCCGGCTAGCTCAGTCGGTAGAGCATGAGACTCTTAATCTCAGGGTCGTGGGTTCGAGCCCCACGTTGGGCGTTCATTTTTTGATATTTTTTGAGTAATTTAACTTTTTGATAACTGGAGCCCTTAGATATTTCATTTTAGGTAAAAAAAAAAAATTTGCTCCGAATTGGAGCACAGAAAGATCGAGGATTTTCCAATCCGTCGACGTAAAAGGCTCCCTCAAAATGTTAATCTAAGTGTTGTTCTTAATTTTTAGTAACTTGAAACTTTTTATTCGACTTAAATCTCGTAAAATTCAACTCAAAAAAAAAAAAAAAATGGAGCAAAGTGGCAAAATTATATTTAAAGACCCAATAATAATTAGTAGTAAACGATATAAGAATTTCATTGACCCAAATGTTTACATGGTAAAGCGGGTATCTACCCATTTTTCGTTCGTGTTTTCCTTTGTCCAACGATGTTCTTCAGCCAGTGTAGCTCCTGCTTGTCTGCCATTATTTGAGAGGAAAAGTGTGAGTGCGATTGTGTTCTACACGTCTTACTTTGGGACGATTGAATGCGACCATGCGTTGTGGAGCATGTTCAGAATTCATACAATCGCAGGCGTCGGAAGTTAGTCTGTGGACAGTAATAATTATTAAAACAAATTATTAATTATTGAAAGTATTTTAATAGTTTCGATTTTTCAAAATCAGAACTTGAATCAGATTAAGATTTCAAAGTGTGGGTGCGACGATGATTCTAGGCGTCTTACCTTTGGAACGCTTGAATGCGACTGTGTGTTATGGAGTATGTTCAAGATTTACATTATTGTGTGCCTCGGAAGTTTGTCTTTGGCCAGTAATAATTATTAAAACAAATGATTAAGTATCGAAAGCTACTTAGTAGTTTTGATTTTTCAAAATAAGCCTAAGTGGTTTTGATTTAAAAAAAATCATATCTATTAAATTACTTTTAATATTTAATATTTATGATTTATCAAAATCAGAACTGGGATCAGATTAGGATTTTGGAGTGTGAGTGCGATGGTGTTCTAGGCGTCTTACATTAGGGAAATTGATTGTGACTATGTGTTATGGAGTATATGTTCAGGACTTACATTATTGTGCGCCTCGGAAGTTTGTCTTTGGACACCAGTCATTAAAACAAATGATTAAGTATTGAAAGTAATTTAGTAGTTTTGATTTTTCAAAATAAGCCTAAGTAGTTTCGATTTAAAAAAAAAAAATCATATCTATTAAATTACTTTTAATATTTAATATTTATGATTTATCAAAATCAGAACTAGAATCATATTACGATTTCAAGCCTGCGACATTTACGCATGGCATCACTGCGTTTTTTTCCGAGCGGAAATCGCGATAGCGGAGCGTTCCAGATAGTCCGAGCGTGCGTGGCGCGTTATCCTTAAAGATCAAGAGGAAAAGCACTCGGCGTTAAGAACAATAAACTCGAAGCGATAAATCTGTTAGAGTGAGTAAGGATTATGTGTGACATTGTCTATATTTGTTCGTGAATCTTTGTGTAAGCGTCCGCCGGGCCGTTCGCCGACGTGCGCACTCCGAATGACCCCCGGACCTACTGCGCATGCTCGATAGATCGGAGACGCTGTAAACGAACCGGTGGGAAAGGCCGCTCTGGTAATGCAATCGCGCAATATTACGCACGTAGCTCTACTTCTTTTTTCTTCTTTTTTTTTTTAAGTAAAAATATTGTTAGTTACGAATGGTCGCACGTTTTTGTGGAATTCCAAGAGATAGAGACTCTTTTTGCTCGGCGAAACGTGAAAGAACGAACGATCGATCGATCGACCTCGGATGATCGGCGATAGGAACGCGCGCGAGACCAAACCGGGGCCTTTGGAATAAAATTAGTTGGCGATCGTAACTCTTTGTACGCAGATCGATAGATCGCGAGTAGAGATCTATAGATCATCGATTTCGCGGGCTTTGGATCGATCGATAAACGATTTTACTTTTTTCTTTTTACTTTTAAGTTGGATTTGAAAAAAAAAAAAAAAAAATTGATGATGGACCAAATTATTGCAAGATTTTGTAGTTAACATTTTTGCGCGGTCTTGAAAATGGCACGAGCCTTGATGAGACCCGCGGCAATACGCGGTCTTCGGCACTTTGCTTTCCGACGGACTCGTGGACGAAGCGGTGAGTCTTCTTACACGGTAAAAAAATTCATTTATTTCTCTCTTAATTCGAAACGGGAATTTAATTTTATTTTTTATTTTTTGTAAAGTTATTGTTATTTTTGTTTTTGTTCATTTTACAATATATATATATATATATATATTGTAGTTTAGTACGATTTTTGATTATTGTGGTAAACGAACGTATTGTTCGAAGTTCATACGCTCTCCCGCTCGGCTAATCGAGTGTCTGCAATACTTGGCCGAAAGAACAGCTCGGCCCATTCATCTCAATTTATTCTGGGACGTGCCCTTCCTCCCACGGATAATTTGAAATGCCAACTTTTTCGAAGCAGCGGCGGTAAAAATCGTCGGATAAAAGTGCTCGCGGGCTCGTTAAATTAAGACATTCGATTTAATTGAATCGCATCGTTTGCTCGACATTGAACTGACCCTCGCAATTCATTTATGCGCCATTAAACTTTCCTAAGTAAAAATGACTGATTATTTTTTTTTTTTTTTTTAAATTTTACATAGATTGCAAAAATAATTTAAAAGTTTCGTGAATTTAAATAATTGCACATTTTTATTTCAGCTCGTTAAAGTTCTATCCAAACAAAAAAGAAATCCCACAACTGGTTCGACCATTTAAAAAAAAAAAATGTATGTAGAAAAAAGTTTTACAATTGCCAGATCAATCAAATTTACGAACCGGTGAATAATTTTTTTTTTTTTTTTTAATTATAGTAACTACGATACGATTTTGAGTTTAATCGTTACATTTTCCCTCGTACCGGGCTATCGAGACAGATTTTCACAAGGGGTAAAGTGATCCCTGTTTCGTTCCCCCGTTGACCTACATTTTCGGGCGTTGTGCGCATCTCTCTTTTTTTCGAATTATTTTTTTTTTTTTTTTGTGCGGAAGTATCATCGTGTCGTCCCTCGCGCGCTCCCGTTTCCGCCACCCGAGAAGTTAGGCCAGGCCTGCGGAACGCCGATCCGTGTTAGCTTGACCCACTTTTTTTTTTCCTCGGGAGCCCGTTGATACATCTCCCCCTCGACTCTGTGGCCTTCGTTTCCGAACGAGGATCGATAATGCTGCTCGCACCTCTCGTTCATTATTTTCATCGACTCGCCGTCCAATATACCGTGACATTCGTAAGTACCATCCACCAGCCGATATTTCAATGTCAATCAATAATAAACCTGTAAAAATAAAAATAGTTCAGTCTTGTATGCAAAAAAAAAAAATCGCAAGTCAAAATTCCCGCCGATTTTCTAATTCAGACGTGAAATATATTATTATTATTATTATTATTATTATTATTATTATTATTATTATACAATGGGAAGTTCGGTTTAATTCTGTTTTGGACCGTCAAATGAAGTTTCCAAACTGCCGCGCGCGTGTAATAATAAAACGGCCGAAACGGGAGTTTCGGATGTGTAAGTAGGTCAGAGGATTCTAGGCAGCGTTTCAGTATCTATGGTTACGCGGGTCTGGTCAATCGCGTGCACGCGCACTCCCGAGAGTTAGGGGAGGCTCTTATCGAAAACCTCCTCCCCCCCCCCCTCCTCGCCCTACGGCCGCTCGTCTTTTCGCAATCCAATTGAGTCAGTGCGCGAAAGTTCCTACGCGAGGATTCACGCAGCGCCACAGAATTACATCCCTTTTGGCTCGAGGAGCGGCTACAGGTATCCCGGTTTCTACCCATGTTTCGATGTCGTCTTTATCTATTTACTTTTAGTTATGTCAGGCAATATTATCGACGCTCATTTTGTATTATTGAAACTGTATTTTTATTGTACAGCGTGATGCTGTACAATAGGCTGTTGTTTTACTCTTCACAGTTTATGCATTTATATATATATATATATATATATGAAATGTGGGTTAACGGGCGTTGACCTTGAGCCAGTTAGAGGGCCGCCCGGGTTCGAAAATACACACACACACACGAGGTGCCGTGTTTTCCGTGCGGCGGGGCCAAAGTAGCCGAGGGACAAGGGTCGGGATTCTCTCCAACCCCGCTCGTCACGTAACGTATCGCTTATTCCTCGATGACGTCTGGCCCAAAGCCTCACGAAACTAACGATCGACCCGGTACGCGTAAACACATAACTTAGAAACATATATATATATATATATATATATATATATAGGAGTTGCTTCAAACATCGATTGGCGATTATTTTTGTTCTCTTGGATTCTTTTTGTCAACGTTTATCTAAATCGTTTCTCGGCAGACGAGAATTACTCATACGCGCATTGCCGATGCACAGTGAATCATACGAAAGATACAGACTCTGTTCAAACGCTACCCAGATAGAAAAACGTGTCGTGAAACGTGGATCGTACCATTCGCACCGCCACTGTTTCGTCACCGTGCCGTTATTTTCTATCTGGATTACATCCGATAACTTATTACAGTTATATATTTATTTATTTATTTATTTATTTATTTATCACCGAGAGAACATTCTTTTGCATAAATGATTATTCACAAATATATTGAATTTTTTTGTTACAATCAAGTTTCCACTATTTTGAAGATTGTAATTTTCGAAACAACGAAGAGAGAAAAAAAAGTTCGTTCAGATTTTGTTACCGCCATTGTGTTTTTTGTTGAGCTCTACGAAGTGTTCCAACTGTTTATAAGTCACACACACACCCACGCACATACACGTTGCTGAGGACGATCTCTCTGTTCGATAATTCGAAGACTCATCGAACTAAGATATCGTACTTTTATGTAGAGTTATCCGCGCGAGAGTAAATTAATCGACACGGCTGTACCTTTAATTGACCGGTAGGTCGCGGTGTTTATTTCGCGAAAGGAAATACGACCCGAACGAGGAACCGACGACAAAGGCCAGACGGGCCTACGACGCGTCTTCGCCGATTAGCCATCGAGGGCCTGCGGGCCGGAAAGGCGATCGAGGCGACGCCGATCGCCGTGATTCGCCAACATACTTAGTAATTGGCGCTGGCAGTCGACCGAGGGCCCCGGATGTTTGCTAGTTTTCGCGACGTCCAGTTTTCGTCGACAATCAAAATGGCCGCCGTCGTTCCACCGGTGTTTATTGCCCTCCGTCTCGAGCGTTCCGCCAGTGTCGAAAAATCCGTCGATGCATCGCGAAAAATTTGTCAGCCTATTTTCGCGTCCCCTCCGGCCGAAGCCGAGAATCCCGGTGTATTCGCTTGTTCGTTATTCTCGCGCAGCCGACTGCCGAATTCTGGCGAAAAACTTCGTCCGACGTGGTTACTTTTTTTTGTTGTGTAGTTTTTACGGTGCATTGTGGGAGTTTCACGATGGGACTACGAAGATCGTCGGGAACATCGGGTCGGTGAGTTTGGGCGAAAGCGTGTTATCTGTACATGATTGATTTATTTATTTATTTATTTATACAAATGGGCCGATCGCAATTGTAAGGAAGATTATGTAAGGAATAGGCTTTATGCCTAAACGAACATATGGCGCGAGTATTTTTCGCTTACAATCAATCCGAAATATGAAGACTAAGAGTATAATGGAAGGTGCAATGAATAATTAATTAACAATAGACACGATACTCCGCGTGGATTCCCGAGTGTAGTGAAAACCGTTCCAGATAGCTCATTTAAACCGAAGTTAACAGAACATTGAACGATTTATTATCATGTGCCTTTTTGGTTTTTGTTAATTTTATTGCTCGCCTGCAATTCTTTATATCTATTTTCGATACGTGTTTAGCGTTAAAGTTCTTCTTGTACTTCAAAACTGACTCAATTAGGATTGTACGATTTGACGATAGGTTATGAAATATTAATAACCGATGATTTTTCGTCTCATAGCAGTTCAACTTACGAAATTTTGCTACTGTACCCTTTAACGATAGGCTCATCCAATTCAACTCATCGCGTAGGTAGAGTTCTGAGCACCGCTTTCCGAAAATAAGATGCCGAGGCACCGAGCAACGGTAGAGTCGCCGAATAGTCATTCGCCATTGCGGCCAGACGAGGGAGCCGGCTACATCGAGCATAGTTCACTCTATACACAGTAAAAAAAAAAAAAAATACGTGTACTTTTCACAACGAATTATTGTCCACAAACGTCCACAATTTTTTATTTGTTAATTTTCTAGTTTTACAAGCAAAAGTAAAAACTAAAATTTTGTCAATAATACAAAAAATGAAAGGGCATATTCGTATATTCAGATAAATGACAAACAAGTTTGTCACATATTCGACAAAATAATTTTGATGAAATTTCGCATTTCGACTTTACGAAATTATTTTTGACTGTGTAGAAGGGTACTTCAACGACTGGAATATAACGCGTAGATCTGACCTTCCTGCGAACCCGTCCGAGCAAACAAAGATCCGGCGAAAGAGATTTATTATTTACCTCGACGCAGAGGAAAAACGGATCAACGATCTTTCGTTTTTTTTTTTTTTCGCTGTTTTTACCATACCTGTGAATTCGAACAAAAATTACAGTCACGGCGCAACAAACATATTCTGGAAACAAAACAACGGTCATTCTTTGGCGGTCAATTGACGCTTACAAAAAATGATCGTCAGGGCACATCCCTGCGTGCTTGCCATTTGCGACAAACGTTTTCGTGAAAAATTCGATAGGAAAAAAAAAAAAAAAAAAAAAAAAAAAAAAAAAAAAAACAACAACAACAAATTGAGCCTCTAAGACCGCAGCGATCGAGCCGCGGAGATCAACGTTTCCAAGGGCAGTGACGTCCCGATAGAAATAAACGCGACAACGGCCGTCGCTTCCTTCGAGCGAATAGCTTCGTCCATTTGCGGTTCGACAATCGATTCGCTCGTCAATTTATGCCGCCGAGGATCGCCGATAAAACACTCAACGCAGAACACTCGGCGGTCACACTCATAGAACGATGTCAGCCGTTCGACTCGAGAAAGTAAATTTCTATAATCGTGAGTAGCTAAAAATATTTGTATGGAAAAGTTAGAGGAGAAAAAATTAAAAAAAAAACAAAATGGCGGATCGTGACGAGGCGGACGACGAATCGATACTTTTCATCCGCGTAGGCTCCGAGCTTGTTTTTAATTGCCCATTTGATGACAGAGAGAGAGAGAGAGAGGTTAAATGAAAAAAAGTGCGAAGGGCTGGAAAAATGGGCGCGAGGCGACTGCGCGGATCGTTGAGCAAGCCTGGCCGGTTCTAAACATAGTGAGGAGCGTCAAACGACGAAGAGTCCGCGGGGGGGGGGGGGGGGAGGGCGAGCGGAGGAAGCAGCTTCGTGCCTGTTCTCGCGAATAATATTCATTGGAGCTTTGGTCACCGATCGCCGAGCACGTCCTCTCCTCCAATAGTTTTTCATCCCTCTCCGAACTCTTTTCGAAGAAATCAATCACACATACATGTGTATATAAAAATATATGTGTGTATATATATATATATATATATATTTTTTTTCTTTCTCTCTTAAAATACACGATTTTCTTCGTGCAATATTTGTCTAACGTCCAAACGGTTGAACTTGTTACACGATTGAAAACACCTCGTTCGAAGGCGCGATCAATTTCACAGTCCGTGAAGATCAACCGTGCACGACAAGTGAATCTGTCTCTCGGGCTGTGTCCATCGAACAAGTGGACACGTGGATTATAATATTAATTGTGACACCGTTTAGTAGTGCGATCGTCATAGAAGCGGTGTGAGAACTTCGCTACGGGGGAGAGGGCGATATTATTCGATAGAGAAGATTCCTCGAGTCCGACGGTAACGGCGAAACGACGGTTTGCTCCTGGAGGTAAATTTCATCTCCATTTTATCTCGGAGGTATTTTTGTTGTTGTTTTTATTCTTGTTCGACGATATACACGATGATTCGATCGTGGGTAATTTATTCGCCTTTACGAATTTTATTCTCGGGTCTCGACACTTTGAGTGCATGAAAAAAAAAAAAAAAAAAAAAAAAAAAAAAAAAAAAAAAAAAAAAAAAAAAAAAAAAAAAAAAAAAAAAAAAAAAAAAAAAAAAAAAACAGTAGAACCTCGATTATCCGAACCAATTGGGGCCGAGACCAGTTCGGATAAACGATTATTCGGATAATCGAGTTATGAATAAAAAATATAATAATAACATACGTAATGAATATGAGTTTTTTTTTTTTTTTAAGTATAAATTCGCATACAAACATTATATATATATATATACTTTGGAACATATTATTAAACGCTTCCTTCAAGTATTCTTCTTGATAAAGTCGAGAATTTTTGGTTGCATAAGCGCATGATACAAATTTGCAAAACGCCTGCAACAAAGTGACGCTCGACGATATGTAACAACGAAATTTTGCGGCATGGTTCGAATAATAAAGGTTCGGATAAAATAAATTCCTGTTCGGATAAAATAAAATGCAGTTCGGATAATCGAGGTTCTACTGTATCCATAACAGTCTATTTTGCCCGACTCTGCCCTATTTGATCAAATAGGGTAGAGCGGTGCAAAGTGAATGAAATGAAAACGACATTTTGCTCTCGGAGGATAAATTTCAATCTCGATTTAATCTCTGTGGTGATTTTGTTTTGTTTTTCTGCACGGATACACGCAATGATTTGATCGTTGTTAGTTACTCGCCTTTTCGAATTTTTCATTCTCGGGACTCGACACTCTGTGTGCATTGAAGAAAAGTTATTATCCATAACAGTCCATTTTGCCCCACTCTACCCTACTTGATCAAATAGGCTAGAGCGGGGAAAGATGGACTATTTTTTGTTGCCGCTGAACATACAAAAGTAAAAGTCTCGAATCGAATGGTCCGTTTTTACCCGCATACCGAATTTCAAGCTAAACAGCGATGAATAAAAATTTAATTACTTTCGCAATATTAAAATTATCGTTAAACTTGACACTTAACGCATAACACTTAATTTCTCTGCGGCATTATTACCGAACTTTTCGTATTAAATTGAGCTCAACTCTGTTGTTGGACTTTCTGTATTGCACGATCGAATCATTGGAATTTCTCTGGCGTTTGCTTATCGAACCCTCCTCATGGCACTCGTTGCGACGTTCCTGATCTTTCACTCAATACGCCAGTCATGCAAAAGGGCATGTCCCATCGACAAACTAAACATAAACATAAACATCATCGCTTTAAATTGGTTGTTAAAAAAAAAAAAAAACCTTTTTATCACGGCTGTATATCAAAATTAACGCTCGACAAATATCGAGCGTAAAGCCCAACGCCGTTTAAACGGGAGGAGTCTATTTACGACACGCCGAGTTCGCTGACACCAAGTCGGCTTCTTGTATTTATAGTTTTCGCGTAAGCATCAAAGTTCCGCTCGCTTTGCAAACGTCGGCGTTGTCGTAAATTTTGGCTCACGGATGACAAAAAAGAAATCTCCGTTTGCCCCCGAACAAACATTTGACGAAAACTCAGTTTCGTATCTCTGTGTGTCTGGTAATTCTCGTGCACTTGAAAAAAAAGAAAGAAAGAAAAAAAAAAAAAAACCATGGCTTTTTTCCACCGCGCGATCGTGGCCCAAAGTGGCGCGCCGACGGAGCCTCGGCGGGCACAATTATTCTCCTCCAATAACGATGCGTTTATTATCGCCTAAGCGTGTTTGCCCGAGGAGCTCGTACACAACGGCGTCTTCGCGCGTTCTTTTGTCCTCTACATGCCGACTTCTTTAACGCCGCTCTCCGCTATGGCTTCCGCCTCTATCGCCGAGTCGCTCGTTCAGCCCCGCGCGCACCTCGAGAACAATGCCATGCAAACAGGCGCGCGCGCGTTCCAACGACTTTTCCGTATAATCGGTTACGCGCTACGGAAAAAAAAACAACAACAACAAGAATCGTACGATATAATTCCATTAATTACGAAGTTATTAACGAAAATTAATTAACTTTAAATTACAAAAAAATTAACTCAATTGCTCGTACTAAAATTAAATGACAATTGTATATTTTCGTTCGTGAAACATTGAGAAATGAGAATACATTCAATGTGACCGAAGATACTTGGAGAAAAAAAAGATCGTCGATTCCATTCAGTCTGCGGTTGGAAAAAAAAAAGATCCGCGATTTAAAAAGCCCCACGACGCCGAGGCGTGCAATCGGTGCGAATATCGGATTTCTCGTCGCACCGCTGAGAAACCGCTTTAGCGACATAATTTAATTTGGAAAGATTAGTGGATTCGTTTGGATCGAGTCGGCGGTGGGACGCGGAGAGAGCCTCGGGGCTCTCGCGTCTGACCAACGACGAGTTGAACTACTGCTGTCGGGAGGATCGATCGCTCGAACCGGCCGTATATACACAGCGGAGACCGGTTCGAACGCCTAACTGCCCTGGCTTCAAGTTCACCCCGACCCGCCGGCCGACGACCTACCGAAATAATATCGGAGAGGCAGCCTCCGCGTTATATTGGCGCGAATTTTAATTCTTGTACGTTTTAAATACAACGTTGTTTCCATTTTACTGGCCGGGCTTAAATCTGTGCCAAATATAAATATAAATATAAATATAAATATAAATATAAATATAAATATAAATATAAATATAAATATAAATATAAATATAAATATAAATATAAATATAAATATAAATATAAATATAAATATAAATATAAATATAAATATATGGGAAAGGCTCGGGGACGAGGTATGAATCGATTCGCGAATTCTTTGGAAAGCCGGAAAACCCGCGAGAGGGAGAGAACGGAGGAATGGAGAAAACACACGGGGCCTCTCTCGTGTCTGAACGAAGCACAGCCCGGCCGACGCCACCTGACTTGATCAATACTGCTGGTTTCCTCTCCCGCGCGAAACTCTCTCGTGATAATCCCGCGCTCGTGTTAAACTACGCATACACACATACACAACACACACATCATACAGAGCGCTTTGCGTTGCTTCCTGCACCGTTAAAAAACATTGTTATAATTACAAAGACGACGAAAACTTCTCGTCCATAAGCAATGACAAAATAATTTATCACAAAAAAAAAAGAATTATGTAAACTTTAAAAACTTTTTGGAAAATCATTTTTTAGTGCACAAAAACGAATATATTATGATAAAACGCCTTATATATATATATATATCAGCGGTAAGCAAATGTTAATTTCATATCGCGGACAGCCTGTGCCGAGTTGCTCGGCCGACTTTCAATATCTTTTTTTTATATATCGTTTGTCGACAATTATATTTATCTTCGACGTAATTGCCGGAAGCTGATTACCGGTTCGAGCGAGCATATCCGCGACTTTTTTATACGATAACAAAATTACTTTCTTTCCTATACAACTATAACAAGAACAAAACAACAACAACAACAACAACTATTATTATTATTATTATTATTATTATTATTATTATTATTATTATTACTACTTTCGTGACCCATCAATAGGAAATCTGTTGCGTCGGACACTCGCGATCCTCCCCGCTGCTTGCAACTGTCGTTCAGTCGGGCAGCGGTGATTGTTTGTGTCATCGAACGATACGCTCGTTTCATTAATGAATTCCCTGGGTAAGCGGAGACGCCGCGCGAGTGAGTCGAGTTCGAGATAATGTTTTAATTCTCGCCGGCCGGCTGACTGTACCAACGACGTGTCACGTGTACACTCAAACGTCTCGTTTTTCTCTGCTCTATTATATTCGCTGAATTGTTCGTAAACTTTCCGATCATTAGCCGAGAACTGTGGCATTAAAAATCAATTTAGTCACGAGCGCAATTTTTTTTTTTTTTTTTTTTTTTTTCTTTTTCTTTTTACACAAACAGTTTGTCATTGATTATTTTTATATCCGTTTAGTAGGTTGTTTGGAACGAAAAGTTGAATCGAAGTTTGAAAACTTATTAATAAGACAAACGAGAGCCAATTTGTCAATCCATAAAAAAATTATTGATTTTTAACGACTGTGACGAATCGTTGTCGCGTCTTCGCTCGGCGTATTAGACACGCGTTTGCGATAATCGGGTTTGTCTGAGGCTTCGCTTATACCGGGGGGAAATTAATGCAACAACATGTTTCCGCAGACCTACGAATCGTCACAAGTCACGGAAGGAACATTGAAGAATACAAAAAAAAAACACTTTGCCGCTCGCGTCAAATCGATTTCCCTCACGTTATCGTTTTTCTATGCATTTCTTATTGACTGTTATATTATACCTGACCTCGTTGTTGTAAACGGCGTTTTGCCGAAGATAACGCACGATTTGAAAATCAGGAGCCGTGCATTATCGGCCACGTCCGCTCTGCATAGATAAGACGAAGTAGCTACGCTTGACACCCTTCGGAGAGTGACCTAAGTTATTGGTGGCGTATTTTTGTCGATATTTTCTCTACTGAAATTAACTCTTGAATCATATTCGGACGGTTTTAATCAATGTTAAGAATTAAATTCTTAATTCTTAAATCACTTTGGGATGACGCAAAGAAATTTGATGAGGTAAACTCTTATCTCTTAAATTATTTTCGGAGAGGCTAAGAAATGTTAGGAGTTGAATTCTTACCTCTTAAGTTACTTTGGGAGGCGCTAAGAAATGTTAAGAGTTGAATTCTTACCTCTTAAGTTACTTTGGGAAACGCTAAGAAATGTTAAGAGTTGAATTCTTACCTCTTAAGTTATTTTGGGAGACGCTAAGAAATATTAAGAGTTGAATTCTTACCTCTTAAGTTACTTTGGGAGACGCTAAGAAATGTTAGGAGTTGAATTCTTACCTCTTAAGTTACTTTGGGAATCGCTAAGAGATGTTAAGAGTTGAATTCTTACCTCTTAAGTTACTTTGGGAGACGCTAAGAGATGTTAAGAGTTGAACTCTTACCTCCTAAGTTACTTTGGGAGACGCTAAGAAATGTTAAGAGTTGAATTCTTACCTCTTAAGTTACTTTGGGAATCGCTAAGAGATGTTAAGAGTTGAATTCTTACCTCTTAAATTACTTTGGGAATCGCTAAGAGATGTTAAAAGTCGAATACTTATCTCTTAAACTACTTTGGGAGGCGCTAAGAAATGTTAAGAGTTAAATTCTTACCTCTTAAGTTACTTTGGGAGACGCTAAGAAATGTTAGGAGTTGAATTCTTACCTCTTAAGTTACTTTGGGAGACGCTAAGAGATGTTAAGAGTTGAATTCTTACCTCTTAAGTTACTTTGGGAATCGCTAAGAGATGTTAAGAGTTGAATTCTTACCTCTTAAATTACTTTGGGAATCGCTAAGAGATGTTAAAAGTTGAATACTTATCTCTTAAACTACTTTGGGAGGCGCTAAGAAATGTTGAGAGTTGAATTCTTACCTCTTAAATTACTTTCGGAGGGGCTAAGAAATGTTAAGAGTTAAATTCTTACCTCTTAAATCACTTTGGCAAGACAATAAGAAATGTTAAGAGCGCGACCCATTTTCTGTGTTATTCGAGCCTCGATTGATATTTCTCGGTCCTTTATTTTTTATTTTTATTTTATTTTTTTTTTACCAAAGGACGAAGCTGAGGCCTTTATCGAGTGGCCCATCGATTCTAACGTCTTCGAATGATTCATTTGTTTCTATTGAAATTTATCGTCGAGAGAACTCATCGAGAGACTCCGCAGACATATTCGTAATAGCATCGAACGGACTTCCCAAGGACTCGTCAGTTTTATTCCGCCTTGCATCTTCGCTTAGCGCGCATGCGCCGTAGATCAACGCGTTCTCGATCGATAATCCGTTTCAAGGACCCCCCCCCCTCTCCCCCACTCCGGATGACCGGCGCTTCCGTGCGGTTTTCATTCACTCGACTTTCCGCAATCGTCCGGTTTTATTCCACTTTTATAATTTCCACTCGCCTTTCTTCCTTTATGACGACCGGCGAACGCACGCCGGTTAATAGCTCGACGTCGTAATCTGCCGCGCGCTATGTGTGCGCGCATACCGGATGTTGGTCGAGCCTCTATTACAACATTGTCATATCGATATATATATATATATGTATATACATATATAATCGTCGTAGTAAGGTGCCCGATATCGTTACTCGACTCGTCGCCTTCGAGCCAGACAGATCGTTCTTTCGTCGAGCTCGAGAGACAGTCATTGATGTTATATTTTTTATTTAAGTCAAATCGTCGTGAATAATTTTTTCGGGACTCTTTCTCGACGACGATGTTTCTGTTAGTTACGTCTGTTAGTTACGTCGATCGTCTTGATAAATCAATGAACAATAATTGAACATTAATATTATAAAGACTAATAAATGATTAATTCAATTGATTAAATAGATTCGTCAATTGACGATTGCTCAGTTCTTGTTCGACATTTTTTAAAAGTGCATGTCCGACTTCTCTCGCTGTGCAAAAAAGATCCCGTGACTTTATCGCGATGTGTCTGCCAGTGAACATCGGTAATTGGATCTCCAATGCCGCGAAGGCTTGGATCGGTGAGTAGCAAAAAATTAACGGTCGTTCCGAGGGGAGACCGAATATTACACACACAAAAAAAAAAAAAAAAACAACAGTCAACAAACACTTGCCCGGCCTAAGAGATCGTGTAACCCCTCGCGCGACCTTGGAGAGCCAAGGTCGAGCGAGGCCTCGCGCTCGTCAGTCCTCGTTCTCGGGAACGATTCCAATAAGACGCGATCTCCATTAGCGGATAATATTTTCGCACGTGCATCGCATTGTTTTGCTGTCTGCCCACCGCCGATGTGCCACCTGCTCGTCTATCGCGGCCTCAGAATAAAAAGGGCGCAACTCCTCTGCCGAAGAACACGAGTTGCGCCCCTTCGATTCTTGCGCGCACGATATTCGCGCGTTCGCAAGTGCCGCAACAAGCGGCGACAGCATCCTTTGTCACTTCGCACGTTCACTGCATTGTCTCAACGATCGTTCGTAACGATCTTCATTAACGATGACGAACAATCGATATACTGTGACGGTAAGCTGGAATTTTGTGCTTACTTTTGCCCCTGCTCGAGACGAGTCTTTCGATCGAGAAAGATCCGAAGATATGGCGCGTTTTTTTTTATTATGTTAGGAATAGTAATTAAATAATTAATAATAATGATGATACTAAGAATTATCATTGTAATTATTTTTTTTTATTACAAAGATAATAAATGACAAAGAAAATAAAAAATTGTGAATAACGATCGAAAAGATCGAGATCGTTTTGGCACGAAACGACCCGTGTGATTTTTACACGGTATTAGATCGACGTCGATTCCTGAAGCTCACTTAACTTCTTTTATGTTCTTCGATCGACTTGGAGTTTGTTCAAGGTTTAGGCGATTTACAATCGTCGGTCGGAGACACGCTCGCCGCCTTTTTTTTTTTTTATTAAAATTATTTCCTTGATAGGGACGTTTTTTTCTGCTTTCTTGTGATTTTCACCGGGTGCTCGCCTTTCACCGGCCCGTGTGTACACTAGTCGCGGGCAATCGAACTCGCGGAACGACACAAAAACAAAAGACTGTTTCTCGAGTACCTCGACCTTAGAGTCGATTCGTTGCGCCCGAAGATTTTAATGGGAACGGCCGTAAGTCGTGGGTTCTTAAAGCCAGCGCGAAATGATAACAAAATAACGTAATGAAAAATCAAGAGAGCAAAGAATAAAAAATATTTAAAAATAAAAATATTGCTCGATTAACGATTATCCAATAAATGATTATTCGATTATCGATTATTCGATGAATTATTATCAAATTAATTGTTATTCAAAAAATTATCATAAAATTCATGATTATTGAAAAATAATTAATCACTAAATCTCGAGTCGTCGACGCGTTTGAATTCTAACAAAGGATTTATATAGCGTAGTGACAAAGTACAGGGGCGAGGGAGAGGTGGATGCGGTGAATTGCAATGTAATACGTAGTTTGCTATTATTGGCAGAGAGACAGAGAGAGAGAGAGAGAGAGAGAGAGTGATGGACTCGAGTTATTGTACGCGGGCGCATCGACCCAGACCTACTGACATTGACACGCTGATTCTCCGTCCAGCTAATGTTACTTCAATGACAAACCTGTAAATGCTGGTAGGCTGCTAGTAAGTTTTTTTTTTTTTTTTTTTTTTTTTTTTTTTTTTTTTTTTTTTTTTCACGACCCTCGATATGCCTTTTCCGACGCTTCCGTCGTTTCTAACGTCCGAGAACCCCACGGGCTTCTTTTAATTATATCATAGCAGCGGTTGTGTTGGCTCGCGCACTCGCGTCGATCGCATGGTTCATAGCACGTCAAATTTCATTCCGTATGGAATGAAATTTCGCAATTTTTTAACTCCATTCCATATACTATAAAAACCGAATCTTCGAAAATGCAGATATGGAATGGAATTCGGAAATCGGAAACCCATTTCATATGCTATGAAAACCGGCCGGGGAAGGGGGTTTACGAAAAGGCGGCCCGCCTGGACGAGGAGGGGGGGGGGGGGGGGAACATCCAAGCCAATAAACAAATAAACAGTTCTCCAATATATATATATATATATATGTATATATAATATCTTTTAAATGTAAAATAGCAAGAGAGATAATGAATGTTGAACTAGTCGCGAGAATGTATGAATGATTAGCGTGCAACGAGGATTGGAAAATAAAGTGCAAAGTAGAAAATAGTCTAAAAAGCAAACCTACAGCAATTATATGTGATTATATTAAAGAATTTGGGAGACTACAGCGAAAAGAGAAGGACAATTGTATAAATGAAACAATTGACATGATTATATGGTATGTTAAGATGAAAATTTATGAACAAGATGTTTATAAAATAAATGTAAAGAACCGAAAGGATGTACACGCAATGAATACTACTACTACTACTACTACTACTAATAAATATAATATCATAAAAGTAAATATAACACTGTAAAAAAAATTTGTTCGAAAATAGATAGATAGATAGATAGATATATTTAATGCTCATAGAGAGTACATTTGGGACTCTTATAGCAAGGGGGGTTTCACAACAATTACGTACAAATATAGAACATAAAAAATTTCTTAAGATATAAAATATAATATAGTCACAGCTTATTCATTGAGGGAGAAGGCTCTGAGCATAAGGCTTTTACTTACATAAAAATAAATGTCTCTTAATGTCCTGGCGTCGGCGGAGGAGAGCAGTGTCTCCGGCGATTCTTTGGAACGACCGACAGGCAGTTGGTGTGAGACGTAGTGTTCCCTGTAAGGGCTGTACAGTGGACATTTTCAGAAGAAATGTACTACCGTCTCTTCCTCTCCTAGATTACAATTTTGGCATAACTGATGCGGATCCAGTTTGCCTGCGCCCTTCCCATAGGTTAATCTAGTGCCGTATTGGTTAGCCAGCCTCAACTGTGCAATGACTCTCTTCATAGGCAGGGGTAACCTGAGTGTTAGGTACCTTGTGGGTCTAACCTGAGTTTCTATTAGCGTTCTAAGCTGGCAGGCTCCGGATTCGCGCGATCTTGCTAAGTCTTCATCTCTGAGTTCTGATTCAAATCTTCGGAAGACTTTCTCCGTTTTACTTGTCCACACGCTCGGATCCCTCGATTGCCATAGGACTACCAAAGAATATTGATATCTATAGAAGCGCACAGCCCATAGCCCGCTTGAAGCTAGAAAAGTTGGGGTACCCGGACGAGCTATCACCCCAACGGTAAGATGTCGCTACCGTAGCTTACAGTTGTGTATCGTACGTGTGCCCCATGCACGGCGCTACACATGCTTACGGTCAGGCGACGACTAGGCGGGAGCGCTGGCTCCGCCCAGTGGTCTGTCCTGCTCACTCTCAAGACCACAGATGCGTTGGGGTAATCATGCTATCCTTGTCTTACACACCGGAGTAAACGCTATGGTCTCCCGCCAATACCCCAGTGCTCTGTTTCGCTAACTCTCACGAGCATAAATGCGTTGGGGTAATCGTGCTCTCCTTGTCTTACAACCGGCGTAAACACTCATCGAGCACTTGAGCACGTGCTGTATAAATCCGGTTATTTTGATAAACAAATAATAAACCGATTGCCGTGCGATACCATTTAACAATAAATCCTTAATTAATTAACTATATACATTTCGTAAAAACGTAAAAAATTCGTAAAAAAATAGGTAAAGAGATTATTAAAAAAAATTGATAAAAAAATGGTTAAACATTAAGTAAACAAAAAATTATGGAAAGCAAGCAAGCTTATATACAAGCGGGGTCACACCTTAAATACAACAAAACTTAATTCTTTGCACATTGATTATCGTGGTTAAGTTAGTAGCGCAGCAGTTTGACACTTGTTTTTTTTATCGGTTCGATCCCGTGAGCTGGTCCTTTATTTTTATTGTTTTAAATAGCATAGTCATTTTATAATTGTAATTATGCCAAAAATCTATATTCTACGTTGCCAGCACCAAAAAGGCATAAAGCAATTTCGCATTTTTAGTCATTTAAAATAATTTTTTATTTTCTGTAAAGTGTTCTTGCTCCACTTTTTTTTTTTGATCGTGCATAAATAAAAGTGAGCATTATGAATAAATAAGAACACTTTAGAAAGCAAGCTATCTTAAACAAGCGGGGCCACTGCATAAATACGACTAACCATTGTCATACGTCAAATAGAGAGTGTAGTGGAGGTGGTAGCGTGTCAGCCTGATATCCTTGTTTTTGTGGGTTCGATCCCGCGAGATAATTTTTTTTTTTTTTTTTTTTTCAAAATTACATACGTTTGTTAGTATTATGTACTCCATGTTCTCCGTGACTACTGCCAAAAGGGCATAAATATAATTTGGTA
Organism: Amblyjoppa proteus; assembly: GCA_963922035.1. Taxonomy (NCBI): domain Eukaryota; kingdom Metazoa; phylum Arthropoda; class Insecta; order Hymenoptera; family Ichneumonidae; genus Amblyjoppa; species Amblyjoppa proteus. Next base: position 3,458,444 of record OY998230.1, read on the forward strand.
ATTCTTCAAAATTAATTATTTCTATATAGACTGTCAATTAATTTTGAAGAAATACTAAATTTTATTTATGCTCTTCTAGCCCTAGTCACGGAGTAAACGGAGTACATAATAATGACACACGTATGTTATTATGGAAGAAGAAAAAAAAAACCATCTCGCGTTATCGAACCAACGAAAAAAGGGATACCAGGCTAAAACGCCACCACCTCCACTACACTCTTCATTTGATGTACAAGAATGGTTTGTCATATTTATGTAGTGGCCCCGCTTGTTTACGATAGCTCGCTTGCTAATAATTTTTTTTCTTATCTTAATTCTCGATCAACTTTACTGGGAGGATTGCTTTAAAATTTATAAACAATTTTCCAAGATTTTACTCGAATTTGAGCGTGATCAAGATTAAAAAAAAAATGAAGTACACGGAGTACATAATAAGGCAAGAAAATGACATACACGCGTATATCGTTTTGAAGAAAAAAAAAAAAAAAAAAAAAAAAAAAAAAAAAAAAAAAAACCATCTCGCGGGATCGAACCCACGAAAATAATGCTACTAGGCTGGAACGCTACCGTCGCTGCTACGCTATCCATTTATATTCTAATGAGGTTTGTCGTATTTAATTAGTGGCTCCGCTTGTTTAAGATTGCTTGCTTGCTAACATTCTATTGCTTTAATTGGTACGTCCACTTGTATTAATTAATACATTTCGCTTGTTTGCGATTTGTGATTAAAAAAAAAAAAGTGTGAACACCAGCTTTTGAAACCGTGTGCTCATTTTTTTCCTTCTACAATATAAATATTTTTTGAGGAATCACCTTCAAGATTTTTTGTATCATGAATTTATGAGTACCATTCAAATAAAAAAAAAAAAGGTACATTATTTGAGGATCGAACCGATGACTTCACGGCATGAACGATTGCGCTGACAATGGGAGAAATCAGTTACCCCCACGCCGCTCGAAGTCCCGCCTAGTAGGAGGAGCCTATCGATCCATCTACCGCAGAGACACCTTGCGGCCGTGAGCGGAACAAAAAGCTTTGCTTCAATCGGGCCACAATGAGTACGCCTCTATAGGTATCCATATTCTTTGGGACTACACAGTTCATCCGAACCAAGAATGGGCAACTGTCAGTTGAAACTGACGTGTGCGGCGACCGCTCCGACTTTAAACAGAAATTGAAAGCACATCATGAGAATAGCGAAGCACTCCGTGTGAAACTAAAGTAGCCGAAGAAAAGCCGCACCGCAGGACGACATAAAGTAACCACAGTGTAAGTCAAATATGTTCGAAAATCAATGTCTTCGTTAGCCCTCATAAGTGTTAAGGTTAGAACGCCGACGCTGCGGGACGAGGGGGAGCGCGCAAAGCGCGCTAATGAACAGCAGCGCCACACGCGACCGATCCGACGAACCACCAACGGAGGCGGAGCAAGATAAGGCAGTAGCGGTAACGTCACCGACCCTACTTAACCCGAAGGCTAAAACCAGAGGCAGACCGACGAAGACCGAGCAATTACGCACGGAAAGAACCAATTCATTTGCTCGAAAATCACCGAACAGTATTGGAAGCTTTTTTTTTTTACATAAACTGCTTCTGAAATTTCAAATACATATGCGTTGCAATTTTACAGTGAAAGTACATTGATGTTCGATTAATGTAAATGATGTATGGAAATTTTGATTTCTCGTAAATTAAATTTACAATTTTTTTTTTTAAGTGTAATATAATAATGATAAATATAATATCATAAAAAGAAATATAATAATAATAATAATAATAATAATAGACGACTGGTAACGATGTTAATTTTTATAGGGCCCGATAATGCGGGCGAGTCCGAAGTGTTGGACTCTAAATGAAATACGGTGGAAACGTGCCCTCGGGCAAAACGGACCGTTCCAATGAAAATTCGCTAGACTCGTGTCTGGTCGCGCCTCAAAGAGGACTTTTCTGTTAAAGAAAAACTTGTTTGGTCTCAAAAAGGAATCTTCGTAAATAAATTCTTTAAAGAAAGGACTTTTTTTGTTTTAAAGAGAAAATGACGTTTTTGTTTTAAGAAAAGAAAAAAAAAAAGAGGCTCGTCGAGAGAGAAGTTTAGTAAGCGTTAATACACTCGACTGTGCGTACATCGCGTTTGACGATTTGTTTTAGAAATCCTAGTCGGGTTATTCGATAATGCAACAAAGTAACGCGATCGAGATGTATAACGACAATCGACATTTAACGTCGGCTTCTCGCGATGCGCGTCTCCGATTGCAACCTCTTTTTTTTTTTTTTTTTTTTTTTTTTTTTTTTTTTTTTTTTCATACACAAATAGGCGCACCATACGCAGAGGCTAAGTGTAATAATCTCCGCGAGAACGTAACGAGACACTGGAGGTCGCGAAATGCGGGTATCCCAGGAGTTCGTTCCGAATTAATATCAATTGAATTAAGAGCACCGCCATCCGTCCATTCGCCCGTTGCATAAGGAGCCTGCCCCGCAATTGGCAATTATTGGACCATGCTTTTTTTTTTATTTTTTTATTTTTTTATTTTTTTATTTTTTTATTTTTTTATTTTTTTATTTTTTTATTTTTTTATTTTTTTATTTTTTTATTTTTTTATTTTTTTATTTTTTTATTTTTTTATTTTTTTATTTTTTTATTTTTTTATTTTTTTATTTTTTTATTTTTTTATTTTTTTATTTTTTTATTTTTTTATTTTTTTATTTTTTTATTTTTTTATTTTTTTATTTTTTTATTTTTTTATTTTTTTATTTTTTTATTTTTTTATTTTTTTATTTTTTTATTTTTTTATTTTTTTATTTTTTTATTTTTTTATTTTTTTATTTTTTTATTTTTTTATTTTTTTATTTTTTTATTTTTTTATTTTTTTATTTTTTTATTTTTTTATTTTTTTATTTTTTTATTTTTTTATTTTTTTATTTTTTTATTTTTTTATTTTTTTATTTTTTTATTTTTTTATTTTTTTATTTTTTTATTTTTTTATTTTTTTATTTTTTTATTTTTTTATTTTTTTATTTTTTTATTTTTTTATTTTTTTATTTTTTTATTTTTTTATTTTTTTATTTTTTTATTTTTTTATTTTTTTATTTTTTTATTTTTTTATTTTTTTATTTTTTTATTTTTTTATTTTTTTATTTTTTTATTTTTTTATTTTTTTATTTTTTTATTTTTTTATTTTTTTATTTTTTTATTTTTTTATTTTTTTATTTTTTTATTTTTTTATTTTTTCATTTTTTTATTTTTTTATTTTTTTTTTTTATTATTATTTTTTTAACATTTAATGATTATCGAGTCAGTAACAATTTGCCAATTTTTTCGGTGCCTGTGCAACTTAATTCTCAGATCTTAGTTTAATGGTTTGCGAGCGGTGGGCGAGAGGGAGGCCGAGTTGTTCCAACAAGCACCCGTGTTGGGCCCCCCTCGTTTGGAAGTGTATAATTCTTCGCGTTTAATCACCCATGGGGTATACTCGAGAGTTCGCCACTCCGGAGTCCTCCAATTTTAGATTCTCTCGACACTGACCATTCGTCCAAATAGCGTTAAAGCGAAAGTATAGAGAGCGTTGAAATGAGCGCGGAGTCAGAGCGCGAGAATAACCCGACTCGAGCCACGTCGGCGCCACTCGGTAAGGCGACCATACATTCGTACTCCAGGCCTCCCAAAAACATAATTCGGCGAGGAATTTCCGTGAAGCTCGAAATAAAAAAAACAATACAAAAGACAAATGTACACTAATTTTTCATAACAAATTTAATAACAATTCATTACATTCAATTGAAGATGCTTAAATTCAATGAAAATTCATTAAATTCAATTGAAGATGTTTAAATTTAATAAAAATTCATTAAATTCAATTGAAGATGTTTAAATTTAATAAAAATTCATTAAATTCAACTGTAGATGTTTAAATTCAATAAAAAATTCATTAAATTCAATTGAAGATGTTTAAATTTAATTAAATTTGTTTACATACATTATAATCGTATAAATCTATAAATGTTTAAAAACTGCAACGACCGCCAATGCATCGTATGTTTCGTTAATAAATACACACTACTACTACTACTACTACTAAATGCGGCTCAAAGCGGACCACGTCTCCCATTTGAGACGATGGAAATTCTTTTCTTAGGTCGATGTAAAATTGAGTCCAAGAATTTCCTTAAAACTCCAAAAAAAAAAAAAATAATACAAAAAGTAAATATACACATTTTTTTTCATAATAAATTTAATAACAATTAATTCATTAAATTCAATTAAATTCACTTAAATTTTTATTAAATAAATAGATTTGTGTATACCGAGGAGTGAGGCGAGGGCAAAACGGGGACCGTGTCTCCGATTTGAGACACGGTGGGAATTATTTTTTTACGACCCGGGGAAAAAAAAAAATGGTCCGTTTTGCCCCGCTCTCCGCCGATACGAAATTTACGAAGCAAAAACGGCTGGCAACTTTGTTTAGAGTCGGATAAATACTATCGGCACTTGGCCGTACCTCGGTCGCTCGAAGGTACCATTCAATTACGCGACATTAGCACCACGCGTTCGGATGAGCAGTGGATAATGAAAAAGAGCATTTTTTTCTTCTTAATTTTTCGTATTTCGCCACAGGACTCTGTTGGCACAAGAATTAACGAGTCTCTCGTCCAAAGATTGTTTCCTTTGTAAGTCGTTGTTATTTCCATACTGTCGAAACATTTTTTTTTTTTTTTTTCTTTCTTTAAGGACTTTCAAATTCTCACGAAGTGGGGGGAAATCGCCGGCCGGCGATGAGCCTGCTCGCTCTTGCTATTTAAGAGAAATATTTCGCATTTTTTTTTTACTCAGTCTTCGCTCGGCGAAACGGCGAATTTTTTTTTTTTTTTTTTAGCCAAAAAGAAACCTACGCGTATTGAAAAAAGGAATTACAAAAGATGTATTCAAATAACATTAATTTTCTATAAAAAAAAAATTGTTCGATTTGATTTTTTTTTTCGATTTTTATTTATTTATTTACTTTTCGAAGTTATTGATTTGCCGATATTGAGAGTGAAGCTTCGAGAGCGGAATTACCATGGTCGTCTGGCTGCGTCGACCCGCTGCGGCGTCCAAGGATAGGAAACTTGGTAAATTACACTTTTGCGACAAATTTCGATAACATTATTTTTAATTCCACCCCTTTACAGAATTTAAAAAAAAAAAAAAAACAGTTTTATTCGACTGAAAAATCGTTCCAAAAGGGTGGTTCATTTTGCCCCACCTTCCCCTCGAATTTCATATTACGCACTCTCGTCTCTCAGGAACTCTTATATGTTACATGTATGTACATGTATGTTACATGTATATTACATGTATGTTATATGTATGTTACATGTATGTTACATGTATGTTACATGTATGTTACATGTATGTTACATGTATGTTACATGTATGTTACATGTATGTTACATGTATGTTACATGTATGTTACATGTATGTTACATGTATGTTACATGTATGTTACATGTATGTTACATGTATGTTACATGTATGTTACATGTATGTTACATGTATGTTACATGTATGTTACATGTATGTTACATGTATGTTACATGTATGTTACATGTATGTTACATGTATGTTACATGTATGTTACATGTATGTTACATGTATGTTACATGTATGTTACATGTATGTTACATGTATGTTACATGTATGTTACATATATGTTACTCTTATATGTTACTTTAGCTCTGTAAATGCAGCCGATCGACCGAAAGTCGCGTCGATCGATAATCATCGATGATTTTTGAACGGTATCGATTATCGTCATCGATCAACTTTGCTGCATTCGTACGAGCATAAAAAAAATAATCTTACCGACAGGACTCTCGTAAAATGTCACTTATCGCTCGTCCCGTGCGCTCTCAATAGACCATTGATATTTCCCAGGCCTAATAGTATACACTGCGTTTCTCGAGTGGTATCGGGTGTCAATCGTCGCCTACGCTGCATAGCCCGATGGCCCTTTCTTCTGGACTTTGTCGTGTATACGAACTCATCGTCGACGTCACCGCATTCGTCGAAATCGGTATTGTTCGCACTCACGCATGCGTACTTTGTCAGGCGCAAACGGTATTTCAATATTTGCTCCGGATTCTCGTAAAATTTGGGACACTTTAGGGAAGGTTGGGGCAAAATGGTACAGTCGAGGAGTGGAGGCCATTTTGCCGCGCGTCTGCACTTTACACTGTGATCATCTTGCCCCAGTCTTTTTTTTAGTGTTCAAATTATTATATTAGACACATTTTGTTGGCGATGCATTTTGCCTCGTGAATATAATTTATAGTGTAGTCATTTTGCCCCACCCACTCCAGTGTGCAAGATTTTTCGTATAATTTTCTGTTCCATTTTGCCCCGTGAGCATAATTTAAAGCGAGCCCATATCGCCTCAATCTCGCCAGTGTTCCAATTCTTCTTTCGGAACATTTCGTGGTATTCCATTTTGCCTATATGTCTATAATTTATAGTGCACCCATTTTGCCCCACCACTCCAGCGTGCAAAATTGATTTTTCGTTTAATCGTGTGGTGTTCCACTTTGCCCCGTTCACATAATTAACAGCGAGTCCATTTTGCCCCGTTCGCATAATTAACAGCGAGTCCATTTTGCCCCGTTCACATAATTAACAGCGAATCCATTTTGCCCCGTTCGCATAATTAACAGCGAGTCCATTTTGCCCCGTTCGCATAATTAACAGCGAGTCCATTTTGCCCCGTTCGCATAATTAACAGCGAGTCCATTTTGCCCCGTTCGCATAATTAACAGCGAGTCCATTTTGCCCCGTTCGCACAATTAACAGCGAGTCCATTTTGCCCCGTTCGCACAATTAACAGCGAGTCCATTTTGCCCCGTTCGCATAATTAACAGCGAGTCCATTTTGCCCCATTCTCTCGAGTGTTCCAATTGTCCTTTCGGATAATTTTGTGGTGTCCCATATTGCCCCATTTCCACCAATTAAAGCGAACCCATTTTGCCCCACTCTACAACGCCATCGCCTGCCGAGATTCAACATTGATTTTCGTATTGTTTTCCCTTTCTTCCATTTTACACCGGACATTGATACTTTATCCCGTCTCGTGACGCGAAACCCCGCTTTTTGTTCGCGATGATCGTGGACACTTCAACGAACGAATATGTATATCAAAATACTCGAATCGCCGTTTCGCCCAGACACGAGAACAAAAGAATGCAATAAAACAATGTTTCATTAAATCCATGAAAAAAAAACGTTCGATCTTCGCATTGTAGTGTTTCTTTCCCCGCGGAGACAAAGCTTTCTCCCCGAGCTCGCAAAATTCGTTCGAAATCCGTTAGCTCAGGATACAATGAGAAGCTTAAATCGCTCGAAATTCGCAGCTTTCGGGATCGTTCATCGCAACCATCGCCGAGCCCTTCGCAAATGTCCGATGATCACCGTGATTGTGCGTCTGTGTTTGCCTCGCCGAAGATAAAGCTCAGCGATACCGAACGCCTAATATTCATCGGCCATGCCGAACAGTGTCGTGACATTGTCCTATTTTATTTTTATTTTTATTTTTTTTGTGTTAATTTTATTTTTTCCGATTCGTCGCTCGGTTTACAACTGAGTCACAGCGATAGAGCGCAGGACGAAACGGGGAGCCGAAGGAACACGGGAGAAAAACGAGTGCAGCGTGGCTCCGCGATAAAGAACGGCGCCTAAGAACGGAGGGTCGCAGTTAGTCGGGAGCACTCGAACGGTAGGGTGCTCGGTCGTTCGGCTCTAACAGTGCGAAAAATTCTCGCCGCTGTGCCGATAAAGAACCATCGATCGGTCCGGCTCGTGGCACGAGTGCGATTCGAAACGATTTTTTGTGTGTTTTTCTATTTCCTCGAAAAAAAATAAAAAAATAAATAAATAAAATCAACGGCGATTACGCGAAATAATGGTGATATGATGTTCAATCCCACTGCCGCTGATCAGGGTAAATAACCGAGTTTTTAAAGTAACCTCGCAGCTTCGTGTGCTTCGTCTCTCTAAGTTGGACGGAATGAAATGTCCCTTTTCGGAATAAAACGTCGCACAAGCAATCGTAATCATCGTAGTTATTTCAATCGCGCGTCACTTCACTTTCGATGTCCGTCGAGAAATCGGCTATGCGAAAAAGTAAAAACATTTTAACGACCGTAACGTATCTTCGTAGCTCTATCGGCTTCTGCACACTTCGTCGAATCACACCGCAAACTATACCGGATGTAGTATTTTTTTTTATTTTTTTATTTTTTTATTTTTTTATTTTTTTATTTTTTTATTTTTTTATTTTTTTATTTTTTTATTTTTTTATTTTTTTATTTTTTTATTTTTTTATTTTTTTATTTTTTTATTTTTTTATTTTTTTATTTTTTTATTTTTTTATTTTTTTATTTTTTTATTTTTTTATTTTTTTATTTTTTTATTTTTTTATTTTTTTATTTTTTTATTTTTTTATTTTTTTATTTTTTTATTTTTTTATTTTTTTATTTTTTTATTTTTTTATTTTTTTTTTATCTCAAAGGGCTTCCTATTCGACGAATAAATCGTTGTCATTTTATCGCTCTCGGTCGGGAAGCGTACGAAGTATCCGCCTTTTCATATCTTTCAACACAGTTCGCTCGTGGAAATGTTTGACAAAAATAAATAAAAAAAATAGAATAAAATAAGCGAACGATTCACCGCGTACTTTCGCACCGGCACTATCTCGAGGCAAACATTGCCAAACCCTTGTGTGATTTAGATATACACGCACTGTTCATAAATATATCTATATATACGCGTGTAAGATCGAAGAGTCCTGGTTACACACGTGTAACGAAAGAAATATCGTTTAACTGTATCGTTCGCTACATCGCCGATCCACGATGGAGCAGAAACAACGTCGCTGAAAATTTATGAATCATTCTCTGTCTCTGAACTAATAAAAATCTATTGTACATGTATATCAATATCTTGGCTCAATGTCAGCGTTTCGAATGGCGAGATTCGTCGTTTATTTTATTGTTATTATCATCAATTTGTTCATTAATAATTTTATCGGTGAAATTATTGATCAACAAGTTAATCATTTCATCAATAAATTGTCAATAATAGTAACGATAAATATATATTTTTTGCTATCTTTGGAGTAACGTTAGTTTCATTGTTCGTCTACGAAAATAGAGAATAAAAGAAAATTACAAAAATTTTATAATATAAAATATTTGTGCGAGTGTTATTTTCGTTGAATAAACAAATCAATGAAATAATAATTGACGTTATTTTTTTCAGGCAACAGGAACGGCCCGTCGGCGTCTGCTCTGATCGGCGATAGATTCGAGGGTCGTCGGACGGAGCGCTCGAGGGACAATCAGCGTTCGAGGATTCGAGGAAAGCCGAGAATTCCCGGTCGCGCGCCGAGGGATTTTCGCGAGAGGCGCACCGAAGAAATGAGCCAAGCTCCGTTGATCTCTGCGAACGACAGAATGCCCGAGAACGATCCGCGGAACTTCGTTATACTCGAGGTATCATATCGAAACGATCTAGAGCGATTTGTTTCGATACAAAAAAAAAAAAAAAAGAAAAAAAAATAACGAATCTTTATTCGCCGCAGGGAAAAAGTCGCGTTTGTCATTCTAAAGTCTCTGTAATAAACAAAACAGGTCGGCCCGCCGGGTGACACTTGGAGATACAGTATCGAGCGGGAACGCTTCGCCGAAAAGTCCGAATGGTTCCGGGCGTTGCTTCTTGGTGACCTGGCACCGCCGCCCAACGACCCTCCACCTACGGTGCTCATCGAGCACGTTGACAAAAGGGGCTTCGATTATCTGCTCAAGCAAGCTATTTTATATATATTCATTTTCTTTTGTATCGAGTTTACAGTGCACCACAATACGTTTTACCGATTTACCTTTTTTTTTTTTTTCTTTTTTTTTATTCATCTTTTGTGTAAAACTAGGATTTAGGGGCGGGTCGAAATCGGCCTCGTTCTTCGAAGCGACGAACTTATGAAAAAAGAAATTTATGTTTATCAAACATTTTCTGGGAGCCAAAATGATATTCGACCTAAAATTATTTTCGTTCTAACAATGATATTCAAAGTAACATGATTTTTGAGCTCAGAATGACGAGCTGGAACTAAAGTTATGAAAAAAACAAACTAGTCTGTGAACGCGTCGAGATCGACCTCGTTCTTCGAGCGACGAGCTTATGAAAAGAGAAAATGATTTTTTATCGAACATTTTTTTGGAGCCAAAATGATATTCGACCTAAAATTATTTAAAGCTAACAATGATATTCAAACTAATATGATTTTCGAGCTAGAAATGATGTTGGCAGTAAAGTTACGACAAAAAACAAAATTCGAAATAAACTAGTTAACGAGCGACGTTGAAATCGACCTAATTTTTCAAGCGACGAGTTTGTGAAAAAAGAAATTGATTTTGTATCTGACATTTTTTGTGAGTTTGAATCATATTCGATTTAAAATTCAATTGTCAAATTGATATTTGACCCATCAGTAAAATGTGGGAAAGAAAAATTAGCTGGACACGAATATTCACCCTCTCGAATAACGACCGGCTATTTCTTTGAGAACGAATTCTAAGCTCGCGGCTTTTGCGATCGTAGCTTGTCCAGAGGAACAACGAAAAAAAAAAAAAAAAAAAAAAAAAAAAAAAAAACCATGTCAGGGTTATACGTCACTCGAACGAATGAAATTCGGCGCATGGACTGCGTCACCGGGCAGACGATGGTAGTCGGAATCCTCGGCGTCTTCGCCTATCTTTGGATCGTTCTCTCGATCACCGCTCTATCCGTTCTCTTCAGGGCAAACTCCGTCGATCCCCAAAACGTCTCGCAATCCCGTACGCTGCCCCGTCCTCCCTTCGACCGCACAAGCTCCCTGGAAATAACGTCGTCCAATCATGACCTTCCCGACGCGGAGAGCACCAATTTGTATCTACCTCGACGCTCTCGAAGACGTTACTACAGTTACTCATTTTAATTATTACAATTATTATTATTAAATATTTATTTATTTTATTTATTTACCGGTCCTGCCATTTTACATATTTTTACCTGGTATTGCAATCATAATAGGAAAATTTATACATTATTAACATTTCAATATAGAATCTTCATATACAATTAACACTTCCACGTACATAAAAATAGAAAATGGAAAAATATGGAATAAATTCCATCCATTAATGTTGAATCATTTTTAATAATACTTAATATTATTATAAAATAATGGTACAATAATGATAATGTTTGTTAATATTTAACATTTTATTCCTTCTTAATGTGCGTGTTGTTACTCAACAGATACCTGAGGGGCGAGCCGTTGAATTTCTACTCAGTATCGACAGCCAGATCGACGTTGGACGTGGCTCATCAGTTCCTCTCCCCGGAACTAGCGAGGAATGCGGTAGATTACATAATCGCGAATCTCAGCGCCTCGTCGGTGCTCGGAGTTTATCACGGTCTCAACCTCTACGTACCGGATCGAATGTCCGGTGGACGAACCCCTCGGACGCCGAGCGCCCCACCGGCGCCCGGTGACGACGAGGGTGAAATCGGTAAATCAACGAAAATCGTTTTCACTCAATCAGTAAGAAAAAGTGCAAACCATTTTTTTTTTTCGGTGGTGCCGAACTCTGAGGAAAAGCAAATTAATTAGCCCGAAACATCGAACCTGTATTACAGTTTTTGTTACCGACGGAGTCCGTTTCACATCGCACTCATTTTATTTATTTATTTCTTCTCCAAGGTCGCAAAGAAAAAAGCTCGAATTGTTTTTTTAGCCGTTGCCTGCTCGAGGCTCCTGTTCGCTTGCCACACCCTCATCGACTCAGCACCCGACGAGATTCTCCGTCAGGAAAATTTCGAAGAGCTCAGCCCCAGGGAGGTCGCCGAGCTCGCGTCGAGGAACGACATGCGTCTGTTTAGCGAAGGAGTTTTGTTCAACGCCCTGGACAAGTGGGCGGCTTCGGCGTGTCGGAGGCACGGCCTCGAGCCCACAGCGAGCAACAAGAGAGCCGCCCTACCGGACGATGTCTGGTACAGTGTCAGGTATCTTCTGATGAACAGCAGCGAGTTCATCGACGGACCGATGCACAGTGGAATCCTCTCCGGCGAAGAGCTGTCGGTCATCTCGACTCGGATTCTCGGCCACGATCACGGACGGACGAACGAACAGGTCCTCGTCAAATTATTAATTATCGACTGTCGGTAACGTAGAAATTTACCGTAAGGTAAAGGAACCAATGCTCGAACGGTTAAGAGCATCCCCAGTTGCCGGCAGTTATTAATTAGCCAAAAATAAATTTTTTGTGAACATAACTGAAACCAACGTCAAGCTGATAGTTTGTAGTTTCCAAAACACATCGAGTGATTATAAAAAGATACATATTTTTGTAATTACGGGAGAAAGTAACAAGAGAGTCCAAATGTACCAGTTTTCGGACGCGGTTTTTCGGCACGTCCCTATGTTCGGACACTGCATGTCCCGATCTTTCGGACAATCACGGATTTCGAGAATTCTGATGTACGAACGCGACTAGTTCATATTGACTAAAAGAATTTCTTTGCTATTCATTAATTAAATCAATGAAAAAATTATATTTACGCTAAAGGATAGTGAAGATAAGCTGCGTAGAAAACCGACTAATCTAACTTATTAAACTGTCCGATCATTGGGTCGCGTATATAGTAACGCTTGTACCAATTTCCGGACACTATATCGTCGGTCTTTTAACAAAATGCAACGATAGAAAATAATTTAGGCTTGAAACTGGCATCACTTTTTTCTGCGAATAATATAATGTTATGTAGATACCATTACAAGTGTAAAATTGGTCTTCTAATAGTTAAATTCGTAATATATCAAATCTGCATCGGAGTGTCCGACGCTTGGGACATATCCGAGCATTGGTACCGTTTACCTTAAAAAAATCGCTGATCTAATTTTATTTGTTGCATCGGGCAGGTCCGAATATCGAGCAGACTCTCGTCGACTCCGAGGAATCGAACGAGAAGCACCGACAGCACGAATTCGGGGATGAAGCCGGGCAAGAAGGAACGCGAGGACAACAAGCGCAATCGCAGAAAAGAATGCGCGAATCAGGAACAGAAGGCCTGCGCCCGCATAGGAGACTGCATCGTCAGAGTTCTCGCTTGCGTTTTTGATTAACGCCGGCGTACCTCGTCGATAAGATAGATTCCTTCTATTCGATAGATAATTTATAATCCGACTGATCTGTCCAGCTCTGCATTTTTTTTTCATTATTATTATACACACGAGAACCCGCGAGACGAAAGGATCTAGAGATCTATTTCATTTTTGTTACCAAATGACTCCACTTTGATATTTTTTAAAAATCGCGAATGAACTTTTTGAGCCGATGTGAAAAAGAGACTCAGTCGGTAAGCAGGAAAACTGCAATTCGTTCTAGGAAATTTTGACTAAAAAATCGGTTACAGTTTTTCGTTACCGACTGAGCGCCGGTCGGGCGATTCAACGAACGGCGAACGAATGATGAATTTCCACGTTTTTTTTGTATTCCTCTTTGATAACTTTATTATCAAAGGGGAGATATTCGTGCCAACCGTTCGCAAACCTTCGATACCGAGAGGGAAATGCGCGCTGTATGTTATCCAGCTTTATTCGTAAAGCTCTTTTTAATAACTACTATTATACGATATGTTAATATTATTTTAATAGACGTTTATGTTTTTAGTACGAATACGTTGATAGGCGAAAAATATATGTTACAATTTGATGTTGAATATTTAAAGAATTTGTTCGATTGCGTTATCGATGTTCGGAGATTTTTGGAGTGTTGACGCGAATCAGTCAATTATCGTGTCGGCCGATCCTCTTTTCACGATGGTGCAATTTTTGTCGAAATAATTTGCGAAGAAGAGAGAGTTAATATTATTTGTAGAAAATGAAAAATCGGGGCTGCTTTTGTTTTCCGCGACTCGCGTTCGCTCGAAAACATTGAAACCAAAAGTCGGCGAGCTCGCGCCGATCGTACGAATTGTTGTTATGTAAAAAATGAAAGTCTTTATAATCATACTCACCGCAGTTATAGTAAAAATGCTGTAATGCGAGTCGCCGAGGGGCAACTAACTGTGTGTATGTGTGTGTCTAAATGAATTGTCGCAGAAAAAAAAATACCTATACGCAAATTGTAAACTATATTTGAAAGATAAATCGATCGTGAGATTGTACACGTTGCTTTGACGCCCTCGTCCGTTCGCCTCGCTCCCGGAATTTTTTAAGGTGATGCGAAGCTCTCGCCCATCCCGCACTCAATCAGTTATAAAAATTCTAACGCTATTTTCTTTTTTCTAGGGTGCTAAAACTTTTTTGTCTAACGGAAATAGAAACTCCGCTGCGTCTATCGATTCTACAGTGAAGTGAAACAGCTGCGCGTGCGAGGGAAATAGTTGCAATTTTCAAATTAACTTTATTCAATGGTGCTAATTGATTTTGAGAAAAAAATGAATTCGGCCCGGATGCGAAATAACCGCGCGCATACAGTTCGAATTTGCCTTTTTCCCAAAAAAATTAACACCCTTGAGAAAAGTTCATTTCAGTTTTCATTACCGACCGCGATATTTCACTGCCCTTAATTTCGAGCGCTGTTTCACTCAGTCGATCGAAATTGTAGAACTGTGGTAATGTGGAGATTTTTTTTTTTTTTTTTTTAAAAAGGTCAAAAAAGAAATTGGGCTGTGGGACGATTTTTCCATACCGCCTTTACAGTACGTCTCTTATATTTAAGTACCTAATTCTATGAACACGTACCACGTCACTCGTATCTCATAACTCGTAATTTACGACACACTATACGAAGAGGTCTATGCTAATGAGGAGATTAAGCGACGCGCCGTTCAGCGCCATCTGCCAGCCGACCGCCAAGAACTACCGTCAGATGTCGTTCCCCAGCTATTCCCACTCGAATGCGATTCCCACTCGAAGCTCAAGCGATCGAACCTCCCTAAAAACAACAGAAATAAAACAACAATCCGCCAAGAACATTTATCGGTAAGAAACTGTGAATCAGTAAACAATCCTCAATTAATCCCAATTGCCAAAACGAAGCACCGAGCTGATGCTCGATCGAGACTCGCCGCAGCCAAGCACCGTCAGTCCATCGAGTCAAAACATAAACACCCAGCAGCCCTAACCTCAAAAACACACGTAATGAAGTCCATCGAACCGTCTAATATTCGATAATTTCCAGGCCGGTCGTCGATACGATGCGTCCACCTTCCGCAACCGACAATTCCGAGAATTTCGTAATCCACGGCGGCGGGAACGACTTCGCGAATCGGCAGAGGCAAATTTTCGAGCAGTTATCTCAGGCCGCCCGAGAATGGAAGAAAGACCGCGACTCGTGCCCGAGCGAAATGGAGCTCGAGATTGTCGACCGTAGAGGCGAAAGTCTCGATGCGAGGTCTCCGTCGCGTCCTCGCACCGGACTGAAACGTTCGGAGACTCGTCAGTACCGCGGCAAGGAGAGCATTTTCAAGCGTCCCGAAGGTCCGGCGCCTCTCGCCGTTCGCAAGATCATTCCCGACCACCACAAGAATCCCCACAAGTGGGTGAAGTACAGTCTGGAGGACGTGCGCACCGAGCAAATGTCTGACCGCAGCAATGCCCAGGCGGCTTTCTCGTTCCTGAAGGAACTGCGAGCGAGGCGGAAGCGGGAGAGCTGCGAGGACGAGCGGGACGTCATGGACACGGACGAGCCGAAGCCGGAAGGCGGCCCGCTGGCCGTCGGCTGCAAATTCACGACTCGGGTGCAGTTCAGAAAATCGACCGAGAGCAGGGACGGAAGGGAACCTCCGGTGGTCGTCGTGGAACGTGACGAGAGGCCGGTGTTTCGCAACAGCAAAATCATTCTGCCGGAATACGTCGTCGGACAGAAAGCCGAGAGGAGGATCAAGAAAACGAGGCCCGTCGTGAAGATCGACAGATCCAAGCAGCTCAAGTTGGCTCACTTGGACGAGCCTGATGAATAATTGTAATACTATTGATATTCATATTGTTATAATGTTATTATTATTACTATTATTATATTTGAAATTTAGACTTATTTATTTAAATATAAATAAATAAATAAATCAATTATCTATTTATATTTAAATAAATAAGTAAATTTGTATACTGTGTAAATCTTTGAAAATATTAATAATCGATGTTAACATTTTTTTTTCTTTTTTTTTTATAGAGTTTCTGGAGTAATATGGGAATTAATTTGCTGTATGCGATGTTGATATTACAATAAAGCAGAGCGAGCGTTAAGAATTGTCTCTTCGGCGATATTCTGAGATTTCGGTGGATATCGTACAGTGGATCGTCGCGTAAGTTGCGGTCTCGCGTTCTTGCTATGAAGAACGGATTGTGGCGATTGGCGCTGTTCGACGAGGTAAACAAACATGAAGACCGACATAACCAAGAAATGCGGGCTGAAAGCTGGTAGAGGAAAATGTGCGGAATATTGTGCTCTATATGGAAGGATTATGAGAACGAGGATGAAAATCTATCGGACGTAAGTTAACATCGACTGTTTTTTGATGGATAGAACAGCTACATTATTTTCATAACGGAAGGCTCCAATATTAAACGATCTTATATTTTCAATATTCTTTGTCGTAATGAGGAACGCAAACGTGCAATTTCTCAATTACCACCGTTTCGATATTCGTCAAGAGCATTGCAATGTTTTTTTTCATTCTATTTGCAGTATGCCGGGTGCAAATGTATCATAGATCGTCGCGGTCCGGATTCCTCGGCCGAGAGAACGGCACAGTTGCCGCATAACTGGAAAGCCCGTTTTGCAGCCAGTGTTCTGTGGATGCAGGGAGCAAAACCCGTGCAGCAACCCTGCGTGGATTCCGATGGAAACGTTCTTCTGTGGAACGGAGACATATTTTCTGGAAGTTTGGTGAGAGCAACATTTTTCGAGGGCTATTTAAAAACATCACCCTCCCTCATGCATTTACATGTGCATAATAATGAAGTTTATTGTCGATTGATCGTATAATAATATCATCGTATTAGCAGGTTGTTGTCTGAAATAACAAACTGGAAATTTGGTTTTCCGACGATTTACAGGAGATGCGTCACTTCCGGTCTGGAAATCTCATTTTTCTGCCGGATTTCACTTGATTCGGAAATACGTCACTACTGATCGAAAAATGAGATTTCCGAACCGGACGTGGTGTAATTCCGGACCGAAAATGACGCTTCCGATTTTCGACCGGAAGTGACGTACTTGCGGTAACAGGCATTTACATTAATGAACAACAACTTGCCAGTAATTGTGTAATCGTACAATCGCGGATTATCAAAAAAACTATTGGAAAAGTTGATCATTTCTGTTTTCACAGGCCCGAACGGATGTCTCGGATACTCGTACGCTCCTCGATGCTCTACGAGAGAGCGATAACTTTGCGGAAACGCTGAATAGAATCCGCGGGCCGTATAGCGTCGTCTATTACCAGGCGAAACGGAGATCACTTTATTTCGCGAGAGATCCTATCGGAAGGCACAGCCTCCTGCTGAAACTTCATCCGAACCGCAAAGCGCTCACTCTTTCGTCGTCGGCCGGTGGGCATTTGGCCGGAGCCATCGAACTTCCGGCGATCGGGATATTCGTTTTCGATCTCGAGACTTCGATCCTCGGTCTCTATCCTTGGCGCAGATCGGAATTGCTTTTTCGCAAATCGGTCGAGGATCTGCAATATCGACTGAGCGTGGAAATCGTCGTCTTCGATGCAATCGGGAAGGAAGCGGATAAAAGCGGAAACGCGCGTGGCGAACCGGAAGTCCAAAGTTTCGCGTACATCGACGATATCCTGACTTCGGTTACGGCGAGCGAAAAATTCGATTTCAGCGCTGAAAGGAAAGACTCCACGGTCGCGAGACTGGAAGTCTTCGAGGATGTCATGAAGAGCGTGTCGGCCAGACCGGAAGTGCGCGCGAGAACGCAGCGCGTACTGAAACTTCTGAAGAGATCGATAAAGCTGAGAGTCGAGAAGAAACCGAATTACTGCAGGAACTGCGCGAGATCGCTGCTCGACGGCGAGGAAATCGTCTGCGGTCATGCCAAGCTGGGAATCTTGTTCTCCGGTGGCCTTGACTCGACGATAATAGCCGCTCTGGCCGATGAATTCGTCGGCAGGAACGAGAGCATCGATCTCATAAACGTGGCGTTCGAAAAAGCGAGGAGAAACGATCCGAATGCGTCGAAGAAAAAATCACGGGAGATAAACGATTTTGTGAATTTTGATGTTCCCGATAGAAAAACTGGCCGACAAGCTCTCGCCGAGCTGCAGGAGATTCGGCCCTGGAGGCGGTGGAACTTTGTCGAGGTCTGGTTTTTTTTTCGTATACTCTTTTCAGCCGAGAGAACGGAAAACGGCTCAGTCGTTTTTGTGACTGATTTCCATTCTATGTGCTGTAATTTTGAATTTCGGTTTTTATAGCACATAGAATGGATTAAATATTCCGAAATTCAATTCTATATATAATTTCGGAATTTCTGTTTTTGCAACGTAAAGAATGGATTTCCGAAACTCCGAAATTTCATTGCAATTATTGCAATTATTGCATATCAAATTTCATTTGATTATGCAATGATTTTGGAACTTCGGTTTTTATAGCATATAGAATGGATCTTGAATTTCCAAAATTCCATTCGATATGCAATAATTTGAGAGTTTCGTTTTTTATATCATATAGAATGGATTCAGTCGGTAACCAAAACTGCAATCTATTTTTTAAAATATAATTTCCTTCCAAGTTATAGCCTTTGAAAAAATAGGGTACACTTTTTGTAACCGACTGAAGAGCTTTTACATCGCATCAATTCTCGATAATTCCAATTTAATTATTATTGTATTAACAAAACTTTTGAATTTCAGTGCAACGTTACGCAGGAAGAGCTCGGAAGATATCGCTCGACGAGAATACGAGATCTCGTTTATCCTCTGGCGACGATCCTCGACGACAGTCTCGGCTGCGCCTTGTGGTTCGCCAGTCGTGGCTCTGGAATCCTCTCCTCGACGGGAGAAGCGTACGAGTCCCCGTGCAGAGTTCTCCTGCTCGGCATGGGAGCCGACGAGCTGTTCGGCGGTTACACGAGACACCGAACGACCCTCCGCCGTGGAGGTTGGACCGCCCTGGGGGACGAACTTGACGCGGAACTCGCGAGGATCTCTGAGAGAAATTTGGGCAGGGACGACCGAGTCGTTTCCGATCACGGAAGACAATCGCGGTTGCCGTATCTCGATGAGGATTTCGTCGAGTATGCGAGCGGTCTCGAGGCGTGGGAAAGGTAACTCAGTCGATAACGAATCGCTTTCTCTATTTTATTTATTTTTTAAAATTTTATTTCTGTAGTCGAGCGAAATTCTTTTTACAAAAAATGTACAGTATTTTCTCTAACATGATTTTGGCACGTTGACGATTTTGGCAAAACCCAAAAACCCGTGAAAATTTCATTTTCGCTCTCGTCCGACAAAATCAACACCGTCGAAAAAAATATAGAACTCGATCTGCTTTACCGACCGCCATAACAAAAATCGTTCATTTGAACTCGCTAACTTTCGCCCCTTTCTCGCAGGTGTTACCCAGTTGAAAAAATGCCGCCAGGCCTCGGCGACAAGCTTCTCCTGCGACTGGTCGCCCGCGACATCGGTCTGCGACGAACGGCGAGCTTTCCCAAACGCGCCTTTCAGTTCGGCTCGAGAATCGCCAACGGCAAGGAGAATGCGAAGGACCCCTCGAAGTGGACGTGACCGAGACCCATCGGTATTTATTCCACTGCCCGTCTCTCTCTTCATTACCGACCGGGGTATTTCGCAATCTCAATAAACTCTTTCATTAAAAAAAAACAATTTTTATTCAATCGTACGAGACCTCAAAAATGTATAATAAATTTATTTCCCGATATTTTCAGGAAACTCGTCGACTACAAAAAAAAAAACTTAACCAATTCACAAATTCGATTGAATTTTGGCGAAGGTGTAATCGTCATTGAGATGAGTAGTGACGAATTCAGGAGGGTCTCTTCTGTTGACGAGCTCGAGGAACACGTCCGAAGCGACGAGAAGCTTCCGCCTCGAGAGTGCGTTTCTCCCGTAGGCCTGCATCAGACCAAAGACGATTTTCCACGCCCGCTTCCTCACCAGCTCGCTCGTCACCGCGCCATCCTCGTCCTCGAGCCTCGCGCCGTGTCTGATCCACTGCCAGACCTGCGACCTCGATATCTCTGCGGTCGCGGAGTCCTCGACGAAGCCCTCGTGGGCGAAGTGTCCCTCGCCCTTCAGCCAGTGAAACACAAAGAGGATCCCGACGCGGATGTTGTGCGCGAGGCCCTCGGACGTGACGCCGCCCTTCGGCAAGCTCAGCAGATCCTCCTCCGTGACGTCGTCGGAGCTCGCCTCGATCTCCCCAACTCCGCCGTGCTTGCTCCAGAGCTCGTTCATTGGCGCCACGAGTCCCAGGTCGTAGACGATGAAACCGTCGAGGCCGATCTTCACCTCGGTCAACTTCGCCTCGGCAACCCTTCCGAGGACTTTTCGATAGTCCTTGCTCGTTTCGTCGCTCGGCAGGAGATTCGTCGCCATTCCGCCCGTCGCCTGAGCTCCCCTCCTGTGGCAAACCCGGACGACGAGGTGCATGTAACTCCGGAGGAATCTTCGACCGGCGTTCACGTACTTCTTCCGGTCGGGAAGAACGAAGTCCTCGCGGTCGCCGAACTTGCCGATTATCGAGGCAATGTAGTCCCAGATTCCGCAGTTCAGACCCAGCGAGTGTTCCCTCAACTCCCAGAGAATGTCGTCCATCTCGAAGGCCGACAGGATGTTCTCGATGAGGACGCAGGCTTTCGTGCTTCCCCGCGGGAATCCGAGACGCTCCTCGGTCCACGCGAAGACGTCGTTCCACAGTCTCGCCTCCTCGGAGCCCTCGACCTTGGAGAGGTAGAAGGAGGCGCCGGTGCCGGTCTTCTCGAGGATTCGCCGACCGTTGTGGAAGATCAGGAGGGCGAAATCGTGCACGGCGCCCGGCACTCGACGGCCGTTTACGGTAACGTTCTTCTCGATCATGTTCCATGCCCGAGGTCGAAGCATCAGGACCGGAGCCTCCGCGATCTTCGGCACGTTGGGCAGAAGATCGCGAACAGCGAGGGCAACGTTGTTCAATCCCGTTATTTGATTCGTCCAGGTCGGACAGTGACCGTCGTCGAAGTCAACCTGGATCCCTTGAACCGGCGATCTCAGCGCGGCGCTGAAGCGTTCCAGGTCCGCTGGGCTCACGTCTCCGAGGTCCAGACGACGGTTTTGCAGTCTTTTGCCTGTTTAAAGTAAACGCTGAATTATAAATTATAAATTATAAATTATAAATTATAAATTATAAATTATAAATTATAAATTATAAATTATAAATTATAAATTATAAATTATAAATTATAAATTATAAATTATAAATTATAAATTATAAATTATAAATTATAAATTATAAATTATAAATTATAAATTATAAATTATAAATTATAAATTATAAATTATAAATTATAAATTATAAATTATAAATTATAAATTATAAATTATAAATTATAAATTATAAATTATAAATTATAAATTATAAATTATAAATTATAAATTATAAATTATAAATTAACGATATGTTTTTAACATACCAACAGGTGCGACTTTCCAATTTGGGTCGAGCGTAGGAGTCGACTTCGAAAATCTGGGCATCGTCGGAGAGCTTCGAAGTTCCGATTTCCTTCGCAGCCGCCGGACGTAGAGTTCGTCGATCTCGCTCTCGAATCGAAGCACCAGATCGACCATGAATCCAACAGCCTCGTCGGTGAACACTTCTTCGTACTCTTTCTCCAACCCTCTCGGCGGGGGACTGATGAAAACATTTCTTCTTCGACTCGAATCTATATTTTCATCGCCTCTCGAAGGTCCCGATATTATTTTATTCTTCGAAATTTTAACGGTTTTCTCTATTCGCTCGATTATCGGCTCAAATTCGACGTCCATGTTATCGATTTTTCGATCTAAACACTTGATTTTTTTTTAGTAACAAAATTTATATCTTACATAAAGTTTGAGCAACGAATGAAAAAAAAAGAAAGAAATTAAGAACGCAGTAAATATCGATCAGTTTTCGTAAACTCCTCGATACGCGATCGAGCTAACGAACTAGCATTCTCCGTCGGGCGTTGCGCTCGTACCGTGAATAACTCAGCTTATTTACACGTTCGACGAGCATCGATTGACCTTAGTACTCCAACCTGCTCATTATCTCAACGAAGAATACGATGAACGATAACGCCGGCTTGCCGCTACGAGCCCCTTCCCGTCGCTTCGCTTCGTCGGCCGGTAGTTGGAGCATTTATACATTATCCGTGTAATGGGATTTTATCCGTCGGCGAAGAACGCGCGGCGACTTGTACCGCTTCATCGCTCGACTCTTATCTTCACGAGTGTTCAACAGACTCGGGTCGCATTGAATCGCTTCGGTTAACGCGCCGAAGTCGTATTCTTAAGTTTTCATAAAAATCTCTTTTCCTCGATTTGCCGTGCATCGTGCATATTTGCAGGCAAATACGCCACGCGAAATTTATTCAGTCGTCGGCCAAACTACAGGTTGAAAAAATCTTGCTTCAGTTGTCGCATTATATGAGCGAGTTGTTTTTCCGAGTTCACTGATATGAGTCCACCTCACTCGTGACGCGTTATTTGATGCAGCCAATAAGAAATAGTCATTTTTCACGAGAGAGAGAGAGAGACAAGGTAGGCTCTTATTGGCTGCTTCAAATAAGGCGCCTCGAGTGGATTGGAGTTGTATCAGTGATGTTTAATTGAAAAGCTTATCGCACTGGTAATAATTATTGTCATTAAGCCTGTCATGACGATGTTGCATTTCAAATTCTTTGCCAAGGAATACATTTCATATAGCGTTTTGCCTTGCGATTTTTAACTTAGATAAGCCTAGGGATTTTGTATACTTTAGTACATTTACTGACTTGCCTTCGAACACCAGAGGTGCTTTCGATTTTGCGTTTTTCGTAATTACAACATGACTGCGCATGCGCACGTGCGTTTTCATTGTACGGATTATTACGAAAGGCTTGCCGTCACTTGTCCTAAATCTCATAATCTCGAACGCTCCAATCGCCCGAAAATCTGTTTCACTGTCTTAGAGCTCGTGATGACCGACAGTCTTAAACTCCGATAATCGACGATAGACCCGATATTTTAAATTTTAAACAAAAAGCACCTCCGAGGGGCTTTCGATTCGGCGCTTTGCGTTACAACATAACTGCGCATGCGCACGGTTATTCTTTGGTAAGAATTCGTACCGGAGAACAACCATGCGCATGCGCAATCGTTCTCTCTATACGTTACGACACCGAAAAACCCCAGATCGAAAGCACCTCCCTCGGTCGTCCGATGCAGCGTCCTATCCGCCTGCAAATGGGGACGCGCCTTGCTGCCATTACAAAATCGCCCGACATATTACCGCCGCAAACCGACCCGCTGTAGGAAAAAAAAAAAAAAAGATATATATAATAGCTCCAGCGACTTCGGCCCTTCAGCACGCAGCGGGACATCAAAGTCGTAATTTACGTAACCTCCTAAAAGGTGCAGCAACGTCGAGCTCGGGCGTCGAGACGCGCCGCCGTGTCGCGGCGTCGCGATCGCACCCGACAGTCGCGCGTGCCGTTTCGCAGCGTCTGGTCCTCTCGGCCACAGGGTGCAGCCTCCTTTGACGCCACTACCACTACGAAAAGTTTGGCAGAGGGTTGGCTCCTTCCGTGCGCGCAGTTAGTGTGCCGTCGCCTGGCGCGTGTGCGCACCTGTACATGCCCTCTGTACAATTCGCACACTCGCATAAACATATATACACATATATATATATATATATATATGTACGGTACATCCGCGAATTAGAGTAGGTCTCCATTGATTCGTTCCCGAGTGAATCCCATCGAGCGCGGAACGTCCTCCCAAAACGCTCCTCTCTATCGTACAGTTTTCAACGAAGGAACAAGAAAACAAGGGAGTGCTTTCTCGCGTATTTATAATCCGTGCGGTGGAGGTCTCGTGGCTGAGAGACAAACGTCCGCCCGTTTAATCGGACCATCCGGTCGGCTGATAACGCGCGAGTGTCCGTAGTAAAGCCGCTCCTGCAAGTGCCTCCCCGTCGAATAGAAATGCGGCCCGAAATCGTTACAAACGACTAGCGCTTATCGATTGACCGCCCGATTGGTTAAGCCAGTGTTCCATGCAAGTATGGCTGCCCTGCCGTCACCCACGCAGGTATATCGCAATTTTTTTTGTTTCGACATTACAATGCAATTATAATCTCGACGGGGGAATCGAACAATGACGACGAGGGAAATGACGAACAATCGTTTCCGGAGGGTGCGGGAGACTCGCTCTCACCCGACCGGTCGATGCGTCTGGAGATTGGGAATTTTTTTTTTTTTTTTCTCTCGCCCGATGACAAGATTGCCAGGCGCGATCGGTAGAGACGATCTTTTTTTTTTTTTGACGATTATTCCGACTGACAGACACTGGGATTATCGCTCGGATGCGTCTCTTTTTTTTCTCTCCTCTTTCTTCGCTCCTTTACGGGACAGGCGATTTATATTTGAGTCGGGCGGACGCTCGTCGATTATCGGTTTGGCCGTCAAT
Source organism: Amblyjoppa proteus (assembly GCA_963922035.1). NCBI lineage: Eukaryota > Metazoa > Arthropoda > Insecta > Hymenoptera > Ichneumonidae > Amblyjoppa > Amblyjoppa proteus. The sequence continues at coordinate 3,483,183 of OY998230.1, forward strand.
GTATCGTTAATTTTTTCGGAAGACACTTAGCCTCAAACTTCGTCGATCTAACGAGATGGAAGATTTTTATTTTTATTTTTTCTCTTTGTCATTGTAATTGTATAGCATGCGAGGAATTTTTTTTTTTTTTTTTTTCGACGATGACTCGGCGAGGAACGACGCCCACTTTTTTTGAACACGGAAAGAAAAAAATACGGTCTTTTTTCCTTTTTTTTTTTTTTTTTTTTTGAGGATGATGAAATCGTCTTTTGCCGCTATGTAGACTTTTTACGCACTGACATTCGAGGGTCGAGGGATAGTGTCAATTTTATATGAGAACTTGCGAAGGGAGTTTGGCGAAGATAATTAAAAATTTGGTACTCGATTGCTCCGGGAGAGTTCGGACATAAGACGCTGATTAAAACTTCAATAATTTAAACTCTGACGTGATGTCGCAAAAAGTTAAACATTCTTTTTTTGCAAATTGACCCTTTTATTGCAATATTACACAGCGGAACGAAGATGGTTAAATTTGTTTACCAATTCATTATTTTTTGGTTCGAATCGATGAATTATGGCTTTTGTAAAAAAAAAAAAAATTATTTATTTATTTATATTTATTTATTTATAATTAATCAATCTATTTATTTATTTATTTATTTTGTTTAAATCATTAAACGGTCAGTTTAACATTTCTATGCATCCACTAAAAAGTCACTAAAATTATTATTATTTATGGCCGAAAAGCCAGTGGAACAGCCATAAAGATAGGGTACTTTTTTTTTTTTTTGTCTAAAACGTAATAAATTTATGTTTGTTTACAGGTGGCTGGAAGCCATGTCGCTATTTATGAAGCTTACTACAATCAGGTGAGCAACTGGCAGTGGAACGCTCTTGAGTTATCAGGACTGAGAGATAAGACAAGCAAAAACGAGAGAAAATAAATATTTTGATTTTCGAATTTACAGATTTCTGAATTTTTACTAATTTTTATACATTTCTAGGTCGATCCCCATGGATACGGTCGTATCGGGGCGATGGAAGCCGCCCGATTTCTCAAGAAGTCCCAGCTCAGCGACGTCATCCTCAGCAAAATATGGGACATGGCCGATCCGCAGTCGCGCGGCTCGTTAGACAAATCGGGCATGTTCGTAGCGCTTAAATTATGTGCCTTCGCGCAATCCGGTCGTGAACTGAATATCGCTAATCTCAGTCAGGACATAGCGCCACCCAAGATGGTAAATATGATTATCCCAGCGAGATTTCGAGTCGAGACTATCCGCGGAGAGATTAAAAAAATGTATATATATGTATAAAAAAATAATAGTTTAGTAATGTCAACATTTTTTTCGTGGAAACTCGTTCACAGGGCGAATTGCCGAAGATAAAGCCGAGACCGCCAGTCGTCGCTCCCTCGCCAGTCATTACGACCGTGAGCAACGAGGATTGGTCGATAAAGCCGAATGAGAGAGCCAAATACGATCAGATCTTCGACAGCCTCCAGCCGGCCAACGGCTACATACCGGGCAACAAAGTCAAGGGCGTTCTGATGAACAGCAAGCTGCCCGTCGATACTCTCGGCGTTATTTGGGACCTCGCCGACATGGACAAGGATGGAATGCTCGATCGGCACGAGTTCGTCGTTGTGAGTTCATTGAGCCTGGAACTCATTTACAGGGTGGAAGACCATCCCAGACGATATTTGTTTTGTGCTTTAAGTGTGATTTTCACCCCTAGACTTCAATAAAAGCAAATTCGCCGCATGCTCTTCCATATTAAAAAACGAGGAGATTCAAGTGTCGAAAACTCCATTTACTGAGTTAGAAGTTAGAAAAAATCACACATGAGGTGTAGAATTAACCCGTTAAAGAATTTTTTTTTACAGTATGATGTGTCAAATACACGGGTTGGTTCAATATTGCATTTTTTTCTGAATTCAAAGAGGTGTCTCACTCGTGATACACCGTACTTCAAAGGCTTGAACGGCGTGCAACATATTTTCTTTTTTATCCTGGCAACATCGTAAATAATAAAACATACACGTTATTAAATATACATTAAATAATTAATTAATAAATACTGTATAATATAACAACTAACAGTAACCAGTACTAAATATGGTATGAGTAATTGTACTAATATATATTATTTATTATTATATTGATTAATTAATTAATTGTTATTTTTAAAAATGATTTATTATAATATTAATATTGTACATTTCGATCAACAGGCGATGCACCTGGTCTACAAAGCCTTGGAAAAGTACGCGATACCGAGCGTCCTTCCCCCGGAATTGATGCCGCCCGGCAAGAGAAAACCGGCGCCGCCGATCGTGGGAAAATCGCCAGCGACGCAGATACCGGTGATGGCAGCCCCAATCCCGACGATGCCGGCTCAGATCCCGACGATGGCGGCCCCGCCGCCGATACCGCCGTTGCCGAGCGCTACGAGCGCCGTTAACAGTCTCGTGGGTCTCGAACCGGTCAAGGTACTGCCTCGATTTCCAGATAATTTTTTTTGATCCCCTTCGCCGATGCCAAAGATAACGTTAGTGCTTAAATTTTTAGGTAGCACCGGCAGCACCGCAGTGGGTCGTCACCGCTGAGGATCAAGCGGAGGCCGACAAACTGTTTCTCCAAGCGGACATGGACATGGACGGATTCGTCTCCGGCTCGGAGATCAAGGACGTTTTCCTGCAGAGCGGACTTCCTCAGGGCGTCCTCGCTCACATCTGGTGAGGCTTCGAGTCCACTGCCATTTCAAATTCCTCGATTAAAGGAAGCTGGGAACTTGACGATCATTTTTATCCAACAGGGGACTTTGCGATCTTTGCCAGAGCGGAAAACTCAACAAGGAACAGTTCGCTCTCTCCATGTGGCTCATAAAACGGAAAATGTGCGGCATCGATCCGCCGACGAGCCTCTCGCCGGAGATGATGCCGCCCTCGCTCAGGAAAATGTCCGACACCGTTGTCGTGAGTAATCGAGCCAATATCGTCGAAGTTCGATCGAATATCTTTTTAAGTCTTCGGAATAATTTTTTTTAAGCATTCAGAATGTTTTTTAAGTACAGTAGAACCTCGATTATCCGAACCAATTGGGACCACAACTCGTTCGGATCGGCGAAAATTCATATCGAAAAAATGGCAGTAGCCATATATTTTAAGTAATTCGCAATGTTCCTATGACGCAAGAGAGTTATACGTTTTTTCGCAGTCAAATTTTTTTTAATGTCAGAGATCGTTGACTTGCAAATATACGAGCGCGCTAGCAATGTTCTGGTCTCTCCCTTATCGAGTTTTGAAAGGCTCTCTAATTTTTCTTCCACCGTAAATACATTATACTTACGCTTAGAGATCGAAAAACTGGACGGTGAATCCATAACGTACTAAGTTACGAGCCTAGTACGTTAACGAAAATAAATTTTGAACACGTGCCTATTTTCTCGACTGAGAAACTAATAAATACTGCGCATACAACTGACGCGCATTTAGGGTAGTGTTGTGCAAGTCCACGCGAGCCCGAGCTTTCTTGAATTGGCTTGTTGTTTGTAGCACGCAACAATGTATCGGCGTGCAACAATGTAAGGATCGAGAATTTCGCGCAATAGCTCGGATAGTAGAAACTTCATTCGAACCAACGGAGCTTCGCATAATGGGTGTTCGGGTAATCGAGATTCTACTGTATTGAGAATAATTTTTTTTATATTCAGAATAGTTTTTAAGTATTCAGAATAATGTTTTTTTTAAGTATTCTGAATAATTTTTTTAAGGGTTAAAAAAAGGTTCAGTGCATGGTGAAGCGTTTGCGGCCCTTGAAGGCCCTCCAGAAGACCGTGAGCATGACGCCGACAATCGCTATGGCGCCGATCATGAAAACCCTGTGATCGACCTTGAGCTCGACCTCGTAGGTCACCTCCAGCCTGATCGTTCCAGCGAGCTCGCCGCGCTGCCAGCAGCTGTATATGCTCGAATCGGCGAATCGCAATTTTTTGATGACTATCTGCTGACGAGAATCTATCGTGATCCTGCCGTCGGATTCGCGATCTATAACCGATGGGGATAATGTCTTCGTGCCTATCTGCCAGATCACCGGAGCGTCCGTGTTCAAATTTCTGTAACAACATTTATTTTTATTGTTTCCGATCCATCATCATCGGAGCGTGAACGGGACGAAAATTTTACCCCGGGCATCTCAACTCGGCTTTCTTCTCGTGCCGGCGATAAATCGTCACTCGCTCGACGGAGGGACGAGGCTCGGGCATTCCCTGCACCATCGAATAAATCCCAGCGCTGTTGTTCGCGCTCTCCAGCACCTTGCCCGATTTGTCACGCACCTCGAACACCACGTTCTTCGGGCATTTAACCTGAATCGATTACTTACGATTTAACAAAAAATTGTTGAAGGTTTCTGTAGAACATTTTCTGCGCGATACCTTGCAAAATCCGGTCATAATTTCCGTTCTTCTCTCACCGATCCGCTCGATCTTCTGTATGTCCCTCGGAGTGTGGGGCGACCTGCACGGGAGCTTGTTACGAAATATCGGTAAGACGCTGAGCGCGAGTTCTCTCAATTCCTCCGGTGATTTTTTAATCTCGTCGCCTTCTTCCTGACTCTCTTCCGTCGTCGTTTCCTCCGAAACGAGCGTCGTCGTTTCCGCCGTCGTCGTTGTCTCCTCTATCACTGCAACGAGATCGTAAAATTCTCAATAAAACCCGAATTAACATTTCTTCTTTTTCCCACAGATCGGCCCAGGATCTGATCACGAGGACCTTGAATTATCGGTCAGCGGAGCTGACTCCGTTCTTCAATTCTGAAACTGATAGCACTTGCACGCTATAAATTTGGACGAGCGGATTTTGGGCGCGCGGACCGGCGCGTTGAAAGAGTTCGGACGAACTTCTAAATTCTTCTACTTTACCCTGTCTCCGATGACGGCGGTGATGACGACGCTTCGTCCAGTTTGGGTGATCGCCGTGTCTCGACAACGGAGCGCTCTCGTTCGCGTTGAACCTGTGAGCGCTGCTGCCGATCAAGGATATCGTGCAGTATCCGTACCGAATTTTCTGGCCGACTGTGTCGCAAGCCGAGCACGGCGACCACGTGCTCCACGACGAGAAAACCCTCAGACCGAATTCCTCGAGGTCGTCCGGGGGAAGAGGATGATTCGCGGCCCTGGGCGCGGTCTCGGGACGCACCGGACGGGTGATCTCGGTTTCCTCGTTCGCGACGTGGAGATAGTAGGGCGCTGAGGCTGTGTCCTCGAGCTGACACCAGTAAACACCCGCCTCGCCCATCTAGGAATTAAGGGGATTCAAGACTGTTCGAAAGCTGGGAATCGAGAGATTCGTGATAGATTCCATATCGCACCTGGATGTTATACATCTTGAGGTCCCTCTCATCCGGTGTGACGAGCACATGCTCCGAACTGTCGACCGGCACATTAGCGACGCTCGCGTTAGTGCTGCTGTTGAAAAACCACTCGATCGACTCACTCGTGTGCAGCTCGGCCGGCGATACGCACAGCTTGCATTTCAATCTAGGGGCGTTAGGAATTTGATCAATCAGGAGAATTTTGTTGATCCGAGGAATTTGATCGATCCGAGGAATTTGATCGATCCGAGGAATTTGATCGATCCGAGGAATTTGATCGATCCGAGGAATTTGATCGATCCGAGGAATTTGATCGATCCGAGGAATTTGATCGATCCGAGGAATTTGATCGATCCGAGGAATTTGCTCGATCTTCGAATTTATACGATTGAAGAATTTACACGATCGAGTGATATTGAGAGAATTGAATTCTTACGTGACGCAAGTTCCCTCGAGGGCCAGAAGAGCAATGGGATAGGTCGTCTTCTCCGGTCCTGCCTCTTCGTGTCTCTCTCTCAAACAATCGTAGTACTCTCGCCACTGTTCTCGATAAACTTGTCTCAGAGTCGCATTTGCTCCCGGATACTCGAGTTCGCTGATGTCCAGAAACAATTCATTTCCTTCCGAGAACAAAATAAACATTTTAAAGAGTTTCATTGATTTTATTTTTTTTAACAAATCAATGAAACATTTTTTTCCATATCGTATTTCTTCAGTACGAGGATAATCGATAATTTATAGAAATAAAAATAGATGAATTTAGTGTTCCGAGCGAGTTAGGTTCGATTAAAATTTTCCAATTTTATTTTCAAAGAATATTTGACAAAAAAAAAAAATTAATTCATTCGGGCATGTTTTTTTCGGTATAGTTCGATGTGTGCAAGCTGACAACCTATAGTGCGAGTGCGAGCTGACAACCTGGTTTTCCTTTCATCAACTTGTTCATCTTCTTCTTCATCGAGCCGAATCTGTTTTGGAGCTTTCGGGGCAGGCCGAGACTCGAGGCTGCGTCCATCGCTAGAAGAACGCACAAGAGCTCTCTGAGAAACATTGCAATTTGTGAATTTTTTATTCAACGATTGCGCAAAAAAAAAAAACAACCTCTGGTCCGAAGTTGTATGAATTTGCCTTCGATTGTTCGAAAGTCCTATTTCGTCTTCTCGTCACATCAGACCGAAAATATTGTTCGAGAAATATTATACCGGTCGAGACTTTTAATTTTTTTTTCCCGACGAGAAAATATGATTCGAGCCAACGAAGTTTCCCACAAGATAGAAAATCGTCCTGGAGAATCCTCGGCCGATCTCTTTGAAGACCTGTCGAGCTGTTTGAGGGTCGGGCGAGCCCTTGTGATCCGCGATACGCCACGAGCTCGGGCCCTCGACGAACAAAGAGCCGAGAGCTATCGCAGCGTGAAGAAGCTCCAGAGAGAATCGAGGCTTCTCAGATTCGCGGAGCTCTACGGTCCCGAGTGGCACGGCCCCGGGCTCGAGAAGTCGCGGGATCGTTACAAACGAAAGTTTATCGATTCCAAGCTCAGCGACCGTAATTTTGTTCGGCTCTGAGCCCACTGGACCGATAATCGCGCGACTCGGGAGATTATTCGAATCAAATTTATCCGCAGAAAAATTTCGCATTGCAGGACAATTCTATTCTCGAAGTATTCCACGTTTCATTTCGTTCTTCATCAGGATAATTATTTTTCAATGTTTTAATATCGATAATAATAATGGCGATAATAACATTTTTAATATTTGGGAATCCCATTTTTTTTATCGTGGTGATGTACTTCCGGCGTCACGTCACTTACGGTCAAAAAATTAGATTGTCACACCGGAAGTCACGTATTTCCGGTAAATATCTGGCAATCGAAATATCCTATTTCTAAAGTAAAATTTGCACGATCGAGAAATTTACTTCCGGTCGAAGAATGAGATTTTCAAACCGCATTTCCGGTAAATATTTTGAAATTTTTATTTCCGTGTTTAAAGTCCATCGTACGTAGCGTTGGATTACGGAAGGAAAATTCAATTTCGCATGTAACGCGGAGTTTTTTTTTTACAGGAGAACAATAACATAACGGGTTACTCGAATCCCGAGCTCGACATGATAAGCAAGGATATAGCGGACCTGGCGCGCGAGAGGCGAGCGATGGAGCAGGACATCGCGCAGAAGGAGGCCGACATTAAGATCAAGAACGGGGAGATAAAGAGTCTCCAGAGCGAGCTCGACACGCTTGCCGCGACTCTGAAGCAGTTGGAGAATCAGCGAGGCGAGGCGCAGAAGAGACTCAACGATCTCAAAGCTCAGGTAGCCGCGCTCATCGTCGTCGATTCGTTTGTCGGCCGGAAATTTGCTCGAGTTTGCGCACGGATACATGCACGAATATTGCATATTTTTTTTTCAAGCTTACATACGTGCAATTCGGCAGCGTAATACGGCTAGTTTAATTTTGCTGCGAAGTAAAAAATGTTATTTAATTTTTGTTTCACTGAATCGACACAACTTCCCTTGTCTCATTGTCAACGTTCTCTCGAACGGTAAATTCATTTGTCTATCAGTCGACATTACGATAGACCAATCTTTGTTTTTTTTTTTTTTATTTATCCACATTTTTATTCATTCGCACTCGTTATTTAACAATGTTTGTTATTTTTTTTCTTTTTTTCCCCCATGTATGTTTTGGCCTGTAGAGAGCTGAGGTAGATAAAGACTTGAGTGAGATCGAGCGGGAAACGCGCGAGGAACAGGAAAAGGTACATACAAAAAAAAACCACGAACAATCATATTATAATCCTCTTCTTTTTTTTCTTCGTCTATCACGTTTTCTACGTTTCATGTTTACAAATCTGTCCTCGCGTATTATCGTTTCGCCTGTAGAAAGTAAGTGGCAAAAATAATATTTGTTTTTTTGAGGAGGGTAACACTGGCCGAGAATTTTGAGCACTTTACCGAGCATGATTTCGATGTCGAATTAACCCAATTGATATACGCAACAACACACTCGCTTTTCATTAATTCGCACTTGTACGCCTATTCGCGTTTTTCTAATGCTTTTCATGTAACAGCAATAACTATTGCATAGTATTACTGTATCGTACTATTACTATTTCGTAGTATTACTCTTTCATACTAGTACTATTTCACAGTATTACTATTTCATACTATTATTATTTCCCAATATTACTATTTCATAGTATTACCATTTCATAGTAGTGCTATTTCACAGAATTACTATTTTATAGAATTACTGTTTCATACTATTAGTATTTCACAGAATTACTATTTTATACTATTAGTATTGCACAGTATTACTATTTCATATTATTACTGTTTCACAGTATTACTATTCCATAGCATTTCTATTTTTCACACTTTCTGTTACTATTACTATTAGGAGAGATGGCGTATAATAATCGTTTGACGCAACGGCCGACTCGTAACTTGTCCATTTAACGATCTTCGATTGTGCCCGAAGGTCAACAAGCTGCGTCAGCAGGCGGAGGAACAGGAATCTGTTCTGCGCACCCAAGAAGAGGAGCTCAATTCCAAAAAGCAAGAACTCGAGGGCCTCCGCCAGGAGGAACAACAGCTGGAGCAGCAGCAGAACAAGAGCAGGGAGCAGCTCAACGAGCTTACGAAAAATCTGCAGAACACCCAGTTGCAGATTAGCCAGGCGAAAGCGAAGATAACGCACTTGGAAGAGCAGCAACGACAGATGACCGACGCTATCGCGATCTACGACTCGGCACTCGCCGCCGGAGATCCGAGCCTCGTCCCCGAAACGAGTCTCCATTTCAATCCCGAAATCGACGACCTCGTGTGAGTTTGCCTTATGCGCCAGTATTTTCTATTATAATAGTTAAAATTGATTTTTAAAATTGACTTTTAAAATTCATTTTTAAAATCGATTTTTAAAAATGTATTATTATTGTTTATTTTTTCCAGTAGCGAGGAAGAACGAAATTCGTCGAAAATCAACGGCGTCGCAGAGCGCGATTCGTTCTCGAACGGCACCTCCATGAATCAAGGCTTCGGCGCTCAGGAAGACCCTTTCGCGTCGAGCAAAGCGAAAGACGCGTTTGGTTCGTCGGCCGAGGGTGACCCGTTCGCCAGCGCGTTCGACGCCCAGCCACCGATCGCCGTGAGTTCATTTAATTGGGACATTAGTATTTTTATTGTCGTAACTGCGTAGTGGCGTAGCAGTCGTTCATTGATCATTTCATTCGTGAACCCGGTTAATACCGTGGACATAGCAGTCGGGTGTCGTTGGCGGCGGTTTCGCGAGCGATCCATTCGCAGCGACAAAACAGGATCCGTTCGATCCGTTCGGTGACGGAAAGAGAAGGGAGGGAAAGCCCAGTCTGGATGGAACACCGGTTCGTAGACCCATGCACAACATCCTTTATTTTTCGATTATATTTGTGTTTTTTTAAGAGGAAATCCTGCGATCTTGCAAAATGAAAATTTAAAATGAAACGAAACTCAAAGTAATCGGTTGAAGTTTTCGATTTTCGATTTTCAAGCAAGCGGGGCTCCCTCTCGATAATTCAACTCTCCAAAATCCAGTCACTCGTCTCGACGAATTATCGAACGAAAATTGAGTGTGAAATGAGTAAAAAAAATTAAATTAAATTATCAAGTTAAATATTTTCGTTCAACGGATTTGGAGGGTCGAACAGTTTTCACCGCTTGTAGAATATAGACTTGTACAAAAGTTGTCGGCGTTCGTCTAAGTTTTGGCACGATCTGAGTTGGTTCTACGTGTTCGGCACAAGTACGGTATTAAAGATTTTTAAGCTCCGTTATTCTCCACCACTGATAATCTGTTCGATATATGTGTGAAAATGTTGGTCTTTTTTGAATATATTTTAATCAAAACGTCTCGTTGGGCGAATTAATTTAAGTACTTCTGAAAGACTTGTCTAATATATTTTTTTTAATTTGTCGAGCAGGCAACGAAGGACCCCTTCGGCGAGGACCCATTCGCGAATCTTCACGCGCCGACTCGGGCGGAAAGTCCGAGTCCGGCGCTGCCGCCGAAGAAGGCGAAACAGCCGCCGCCCCGACCCGCGCCTCCGAGACCCGCGAGCGCACCGGGCGGTCCCGGCGGGCCGCTGCGCGCCGCACCAGCTCCTCCGACACCCTCGCCGACGCCCGATCCATTCGCGAACGCGAATTCCGATCCGTTCGCCGCTCAGCAACCGACGATCGACAACGCGAACGGCAATGCGTTCGCCTCCAGTAACACCACTACTGGCTTCGCTGATTTCGCTAACTTCGACTCCAAGGTACTTACCGAAATTCATCAAAGTTTATTACTCTCGTTAGTTATTTATTTCATTTGTTTTTTAAATTTATTTCTTTGGCTTATATTTTATTACTCGATTGTTGCCTGTATTTCATGTTTTAATATCTTTTTCATACCTTTTTTTTCGCTCACGAGAACACGGCGCTTCCACGCCTCGCGCACTCCTGTTCCCAATTTTCACACGGTAAAAAAGGTTTCTACGTTACCCACATTTTTTGTTTCTTTTTTTTTTTAACAAAGAAAACGTTTCATTTTTTTTTCTGTGTAATAAAAAAATCGATACGACATAATCAATCGTGGGGAATTTTGGATCCAATTTTTTTGTTATCTAGAAAAAAATTAAACAAGATCTTGCTTTTTTTTCACAAACTGTATATTTTTTTTATTTACCAAATCTGTTTCGTTGACCAAAAGAAAATGATAAAATCAACAAGAACTAAAAATTGTGGATCTTCCATGGACAAGCAATGTTAAATTAAAAACCTTTTTCCAGTGCAAACAAACTCAGCATCGATCCAGAACATTCCCCGTTTCCCCTTCCATCTCATTGCCTCTAAAAAAAAAATCACCCACCTCTTTCCTCCCCCATACAAGTGTATTAATTTACGTGCGTACAATTTTCGTTTCACGTTTAGGTAGACGGCCGAGATAATTTTTTTTCAGTTAATCCACCGACAAAAAAAACCCCCGTGCAATCCCGGAGCATGCAGTCGAGGCACTCTGACATCTTCCGTATTTATTGCCATCACAAATCGTCGTCCACACAGTAATTCGCCAATTCTAATTTTGATTATTTCCCTATGATTTATTCCGCCATATTTTGTTCTCTGTTATTTTTCGTTGATATTATTTCCTTACGTAGCGTAGTAGGAATGCGATGATAAAAAAAAGTGTGCAGGTTGGAGGACCGATGGACCGCAGACGATAACGCAGCGCGATCCGCGCGCACAACCTCTTCTTCACATTTCAGTAAAAAGCCATCGAATACAAAAACTCGATCGAGTGACCAAAAAAAAAAAAACAAAAAAACCAAAAAAAAACCACAAAAACAAAAAAAAAAAAACAAAAAACACAAACCCATGCTTCAGCCGGAACTGATACCGAGCAGCCGATCAGCGTCGGTGCCGCCGAGGCCGGTCACCAGCAGACCGCGGGTCGCTCCATCGTCGACCCCGACGCCGACCTCGAAGCTTCCGGACTTCACCGAGGACCCATTCAGGGATTACCGTTACGAGGATCCCTTCGACATCGCCGATCCCTTCGCCGACGAGCCGACGGCCGACGACGCGAGGAACGCTAACAATGCCGGAAGGCAATTGGACCCATTCGGTCTCGAGACGAGCCACCGGAACGCCGACGACAACGACTCTTTCGCCCGCGGCGGCTTCGAGTCCGATTTCTCAAAGACTTTCCCGATGTTGAAGAAATCGGAGAAAAATCGCAAGCTCGAAACCGTCACCGGCGATGTGACGAACGCCTTCGGCGACGCAAACAGCAACGTCAAGTTCCAGGAGCTCGACTTTCCGGACAGCTTCGCCGATAAGACTACGAGGGCCGTGAACTACGACGCTGCCTTCTCGATAAATCCCGAGAAGAACGGCAAGAAATTGAGCCTCGACCGGGCGCTCGCCTTCAGGCAGAAACTGAACCTGGGCGAGCGCAAGAGCAAGAGCGGCGGCAACGGGGCCTGGAAGAATGGCAACAACATCGCGCCGGTCGGCAGTCTGACGATGATCGAGGAGCAGCAGCTCGCATGGGCGTCCCAGCAGAGCCTCAAGGCCGAGGAGGAGCGCCGCAGGATAAAGGAACAGGAGGAGGCCGAGCTCGCCATGGCGCTCGAGCTCAGCAAGCACGAAAAGACTGGAAAGTTTTGAGGGGGAGAAGATAGTAAAAAAAGAAAGAGACGAAAAGTAAATACAATGAGAATCGAGTAAACGTGAATAAAATTACGAAAAAATACTGCGAGCCTTCGTACCGCGGCGCGGGTGTTTCATTGATCGGCTAAACTGATTAGGATAACGAAGTCGTCGAATTAGTCGATCGACACATTTTTTTTTAGTTCTCGATTAATTGGTCGATTAATTAATTAATTAATCGACCGTTGACGGCTTGCGCGAGTGGCAGCGAGGTTCTCGCACCTCTGCCCTCTCACATACGAAGAGACACGGACGGACGGACAGACACACCACAGTATTTCATAGCGATGATAAATAATGATAATTGTAAAGGGGGCGAACGAGACGAGCAGTCGGCCGGCACAGTTGATCAAGATCGTGCGTAAATAATAACGAATATCTTATCCTCATATGCCTTCCTAAAGCTAAATACATTTTTAAAGACTCAAGACCGAGACTGCATCTTCTGAGGGGAGTTCCACGATTTCGGGCAATAAAAGGTTTAATTTTTTTTTCGTGGTGAAAAAATTAAATGTCCACGCGACTGATCGTTCGTAACGGCGTTCCGACGACGTGAAAAAATTACCGGGTGCCGATATTGAAAATTGTGGGAGAGGTTTGATTTTTTGAATAATAGAAAATATGATGAAAAAAAACATAGTATTGAAAAAATTTTGAAATTCTCCTGGGATTTTTTATACTCGGACCTGGTGATTTTTCCCACGGTCGGGAGACCTTTGCGAAGTAAATATCGTGGAGGATTTTTTTTATCGAATTTTTGTTAACGAAAAAAATGTTCTTATCGTTTTTGCCAGAAATCAATGGATTCTCTGAAACACGTAAAATCAACACACATAACATACAAATTGAGAAGAGATATTTGCATTCGAGTCGAAGCGATGTGTGAGGTTAAAGCGAGGAACAAAAAGGAAAGGCAGAAACAATGGAAATGCATAAACGTTTGATTAACCTTTAAGGAAAAAAAAAAATATATATATATATGTATCTATACATATTATTGTAAACGACGAGTAATTAAGCTGCGAGGATGATGATTGGGTGCGAGTGAACGTGAGCGTCATATCACGACTTCGTAACGTGTGATTAATTGAGATTAATTGTTAAGATTATCGATCGATTATTTAAGCTATTGATTATTAATTACGAATTATCGACAACGTCGCGGATCAGAAATGTCCAATTTCCGTTTTTTTTTTTTTTTCATTTTCTTTTTTTTCTCGGTTAGAAAATAATTCTAACAGTCGGTACAGAACGCCGACTGACGAAACTACCAGTTGCGATTCCTCGACGAGAGGTCGTCCTCCGATCAAACCCGTCTCTGTTCAAATTTAAATAATATTAATATTAATAATTATAACATATTATATTACGTTATATATATTAATGTTAATGATATTAATATTAACATATATATATATACGAAGCTTCGTCAGTCCTGAGCTCAGTACACAATTGTTTTTTTCCAAAGAATTATGGTGTTCAGATTTTTCGCGATCGTCGACGAATCCCTCGAGGGCAAATCGGAATTCTCATTTTTTTTACATATATTGTTTTTTTTATTTTTTATTGAGGGATTGGTCGCGTGTAAGCGAACTCGGTGTTTACTCGTTGCCTATTTAATCTTGATGTATATATCATCATTTTTTATTTTCTTTTATTTTCCAAGTCATTTTACATTCTATCCCTCAATTTATCTCGTAATTTTTGTCGTGCCGTTGACATTATTGTCCCTTTTTCATATTTCAATCGTCGATGTTCGTTATTAAAAAAAAAAAAAAAAAAAAAACTACAACAACAACGAGGTCTCGAATCGAGGGTAATTAAGCGCGTGAGGGGCAAGCTGTATATATCGTATACCCTGTTCGATTTTCGCCGCTTAATTTTTTCCTTTAGTGTAACCCTTCATCGTTTACTACACCATAATCGCGATAATAATCGATGTTTCGACAATTAAATATAAATAAAAAAACGGGTTCTACGACCGGTTAACGAAAAAACCGAAAAGTAAAAATTAAATATAAAAAATACCTGTATATATTCCTAAAAAGAAAAAAAAAAATTGTGTTTCGATATTGTTCGTGAGAATCGTCTAGCGCACGTAGGAGTTCAATTTTCGTTTGTGAAGCTCGAGGCTAGTTCCGGCTGGCCTTCAGGATCGGCGTCAATTACGCTTACGCGATACGATATTCGAGGGCTATAGCGAAGTACCGTTTATTTTATATGATGACCAAAATTGAATTTACGTTTTTAATTGTTTTTTTTCTATTTTTATTTTTTTTTTTAAATTGTGTCAGTGATTGTCGGCCAGCCAGAATGCAGCTATAATCGATAGATTTGTATGAACAAAAAAAAAAAGAAATTCATGGTGAAGTTCGTAGTGAAAAACATAACGAACTTCGTTGAGAATTTTCATTGTAAAGTTCATAATTTAATTCGTAATTCGTAATAACGTCGATTGTTACGTTACGAAAAAAAGTGATCGGTTCGATTTGGGCTAAAATTCGTACGCACAGTGTCTAACCACTGTATATTGAACTATATAGTCATTATCCTGTCTGCGACAATGCGCCAACGACGAAAGCCCTTAATTGTCGTGCGAGAAATGCGTTCCACTAAATACAAACAAACAAAAAAACCCTTATGCGTTAATGAGTTATAAGTAAAATTAATAAACAAATTTAAAAAAAATTGAAGAAATAAAAATAACGAAACAAACTTCATACATATTAATGGTACTACTAAGATTACCGCTAATGTCAGTATAAAATACCTCTAGGATATTTAAAAAAAAAAAAAAAAAAAAAAAAAAATTGAAATTACAAAGAAGAAATATGATTAATTAATACAAGAAGAATTGAGGAGAGAAGGCGAGACAGACCGAATTCACACATCACAATCGAAGTTGTTTATTCACTCAGAGTCGGAGATAGAAAAAAGAAAAAAAAAATTAACGAGCAGACATATAGAAAGTGACGAAGACACGTTCAAAATCCCAGGGCCGTAAATGTAGAGATAAATGTTAGAAAAAAAAAAAAAAAACAACTTTGCAACGCGAGAATGATTGCGACAAAAGAGTAGTTTAACGGATAAGATAATAAAGGTGTCTTGTTACCCGTGTGTGTGTGTACAGACGATAATGTAGGAGCAAGTCGAATGATGATGATAAAGGAACGAAAAAAAAAAAAAAAAAAATTTTTTTTTTTTTGAAAACGAAGAAAAAGACTATTTAGCCAGTTCGGACGGCGAGTCAGGATTCCGCGACCATTCCATTGCTCCGAACGAGTTACCTCCGAATCGTTAAAAATAAATGTTTATTATAGAGTCGATGTGAAAGGCACTCGGTCGGTAACGAAAGACTGTAATGCATTTTTCTCAAAATTGTTCGACCTTTCGGGGAAACGCTTATTAACATAATTCTCGGAAAAATTGAACACCCTTGGAGAAAAGAAAATTAATTAGAAGTTTTTCGTTACCGACTGAGCGCGAACTTATATTTTGTATTATTGAAGTTTATTGCCGACCACACAGATTTTTTTTTTTTTTTTTTTCTCTTAAGATAAAGAAATAGAAATCCTAATTCGAGTCCGAATCTAAAACGCCATAGAGGTAGAAAAAAAAAAAATATGGATCGAGGAAAAAAATATTTCGTATTAGACTAGTCGAGTTTCGTGGATAATTCGAGTTTCGTGTGGAGTGGCCCGATACGCATTATTCATCCGAATATAGGATATGATTAGTTATCGTCGTATAGGATAAAAGTGATGCGCGGTGCCGACTGAAATCCACTAAAAAAAAAAAAAAAAATACGCTATATACAGAAACTATTAAAGATGAAAATAAAGAAGATAAATGAAAAAAAAAAAAAAAAAAAAAAAAATCAGAGAGACGATGACGATTATGACCGGGACGAATAATCGCAGAATCGATCTTCGTAATTTCATACCGCAAGCCTTCGGGAATGCCTACGAGAGACAAATAAACTAGCTGTACTAATCTAACATGTAAAACAACTTCACCAGAATTCTTATAAATTATATATTTAATATCGCATATGTGACCCTATATAATGAGGATGCAAAAAAAAAAACAGAAAACTGGAGGTATATCCAGAGATGTGCAACAAAAAAATTAATTACCCAGTGGCTATGAAAAAAAAAAAAAACAAACAAAAATAAAACGAAGAAACGAAAAGTAAGATAAAACTCTCCCGCCCTGGAGTTTGCGCACTCGCACGCGCAAGTAGCTAACGCGCATGCGCAGTTGCCCGTTGAATCCATCGCACGCTATAAAAAAATGTGCTTTCCGTCACTAATGTCATAGATTTCATACATATAATATAGTATATATATATATATATAGTTATTGTCAGTGGCGTGTTAACGAAACCTAAAGTTACCATAAATACTAAAAAAAAAAAAAAAAAAATCCCTAGGCATCTATCAAAGAAAGAACGAATCGAGTGTTGAAAAAAAAAAAAAAAAAAAAAAAAACCATAAAGTCACTTTGTCGCGTAAATAGTAAAACATTCAAACTGTCTCAGGCAGTTGCGGAAAAAAAAATAAATAAATAATAAGAAATACAATTCCCTTCTCTGACGACAGGCTCTCTCATCCGACGACACGTAATTTCGTGCTCGAAATATCATGCTCTATCCCGTCGCTATCGCGTTAAATCTCGGTGTCCCCTGCGGCCTCGCAATCGCGAATTGACCCAATGACAAAAAAAAAAAAAAAAAAAACTAAAGATGAGAGCAAGCTGCTTTAAATATTAAACGACGCACCAAAGTTTTAAATAAAATGAAAAAATAAAAAAAAAACAAATGGTTTCGAGAGTTCGGCAATAAATGTCCGCGCGACGCATTATCATACTCTGTATAGCATTAATACATATATAGGTACCATTATATTATTATTATTATTATTATTATTATTATTATTATTATCATCATAATTATGTATAATTGTAGCTGCAGATACGCTATAGTTACTACACGTAGTATAGTAAATTCGATACTAATATCGAAGAGGATGACGATCGACGATGATGAATGATGATTACAACTGAAAAAAAAAAAAAAAAAAGAAAAAAAACTATAAACATAGCAGTGAAAAGTCCAACCGATCGTATATACCTTTGTATATATAAATAAATATAAATATACGATAGTGGTGTGCAACGTAAAAAAGAAAGAATAAAAAAAATAACAATCGTATCCTCTCGATAGGAAATTTGGATGAAAAAAAGAAAAAAAAATGGCTACCGGAAGTCCGGTTCGTCGAGGGTAAGACGATCCTCCACGGTCCCTTCGACGTCTCCACCGTCGCGCCACTTTGCCAAAAGTAATTATTTTTTAGGTTAATTCTGGAAGCGGGCCCCACCCGATCTCGGTGCGCGGTCTCTCAAGGACGATTTTATAATTCCGCTGAAAAAAAAAAACAGAAAAAAAATCGTAATCGTAAAATTGTTCTCGTTCGGCGAGAATTTTTTTCGACAGCCTCTCCTTGCCGCTTGCAAAAATGGCGAGAAGCTGCGAAACAGCTGCGTTCGAGATGTTAGGAGTTGACGGCCCTCGGAGCAGTTTCGACAGGACGTTTCGTTACATTGGGGATTCTTGCACCGGATCCGCAGCTCGAAGGACACTTCCCGTCGTCGTGGAAAAAAAAAAAGAAAGAAAAACGACCACTGTACAGTGTCGGCGTCGAGTGTGGATCGTCGGATCACACACGATCGGGCGAGCCCATGACGGCGTAAAGGTACGCGGAGCGGCCGGTCTCAACAGCGATATACTGGGTCAAGGGATTTCGAGTTTGCCCCTCGACACCTCTCCGCACTCTCAGCCCCGAGGCTCTCTTTGGTACGCGGCTACTTACACATGTATTTTTATACACATACGCTCTCCGAGAGTCTTGCTCTCTCGGTGGTCTTGATCGTTTTCTTCGAAACTCCACTTTTTATCGTGCTTTTTTTTTTTTTTGCGGAATAATATCTTATTCCTGAGGCTATCGTGCGATTCGCGATGGTTCTGAAAATATTACCGAGACGGCGAACGTTCGTATAAAGTTGACAAACCTCTAACGTTCACCCAAGTCACATTTCATTTTCTCGAGAACTTTACAATTTTTTTTTGTTTTTTTTTTAAGTCCAGAATACGGTTGCTTTAAAGAAAGACAAATAAATTGTTAAAGAGAAGGCAACATTTTTTTTTTTGTTTTTTGTTGCAGTTTGGTGGACGAGATGTTTTTTTTTTTTGTCTAATTTATGAACCTTCGCACGAGGACAATGTGATTGGTTCGGAAACCAATCAATCGGTTTTGTTCGTCAATCGAGCGATGTGATTCGTTTGGAAACAAAGTTGGACCGTACAAGAAAAGGTGGGAGGGACACCTCGTGTCTGCGGAGTGAAGAAACGATTAAACGATTTTAGCTTTCGTTCCGAAGATCGGAATCGCGAAGTATCGAATTCAACGCTCTCGGAACAGCGAAGGGGCCGCACGGAGGCGGAGAGTTCTCGACGCTGGCGGGCAATTTGAGTAATAGCTATCGGGGACACGTGCGACATTAGCTGCAACATCGCTCTAAAGGGTAAATCAGATATATGTCATCAAACTCCGAACCGAGCCAATATTATGAAACATATTAATAATGCCCGAGTGCCCGATTGCAGGGCAGCTTGGGCCTTGTTGGTATTGCGTAATATTCTTCGTATTCGATTATCCAATTAGGGCAAAACAGTTCGTTAACCTAAACATTTTTTTTTTTCTTCTTATATATCCTTAAATCGTCGTTAAGAAATGAGTAAAAGAAATCGAAAGAAATTTGCATTAATCGATAAGAATTTCAAGGTATAAAAATCGATGGAATTAAGATCTCTCGATTTCTTTATGATCTTTTAATCTAAAGATTATTTTCTCTTCTATACATCCTTAAATCGTCGTCAGGAAATGAATTTAAAAAAAAAAATCGAAAGAAATTGGTATCTATTAATAAGAATCAAGGTATAAAATCGTTGAAATTAAGATCTCCAGATTTCGTTAAGATTAACGTTTGGCAGCACAAGTGACTGGCGGACGAAGTTATAAGTACGTCGAGCCGAAAGAGCACTCCGGGGCATCGACGGTCGGCCCGCCGCCCGCTCCCCCTGTCGGCACGGGCCCGCACGAAATTCGTCCAGTCTCGAGATCCACCGAGTTACTTCCATTAGAATAATTTTGAGCCCACACCGGCGCACACGGTTTCGCAACTTTCCTTTTTTTGTTTTTTTTTTTTTAAACATTCACCTTCGATCTGCCTTCGCGACCGGTAGCAAACGCGCATTATAATTCCGTCATTATACGCCGCGCCGTATAATCCATTGTGGAACTAAAGAGTTACGTTTTTCACCGCGTCCATGAGAAAAGAGTAAACACTCCGTCGCGTAGATTCCAGCGGATCCCCGTGCTGCGGAGAGGTGAGCGTGAATTATTGGATTATTCCTGTAGGTGTTGTCGACGGGAAAAAACAATGAAGATCGAGAAGAAGAAAAAAAAAAGCGGATGCGCCTTACGGTGTCTCGAGAAGATCGACGACAGAAGGGAACAAAAAAAAAAACGTTTGTAAATACGCACGTACGTTCAGGCAAAGTTATAGGCGCGTCGAGAAACTACGATCAACGATCGGGAAACGTTTGTTTACTCGATAAGGTTACTATACGCTTCTAGAAAGTATAGGAACGTCGGTAATGTAGGAATCGACCACTTGCCGACGCGTTGAAGAGCCCGAGTACGATCCGTACTCTCGTTTTTTTTTTTTTTTCGTTGTATCGAATGTAATTAGTCGTCGGCCGTGATTGCCGGGGGGGGGGGCCCATTGGGAGCCTCTGTCCTGTAATATGGTCATGGCCATTCTGGCGAATCACCCCGGGGGCCTCGCACCGGTCCTTATTGTTGAGCTTCTGCTAGCAACTGACTCAGAGCGCGCAGTGGCTCTCAAACGTTTCTCCTAAGCCTTTGTCGCTCCCTCGATCTATCGCGACTCTTTCTTCCTTGTGCACAGTACTGCGGGCCTCGCGAGACTTCGATGTAACATCTCGACGTTAATCTTCTGGCTTGAAATCTTTTTTTTCAGAATATGAAATAATTTTTTTTCCTCCAATGACATACAATTTATAAGCGACGATTAGAATTTCACACACAAGCAAAGGGAATCGGGACACTGTCGTGTTACAGTTGACAACGATTGGCTCAGATTTCATACCGGAATTAAGTCATTCGCCATTCGTTGAATGAACAATCATTGGAACAGTTTGATGAAGATTGTGAATTCTTTTTTTCTTTCTTACTCGGAAACTAATCGAGGATTAAGCACGATCGGCGTTACATTTTCGCTCTGTGTGATAAATGCAACAGTCCGCTGCTCGACGGTGACGAATCGAAAATAAATTTGATCGGCGCATTTGGCGGGCTACCCTGACCCACATCCCGCGGCGCGGTGGCTGTCTTTTTTCCTCCGCTCTCTGCTGTGTTCTTTTAATTCCTCGACTATACACCGGACCGCGTAACGTATCGCAAGACATGCCTCGGGGGGAAATCTCACCTCCGCCTTCTCGCTCACTGCCGGAGTCCTCCGCGACGCCGCTCAATTAACCTCTTATTCGTATTTGCCAAATTGTTCGTCGTTTCGTTCAATTGGATTTTCTCGAACGGTCAATTACCGGTCAATTAATTATCTCTCGTGGGGTCAACCCTTGTCATCGCGAATCGACAGTTGGAAATCAACGACGGATATCGACAGTTTTTTGTCCGGCGATTGTTCGCCGAAGGAGAGGTTAGGGCGCTTCGCGAGAAACTCGTTTCCGGTTTAACCGGAAGTGAAGAGAGAAAAGTCTCTTTCCAGGAAGACACCGACGTCCGGCTCGACCTTGCGTCACAAAAGTGTTATGGGATTCGTGCTCGGCGAGAAAAAAGAATATAAAAACTTTTTCTCAACAAAGAAATTGCTAGCGCTAGCGCTTTATCGTGTTTTTTTTTTTTTTTTTTTTTTTTTGGGCGTTCTTCGCTGAACCTTTGATGGCACGGAGAAACGTGGGTGAAACTTTTGAAAAGTACGATATCTCGTGTAATTTTTCCCGTAGAACACGATGGACACCTCGGTTTTCGACCAATTCCATCGGGAAGCATAAAACGAACCAAAAATCTTTTCTTTTTTTTTTTTTAAATACGTCATTACACAAAAACATTGACTCGTCGTATCGGGGCTTAGTTCGATGTGGTTTTTTTTTTTTTTCCTCCTGATCACGAATCTGATAGTCGTGTTACGCCCACGCCGATATTCGAGCTAAAAATCCCAAGAAAATGTGGCCGAATCATCGATCATAGAAATCAAAACGAAAATTATTTTTCGATCTTTTTTTTTTTCTTTTCACCCTAACGTGCAAAAATCTAACGAAATGCGTCTGACGGACAGTTTCTCGCGTTTTCCACGATAGTGTATTTCCAGTGGCCAGGATCTGTTCCGCAGAAATAGTATATAACAGGATCTCTATCCGAGGCTCCGGTAGCCTTCGGTTTATCGTTCTTCCTATATCGCACTCTGTCTCTCCCCGTCGCCCTCTTTCTCTTCTCACGACGATCTTAAACGTCGCTTTGCGCACGATGAATTTTCATGAAAAAAAAATAAATAAAAATAAAAATATAAAAAGAAAAAGAAAAATACGACGGTAAATAATTGTAAACAGTTAACCGTCGACGCGATGTTCTGTTGTCATGTTCGAGGGACGGGATGCTTTGCTACGAGACGGATATAAAACTCGCGTGAGAACGCCACGCCGTCGTTAATATTAGACGTGTATATATATATATATATATATAATATAACTGCATAATACGTACTACATATAATGATGATCGTTATCAATCATTAAACGGCCGGTCTAACGGCGATACCGGATTCTGATTATTTATCATTTAATAATAGTCCGTCAACTCGATCGTTGCAACGACGTTATGATTCTTCCATTCATTATCGCGTCATTGCGCGAACGTATCCTTCGAGACGGTTTATCGGGCACGCACACTTGTAGATTGTTTCTCTACAGGAGCCGCCAAAATTCGTGCTAACAAATTAGAGTTTTATTTCTCAATAAATTATTACCATCAACATTTTTAGCTAAATTCTTATTTTTCTCACTTTTAAGCCAAAGGGACGTTATACTGTGAAACGTTACCGTCGGTTTAAAAATCTCGATTTTTTTTACCGGAAGTGAGGTCATCCAGGAAAACATCAATACCGGTTTCAAAACCTCGATTTTTTATCGGACGTGACATCGTACGGGAAAACGTCACTTCCGGTTTAAAATTCTCAATTCCTGACCGGAAGTGACTGGAAGTCTTTCTCCGAAAGTGAGGTTGTACAGGAAAACGTCACTTCCGGTTTAAAATTCTCAATTCCTTACCGGAAGTGACTGGAAGTTTTTCTCCGGAAGTGAGGTCATACAGGAAAACGTCACTTCCGGTTTCAAATTCTCAATTCTTGACCGGAAGTGACTGGAAGTCTTTCTCCGAAAGTGAGGTTGTACAGGAAAACGTCACTTCCGGTTTAAAATTCTCAATTCCTTACCGGAAGTGACTGGAAGTTTTTCTCCGAAAGTGAGGTCATACAGGAAAACGTCACTTCCGGTTTAAAATTCTCAATTCCTTACCGGAAGTGACTGGAAGTTTTTCTCCGAAAGTGAGGTCATACAGGAAAACGTCACTTCCGGTTTCAAATTCTCAATTCCTTACCGGAAGTGACTGGAAGTTTTTCTCCGGAAGTGAGGTCATACGGGAAAACCTCACTTCCGGTTTCAATTTCTCAATTCCTGACCGGAAGTGACTGGAAGTTTTTCTCCGGAAGTGAGGTCATACAGGAAAACGTCACTTCCGGTTTCAAAATTTCGGTTTTTTTTTTTATGAATATAGAGCTATCAGAAATAGCCAATGAATTAATATAAAAATCTCGAAAACATTTTTTACGTGAAAACAAAACTTCCTCCACGAGGAAGCAGTATTAATGTTAATGGCGTGTTTTCATGCTGATAAGCATCCAATAAATGTATTTAGTTATTTATTTGATACATTGAAAAAATTATCGTATAATAATTGTCCGGAATTGTCATTCTTTCGTAAATAAGTACAGAGCTGTGACGAGAGACCGCTCGGTGCGGTTATCGTTTTTTGATGCACCCTGTATTGCCGTACCTGCAGAGCTTCCTCGATTACGGAACGGCACAAAGTAGCTGCAAATACAGAGAAGAACAACGTCGACGACCGCGCGTGGAATTCCCACACCAGGCCGCTGTCGCTGCCGGTGTCCGTTGTGCGTGTGTATCTTCCTCGGTTGTGTAGGCAAAGGCATTACAGCCTACGTCGTCGAACGAACGCGGTGACGCGCGACTCACCCGTTGCATAATCGGCAAAACCTTAAAAGTGTCCGGCGAAGCCGGGAGTCGCGCCATGCACTCTCAACGCTGTTCCGGTGACTCGAATTCTTTTACGTAAAAATTTAACTCGATTACACCCGGCACACTCTGACCTTTTTTCTTTTTTTTTTTTTCTTAGTCTAACCGAACTCCCCTATCGCCGCTGCTCTAGGCGTGGCACGAGGATGCCCTTACGCTGCTTACCAGATATTTCAAATATCAAATAAGCAACAGATTTTCATACGCAATCCCGCACACCCATTTATTTATTATTTATTAGTAGTAGTAAATGTATTTAATGACAATACATTACACGGTATCGATGCTGGTACATTTCAAAGATTACTTACATTTCATAACGCTATTGCCATTGCCAATAGGCCATCGACCCTTCAGCCATAATTGATCATTGATCATTGATCATTGATCATTGATCATTGATCATTGATCATTGATCATTGATCATTGATCATTGATCATTGATCATTGATCATTGATCATTGATCATTGATCATTGATCATTGATCATTGATCATTGATCATTGATCATAAATAATCCATTATTTATGATTTATGATTTATGATTTATGATTTATGATTTATGATTTATGATTTATGATTTATGATTTATGATTTATGATTTATGATTTATGATTTATGATTTATGATTTATGATTTATGATTTATGATTTATGATTTATGATTTATGATTTATGATTTATGATTTATGATTTATGATTTATGATTTATGATTTATGATTTATGATTTATGATTTATGATTTATGATTTATGATTTATGATTTATGATTTATGATTTATGATTTATGATTTATGATTTATGATTTATGATTTATGATTTATGATTTATGATTTATGATTTATGATTTATGATTTATGATTTATGATTTATGATTTATGATTTATGATTTATGATTTATGATTTATGATTTATGATTTATGATTTATGATTTATGATTTATGATTTATGATTTATGATTTATGATTTATGATTTATGATTTATGATTTATGATTTATGATTTATGATTTATGATTTATGATTTATGATTTATGATTTATGATTTATGATTTATGATTTATGATTTATGATTTATGATTTATGATTTATGATTTATGATTTATGATTTATTAAACAAGATCACTGAAAATTTCAATCAGTCAATTTGAATGAAATTCACAGTTTAAGAAGTAAAACGTCTGGGAGTTCGTTCGTTGAAATTCACAAGCCCTGGGGAGGTCAGCGATTGTCGAATAGTCTGCGAACTCCCGGGGGCGAAACATACACGCACGCATGCACGTGTACACAAGTTAGAGCCGGGTGGGCCTTAGAGTCGGTGTGTCGGCGTACGACGATCGTCGATACTGGAGTAAGAGAGTCCTTCCTTTCCCCCGTGTGTTAAACATGTCTCAAACACGAGGGGGGGTTCTCTCCTTATGCTCGATACCAGCCGCACTTGACCCATATATTATTATGCTCGCAGCGTCCGGATGCGACAACGAAACGCGCGACGAGATATCGAGAGTCTCGGTTATAGCTCGGGGCTACGAGAGAACCTATACCTCTTGGAGGTCATGCGCGACGTTCGTTCGCTCGTGTGAGAAAAGAAAAAAAAAAAAAAAAAACCCGACGAACGAACGACACACGATGGGGACGCGATGAGACCTACCCAATCCTCAACCTCAAAACGGCGCAACGCTGTTGCGAGCTTCCCTCTCATATTTTTCACAACCACTATTCTATTTGACATCGCAGTTCGTAACTAATACTTTTCAGTTGTCATCGGTCGTAATACTGCGAGTCACCCAGAAAAATCGGTCCAATGCTTCGTTAATCTGGATATTGGGTACATTTGGTATTTTGGGTATTTTGCATCGTTTTGATAGACGTATTTTTTGGAAGAGAAAAAAAAATTATTTAATATATATACATATTATATATATATATATATGGATATAATGTGTATACGTATATACATTATCTATGTATTTTATTAGTTTATATGTATGTATAAAAATAATATATATAGAGATATGTTTAAGTATGTAATCCACTACTTGACTCATATCAGAGCTGGGCAATGTACCGAAAAGTACTTAAAGTACTTTTATAAAATAACAAAGTGCAACGGACTTTTTCTTCTTAATCGAAAGAGGCGGAGTTCCACGAGTATAAAATTTAGAGAGGAATTTTCAAATCAAATGGCTCTGTTCAGGGCCAACATTTTTTTTTTCAAAACGTCCAAACTCTTCGTTTCCAATCCTTCGTAGGAGACTGATCGACTGGACTATGACGACTGAACCTTGGGGAACTGAGCGGAGGTCGACTGGATGAATAACAACTGAATCTAGGACGTATGGAAATCTAGTACAGTGGCCGAAAGTGAGAAGGGTCTCGATTTTATTCATCAAAAATCGTATTTTTGGGGGATTTAAATGGAAAATATTGGGTTGGGAGTAAAATAATTGTTATATTCGTGATCAGCGGTAAAAAAAAAATACGTTGATTATAGCTTTGAAACAAAAAAAAAAAAAAACAAAAAAATCGAATGAACAACGATTTTTCAATTTTTCAGCCACTTTAGGAAAAACTTCGATTTTCGCGATTTTCAAACTTCGATATCTCGGTTCCCAATGAAGCTAGGGAAATTCCGAGGTGCCCATCGTGTTCTACGGAAAAAAATACACAACATAGGGTCCTGCCCGAAGTTTTGGAAGCGTTCTATCGTGCCGTTTGAGGACGTTGAAAAATGCAAACAATTGACTCGACAGGGGTAACCTTGCAATTTTTTTACGATATTTTTTTATTTATTTTTTTTTTTTTTAATAAACTGTCACGTATTTCGACGTATTTTTTTCCCGCTGAGCACGAATCCGCTGGCTTTTTCGGGGCTAAACTGTAATTTGCACATGGTTACCTCATTCATTACTATTTTGAGCGTAGCTTCCTTAAAGAAGCTATGCTGAAAATTGTACAAGTGTCGAAAAGTACCGAAAACTACTTTGATACTTCAAGTACCAAATATGTAATCATATACTTTAAGTACTGCCCAGCTCTGACTCACATAATTTACTTATTTTCGATTACTTTAAAAAAAAAAAAAAAAATATATATATATACATGGTATGTATAAATATGGAAAACACCAACTTTTCTCATTTTGGGTACTTTGGCTAATTTAGGTATTGGATATTGCTGAAGCGTCGGGTTGACGTTATTATTGACTGTACTATAAATACCATGTAAACTAATCTCATCCGTTGGCAAACGGTCTCTTCGATTTTCACATGAAAAAAAAAAAAGAAAAAAAAAAAAAAAAAAGAGCGTCCGCGACCGAGTTATGCGAGACGTAAGTAATAAAGTGTAATTCAACGCTGCTACCGCCGCTGCTATTTAATGTAAATAAACGCAGGCAGAAAGCAGAACGAGCCCGTGAGCTCGATGGCTCGAGGCTCGTGTACTTGAAGTTGCGAAGTCTTGACCGTCGATGTTTACCTCGGGAGAATCCTCGGAGTCCCGGCGGCTGTCGACTCGTCAACTCCGCTCGATAATGCCACTCTCGTTAGTTCTCCAAGCTAAACGCTTTTGTGCACGCCAATAACAGTCACCTTGCTTGCAAATGTGATCGAGTAGGTGAAATCATTTTTTTTGTTTTTTTTTTTTTTTTTTTTTTTTTTTTCAAAGGAATCTTAATAATCGTGCTTCCAGAGGACGAAGACATTGGTGAAGTATTTTCGAGAAAACCCATTAAAAAGTCTGGTTTTCTGTGTAGAAGTGACGGAGCTGGGCAAAACGGACCAGTAAACGTAGTTTTAGGCGCGACCGGATGAAGATGGTCCCTTTTGCCACGTCCTTCCTCCTACCTGCTACAAAAAAGCTGGAGCTACTGAGATTAATAAACTAAGCGCAACGACTGTTGGAACTCGTCTGAAAATTATGAGCGACGATAGCACAATGGGCGATCAGTTTATCTATGTGATAATAGCCGTATATTAATTTCGTATAAAATTAACGTTAAAATATCGTATTTTTACGCGATTATTTTCACTAACGGATGCACGTAAAATCCCGCTTTCGGATTCCGATGAAGTGAGCGCAGAAGGGCACTTCTCACTTCACTCGGTGGGAAAACGACGGTTTTACGCACGCTTCTCGTAAAATCCTAATTTTCACAATTTTTTAAGACAAATTCGGTACGACAAGCGTGCGATAAACTTTTTCTTGACACCACGCGATTGCAACACTGAACTTCCGCTCGTGCTGAAAACTCACGCACGTCCGAACAAATTTATCGCACTAGTATCGTAATGTACGATTTTCGTATCGCCTGCCAGAGAAATAGTGCGCATACGTACAAAACCCAATATGGTCTTTATCCTCACACTAGTGCGAGAAACGTGTCTTTCTGCGCACACTTCCGAAAAAAAAAAAAAAAAAAAAAAAAAAAACGAGAAACGCGATTGTCGTG
This sequence comes from Amblyjoppa proteus, assembly GCA_963922035.1. Lineage (NCBI taxonomy): Eukaryota > Metazoa > Arthropoda > Insecta > Hymenoptera > Ichneumonidae > Amblyjoppa > Amblyjoppa proteus. The sequence goes on from OY998230.1 coordinate 3,511,684, forward strand.
AATTCGTTAGGAAAAATTGAGCGAATGGCAGGGGTCTAGAAGGGGGAATCGTGACTCGTGTGAATGCCGCGCTCGCCTCCGTTTCGTTCGGCAGTTTCACACTCGTCGATAACTCTCTTTCGACGCCCTTGTCATACACATATAAGTATTTTCTCATAACTTTATTATTATCATTATTATTTTATTACCAAACTTTATAGAAAGGAAGTGTAACCACTTGTAAAATATGCATCTTGATAACCGAATTAAAAATTTCATTTTTTTTTCTTATAAATTCCTTTAAATTCCCATTAAACTCTTACAATTGTTGTGTGAACTTATACAAGTTTCGTGTGTCCAACTCTAAATTTTCCACATATAAACCCATACAAACAAATTTCATGTAAACATTGTGATGTCAAAAATACCGGTGACGATATTTTCTTCTACATTTACCGTCCACAAAAGTTCATATATATATATATATATTTTTTTTTCATAAATTTTCGCCACAATTTCATTTCATAATTTTATACTCGAAAAAAAAAAAAAAAAGTGAAATGCAAAACAGTGAGCTTTCCGTGACCAAAGTGGTAATTTCGCGAGTCGTCAAGCGCCCTTTCTTTGCGCTAAAAAAAAAAAAAAAAAAAGGTGATAAATTTACCAGTCACACTTGCGGCTCGCGTCTCGGCAGATCGTTCGCGAAATCGTCGGCGCGAATTAATTCGCCGATCGATCAAGACCCGATCGAGGAAGGATCGTCGGGCGTTGCCGGACGAATGCAAAACAGCGGGCGAACGGAACAAGGATAAGTCGCAGAGCCGCCGCTTGATACTTGACCGGCATACGGCAGTGGAAGGTCGCGACCTCCGGCGAGGTCCCGCTCGCCTTTTGATGGACGCCCTCGGGGGGAGGGGGGGGGGGGGGCGATCGCGCGCCGTCTGCGCTCTCGTTCGTTAAATCGTCGAGCGTAACGAGACAGCACGGCAGGCAGGCAGGCAGCCGGAGAGCCGTTAGCGAGCGAGCGCTCTACCGACGCATGCCTCGTCCGTAGTTTTCGCGAAGGGAGGGGATTCACCGAAATGAACGCTACGCGCATGCGCGATTCGAGCGCCGTCCGCCGTTCGCGCTTCGCTTCTCCGTGCGTCCGTCCGGCCCCTCCGTCGCGAAAGAGTACTTAAAGAAGTCCGGATCTCCGACTCGGAAGGCCACTGTTAGTCGGACTCCCACGGCACGCGCTGCTCGCCATCCGCTATCCTTCATCATTCGCTTTCCCCCTCGCCTCACACTGCCCGATCTCATCCGTTATTTAGATCGTATAGCGTATACAGTTGAATCTCAGAAAATATTCATTAAATTTATTTACATTTTATTATTCTTTCACCGCGAAGCTCTTAACACCCGCTTTGGTCGTCGAAAAGTCGCCGGGAAGTCGCGCGACCCTACCGGCTGTAGTTTACCGGTCCACTCAAGACACACCCCCCCCCCCCTCTTGCGCGGGGTGGCCGGAAGACGTTTATTCCTATTTAATTATAGAGTGCAAAAACATAAAACGCGACCGGCAAAAATGTTCATTAATCGTTGAGTGATCGTTGGATCCTCGGGACATTCTCGGAGTGCTTGAAACAAAAATTATAAGATCTTTTTTTTCTTTTAAGATTTTTTTTAAAGAGAAAAAGCGGAAGTCGAGAAATGGCGGGAAGCGAGGAGTTCGTTTGAATTTGCGTTTGCGAGAGAAGAGTTCGTAAGTTCCTGCACGTCGTGGTGAGAGAAGACCGGCGAGTGATGGACGAGCTCGAGGTTCAGGAGCGCGAGCTAATGGACGAGGTGGGGAGCTTGAAGTTCTCACCGCCGCCGATGAAGAAGTCCGACACGCGCGACAGTATATCGTCGGTGGACAGCGACGTTAGTCTGTCGTTCGATCGGCGCGGCTCGAAGGGCGAGGGGGCCGACGCGGATCTCTCCGACAGCGGAAGTTCCGATTTGGAGACGACGGAGAGCGCGAGGATCGCGTCGATAAGTCTCATAGCCTCGCAGGCGAAGATGCACGTTCGTCACAAGCCGAAGGGTGGCGCGACGAGCGGCGAGGCAGAGATCGAGTGCAGCGTCGCCGTTGCCGGCTCCGACGTGACGCCGAAGTGCGACGATATCGACGGCGAGATCAACGCCACGGTCGGCAAGGAAATCACGGTGGCGACGAACGACGTTACCGACCGAAAGACGACCGACGAGGAGGACGACGATACGGCTAAACAGTGCGACGACGAACTCGCCGAAAAGATTGCGGCCCAGGTGGAATTTTACTTCAGCGACGAGAATATCGTCAAGGATGCTTTTCTGCTGAAGCACGTTAAGAGAAACAAAGAGGGGTAAGTTCTTCGCAACGGTCATTTTCTTTTTTTTTTTTCTTCAAATTACCGATTATGATTATGATTATGATTATGATTATGATTATGATTATGATTATGATTATGATTATGATTATGATTATGATTATGATTATGATTATGATTATGATTATGATTATGATTATGATTATGATTATGATTATGATTATGATTATGATTATGATTATGATTATGATTATGATTATGATTATGATTATGATTATGATTATGATTATGATTATGATTATGATTACGATTATGATTATGATTATGTATGGCAGGTACGTGTCGTTGAAGCTGATTTCGAGTTTCAAGAGGGTGAAACACCTCAGTCGGGACTGGAGGATCGTCGGCGCTGCCCTGAGATCGAAATCGACGAAGCTCGAGGTGAACGAGCAGGGAACTAAATTGCGAAGGCGCGATCCGTTGCCTCCTTACGATCAGACGGTTCCGTCGAGAACCGTCCTCGCGGCCAGACTTCCCGTTGACAAACTGTCGATAGAATCGGTCGCCGAACTGTTCGGTCATTGCGGCGAGATCGTACTTATTCGGGTACTCAGACCCGGCAATCCGGCGCCATCGGAGGTAAGAGGTTTAAAAAAAAAAAAACAAATTGGTTGAATTTCGTATTCTTATGTTTTTATGATTTTTTTTTTTTTTTTTTTTTTTTTTCAAGGTTCGTCAGGCAATCGCCAAGCGGCCGGAGCTCGCGAACAGCGAAGAGTGCGCGCTCGTGGAGTTCACGGACTCGGCCGCGGCGAGGGCAGCGCTGAGCATGTCCCTCGGCGATGCACGAATCTACGAGCTGCAGCAGTCCTCGAACAGCGATAAAAAGAGGAAACAGCAGAGCCAGCAGAATCAACAGCAGAAACTGCAGCAGCAGCAGCAGCAGCAGCAGCAGCAGCAGCAGCAGCAGCCTGTTGCAGCGACGAAGAAGAGCGTCCACGCCAGAATCGCAAGGGAAAACGCGTACAACTCATCGAGCTGCGCGAGCGGTTCCGAGGCTGAGGATCCGCGAGTAACGCGCAACGGAAGGCAGCCCAGAGCTCATCCGGTCTGCCACCACGTTGCCTTCGCGCCGAACTCTGGTCACCCTTTCCAGGGTAAGACGGACGCAATTTTGATCTTTCGATTTTTAACGATTTAGGATCTGTTTTATATCTATCAGATGTAAGAATTTGTTTATTCAATTTTTATCGTTACTTGAAGGAGGATCGATTATCGGACGACCAACTTGGGGCCTCAATTTTTTAGTATCTTCTATATGAACACTTTACGCGTCTATTTCCGAATTCTGAACAATTTTGACCGTATAGTTTATTTGTAATATAATTTAGAAGTCGACTACTTTGACCGTTTCATCCTATATTTCAATTTGGCGAATTATCGCTGCCAGGCTCGACAACCTTTCCGGTCGAAAGCTGATGCGATCTTAGAACCAAACATAACCTCACTGCAGCTTCATTTTATACATGTACGGTTCTGAGTGTTTTATCACACATCCCAAGTCCACAACACAAAATTATCAATCTATCAACCATTTTATGTCTCAACTATTCTTATAAATTGTTCATATGAGTTTTGGGAAATGATTCGTCGTTTCGTTTTTTCGTTTTGTAATGTTGGCCTGTGGTACGCAATGACGATTCCAAAGTCGTCGAGATTCTTAAACTGGACAACATATTTTTCTTAATCTTGGATAAACGAATGATTTTTGCATAATTCGGTTTACAAATATTGCAAGCGATTCGACACAGCTGCAATGATTTTTTTTCCATCACATTTAACCCCAAAGAAGCAGTCGATCCTCCTTAAAGATTTTTATTAACTTTCAGTTTGAAAACCTAAATAAGAACTCAAAAAAGAAAAAAAAATTATTTGTGAAAAGATCTCGTCTAAATTGCTTTTCCGTTTATTTTTCAGGTCCCCCATCGCCGGAAGCGTGGCTGACGCGGCGTCTCTCCTCGTGCTCGATAACCGGCGTCGACAACACCGGAAACGGGATAATTCTTCGGCGCTTGTCATCCTGTTCGGGCTCGGGCTCGAGCTCCGACACCGGAAGTTATCCGGCCCGACGATTCTCGTCGTGTTCGTCGGGCTCGGAGAACGGTTACGCTCCACCGGGCATGTACAATCCTCACGTCCCGCACAACGGACATCAGAACGGTACTCAGGTTTACCCGACCGTCGGTTACTACACTCAGGGACGAAGATTCTCCTGTTGCTCGGCGTCGGGCTCGGTGCCCGGTTCGCCGACCAGCGGATACGGTTACGGCTACGAGTACTCGAACGCCAACAGTTTTTACGGTCAAACGGGACGCCGAGGATCGGCCGATTGCGGACCGTTTCTCCGACGACTCTCGTCCTGCAGCCGCGACTCGGGCTTCTTCGACCCGAGCAATCGTCGGCTCTCGTCGTGCTCGTCGAGCTCGGACTCTTGCTCGGGACAATTTCGCTCCCGCAGCAACAGCGGCTTCGTACTGATGGCTCATCTTCCCGAGAACGTCACGAGAATGCCCTCGGGACCGGATGGGACGCGTGGCTTCGGCAGACCGAATCCCACCGGCGCCAACGATCACCACAACAACCCATCGCCGTCCGCCGCTGTCATCGGTTCGAAATGCCGATAAAACCCTCGTTGCGCGTGGCCCGCCGAATTAGCGAGGCCCTCGCGGAACCATCCGTGAACTTTGCGTTCGGTTGAATTCGTTCTTTTGCGACCGACTTCAATCGAACCGACCGATCGGTAGGCCAAATCGACTATTCTTCTATTCTTGATCGATTTTGTTTTTTTTTAAAGCAACGAACAATACGAAGGTTTCTACGCGCGTTGTGGAAAGTCGGAGTGCGGTTGTTTTGGGAAAATTGGATAGTAAGCCAGCCTTCGAAAAATGGACGATAAAAAGACCGATTATTCTGGAAGGTTGGGACAAGGGTCGGTTCGACCAACTGATCGGCCTTTCGGTTTTCGGGCTGGTTCCGGATTGGTCGTATCGCGAGGGTGTTTTTTTTTTGCTACTCAACGCGATCGAGTCATCTTAGTGCCACAAACCTTATCTCCAAGACTGACGCAGAGACGCTGTAATGTAAATGTCCCGTCCCATGTATTGTACTATAATTTCAGCGATCGGAGGTGCGAGCCTTGTTCTCACTGTGTATCGTGGGCTTGCAGCGATAATATCTGTCGCAGGATCATCGCGTGTCATTTGGTTGACGATCCACTGAACTCTGGAAAACTTCAGCGCGATGATTGTTGCGCACATATTACGCGTTCCCCGCCGTCGCTATAAATGCTATAAATGTCTTATTTATCAACCATGTTTTATCTCACGCGTAACTACTGGACAGAGCTCTCTCGTAATTTTATTTATACCGCGTAAGTTACGGTCGCAGTATTTTTTTTTGCTGCTGTTATGTAATAAAGGAAGTGCTGAATTATCGTGTCGTGATATTTCAATGATTCGTGTGTGAAACGCGATGGTTCATTTAATTTTATTTTGGATAAATCTACGCGGTGAAGACTTTTTATTACGGCAATGTAACGCAAATGTTGCATGGAATGTATCGTTTATCATATGCAGGAATTTTGTGTTGCAGTTTCGGTAACAAAAATGATGTACCCGTAACATTTTTGTAACAACGGTGTAACTTTGATGATGTTCAGGTAATATTAATGGGGTTACAACTTACAGTTACAATAATGTAACGAGACTGTAACCTTGACATGACACACTTTTAACATTGTTTATTTGTTATTATTTATATACAGGCCATGTGAACATTACATAAGTTTGTATAGCGTTATGGTTGCAAAACCAGCTCGTTTGTGACAGGTCAAATTCCGAGGAGCTTCCGACATTGGGCCGCCAGATGGCCAATTGGTGAGGCGTTTCTCGCAAGCGAAACGAAGAGCCGGGACGGCTATAAGACCTCTAACAGTTGACGCGTAACATATCACTAAAAATCCCTGATCACAGAAGGTCGACGTTCGTCCAAGATACGATAAGTCAACTTAGAATCTGTACTCTCACATTAACGATTCTAGATTTATAACCGTGAATTGCCAATTCAAGGATGAAAACAATCGTTGCACATACTAGCCCAATCCCAAGAATTACAAATGAAAATGTCAACTCGTGTAACTCAATGTTTTTGAAATCCACATTCATTTTAACCTCATCGTCAAATTCGAACTCATCCAATTTCGTTGGGTTGCATTTCACATCCCAGGGCTCAAGAATATCAGCCTCCACCATTTTCGCAAGGATTTCGTTGAATCGTTGTTCAAGAGGCCAATTCAATCGTATTTCGAATGCAAGATAGACAGTTTCCAGGTATTTGGTACTGACGTGCAATTTGAACTTTCGCACTTGGTCAAGAATACCTTGTGCAAATTCTATTTGAGCAGCCGATGAATCGTGCATCACGTGCGATATAGAATCGTCGATATTCATGTGGAGTATGAATCGTTCCTTAAGATATTGACACTCCATGAAATCTTCGAAACCGGAACGACCATAGATCTTTTCATAACCCAAGTCAACGAGGTCCTTCAACCCATTAACATTTCGAAGAGGAATTTGTTGTGTCACCAAAGCCGCCAAGTTACCCTGATAAATGCCCTGCATCGTTACCACAAAAAATAAAAGACCGGTTAAAAAGATTCTCGGTGAAGTGTTATTGGGTAAATTTCTGAAACCCGTATTGCAAGTTATACGAACAAGATTGAGCAGTGCCATGACAAAAGCCTGATGCATGAAAAACTTTAAGAAAACCAGAGTGACCAAATAAACGACACCCATACCGTACAGAGAATATGTATCGATGACGCCAAGGATTTTGCTCAATTGCGACTTGTGTCCCCTGAACTGGGATACAAGAATCACTCCTGTTTGTGCGTGTGGATAAGCTATTGAATCTTGGCTATCCCATGCTTTAGCTATCCACATTGTAATCTTTGTAATATCGTCAGTGATCAACAAGCCCGATCTTTCGATCCCTGAGTATCTGTAGGTTGCGTTCATAGCACTGAAAACAGTGTGCAAGATTCTTTCGTGTGTTATAAAAAACTTACATGCGTCTGCACCGTATGTCGTACTGTCCATATTGACTAGAGGGACTCCGTCGACGCGGATCTTGTAGCCTCCGATATTTTTTGTTTTATCGAAATCTAATTTCGCGCATATTGACTTGTTTCGTCGGTATGTCCACTGGAAAAAACTGAAGAAATAATCTTTTATTTTATATGGATAACGGACTTTCTTCTGGGAAACTGGTGGCCGATTCGCAAAAGGATTGCAATTAACAATAACTATTCCCTCTTTAAAGCCTCCGCAAATAACGTTTGCATTAAGTATGTCGTATTGCGAAGCTAAATGCAAGTACGGTATCGCTCGTCTACATCCAGTTGACGGATCGACTAATAAAAACGAAGCCATATGATTCCACCACATAGAGCGTTTTATGTTTCCTTGGATGATGACACGGAATTGATCCCAAGAGGAGGCTCCGACTATGAAGAGATGTAGTTTGTGTCGAAATCGTACGGGCACAAGTGGCGGATTATCCGAGAGCTTCGTACGATTATCGATCAAAACCACAGGAATCGAGTGATGGACCATCAGTGTTCTTGAGAGACTATCGGGCAAATCTCCCGCCAGGCCAATCCCATCTATCCGGTCTCCGTAGCAAGATTTCACGATGTCGCCCTGAAACCCATTGAATAGTTACTCATTTCTATAATGGTTGGCACTTGTGGAATTAAAAATTTTTCGAAAAATGAACAAAATAAAGAATACCCTTACAATTAGAATTGTGCAAAAGGTTTCCTCTTCGTTTCTCTTTACTCACACAAGAAACTTTATTAATATACAGCAAAGCTGGGCAAAGTACTTAAAGTACCAAGTACTTGAAATACATTGTACTTAAAGTCCTATGTACTTTATACATTGTCAAGTACTCGGGACTTTAAGTATTATGTACTTCAAGTACTTATAAAGTACTTTAAGTTCCTATAAAATATCCAAAAAAAAATCGTATTTAGTTGTTTATCAAGTAAGAAAAAAAAAATATGTTTATGAAAAATCATAGAAATTAAGGTAATGCGACGATAGACTTTATTAGAAAAATAGTAGAATTACGTGATGCTTTGTAGCCGAGCTGGGCGGTACTTGAAGACCATGGTCCGCGATTGGTAATTGAAGTACGGGCTTCAAGTACAAGTCTACTTACGGTAGAGCTGAACAAAGTTCCAAAAAATAGTTCAATTACAAAGTACAAAGGATCACTAGTACTTTTTGTACTTCTCAAGTATTTCTCAAGTAATTTTTCCAAGTATCCCCAAAATTAATGTATTTCAAGAGGTCGCTGCCGGCTGTTTGAAAAATTGAAAACTTTGGAACATCTAAATTTAAAGTAAAAATAAAAATAAAGATCGACATTTCCTTGGAGGTACCCCAAAGGTACTTCCAAAATATAACGTATAATTAAAGCCTCGGTAGCGACCTCTAAAAAGACTTCGATTTCGTACGGATTTTGCAGAGTTTTTTCTTATACTTTATACTTTGGAAGCGCGGGTTGACACCAACGAAATCTCGAATTTTTCACTTTGACTTTAAATTTAAATGTTCCGAAGTTTTTTATTTTTTAAATAGCCGACAGTGACCTCTAACAATGCATTAATTTCGGGGACCCTTGGCACGTCACATTCTCATTTGATGCCTCATGAAAATACGGGGTGGCCCCCCAAAAAATTGAAAAATTTTCAATTCAAGGACCATCCTACCCTGCGGCCTTAGTCGCGCGATATACTATATCAGATCAGATCAAAATAATTGAGAAATCCACCTAGAAATATTTTACTTACTTAAATTAAACTTGTATAACCTTTACATACTTTGGCCAGCTCTGATTTTCACGTTTCACGCAATTGAAAATACTTGAAGTAATGAAAAAGAACTTAAAGTGCAGTATACTTCAAGTACTTCCTGTACTTTAAGTACAGTATTTAAAGTACATATGTACTTTAAGTACTTTAAAAAATGGCGGTACTAAAAGTACACCTGTACTTAAGGTATCGGAATTAAATTACCAAATAAGTACAATGCACCTTAACTACCGCCCAGCTCTGATATACAGCAAAAAAAAAAAAAAAAAAAAATGTGTACATTTCACAATTCTTTTTTTGGTCCACAAACGTCCACAATTATTTTTTGTCACACGTGCATGAATCGCGGCACTTTACATGGCAGTCTTGCGATCCGAAAGTGGCCCATTGCATGCCAGTTGTGAACCTGTGGTGAAATGACGGAGTCGCGCATGCGCAGTTCGCATTTCGTCCCTTGGGAGTTTACTTGTTCACGTTTTCGTCCCTGGAGACATAACCTCGCTTTTCAGTATTCGTCTCGCGCGACTGCCATATTCCAAGTGCCGCAGATTCATGCACTTGTGACAAAAAATATGATGTGTAACGAGGGTCGAATTGACGATTGCGACCCTTGTTGCACAATATACTATTCTTGTTAACTTTGCAAAAAGTATTCGTAAAATTTGACAGACATTTTTGTAAAGTGGACAAGATTTTCGTTGTAAAATTACCAAAGTAAATAATCGTGGACGTTTGTGGGTAATAAACGTTGGTGCAATTATTACTGTGTAAAGTTTCTTGTATAAAACCCTAAAATCGCAGAGAGGCGTTCTCGCGGATGAAAAATTTGCTAATAAATAAAAATAACAAGCGTCCGCGAACAATCGCGACAATTTAATTTCACTCGAAAGTAGTTGACTTGTAGTATGGGTTAATTAACGAGACGCGGCACTTGTTAATTTAACGCTCGATTTTTTATTCGTGAACCACTGCGACACGTCTGAGCACCGTACGCGAACTGACCAATCCTTGGAAGTCTCGAGCGTGACGTCTTCGAGGCTCATATCGCGTAACAAATTTTGTCCAGTATGCTCTGCCCTCGCTCCGGGACGGGAAGACCCTTCCTCTCGCACGAGTCACAATTGAGGTGTAAATTCCTTACTTCCAAGTCTTATGACAAGACTGAAAAACTTACCAAGTCCTTCACATGTGCGAAGGTTGATTCGTCCGGTTTGGAGGGTGCAATTCCGGTTAGGCACGTTCTCGCCATAAGAACCAAAACAAGGACCGGTATCTTAGTTGGCTGCATTGTTTTACGATTACTGGTAAGAGAAAAGTCGAAGCGGCGAAGGCAACGGTCGGCCGCAGACTGAATTGAGCCTTCATGAGCGGTTGTTGCAGTATCGACAGCCCCGCTATAATTGCCCTTTGCCTACAATTATTTATACGTCGCGTTCGAGTTTCTACTACTGTAATGCCTGATAGATGGGGGAAAAACCGATACACGATGCCACGTGAATTTGGTATAGGAGACACATTTATCTACAGTGTCGTGAATCGATTCAATACCGAAGCGTATATCGAGCCCAGTGATAATGATCTATTTCCTCTACTGCAGTACTTTTATACGGATCGACGATTGTGCACGCGAGTAGCAAGTAAATTTTGCATGCACCTATTGACGTGTTCGTGACTCCAACGTGGAAAAATTGTTGCCCTCGGCCTTGCCACAGGACGAGGAAGTGCGGATGAAAAATCGAAGGCGACACGTGCAACCTCTGTCCTCGACGTATTTCCTTGGGACTCTTGTTCTCGCCCTTTCAAAGTTAGCAACTTGTTGATCATCATTTCGAATCAACTTGTTGATTTGAAATTAGCAAATTCAGATCAACAAACGTTCAGAAGAACAAACGGTCAGAAGAACAAACGGTCAGAAGAACAAACGGTCAGAAGAACAAACGGTCAGAAGAACAAACGGTCAGAAGAACAAACGGTCAGAAGAACAAACGGTCAGAAGAACAAACGGTCAGAAGAACAAAAGTTCAAAAGAACAAACGGTCAGAAGAACTAACGGTCAGAAAAACAAAAGTTCAGACGAACTTCATATGAACAAGCTTAGTACACTGGCCGACCCAGTACTCAGATGAATAAGCCGAGATGAACAAGCTCAGACGAACGAGCCCAGACGAACGAGCCCAGACTAACGAGCCCAGACTAACGAGCCCAGACTAACGAGCCCAGACTAACGAGCCCAGACTAACGGGCCCAGACCAACAGGCCCAGACCAACGAGCCCAGACCAACGAGCCCAGACTAACGAGCCCAGACTAACGGGCCCAGACCAACGGGCCCAGACGAACGAGCCCAGACGAACGAGCCCTGACGAACGAGCCCAGACGAACGAGCCCTGACGAACGAGCCCAGACTAACGAGCCCAGACCAACGAGCCCAGACCAACGGGCCCAGACCAACGGGCCCAGACCAACGGGCCCAGACCAACGAGCCCAGACCAACGAGCCCAGACCAACGAGCCCAGACCAACGAGCCCAGACTAACGAGCCCTGACGAACGAGCCCAGACGAACGAGCCCAGACGAACGAGCCCAGACGAACGAGCCCTGACGAACGAGCCCTGACGAACGAGCCCAGACGAACGGAGCCCAGACGAACGGAGTCCAGACGAACGGAGCCCAGACGAACGGAGCCCAGACGAACGGAGCCCAGATGAACTTCATACGATCAAGTTCGGACGAACTAACGTCCCTACAGTAATTCGAAAAAGTCCTTGGAATAGGGTGACCTCCCTCAGCGTGCGTCGCTACTACAGGACGGTAATCGATTAAATTCCACCTGCATTATCATGCGAGAGTTTGAGGTTTATCTGCAAGAGGGAAACACCTGTTGTCGTCGGCTATGCGCCCAGGCCCTCTGTTATCGCTACATTGATTCTTATCGGGTTGAAATTTCACTCCTGATAACAACCGAATATAACAGTCGAGAGGATTCTCGAGTGTGTACACACTGGGTGCGCAAAGGAACTTACTTACCTGTCATTATCGGAGTCATAATAATAGGAATAATCATCGTTTACACACACACACAACGAAACAAAGAAAACGAGGAAACGAACGAACGACCGTCGAACACTGGTCCGACCCAGTGCTACATCGTTGCATTATTGATACCTCACTCTGGGAGTAATGCAGCTCCGTACAAGGGCCCTCGAGAGACTCGGATTAACGTGAACGCACTCGTGACCATTCGAGATGTCGAATAATCTTCGAAATTCAACGTGAGTATAAAAAAAAAATTTAACGCAACCGGAAATATCGAATACGAGGGATTAACGATGTTTTTTTTTTTTTTTTTTTTTTATGGGAAAAATGTTTTCTTGACTCACTGGGTATAACCTCAAAATCGAACGAGCATTCGTTGCTAGGCGTTTCGACTAATTATTATTATTTTCATGCCGGAACCATTTTTTCAATTTGCTTTCTTTAGCCAACGTTGAATTTTCTGTTTTTTTTTTTTCGCCGCAAAAGAATAATTATTGTTGACAATATTCTTTTGTTATTGTTATCATTAATAATGTTATTAAAATTATTATTATTATTATTATTATTATTATTATTATTATTATTATTATTATTATTATCACAACAGTAGATTCAAACAATCATAAGGAATTGTAATCAAACGTAATGGAACACCGATAAAATAAAATGCAATAAATCTTCTGATACTATTGGAAAAATGCAATTTTTAAAAAGTAATTTCGAAAATTTGCTTCAAAGTGTCGTTTGAACAATTTTCATAGACTCTTTCGAACAATCGACCTTGAATATTACTTTTATTTCACGAAATTGTCAAGTTCACGACGTAACTCGCGAGAAATCTTAATCCCCGTGTCGGATGACATGCAACAGCGACAATACGAAGTTTCCAAGTGCTTTGGTATCTCTTTGTTCTGTACTGTTCGCTCGGATGCAAAATCCCACACTCTTAAAAATAATTGTAAATTTAATGCACCATATTGCAGACTTTTATGTAAAAACCAGCACGTTACATTCGATATAGAATCGTGATGAAAAATCAGTAGTTTTTTTTACAGCTAAATTAAAGTCAATTATTAAAAAATAATCTATTTTCAAATTTAATTATATTAATGATATTAAAGTACCTGCTTTTTACATGAAAACAAGTAGGTCAGTTTACGCATTATATTTCATAAATTTTTTTTGTAGAAATTATATGTTTTCTAATCGTTCTCGATCGCTCGCTCGTGTTGCTGATAAAGTAAGGCAATGGACGACGAAAATGCAACGAGCATCGTTCCCGTGACGATCGGCCTGCTGCGCGACGTAGCCAGAGTCGTCACAACCGAAATGACCAAGATACTCGTCGACGCGACGACCGAAACGTTCACCGAATCGCCGACGACCTCCACTACAACCAAGACGACAACGACGCAGATCGCACGGACGACAGTGCCGACATTGTGGAATTTGACGAAAACCACGACAGCAACAACTGGAATCGTCAATGCGACGAACGCAACCAAGACGTGCAGCACGACGACGACGGTCGATCCTTTTGACGAATTTGGACCACCCGAGGGCGTCGAGTACATATTCGTCCCGCTCGGAGTTATGATCTTCGTGATCGTTCTGTCGGCGGTGGTAAGTATGCATACAAAAGCCCCCTATTTTGCCCAATGAGCATGAGATATGAAATGCTAGCAGGCCCTTGTGGCTCGGACGCTTTAGAAACCGGAAATTATGATTTCCGGAGATTTAACGGTAATTCGTTCGACTTGAAAATCCGATTTTCTACCGGAAATACTTCACTTACGGCTTGAAAATGTCATTTTTCGACCAAATGTAAAATCATTTCCGGTTTGAAAATTTCATCTTTTCGATCTAAAGTGAAGTCACTTCCGGTGTGAAAATTTGATTTTTCGACCTAAAGTAAAGTCACTTCCGGTTTGAAAATCTCATTTTTCCACCAAAGGGGAAGTCACTTCCGGTTTGAAAATCTCATTTTTCGATCAAAAGTGAAGTCACTTCCAGTTTGAAAATCTCATGTTTCGATCTAAAGTGAAGTCACTTCCGGTTTGAAAATCTCATTTTTCTACCAAAAGTGAAGTCACTTACGGTTTGAAAATCTCACTTTTCAAACTGAAGTGAAGCCACTTCCAGTTTGAAAGTCTCACTGTTCATTCAGACAGGAGACATGAAACCTGAAATATTTTACTGTTGCAGGTGCTGATAGTATCAAGACGTCGAAAGCTGGAGCGTCTAAGGCACAGGCTGATGCCGCTCTACAATTTCGATCCCGGCGAGGAAGGCGAGGACGACTGGGAGACCGAACTGCTGGACGAGGGTTTCGGCAGCCGACAGCGAAGGGTATAAAATCATAATTCCGTTCCCCTGCCTCGGAACTGTGGCTACGTCGCGAGTAACGTTTAGAATTGATTTCGTAAAATTGCAGCAGGGCTACCAGTCTATGGACAGTGAGGAGAACGCTGAACTCTTCGGGCCACACTGACCGGAAGCCGGTGAGGGCGTGCCCGCCGTGACGACGACGGCGGCGGCGGTGGCGTCCTCGCGCTCCAGCAACGACGATCTTGTCTGAGGCATCCTTACTTCTTCCATTTCACCTATGAAAACGCTGAAACGGCTTGAGAAGAAAAAAAAGAGAAAAAAAAAGAAAAGAATCAACGCGCGCTTCGTGGAACGAGAAGGAGGCGGGTCGAACGAGACTATTTCACGTTCGCCAAGAATTGACTGCGGTTTGACTGTCGTCGAAGCGAAGGTGAGACGACGCAGACTCAATTTCGTCCACGAAGACGCGACGGATGAACAAAAATTTAGGTCTGCGAATGAACGAAGCTTCATTCGATGTTACGGCGATCGGGCTTCACAGAGGGTTTCAAAAATTTGGCGGGTGATTCGAAATTTATCGTGTCCGTTTGTCAAATTTTTTTTTTTGAAAATAATGGACCGGATTTACTTCGCTGCCTCGCCAACATTATTTTACCGACGGCGGTGAGCGGTAAAACATTGTAGATACGCGGTTTACACAAAATAGGTTCGAGGATTTAAGGAACATTTTTTGTCCGCGAAATTTTGTTCATTGAAATAAAAAAAAAATCTTAAAAAAATACATTTCGTTGAAAAAAAAAAAAAAAAAAAAAAAAAATTAACGGAAATATAAATAGTGGAGCTTTGCGGATGAGAAGTATTTTTTTTTCCGTGTACCGGAGTACGAATCCGACTCATTCATATCTCTCTTGCCTCTCGCACTCGTAGCAAGTATTATTGTCCTTTGATTAATATTAGCAGAGACTCGAACGAGTCGGAGCGCCGACTCGTTTCGGAGATCGAATATTCATTCTGCAGCCAACCACAGTATTGAATTAACGGCTAGTTGATATATATATATATACACATTTTTTTTTCTCAAGGTCAAACCGGAGAGAGTCCACTTGAATCTTTGCACCGGTAAAACGATTCCTTAATTAAAAGAGAGCTTAAATCTCGCAAGGATCCTCGCAGAGCCTTTGCTGCACTTGACGATCAAAAAAATCAAACGTTGGAGACGAGATCGACGAAAACTCGACGAGTGACAAAAAAAAAAAAAAAAAAAAACGATAAAAAAAATTCGAAGCACCGTCGCCGGACGGCGGGCGAGGCCGACTCGTCGCGATCGATAAGATTTAGGGTTAAACAAACTAGTCATCAATCCCGTTAGCTTTTTGCCCGTCTACGTAACGCTTGTACGTAAAAGCCTCGACGAATCACGCGGAGTTACGCAAACGGGTATTATTATTATTATTATTTTTTTTGCTCACTCTTTTGATCGATATTCGCACATGTTATATTTATTCGTCGGTGAGCGATAGAAAAAGAGACGATAGATCGGTAAAGCGGATGGAAGCGAAGCGGAATATTTCGTTAGCGATAACAGCAATATTTTAGCTTTAATCGTTACGATAGTTCAATCTACTTTTTTTTCCCCCACTGGACGGCCAGATGCATTTTCTCGAGCTCTTCGACGCCGCTTCCGGTTCAATGTCATTATCATTATCATTGCAATTCAGCGGCGTCGTGATATCGAACCGGCCGTACGTAAATTTATAAAAAAAAAAAAACCAAAAATAGCATTAAGTAGTTCGACCGTTTAATGTTCCGACACGATGATAAAACGAACAACGATAGAAAACTTGTAAATAATAATAGCGACGTGATTGTCAAAATCTTTCATCGTTCTTTTCACGCTTCGTCACCCCCGATGACGTCGATTTTTCGTCGCTGCGGGATGTATATAAGTGAACGATGATGCGAAGAATCGACGCGTCTATCGTATTTGCCCTCGAATCCTCGGCACACTTCGCGAGTTCACGATTTAGTCTTACTGTAAGAAAAAAATAAACATAAACGTAGTGAACTTTTACGTCGGTGAATTGTTTGACACCGACGGAGTATGATCGAGTAGTCCGTAACGACTGACCTAAAACCCTTTCATTAGAAAAAAAAAAAAAAACATTCTTCCAACTTTCCTCTCGGCAACGCCCGAAAGAGATTTTTTTTTTTTTTTTTCTAATATGAGTTCGGATTAAAATTATAGAAAATTAAATACGCTGATGAACGATGCCGGTGTGAATAATTTTTTAGAAATATTAAGACTGGGCAGTCGGTGATCTTGTGCGATTCACGGTTCGATCGCTGCACCGAAACGATATTATTAGCATTGAAAAAAAAAAAAAAAAAAAAAAAAAATTAATTCGAGCCTTTTCTAATTTTTTTTTTTTTTTTTTAATTGATAAATTATTCGTATCGGTGCAACGCCCTCAAGGCTGACGTGTGTATATGATGTATAAAAGAGGAAAATAATTAAACCGATGAAACGAGAAAAAATAAATAAAATAAGCTCGTCACCGTACTGCCAACAAAAACAAAAACAAAAAAACGTACTCGCAGAACCTGACAATCTGTGGTGTCAATTGCAATATTCATTGATTACGATAAATCGGCGGATGCCTAGTCAAATCGGAAGAATTTCTTCCTCCCACTTTTCTCCCCCCTATCTCCTATTATATAATGCGAAAAAAAAAATGAATAAAAAAACACTTTAATGCGAAATGAAAAATACAATCCAAACGAAAAATGTTTTTTCGGTTCAAATCGAGCTGTGATAGAGATTCAACATTTATTTTGTATTCCCCGTCGATGCTAAGCTGAATTTTCGAGATTTCTGATGCATTTTCTTTCGGTTCTTATTTAATTAAAAAATAAAATTAAAAAAAAACAAACAAAAATTCAGTCTACCACGACGCAAACTCGATTATTTTCTTATCGATCGCATCTTCAGCGTCACAATTCGCGCTAATGATAGAGTACCAATCATTCGACAATTTCTATTTTTATGCTAGAATCATAGAAAAATAATAATAATAATAATAATCTAATATTGTAGATTAGTTGACAAAGCAAATTTTTTGAATGTGCGCTCAACCAAAAATGCCTAGACTAGCGCGCCTAGATTATATTCGAAATGTTATTATTATTATTATTATTATTATTATAACGCTGGATAAATACTTACTGTATATCGTCGAACGCGAATCACAACCACGTACAATCATGTAAAAAATAATATTATCAACATTGAGCAATCTTACAATCGTATACTCCATTTTGTTTTTTCGTTTCGTAATAATGTTTCATTAATGTGATGTTAAATATTAAGAATTGTATTTTAGGCTCTTAAGTAACGTTTAATGGATGTTTAAAAAAGAAAGAAAAAAAAAATTGCCTTGGCTACTTCACCGAAGTTTCTCGATAATATTCTGTCGTAATATATCGAAGCTATCTATAGAGTTGTTCCAATTCACCGTTGATCTTCGAAACAACGTTTTCAAGGTTACGCTTTTGTCACGAGCTTTTTTTCATAATGCAATAATTTTTTTCTTTCTTTCGTATAGATTTTTAGTGTCGTACGTCGAGGGAATTTATTGCACAATTCGTCACGGCAATTCTCGACGTTAGTTGTTTTTTACAGCAATAAGAAAAAAAAAAAAAAAGTAACGACAAAAACACAAATCGATAAATACGCGATAGAACGGTAATTATTGATCGAGATGAAAAACGATCGATCTCGACGAATGCTGTCGTTTTTAAAAAATATGTCCGATTCGAAATAATAATAATCCATCACGCGTCTAGTGCCGAAGAAAAATTGATAATTGCGTTATTCAATCGATCCCGAGTCCTCCGGGTCTCTCTAGTGTAATTCAAATATTATTCGAATTATAACAATATAATTAATGCAATAAAACAAATTATTTAAATCACATTATAGAGTAAATAAAATTTAATGGTGATGAAAAATAATGTTTGTACATCGTCAGTGTATAGTACGAAATTTTTCAACTTAAATGTACCTCAATTTTTCAACGCTACATTTTAATCGATTAAAAATTCTTAGCACGTCAGTAAAAAAAAAATAATAATAATAATTGCTCCTCGAGTTTTGTTTCTTTATGGAGACAGCATTCTTTTTGTTTTTTTTTTTTTATTGACTAAAAAAAAATGTCCCGAAATTTTCAGGACTTTCAGGTCTCACCTGACCGAACGCACCTTTAATTGTTTAATTCCTGCGAGAAACCCACCAAAGTCGGACATTGATAATTGCTCGAAGGGATAAGAGTATTTCGTGAATTTATTTACTTTAATACAAATTTTACATTCACACTGTTGGTTTGCCTGTCGCGTAAACGGGACGCCAGATATCTTTTTTTTTTTTTTTAATCAATTCGCTGGTTTGCGGTCAATTGTCATTTTCTTATTTTCTTATTTTATTTAAAATTTTCTTTTCCCTTTCGCTTCGTTTCCACTTCGTTACTTCTAATTCTTGCTTTTTTTCATTAGCGGTTCCTTTTTCTCCATCTCGAGAAATGTCGAATCGTCTCGAACTCCGAAGAAAGATAATCGAGTCAATTAATAATAAAAATAATAATAAAGTAAAGCTTATGAGTTACTTTTTGTTTTACTTTTGTTCGCTCCACGTCGAGCCCCCTCCCGGAATTTATAATTTGATGAGAGATCAAACACATTTTTTTTTTCGTATCTCCTTGGATCGAAGATTGTTTTCTCGGGCTTCTTCGTGCAGCTAACTTATTTTTATTATTATTTTTTTTTTTGTCGATTTTGGAAACGATTTATTCTCGTCCCTCTCATTCATATTCCTTAATTACCTTTTTTTTTATTTGTTCGTCTATCTTTAGTCAGGATTTAAGATCAGGCGTGCGACGCCGCGTTTAGTGAAATGACATTTTTTTGTTTTCTTCCTCATCGACGTCGGTTGAAAAAACCCGCGGAAGCGAATGAATAAATATCGACGTTTTTTTTTATTTGTTTTTTGTTTTTGTTTTTATTTACTCGCGTAAGAAACGATGATCAAAAATTTACAAAAAAAAAAAAACCATGTATGCGATGTTGTTTGACGGATTTCAAAGACGATAAAAATTATCGCGAAGTTCGCAAAAAAAAAAGGAAGGGAGGAATGATTTATCGTCGTACATTTTATTCTTCCTTTCACCTTTTCAGACTCATTTCGGCGATTCCGAAGAAAAAAAGTTTTCTCTCCATCCACTGTTGCGAGTTAAATAGTAATGACACGGTTAAAAAAAAAAAAAAAAAAAAAAGAAATGCCTTTCGGTCGTTTATGCTTCCGTGGTTATTGCGAAAATCGTGTCGCGAAGGACGCGTAGTCAAGACAATCTTTCGATTACGTTAAATGTTTTTTTTTTTTTTTTTTTTACTCATCTCGATGGGCCTATCGCGATGACGAGGATATGAGACAATGACGCGACTTATTGATAGTTATTTATATAAAATTAAAGTAAAGTTTATGATATACGAAGAGGGGGGAGTTGAAAGGGACGCGACGCAGCTGGCCGCTGCGACGATTCCGGGGATATTTCCATTATTTGTTTTTTTTTTTCTTTTCTTTTTTTTCTTGATGTTGTTGTTGTTTTTTTAAATCTTTTTGTTTGTCATCGTCGGTGCACCTTCCTCCCAATTATTATATTTTTTGTCCAATTGTTAGTCCCCCTTCTCAATTCTCTTCCTCCTCCTCGTCATCGTCTTGCTCGTCCTCGTCCTCGCCGGCGCTCTCCGGCTTCTCCTCCACCTTCTTCGGCCTTCCGCGTCCACGTCCTGGTACAGGTGCCGCGGCGGTTTTTTGTGCAGCCTTTTCAAAGTTGATAAACAAATATTAGAATCTTTATTTTTTTTAAATTTTGTTGGATTCGAAAAAGCTTGTTTCTTTTGCCAGTTAAAAAAAAACAACTTATCTCCGATCTCACACGATTTCTTGTTCGTTACGGTCACGTGAAAAAATAAAAATAAAAAAAAAACCCGCTGGATCCGAATGTAAAAAATGGTGTAAGTTCAAAATTTTCCTTAAAAATCTCCAAATAAGAACTAAATGCGTTTTTTCGTGGCATTTTTTTAATATTCGGAGCTGGGGCTTTCTTTTTCGCGTGCATTTTCCAAAAAACCCTTGCGTGAAAGACTTATTGGAGCATTTTTTTTTTTTCGGCAAATATAAATAAAAGGAGTTTTTTCAATTTTTTCCATTTTCAATATTTCAGGTTAGAAAAACTAGTTTTTTTTTCCTTTTTTTTGCAGAAGAGAATGAGCAGAGTTTTAAATTGCGAATTAATCACCTTCTTCTTGTGGGAACCCTTGGGCCTTCCTCGACCTCGTTTAACGGGCGCGGGAGCTTCGTCCTCGTCGGACTTTGGTGTACGCGATGCGGAGTTGTTCTTCTCAGCGGCTTGCCTCCCTCGCTTCTTCGGCTCCTTGACCACCACCGTCTCCTTTTCCTTGACAACCTTATCCATACTTTTTTCGGCGTTCTTCGCCGGGCGGCCGCGCTTTTTCTTCTGCTCCTCAATAACCGGTGAACCGTCGTCCGACATGTTTGATTATTTTCTTGTTCTTTCTCGATTCACTGCGAAAAAAAAATTTTTATACAAAATCAATGAATATATCATTAAAAATCATTCCTCAAAACGCTAATTTCAAACCGTGTAAAAAAAAAAAATGAAAAACAAAGACCAATCATAAAGTCATCGACAAAGAAACGATTTCGAACGCAAGGGAGGGAAAAAAAAAAAAAAAAATGAAACGAAAATTATTTATCATTCTCGAGCGTCGGGCGATACGATTTCGCTGCTTGGCGGGAGCGCCATCGTCTCGATCCTCCTCCCCCCCCTCCCTCGCGCCGCCTCGACGAACCTCGATCGTCGAGATAGCTCGCGCGAGTAAATCTCGAAGCTGGGGGGCATAAACCGAGAGATACCGTTATCGATTTTCGTGTACACGGCCAGTTGGGCCTTCCAAGAGGCGTAATGGATTACGAACAAAAAATTAAATATACACATATATATGTGTGTGTGTATATATATATATATGTACATATATAGCGCAAAGTCGACTTTTTAGGCGCTAATAATTATTTTCGCTAAATCGATAATATAAAATAAAATAATAATAATAATAAAATAATAAAATAATTTTAAAAAATGCCTCTCGATGCAAATTGGAACGAATGGACGAGAATAAAAAAAATAAAAATGCTGAATTTGCGAGCGTCCTGACGCTTGCAAACGTCGTCGCCTCGGTCCTCAACTTCGCGATTGCATTACCCCTTCCCCTCCCCCACCCCCGCCGACCGACCGATAGTCTCTTCCCCTCTCGCGCGCTGCCTCGCGCGACCAATCAATTTATTCCGTTAGGCCGCTCGCCGAGTGGAGAGCAGGTGGAAGAGAGCGAGGAGGGGCGGGGAGGGGATGAATCCGGAGAGGGGCGGAATTCGTTTTCCCTCGAATAAACCGTCGGCAACGCTCGTTTCCCGCCATTATGAGAGAGACACCGATACAATTAATAAATTATATTATTCAGGCGTTAAAAAAATAGCGAATAAATTTTTTCGAAAAATTTATAACGGAGAACGAAAATTCCTAACGATTTTCTCCTTTACCATAGGCAAATATACACGTACATATACACATGTATACGGAAACATATATATATATATATACAGCGAGAGCGAAACGCCTAATTTTGAGGATGCAACAAATGCCCATAAACAATATAATTTTCGTGATTTTTTTCGAATTTTATCCAGTAAATTTTCAATCGTTTGATTAATTCGTCGTTAAAACAATTGAGTTCTCGCATCGACCGAGAGGCACGGAAGGTGAGGCGTAAAAAAAAAAAAACCCCGCCATTTTCAAAGTGAACTGACACGTTTGGCCGGCGAGCCGGCGACATTGGCGTCGCCCTACGAAGACGCCGAATATATATATATATATTTTTTTTTTACTTCCCCGCGCGCCACGGCGACTCTTTCGTTTAAACAACGTTGATCGGTTGGGTGAGATAAAAAAAAAAAAATAATAAAAAAATGGGTGTTTCGCGGCCGAGGGGGAGGCCGAACGGTGAGCCGCAATAATACGCTTTGGAGCGGGGATTTTAGTAACGTTAGCAGCCGGCGCGTGGGTCGGCGTCGGCGTCTCGGGCCGCGCGGCGTCGTCGCCGACGTTGCGACGACGCCACGGCGAATTTCCCCGAATAAACACGACGCCGCGACACACACACACACACACACACACACACACACACACACACACACACACACACACACACACACACACACACACACACACGTACACACACTCACCCACACTGGTGAAGCGGCCCGATCGAGAAAAAAAGAAAATAGCAAAGTTACGGGCCAAGAAAAAAATACAGCGAAATTCGGCAAAAAAAAAAATAAATAAATAAATTCGACGAAAATGACGGGAGAATCGGCTCGCAAAAATTGCAGCCGATCTAGCGTAACTGTGTACGGACAGTGTATAGAGGAGGGGAGCCAGAGATCAGCGTCACGACGCCATGACCCAACGACAAAAACGACGTAGCACAGCCGAGAAACGTTTCGCGCACCTCGCGAACCGACAAATTCCCCGAGCCTCGAAAACTCTCGCGACAGCGACGGAAAAATATCGAAAAAATTCAACGACGAATGAGGGAATTTATTTCTCACCGTTAAAAAAAAAATAAATAATAATTCGTCGACCGAGGGTGGCCGGTATGGTGGTGATGGTGGGGGGAAGGGGGGGGGAGGGGATTCTTATGTATCAACGAGACACAAACTGGATACGTGGTTTGTCTCGCCAGTGTAGCGGCTTGCCCGCGCGATCTCGCCCAGCGGCGTCGAGACGGAACTGTCCGAAAGACGCGCGCACGCACGACGTTACGATCACCGTCCGCGAGAGAGAGCGAGAGGCCAAAAAAAAATTAAGAAAAAAAAAAAATATATATATATTCAGAGGATTCTCAATTGAGTATCTCACCGAAAAAAGAAAAGGTCGACCGCGACGGAGTTTCTCTCGATGGAGGAGGGGGGGGGGGGGGGGAGAGAGGCGAAAAAATATTCGACGAGCCGGCTCCGATTTTTTTTTTTTTTTTCTCGCCCAACTTCGACGAGGCTTCGACGTACAATGGTTGTGTCCCTCCTCGTCGTTCGCACGTATATCTCGTCGCAGCACTCGCGCACCTATCAACACGGCTCCGAGAGTTAATTGATTCAGTTGAAAACAAAAAAAAAAAAAAACTAAAATGCTCGACTAAAAAAAAAAATGTCGAAAAAAATAAAATTTTAATTTGTTGAACACAGACACAGACACACACGCGCGTCGACGCCGCGGGGACCGTAGAGCGGGAAAAAATATATATATCTATATAGATATATATACATACATATATATATATATATATATGTATAACGTGCGAGGGAAGCGAGAGCCGCGCAGTCACGTAGAGAACTCGTAGTGCCGTAGCGTAGCGATCGGGTGTACTCACCTCACGGGTTTTATATTATAAACGCCGAACGCCGAACACGGGGGGATCCTCTCTCGGTGGCTCCTTCTCTTCAGCTCTTTCCTGCGCTGCTGGTGTGTGCGGTGTGTGCGGCGTGCGCGCGCTGTGTCCGGACAAAGGCGGCTGCTCGGCTGCCGGTGGGTACGCGCGCCGCGTCGAATCCCCTCGCGGCGTGGGGAGCCTCCGGAGCTTCCGGCCGTCGGCCGCGGCGCGGCGCTCGCGATTTCCCCCCACGATTATCCGGCTTTTCTTTGAACGAACAACATTTGTCGAACGCACGAGGCTCGACGATTATTTTGCATCTAAAAATCAGCATCGATTTTTTTCTATTTTATACGATACTTATTTCGATGTTCTTTAGTCAGTTATCGTCGTGGATAACGGTTGCTAGCGAGGGGCATCGTATGTGCGCAATTACTCAGCCGGCTCGTCATTGGTTGATTGGCCGCTCGGCTGGCCAATCGGCGAGGCGAAGCCGACGGGACGCCGAGCGGTTACATTCGAACGTAAAAATTCTATCGAAGCTTTTGTTTCTCGAAATATTTTTTGTGGCGTTAAAAAGAAAACACAAAAAAATTAAGTTCTACTTGAGATACTTTTTTTTAGTGTCCGTCCGGATGTTTCCCGTACTATGAGATCGTTTTTCTCGCTGTCTGAAAAAAAAAAAAATACTCATTCAATTTTATTCATGGTCGCTACTTTAGTGACCTCATTTAATGAACCGTATTTTTTTTTTTTTTTTTTGTCGATTCGCAAAATTAAGAAAATTTTTGTCATTTCAGATTCTTTTCGATACCAGCGGTGACAATATCTTGGTTCAGGCCATTTTGTGTGTGTCTGTTGCAGAGAATAGGACAAAATCACAAAAGATTCATCGGTCATGGCGTTGGCAATGAACAGCGTCATTTCGCCAACTTTCCCGCTTTAATGGTTGGCCGGTGACGAGAATAAACGAATTGACGTTGCGTCGAGAGACGCTAACGGGTTAACGGATCATCTCGTTGGGAGGTACTGTAGAGCGTCAATTTTTTTTTCGCTTTCTTTTTTTTATTTTTTTTATATTTTCATTTTTTTCATTTATTTCCATCTCTCAACGGATTATACCCAGCGCTTCCGGTCAAAGTCTCCCCCCCCCACCTCAGCGCCGCCGCGCTCCCCTCTACGCATCGTCATCGAGCGTTCGGCACGCCGCCGAGTTCCCGCCAAAAAATCGGCCGCTCGACGGTTCTCCGATCGATCCAGCGCTCTGTGTGGGAGCACGGTGAAACTCGAAGGGTTGCATGCGTTGGCCGTCGAGGCCTCGAGTGGCCAGCGTGCGGTGAAACTCGACGATGCACTGTGCAAGCCACAAATTCGAAGATTCGACATTTTTATAAATATTTCAGGATGCACGTCGAAACGAGATGAAAATTAGTCGCTTAGGCATTTTTGAGAATGGGTTTTTTTAAGGGATGTTGTTTAAGATATTCAATCGGTGTTAAGAGGAGGGGGGGGGGGGCGGCTTATTTTCCCGAAGCAAAAGCTGCACTTCTTTTTTTTTTTAATCTGGCAACGACATGTGATTGGTTGGCTGCGTCGTCGAGCCGTTGGACTATTATCGATTTTTCTATTCGCCACACTCGCATCCAACCTTCAACTGCTATTAGCGCTGACCTATCGATGAATTTACTGACAACGTGTGATATATATGTTTTTTTTTATTTTTTTTTATCGATGGGAGAAATTATTATTTGCATCGTAATCGTCGTTGAAAGACGGTGATGGATTGCTTACAGATTTACATCTCTGGAATCAATCGGTTCGTGGTTTTTACGTGAGAGAGTAAAAATAAAAAATATACAAAAAATGACGAACAAAAATCGAACAAGCGTACGATTTCATTCGGTCTTAAGATTTCAGATCGATGCATCGGGGATTGTTAAAATTTCAATAACTTCATGGATAACTTAATTACTGATATTGCTTCTCCGGTGGATGTTGGATTATTCGTTAATTCAAGAGACTGCCGAGGCTCACGATCGTGCAGTAAATTTTTCGTCGCCTAACAGTTTTTTTAGTTGCGAATTGCGGTGAAAATTACCGGTCAGTTTTACCGCTCGCGTCGTCGACGATTGCGCATGCGCCTGAAACATTTACGACCAATCGTGAAAACGCGCCATTACGATACCATAACCACAAAGAAACTGACGCTAACCCGGTCTCGAGGGTCGAACAATTCACGCCCCGGTGTAAATAATAACGAATCCTGTCGGCGAATCATATCAGCAGGTAATTTGTCTCACGAGTGTCATTTCTGTTGTCTAATCATCGTCGCCCGGTTAAACATTTAGGCAAAAAAAACGCTTCGCGCACGCAACGTTGGCGTTCCGTTTTCCATTTTTTTTCTTCTTTTATTCCGCATCAATAAATTTCGAGAATTTCGATATATCGAATACAATTTTGTATATTTGCCAATAACAAATCTGTCTCATTGAAGCGGTTTCTATAGAACTGTTATCGAAATCTCGCGGTTAACAAGAAAATCGTTTTCAAACCTTAAAATAATAATAATAATAATAATAATAATAATAATAATAATAATAATAATAATAATAATAATTTCAGATACAATGGATATACGTCCGAACAACACGATATACATAAACAATCTCAATGAGAAGATAAAAAAGGAGGAACTCAAGAAATCGCTCTACGCTATATTCTCGCAGTTCGGACAGATACTAGACATTGTTGCTCTGAAGACCTTGAAAATGAGAGGTCAGGCTTTTGTGATATTCAAAGAAATCGCCAGTGGCACTAACGCCCTGAGATCCATGCAGGGCTTTCCGTTCTACGACAAGCCCATGGTGAGTTGGCACTTTGTTTTATTGCCTGATCATTCGTAACGCCTTTCTTTATTTTATACCGGTTACATTTTTACCGACATACTCAACATGATTATTCCAATTGGTAAATGGCTACCAATACACTATTGTTGAAAATGTTAGATATTGAAATAGTAAAAAAAAAAGTCAAACGCTGAAATTCTAATTAAACTAAAATGTTGAAATTGTAAAAAAAAAAAGTTAAACGTTGAAATTATGAAAGGAAAGTTAATTGTTAAAATGTATCTTACAAAAAATGTTAAAAACTCGAAGAGATCGAACGAAGATAATTTTGTGGAAATCAAGTCGTCTTTTAGGAGGAAGTGTTCATTCATTGCACTCTTTTATCCTAAGGTGGATTCTCAGGAGGATAAAATTTGCTATTCGAGCCTGTAAAAAGAAGAATGAGAATAATTGTGCGAAAGACATCGTGATGAAAAGCGTTTTGTAAAATTCGCAGAGAATACAGTACTCGAAATCGGACAGCGACGTGATAGCGAAGATGAAGGGAACGTTCGCCGAGCGTCCGAAGAAGCCGAAGCGCGTGCCGGCCCCGCAGGAGGAGGAGGCAAAGCGGGCGAAGAAGCGGGCGAAGGAGCAGGCCAAGCACTCGCAGGCGCCGGGTTATCACCCGGGTGGCGTTGCGCCTCACCCCGGTGTGATAAGCACAGCCGTACCGGAGCAGCCGCCCAATCAAATTCTCTTCCTGACCAATCTGCCAGACGAGACCAGCGAGATGATGCTCTCGATGTTGTTCAATCAGTTTCCGGGTTTCAAAGAGGTTCGTCTCGTGCCGAATCGTCACGACATCGCGTTCGTCGAGTTCGAGAACGAAGTCCAGTCCGGCGCTGCGAAGGACGCCCTGCAGGGCTTCAAGATCACGCCCTCGCACGCGATGAAGATATCTTTCGCGAAAAAATAGTCGGCTCGCTTGCGGCGTAAAGACTTTTCTGATCAACAGAAGCGGCGCGCTCGCGTCTATTTCGCCGACCCTGTTCGTTCATCGTCGACTCCAGACGAAATTCTTTGGCTCGTTGGATTCGCGATAAGCGCGATGTTGAAGACGGGGGCGAACGAGGCAAAACGGCAGCCCGGGGCAAAATGGAGCGGATACTTTTTTCCCCGATGACCCGGCGGAAAATTCACGAAGCTGGTTCTTTTTGCCCCGGGATTCCGTTTGCACCTCGATTGGTACAAAAGAAAATTTACAAATTGTAAGTTGTTTGTAATAAATCAATTTGCAAAGGACCATTGCACTGCTGACAATCGCCGATAATTATCGTCTGGTTCTACGATAATTATAGATCGTGGGAGAGTAAAATATTTTTAATATTTTTGTTTATTCTCGTCTTTGATATTTCGTCGTATATATATAGTCGCACTCGTCGTTTATCGGTGATATCGTTACACGTGAATCTCTCGTGTCCTACGTACCCTGCCATCAGAGCATATCGAAGTCGTCTCTCTGAAAACAAAAAAAAACAACGAATGTTTCGAGCTCGATAAATGATTGGACTCGCGAAATTGAGTTTGGAGCTTCGGCGAAAATTTCGCCATCTCACCGTGTCGTTGTACTCTAAAACGTGCTTCTTGATCGCCGATGTGTCCGTCCACGTGACGAAATCTTCCAAATTTCTATAGGCGAAGATATAAAAAAAAAAAAAATGGATTATTTTCACGAATTTTTCGAGTCGACAATCTTGTCGATTTATTTATTAATCGATCGTTATTGATCAATGAATAGATTCATTTATTAATCTATCGTTATTGACTAATCAATCGATTCATTTTTTAATCGATTTATTGATTGACCCATATTTACCTGGTGACAAGGAAAGCCGGATCTTTGACGACTTCCGTGCCAACTCGAACGTGTCCCTGTTCTATAAGCTGAGTGGCCATTTTGATACCCTGACTCATCTTGTTCCGGACCATCACGACCGGCAATCTCCGTCTGCAGAAAGAACTCGCGGTGACGTTTTGGCATAGGGACAAGTCCCACTTTGTCGCTATAAGACCCATCATGTACAATTTTTCCAACAGCATAGCGCTCTGTTCTATTCTGAACGGATGCTCTGGATCTATCGCCTTTATTTTTTGGCCGACTTCCCGAATCTCACGAGACAGTTTGTTGTATCTGTAAAAATCGTATTCCTCATAGCTCATCGAGCAATTCTCGGTCGAATTATCAATTTGGCCAGTTCTCTATTTATTTAAAATCCTTATCTGCCCGCATTTCCCCACGTGAACATTACAAACATTATTCGCCCAAATTTATAGAGCTATACATTCGACGTTTCTTATTTATTCAATCGTATTTTCGTTTGTTCGATAATCGTGGTAAAAAAAATGTCCCAAAACGGTACCGAACAAATTTAACGGTCCTGGTTTCGGGTCGTTCGATTACCATTCGAGTGACCTTGACAAAAAAAGCCATGCTGGTCGATCGCTTCGTTCTCCGATAGATTTCTCAGTAGCTCGACGATGCGATTTCGCACAGGTAAAACGACACTCAACGAATAGATTACCGAAAAAATCGTCATCGCTACTGGTGACAAACTTACTTTGTATAATCCTCTCGTTTGCGTATTCGATAGCGTTTCATGATCTTGACCTCGTGCAAATTGTTGTCGGCCTCCCACGATATGAAGTCGACCTTCTTCAGCAGCTTTTGCTCGTGATGCTTCAATTTTCTTACCATTTTTGCAACTAAAGATCCCCGACTGTGTTCACTCACTCAGCTGCCGTGTTTGTTGTCGACGAACTGTTTTATTCGAGGTTACGTTTCCCAGGGTTCGATGCGCGCACGCACGCGCACCATAACCTAAATTCCGAAATATTCGGAACATCATCAAAGCCCATTGGACGATATCGTCCAATGGGAAGACTCAATCGCGAGGTCACGTGAGCAACAAAATTGTGCGATTCGTGGATATGCTCGACGGCAAGTGTTCGACAAATTCAACCGCTTCTATCGACTTTCGAGACTTTCTCGTATTTTCTAATCTACAAATATTTTACCCTACATCTTCATACCATAGCGATAAAAAAAAATGTCAACAGAAAATTCGTGAGCGATCCAAGAAACGCAAGCTGGCGATCGAAGCCGAGGTCATGTGACCAGCCTGCCTCTACGTCTCAACCAATCGGGCGTCGAGGCTCGGTCACGTGACCGTCTCAGCCTCGCTTGAATGCAAATTATCACAATTGGCGAATTCCGGTGGGCAGAGTAAACTTACTACGTAATAACGTGTACACCGGAACGCTATAGTTCAATCGAATCAATCGGCTGCTCGCGGTCAATCGAAAAGCCCTATCTTCAATTTCTAAATATAAAACGGATAAACTCCCCCCCCCCCCCTTCCCGTCCTCATCGTTCCGCTTATATTTCGTAACGGCGTCTTGAGTCCCGTGATTCAGTGGTCTCGTCGTTGACGCCGCGACGAGATAACGAAGGTACCCTGCGCGCATACGTGTGCGCGCACCCACACACTGCGAACGAAGGCAGTTAAGATACACGAACATCACCGATAATCGGTGAAGATCGTTGGAAAAATATATGAAAAAAAAAAAAGAAAGAGAAAAAATAAATACGTAAGGCGAATTAAACGGCAGCGCCCGCTCGTCAAACCACGAGCAACCGCTTCAGTTACAGAGAAAATAGAAATCGAGAAAGAAACGGCGACAAAAATTTGCACACATGTATGTGCATAGATATGCACATATGCACACACACGTAGATGAGTAATGCGATCTATCGAGGGGGTTGGTAATCGGATATCTCGATTTCTCGGCCTCGCGGCAACGCGAGAACGGCGTTAGACTACAAGTATACCATTATAGAAATTATTCTTTTTTTTTTTCATTCTTTCTTTACCGTTCCGGATAGTCTCTTTCGTCCTCGTTTCTTCCTCGGCTGTGTTAGGACCTCGGATCCTATGGCTGTCTCTCCTTCTCCAACTTCTTCCCCTCTCTCTCTCTCTCTCTCTCTCTCTCTCTCTCTCTAACCCACTGTGCGAACCGTACGTCGTTTTCTTGGCTCCTTCCGCCTCGTCAGAATTTTCTTTGCCGCAAGGATGGACTTTGCGGGTGCTCAATCGGGAGTCCGGGACTCCGAGAGGGCTCGACGGTTAACGTGCCCCATTTGCACCTCTCTTCCGATTCTATCATAATAGCCCGTAATAATAATAATAATAATAATAATAATAATAATAATAATAATAATAATAATAATAATAATAATAATAATAATAATAATAATAATAATAATAATAATAATAATACCGATTATTATTAATCGGTTTATGATAATAGATCATATTAATATTATTCCGATGGTTTGGAATAAATAAATTAAGTCGGCAGTTAAATCGAAAAATAAATATAAGGACGATATTTGATTGACAAAATTAATTATCGACACATACATTTTATTTGCATTATTACACTATGGTAATGTGGTAATAATCGTCATACTTAATGCAACAAAACGAATGACGAACAAACTATGTGCGCATATATATATATATATAAGATATATATAAAGATGCTGGCATTTGGTCGTGCGTCTGCACCTTAGGAGCTTGCCCTTGCGCGCGGCGAGGCAACACAAGCCTCGACTCGCCTCTTGTTGCCATGGCGCCATATACGCTTTTATACCCCACTAACGCGAAGGACCTACTACCGTGGCGGCCGCGTCACAGCAGCGGCGGCGGAGCCGGGCCGAGCCGAGAGTGGCGCAAAGATGTGTACGCGGCGTATATGCCCTCTCGTATAGGCGCGTGCGTGAGTCAACGAAAAGCGATTCAACCGAACTATATACACACGTATGTACGTACGTCGCGTGTAACGATGGGTTTTCGGTGACGATGACCGAGTCCATGCAAGTCGGCTGCTAGGCAGGCCGAGAATCTGGAGAAGCGATGTTTTTTCCTTCGCATCGTCGTCGAAAGCTTCGTAGGCCTATATATATATATATATATATATATATATATATATATATATATATATATACATATCTTTTCTTTTTTTACGGAAAAAAAATAACCTACATTTCGCTTTCGCAGAAAGATATGAAATTTTTCTCGTGTCGAGGTTCTCAAGTCTGAGATATCTCGCGTATGTTGAAGAATACCGGTACATCCGCAGAAAAAAAAAAAAAAAAAACAACCACCGTCGCACGGACGGCGATAATATCATCGGAAACCGCTCGCAAAATAATTGGGCGTGAATATAGCTTTCGGCGGTTCACTCCCGACCACCGAGCTACATTCCGGAAGCGGTGTCGGCGCACCGAAACGTATGCGTGTAACCGGCCGTAAACTTTTTTTTTTTTTTTTTCTCCGTAGAACCGAACCGCTGCCTTTCCATCGGGCAACAAACCCATCTCGGGTCGAAAAGTTATCTAAATGGTATTCGCGGACCCTGAGATAAAGAACAAACAAGAAATATCTATATTGCGATCGAGAGAGCGATAGCAATTGGTTAATTAGTTAAGTTCGGCTCAAGAGGTGTTGCAAAATACAATAACACTGTGGGAATGAGCTGCTTCATTCTTCAAAGTTCGATCGTTTTAAGTTCGCGAGAAGTCAATACATCTGAAACATACCTGACTTAGGAAGAAGCGATCAGGGGGGGGGGGAGCGAGAGAGGGGAGGTTTAAGCTTGCGGCTTATTGGTTCGAAACGTTACATAAATCTTATTCCGAGAACTTTTACATAAAATTAAATTGATATAAAGAAAAACGATACCGGCTATTTCATAAATATATAATAATAATAATAACAACAAGAACAATAACAATAACACAGTAATAATAATGAACTTAGCCGAACGAGCAGCCTTATTAAAAAAAAAAAAAAAAAACGTGACGAAAAAAGAAAGTTCGATCACCTTAACGTGATGTGAAACACATTTTCAGGTTTTTTCTCTCTCTCTCTCCGGCGCGTTCGCCGCCGAAGCGTTGTCTCTCTTCGCATGCTTTCAAGTTCCTAAGAAGTGTCCGAAGCTCGCCTTAGGGACTTAGGAAAAAAGGTGCCAGGGAGCGGGAGGAGTGGAGGGTTTTTAATCTGACATCGTAAATTTGTTTATCAGTCTCGCACAATTGATTAGACTCAATCCGCCGAATCGCTTTATTACAGTTGCCGTCTTAAGTACGATACAGTCAGACCTCTCGCCCCCGTTCCCCAGCCTCGTCTCTCGTCATCCCGCCCCCCCCCCCCCACCTCTCCCACGCCGAAGATTCGCCGGCGTGTGGCGCCCGAACGCCGAGCGGTTGGAGGGGGGAATTCCCCGGCCGAGCGCAGTCGAGCAGCGACGGAGAGTCCGTCGGCGGTGTGCGCGGAGCGGCAGCAGCAAGGAGCCACGTTGCGCATAGCAGCCGCGAGGTAGCGCGGCCAGTTCCTGTGGTGCAGGCCACACAGCCAGAGGCCAGAGCAGTCAGTTTTAGTTGCGAGAGAGGAGGAAGACAGAAAAGAAAAAGAAAACGGGGAAAAAAAAAGAAGAAGAGGAAGAAGAGAAGAAGAAAAAAAAAAATAAGAAAGAAAAATGGTGATTATTCGGGTGTTGTCGGGCTCGCTTGCTCGTCGCTGACGGTCGCGGGACGTTGTAAAAATAATAATAAAGTGTGAGTACGACGATATACATTGTGCGACAGAGTTTGAACGCGAAAAAAAAAACGGATACGCGATTTTTCGTCGGGTCTCTTTGTGGCTGTGTGTGCGTATGTGTGTGTGTATATATATGTGTGTATGTGTGTGTGTGTGCGTGGGACGTGTCTCTACGTGTGTGTCGCGAAACACTCGATTCCTTACGTCTCTCACCTCCGTCGCTCCCTCTCTTCACACAACCATATTGCCGTCTATCTCTCGCGTATACACACTCGCGTGTCTCTCCTCTCCGTGTGTGTGCGCGCGCGCCCCGTGTTTCGCGGACGTCGCAGAAATTATTCGACGAATTCCCTTCCCTTCTGTCTCGAAGTGTCTCATCCCGATATCGGCCATCCGGCGACATCCGAGGGACATTTTTCTTCTCCCCGAGAGCCTCGCCGTTCGTCGATTTTTTTTTAAAATAATTTCGTTGCCACTCACTTGTTCGTCAATCGTTCCGATAACGGTCCGCGAGAGACCAAACCTCACCGACTCGCGCACTCGCTCTCGCGGGTTGTGTTCACCGCTCCTCTCTCTCTCTCTCTCTCTCGCCCGACTTTTTCAACAAACGTATTATTTATACACGCGAAATTCATCGCGACCAGCCGAGAGCCCTTGTGTTGGCAACAATGTAATTCACCCAAGCAACCCCCCCCCCCCCCCCCGGTGTTCGGCGATTCACCAAGATCTTTTTGTTTTTGTTTTTTTTTACCATTTTTTTTTTCTTCACTTCGAGAGAAAAAAGAGCCGGACATTGCACGAGCGCGGATCTCGGCGAATTGGATTTTTTTTTTTTAATCAGGCCTCGCATTCGGTTCGTATCGTCTCGGTGACATTAAACATCTTTCTTAATCTGAACTGAAACATCCTGTTACCTAGCCTGCATCGAAGATGTGTCTCGGAGTCTGCTCGTGAGAGGAGAGGGGGGGGGGGGGCGAGTTCGGCGAACGTACGATGGAAAACAAAAATCGTTAAGACAAATATAAATATCGGAGACGAGGCTGGATGGAACGGATTAAAAACAAAAAAAAAACAAAAAAACAAAAAATATACTACGAAGATAATTCGAGTTTCTAGCTTCGTCGTTCGCCTCCCTCTTGACTCCCCTCACGACCGGCGGGGGGGGGGGGGGCTCCTCGTCGCAGTCGATTGTCGCCACCGTGTGAGTGTCTCGTGTCGTGTCGTGTGTCCACGCATATCGCGGTCGACGTCGAGACCGCATGACAAGTATATACTTACGATATTTACACTGGCGACTTGGACTACCACATACGCAAAAAAAAAAGAAAATCATATACATGTATACACAGGCGCACGCTTCGATTATTATTTTATATACGCACACAACCTCCGGAGTTGCCCACGGTGTGTTGTTCCGTGTGATATCTTTCGAGTTCGTATTGCAGATTGACGGAAACGCGATCCCGCGACCTTTCCGAATCTTCCTTTTTATTTTTGACATACGAGAAACAATTTATTTTTTTTTCTTGAGTATTTTTTTTTTTTTTTTTTTTTTTTTTTTTCATCATCATCGGTACGACAGTTTCAGGTCGGGATTCGACGTAATTGGATGTTTATAGGAAGGTTCGGGTATTTCCGATTTATTTCGGGAGAAAGTCTCTATCTGGCCGTTTAATCGGCCTCGCTCGTCAATTAGACGATATCTCGGTACGGCGAAGCGATATTTTCGGGACAGATGTCACATTATCGTGGCGCTCTTCAAGCGTAGCGACTGTAATTCGCGTTATATAGACTCTTCGTCTATACTCTCTCTCTCTCTCTGTCTCTCTCTCTCTCTCTCTCTCTCTCTCTCTCTTTCTCTCTCTCTCTCTCTCTCTCTCTCTCTCCCTGTGTGGATGCGCGCGATTGCGCACACTTAAAGTCCGCCGGCCGATACTGTAGCGACGGTGTACTTTCGCAAATTTTTTTCATCATTGTTTTCATGAAAAAAAAAAAGAATGAAAATATTCTTTTATCATCGTTTATTTCTCGTACGATAATCGTCGGGATTGTAATATTTATTTTGATTTTTTTTTTTTCTCACATACGAACAGTTCGAACTGTCGGTAATGTTATTTGGAGGTTGTGTAATTCACTCGTCGGGAAAAAAAAGAGATCCGGCTCGTTCGGCTACTTGTCGGTAGCTTCAAACGAGGATATTCGGAGTCGTAGTGCGTTCGAAGAAAAAAAAGAAAACTTTCCATTCACTGAGCGAATTTCAATTTAACGAAAAGAGAATCACAACTTCGCCCAACTTCTCTCGTGTTAGATTCGTGGACAGACTGATCGATAAAAAAAAAAACGAAAACAACTCCGGTATGAAAAATTAGTATACAGTGTTGGAATATTTTTTTTTTTTCATACACTAACCGATAGATCAAATTTGATGTACACGAGTCGGTTCGTAATCGATGCTCGGTATATTAAAATCTAAGCATTTCAGACGTGACCCTATTAATTGATCAATTTATTTCACCTCGACATTTCATAAAAAATTGAATATAAACTTTTGTTAATTTCACAAATCATTTTAAGTCCATAGACGTGTACACATTAATCAATAACAGAAACCGAGCAAAACCGTCACAAAAGTCATAATAATAATAATGAAAAAAAAAAAAAAAAAAATGACCACACAGAAGCTAAGTGAAACCTAAGGTCGCTTATCATAGTTCAGTGTTGAACGAATCTCGATAATAAAAAAGAATCGTCGCGTATTCGCTCGAATTTTCGTTGCCGGAAGAAAATGATGAAAATCGTCGATTAATTACACCGACGGAGTCGATGCTTTCGCTCCGCGTAAAGGCCGAGCTGTAGCGCTGGATGCTCGTACGTGAGAGCGCCTTAATTAAGCGGCGTTATTCTTTCTTTTTTTTCCTCTCACGGGGCCAATGAAAAACTGTACCTGAGACAATCTCGCCAGTCGTACTTGACGTCGCCGCCTTCGTGTCTCACGCGCGTTTCGTGTATTCGGCCTGTGCAAGTGTAAGTGTGAGTGTGTGTGCGTGTGCGTGTCTGAAGGAGATCGTCGACGTGCGCGCGAGGGTCGCCGGAGAACGAGAACCGCCGAGACGAGTTGCGACTGGACTCGACCGGAGAGTTCACGCACGACGCCCCTGTAATACAGTGTCTCGACTCGAAACTTACCAACTTCTTTTTGTTTTTTTTTTTTTTTTTTTTTTGCACCGCAACTTTGGCCCTCCTGTCGTCGCGGCGGACTCTGACAGCACGAGGCTCGTCGGTTCCGTGCTTTCAGATCGAAAGGTTGGACTTTCTAACGGATTTTTTTTTTTTAACCTTCACTCGGGAGGCATCGGAATGTTTTTTTTTTTTTTTTTTTTTTTTCTTGTGGACGGTGAACAACCGTACGTAGTAACGAAAATCGTAACGCCGGTCAACGGCGGGGGGGAAAAGGACGAAAGAAATAAACTTGTCGGCGCCCTCTTCGGAAAGTATCTAATTTAAGACACTCGGCATATTGATACGGACTCGGTCGGTAAAGAAGAACTGTGGGCCAATTTATTTTTCTTTGTTTCTCTTCGAGCTTCTGACTTTCTGGACCGAATGTAAATTATCCTCTTAATCGAACGGTCGAGCTGATCATTTGGATTTTCGTAAAGAGGGGCAAAATTCTTGAACAGAAAAGCAATTGGACTTACAGCTTTTTTTACCGACCGAGACTCGTGAATTAAGACGATAATCCGGGATTAAAGTTTCTCGTTAGAATTGCACAACTGCGTTCAAGAACTTAAATTTTTAATCATGTCAACTTCACTTTTTTTTTTTTCTTTTCTTTTCTTTATGTTTTCTTTCGATATATTCATATCGAAGCGCAGGCACGTGCTGTGTCGCTCGTCGGCTGGTGACACATCGACATCGCCTTTTTCATTTTTATTTTTGCATTTATCCTCGGAATTCTACAGTCGGCGACTCCCGTTCTAAAAAAAAAAAAAAATAAAAATAAAATAAAATTGATGATTATAAATATTCCAATGATCTTTTCGCGATGGCCTTATGAATGGAATTTCCATGCTTGGCAAACCCGGAACGTGTCAACATATCGTCTTTCCGATACGCAATAGGCGGTAAAGACGCGCTTCCTGGCTTACTACACGAATTACTCAATTAACATTCAACGAGAGATACTCGGAGCGTCGGTGTCGTGTTTTGCAAGAACGTCGCTGTTTTTCGTACGCCCACTCGACGCGTCTCTGCGTCTTCGACATCCTCAATTTTTCATACCTAATTATAATTCTTTCAATTTACACTCTTCAACTACCCCCGATTTTATTTTTTTGATAAATCGTCAACGAGTAGCCGGAAAGAGACTCGGTCGGTACGGACTATAATCGATAACAAAAAAAAAGCATTTTTTTTTGTCGAGGTTCTTTAAATTGTCACCTTTCGAGAGCTATTTTCCTCAGAAAAATGCGGAGCCCTTCAGAAAGCCCCGATTACATTTTTCGTTTCCAACCGAGGCGCGTAAAACTTAAAAAAAAAAAAAAAAAAAAAAAAAAAAAAAAAAAAAAAAAAAAAAAAAAAAACCGTAATTACCAAAAACTTTATGTACAAGAAAAATTGCCAATGAAAATCGTTTACTTTATAATGCAATCAATACTTGTTTCGCGAGATAATTTTTTTTTCGTTATAATATTTTGCATAAAAAATAATGTTCTCGCCTCTGTAGCGGCGCCGTTAGATGAAGTTACGATTTAAATTCAAACCCGATATAAATGCGCATAATCGATAGATCCATTGAAAAATTGTAAGTACTTCGTAACTCTTTTTTTTTTTTTTTTTTTTTTTTTTTTTTTTTTTTTTTTTTTTTTTTTTCGAGCTGTATTATAAGGGGTCTGGATCGTTGCCGACGTTACGACGTTAATCGAGACTATCAGACTTCCCTCTCCGTAGGCTACGGTCTCCATTGGCGCACACGTGCACGTGTGCGCAGTGTCGCGACGGAGGTGAGTGTGTCGCTGTCTCTCGTCTCGCCACGCTCGCCTGCTGCGCACTCTTGTGTCCGCCCCGTTCTACCGTACACTCGCTGTAGGCAACCGGCTATATTGCACTGTATCTTTGTCCGAGCCTAACCCAACATAACTGTCTGGCCAAACTATAAAACTCTTGTCTCGAAACTCCTCCTTCTCTTTGTAATGGCGATTTTTCTTTGTACTTTTGTTGTGCTTTTTTTTTTTGTTCAGTACCGGTCGCACCTACGCGATTACTCATCCACCCGATCGCGATCGAAGAGGTTAAGTCACGTTGTTCTCTTTGACCGAACGGCTCTTGACTTTCTCTGTATGGATCGTAACATTTGCCGCTAATCCGGGGGTTAATTACAGCCAATCAAAATACATAGAAACATTTGATCGACATTTCTTTTTTTTAACTCTATTTTTTTTTTTTTTTTTTTTTTTTTTTTTTTTTTTTTTTTTTTTTTTTTTTTTTTTTTTTTTTTGAAAGGTTACCATGGGTGCATGTTTTTTTGGTCTTGCGAGTTTACCGCTTGACCTTGGACCTACGTAACTTGGAAAATTCTATAACTGAAAAATATCCACATCATTGTATAATAATAATAATAATATTAATAATAAGTCAAATTTTCGTAGGGTCGAATTTCCCGATGAAAAATTATTCTATTTTATTTAATGATTATTATTATAGAATCAAATAAAATAATTTCGCATCGGAAAATTCCATGGCTGAAAAAGTTTTTTTTTTGTCTATTACGAGTGTCCCGCTTGATCTTGGACCTATACATAACTTGGAATATTCCATGACTTCTCTAACTTTTCTGTAACCGAAAAATACGAACATCATCTAATAATAATAATAATAATAATAATAATAAGTGAAATTTTCGTGGGATCGAATGAAAAATGATTTAATCCAATTTAGTAATAACAATGATAATTATTATAACAAAATAAAGTAAAATAATTTTTTTTTTTTCATCGGCCAATCCTACGAAAGTTTGGCTGCGACCGATGTGACCGTGGTTGGATAAAGGTCGTCCGGTGTCCCCGCTTTTGTTTTCCTCTTTCTCTCGTAGTACGCCCCGCTTCCGGGTATTTCACGGGCACTTGACAGTACCGCTGCTGCCGCTGCTGCGGCGGCGGTCGGCGCTGCGCCATAAAGTTTTTGCGCCCAGGTCGAGATCGACAACCCTCGAGCGAGAGCCACGAGAGGGAGAGAGGCGAACTCGAGAAAGTGTCCCGGGGAGGACGACGAAATAATTCCCTCGAAATGTATCGACGATGACTTGACCTTACCGAACAGCGGCAAAATACCGCCGAACACCTGTCGTTCTCGGTGCTCGATGGCGGAAAGGGGGATGAACGGTCCTCCTTCGGGCTCGTGTTTTCATTCCGGGTTTTGCCCGCGCGGCGCGTCAGTGCGCGTCTCCGCCGAGCTGCAGACGAAGACCGACGAGACTTTCATGCCTACGTGCCTCGGAGCACGCATGTTTTCGGTGCTCGATCCTATTGAGTCAACAGCCGTTTGACCGTCTATTAACTTTTTTCGAGGGCAGAAATTAGCTTTTTTTATTTGTCATTTTTTTTTTCGTTCTCCGAACATTTGATCACTTCACGCCGAGTTCGAAGCACCGTTCCGGTCCGCATGGAATTTGCCTGATCGACGACTATTTCGGGCCGAGATAATTTTTTTTTTTTTTGCGAGTCACTGTTTTACCGACCGTCGATCACTCGATTTTTCGCTAGGTTCGAAACGCGCCGGTTTTGACCGTCGGGGTGAATTCAAAAAAAAAATATATAAAGCTTAAATCATTGTAATGATATATTGAATGAAAAATTGTTTTTATCGTTTTTCGTTTGAGATGAAAAACATAAATGAAGAAAAATACTGTACAATCGCAACATTACGATCGTTGCGACTGTATAACGTTTTTCTCTTTATCCGCCTTAATTCAAACTACCGAACCTCTGGTCATTCAATAAACGAAGCAATATTTATTCGTTCTTGATTAATTAATTTTCATTTAATTAATTATAATTGGTTGATTATTTTTGTTGTTGTTATTTTCAATTGTGTTATTTTTCTATGTCAACAGATCGCTCGTGAAGGGGTCGCGCGACGATGACCGACGCCAGCGAGATCCAATATAAATCGCGAGAGGAGGAGTGCCGAAGCCTGGGCGCTCCGTCCATTTTTTAACTGGTACACTCCGGCGCCCCAGTGACCAAAACAGCTTTGCTTCGCGAGGGAGTCAAATAAGAAGATTTAAAAATTCCACGTCCGAGTGGAAAGAGAGAAGAAAAAAAAAGAGCAGGAAGCCGGAAACTCGAATGACAAGGGACAAGGGAAGGTAAGAAAGAGGTGGCAAAATTGAAAAGGCCTTAATCAATCGGTTTCTCGGAGCGATAAGCCTCGAGTCGATTCTACGATTGTTCTTTTTTTTTTTTTTGTTTGTTTTAATTAATTTATCTCGAGTCGATGATTCACTCGCTTCGGGAAATTTCGATGAGTGGAGTCACGACGGGAGATCGAAAGATAGTTAATTATTCTGTAAATTATTCAATTAATTACTCTTTATTATTTTATCTTTATCTTCGAATTAATTGATTTTTTTAAATTACTTTTTAAACTTTTTTTTATTGCAGATCCGCGATTGACCGTTGACGGGATAGTCCGTAAACAGTGAAGAATCCCGACAGGACCGAGGGAGGGAGAGGCCAAAATAATAGGAGCAATCGAGCGTGAAGATCCCAGAACAACGAGGAAGATAAGCTCGTCATAAAAGAAAAAAAAAAGAAAAAATTCCACAATTCGTAGGAATAGCGCGATCGAGAATTTTTGCGAGCTATCGAATGTCGTGCGTCCGTCTCTCATGGATTTTGGCTACAGAAAGTCGAGCACCTCGGCAGGCCCGTACCGCGGCAGAAGCAAGCTCGCTCGCCCACCGCAAACGAGGGAGTTTCGTTTTCCTGGATTGTTCGATCGCGAGACTCGCGGCTGAATCGTTTTATTAATTTATCACTCAAAGTTCCTGGCTCGAATCGCGCTACTTTAAAGTAATAAAAAATAATAAATAAATAAAAAAAACAAAAAAAATAGCCGCCCGAAGGCGCGCCAAAGGCTTTATCAATTTTGTCGAGCAAAATTGACCAAAGTTTCGATCGTGAGAGAAAAGAAATTCACAAAAATTCGAAGATCCAACCGCTCGCGGGCTCACGTCGAGGAAAGAGAATAGTAAAAAAGAAAGAAAAAAAAAACAGAATAATTGAAAAAAAGGGAGGCGCCGTCTCGTGTCGAAAGTCGTGGACGCGTGTGAAATGCCTAGATGCTGCAATGATAATAACAAAGCAGTGAGTCCGGTGAGCGGTGTTACGAGGCGGCAGCAGAACGGCGATCCCGAGGACATAATTACTCTGAGCCCGGGAAATCGTTCATCGACGATCGCCGGTAATCACAACGATTTCGAGGACGATAATCATCAGCGACACAATCATCACCATCATCATCAGATTAATCAGCTGCAGAGTCGCGATACCGTGGTCGAGAAATCGCATAGAAGGCTCCGCTGCGACCTCAGTCCCGTGCCGACCAGCCAGAGCAGCGGTCTGAGCATCAAGTTACTCGGCCTGAAGGTGAGCCTGACGTTTTCTTTGCCGTGCGCAAACTCGATCGAGGCGACGCTCACGGATTCGCTCTTCGGTGCGGTATTTGTTTTTTCTTTCGCGAATCAACAGCACGAAATTTATTCAAAAGGTGATTAAGGATTCGGTTCATTTTTCGGAACTTGCTTGACTCCTGCAGCGATATTCAACGCAGAAATTCTCACTGGACGGATAAGAAATATTTTCTGAAAAATTTAAAAGTTTAAAAATCTTAGAAAATTTAAACGGTTTGATTTTCTTGTGTTAGTTCATTCACGTGTCAGATTTCAGCTCGATACCTCCATGTTTACTCGAATCGGACCGTTTTTTTGTCATTTTTCAAAAAACCAAAAA
Organism: Amblyjoppa proteus; assembly: GCA_963922035.1. Classification (NCBI taxonomy): domain Eukaryota; kingdom Metazoa; phylum Arthropoda; class Insecta; order Hymenoptera; family Ichneumonidae; genus Amblyjoppa; species Amblyjoppa proteus. The sequence goes on from OY998230.1 coordinate 3,554,353, forward strand.
AAAAAAATGCGAAATCCCATAAAATTTAACCACTTTAATAAATTTTGACCAAATTGAATGCCAAAGGTCTTCGATCAAAATAGTATATTTCTGTGCAGTTTTAGGTCAATGGCTTAATAAAATTTCACTGGTTAGAGTTATTTAGCTACCGCTGAGAATTTTCAAAAAATACAAAGTTGCGTAAAATCTCGAACTTCGATCTTCACGAAAATCGGACTGAAGTAGCGACGTAACCACTCTACTGGTATACCAAATTTCAACTCGCTGTCTCAAGCCGTTTCCGAGTTATCGCCGTTTTAAACGATGCCAATCTATCACACACACACGCGCACGCACGCATGCACACACACACACACGCACGCACGCACACACACGCGCGCGCACACACACACACACCGAGACGCCAGCTAAAAATCGCATTTCTCGACGTTTTGGACTATTTTAAGTAGTCTGACGTTGAAGTCTTGAATGTTTTTTTTTACAAAAACAGCTCCCTGGATGAAGCAAAAAAAATGTATAGTAATATTGATAATGACAATAATAATGATAAGGATAAGAATTCCAGCTTATTATTTTTATGATTAATGAAAAACTTGTTTTTACCCCCATTATCTGCGATAGCGCGTAATTGGGGTATGACGTGGAGCTCGATCGTTCGGCGATTGGTAGATAGATAAATTTTCTAATTTGCAATATTTCTTATTTTCCAGACAGATAAGGGCATAAGGCAGGAGCACCAGGTGAGCACAAGCGGCGGGCACAGGGGACGAGAAAAGGAGGCGAAAAAGAGAGCAGCTATAGGCAACGCAGTGCGCGGGCTCTTCCCATCTGGCCACAGCAGACAGGACAGGTATAATGATGTCTGTATCAGAGAAAATCATGCTTCTTACATTCTTTCCACCCCTCCCCGCCCACCCATTCGTTTCACACACACACGGACGCTGCATTGTTAATTGTTAGCTTTATTATTTGTATTGTCAATCAAAATAGCCTCTGCACCAGTCACGATAATTCTTTGCCCCTTTTTTCCGTCAAGAAGAGTAGTCAGTCGTAACGCTAGACAGCTTGTCCACTTTCGTAAAATCTGTGAAAAAACAAAAAACGAAAAGAATCATAATCGAACATTTTTTTATTTTTTTCATCCTGACAAAGAAATAATTTATATATATATCGGGTATCTTTTCCTCTTTCCCCCCGTTCCGTCCGTCCCGTTTACACTGAGCGCCGCCTTTGCGCGATCTTTGAGCGTACGTAATCGGCGCCTCTTATCCACACAGTCTCGATTTATGTGCACACAGCTGTGAATTTTTTTCGTGTCTCTACATCGCGTCGTTTCTCTCGTTTGCTCGTCCGTCGTCTTCGGAAAAAAAAACATACGTATGATAAAAATAGCAAATTACTCGTAACGATCGTAATTCATCGAAGATAACTTCACTCTGATATACAGAAAAAATAAATAAAAAATAAACATAAAAAAATCGATCTCCACTTTAATCGTGTTCGCTCTGCCGGCCGCGAGTAAAATATTAGAGTCGTTAATATTTGGTCGGCTCCTCGCTAATCCCCGCGATAACAGTCGTGTTTGATTAAAAAAAAAGACGCCCATGCAGACAGAAGAGCAAACAGTTGAATTATCGAATCGATGCTGAGAAGAACCCTCGACTTTTTCGATAGTTTCTCGGCAACTTTTCACTTTTTTTTTATTACTTTTTCATCATTTTTTCTTTTTTTTGTCATCCGTCGACGTAGCGTTGCAATCCTCAACGGAAACGTAATTCGTAATATTCGGCGGCATTAAAAAAAAAATTCGTGAAATTGTAAATTATTTTCGGGGAATCTTTTTTTTTTATTTTTTTTTTTTTTCGTTTTAATTGCAGGTATGAGACAAGCAGGCAACGTGGGTCGGGTGGGACCGGTGGTGTTGGCCTGTCCGGCCTTTGTCCTAAGCTGGTGGCCGGTGGAGGCAGCGGCAGTAGCCAGGGCGGCGGTATCGGCCTGGGAGTGGGCCACTTAGCCTCCCAGGAATCCGGAGGACCCTGCGCTGGCCTCGTCACCACAACGACGGCAGCGCAGAGGAGCCAGCACAACAATAACACCCACGGTCATCGACGTCAGCGGAAGCTCTCTATCATAAACCAGCCAGCATCCGGTGCTCACGGGCCTGCCGATCGAAAGGTTCAATGGATTATTATAATTTTCATTTTATAATCACACCATTGAGGGCGCGTCTTTAATTTTTTTTTTCGATAAAATGTATTTATTTATTAAAAAACCCCAGGACCGTTCGTTCGTAAGGGCGTTCCAATCTCGTAAAAAAATCCCCGGGTTAGATTACGAAAGGCTGTAGGAAAGCTTCCATTTTTCAGTTAAAAATTTTTTTTTTTAAATGTGCGTTTAAGAAAATGTTAATTCTTGACCAGTTTTTATACTCGGTTCAATGGATTATTATAATTTTTTGGTTATTATAATCACACCGTTGATGGGTTGTCTTTAATCTCTTTTTTCTAAATACTTTTTTTTTTTTATTGGAAAACCCCCAGGCTCGATCTCTCGTATAGGTGTTCCGATAGCGTAAAAAAATTCCCGGGTCCGAATGTAGGAGAGCTTCCATTTTTTCGATATTATTTTTTGTTATGTTAGAAAAAATGTATTTTTCTATTAAATTCTTGACAATTTTTTATACTCGTTTCTGAGGATTTTTCCACGCGATTGGAACGATCGGTCGCGGACGATTGTTGACTCAATTTGTTTTTTTATACACGAGGCCAAAGTAATTAACATTTTTTGTTTGAAGTTCTTTCGATAATAAAATAACGACGAATTTATTTTCAAACAGATACCGTCCGGCGCCAACCGTTCCTCCGCTGCCCTCGCCAAGAAGCAGCAACAGTCACGGGGTTCGAGTGCCGCGCTCGATCACGGCGTCGATCCAGCGTCGGTAACGAGCAATGGCGTGACGGCGGGCTCGCCGTCACCAAGGAAGAGGCACTCTTCCGGTCTCACAGACGGCGCGTCGAGCTCGAGTCTCCAGCTGTTATCCTCGTGCCTCGATCAGGGCTCGAGCAGCGACCCCACTTGCAGCGATGCCGAGGAAGCGATCGCTGTTGTCGAAACAATGTCTAGAATACCAGGTAAAACGATAAGTCGGTACATCGATCTCCACCAGAATAAAATAAAAAAATTGTAACGCGATTTATTTATTTTTATGGATAAAAAAAATTATACGGAAAGTTCCCCGGGTTTGGTCGCTTGTAGCGGTCTCGCGATCGCGAACAAAAATTCCTGGATCCGAGAATATTAAATTGTGCGAGAAGTTCCATCTATTAAAAATAGAAACTATTGAAAAGGTTAATGTTAAAAAAAAAATTGAACTGCAGTTTATTATTACTGGACCTGGGAATTTTTTTGCACGATCGCAATACCTTCGCGAGCGCATAAACCCATGGAATTATCAATACAATTTTTTAAAATAAATCGAACAAGAGCATCGATGCCTTTGTGGGTTAAAAAAATTGTATTAAAAAAAAAAGAAAAAAAACTGACGAAACATCGATCTGGTTACAGGTATAAGTTCGACACCTTCCACGCCAACCGGTAAAGCGAAACCTAGGAAAATAAGCAATGAGGAAAAGACTGTAGATCGTGGCTCGGCCTGCACCGACGTCGACCCGTCGTCGGTCAGGCGCGGCGACGATCGTAAAAATAAGTCTCGGAAGATATCTCCCGAGATGGACGAGGACAGGGGTTCGACAACCGGCAGCACCAACACGGGCACGATGTCGTCCTCGATCCCCGAGAAGAGTTTCCCGTCGGGGACGGAATCGGCGGGAACGACGACGGGAACGCCGATACGAAAGATATCACTGAGGAACGTGGACGGCGAGAGTTCGTCGCAGGCGAAGCGAAGATCGGCGGGTCACTCGCGCTCGATGGACAGCGCGGAGAGGCAGCGTCACGAACACTCGCCGTCGTGCCGCAACGACGATCGTTGCCGCAAGTCGTCGAAGGACTCCTCGGAGTCGCGCGAGGCGCGCAAAGCGTCCGGTGAGCGAGTCGCGTCGGCCTCGCAGATACCGAAGCGGCGAGTGTCGAACGAGACCGTCAGCGAGACGAGCTCCAGAGAGTCAGCGGACGATTCGTCGACCGAAACGAGAAAATCGACGATGGCCGAGGGTAGAACGAAAAATTCGCGTTTCGTTACGTCGAAGGTTTCCGAGGAGAGCGGCGAGACGCCGAGCAAGGACGCGAGTCAGGAAGCCGTCGAGGAGGCCAAAGGAATTGACGGGGGCGAGGACAGGGTAACGATTTACGACGAGGACGACAACGGAACGAGTATAAGCGACATAGTCGCAGCTCAGGCGCTCCAGGAGTCGCTGAGCAAAATGGCGAAAGCCGGCGATAGCGGCGGCGAGGCCGAGACAAAAGCGCAGGACGAGAGCCGGGTGAAAGCTGCGGCGACGGAACGGGAGGAAGAGGAGCGCTCGAAAGACGTGACCGGGGTTGTCGTCACGGCGGAGGTTGCCATACAGGAGGAGACCGTGGAGGGATTCATCGGCCCGTTACTCGACGAAAATTTCAAGGCCGATGAGAAACTGGCACAGAAGACGATGGCGATGGAGGACGTCAGAACTTTGCTGATGAAGGTCAAAGTTCAGGCGGTGGAGGACGACGACGACGAGGAAAAGGCGATCGGCATATCGCCGGACGGCAGGTTTCTCAAGTTCGAGGAGGAAATTGGACGGGGAAGTTTCAAGACAGTTTACCGGGGGCTCGACACGCAGACCGGTGTCGCTGTCGCCTGGTGCGAATTACAGGTGAGATGCCAAACTACTAATCGATATGTAAAGGAAACCTTCACCTCTAGGCAATCAAATGGCCCAATAGTTCAACCGTCCAATTGTCAAATAGTCAAATAATCAATGATCCAATAATCCAATAATCAATTAATTCAATAATCTAATATCCAATAATTAATGAATCCAATAATCTAATATCCAATAATCAATTAATCCAATAATCTAATATCCAATAATCGAATAGTCACAAAGTCACACAGTCAAATGTTCAAATGGAAACTCAGTCAAATAGTCAAATGGTCAAATGGTCAGAAACTCAAATCCTCGACAACTCAAATACTCAAATACCGATGGTCGCTACGATGGGCGATAACGGGTCTTTGGTTTCGTAAATGTTATTCGAACGGCGTACGGGCTACCGGGAAATAAGTTTATAATACCAAGCACGCGGTGGCATCAAAGCTCCACTTGTTGATATTAGGCTGGAGAGCCGAATTGGCAAATTCCGTCACGTAACGGATTTCTTTAAAAACGCCGACGATCATTAATTCACAATTGCAATGCGAACGCCGTTCAGCAACTCGATGTGACTAATCCTTCGTCTTCCCTTGATCAGGAAAAAAAATTGAACAAAACCGAGAGGCTGAGGTTTCGGGAGGAGGCCGAGATGCTCAAGGGTCTTCAACATCCCAACATCGTGAGATTCTACGACTACTGGGAAGTAACGCTCACGCGAAGAAAATACATCGTCCTCGTAACGGAACTTATGACGTCCGGCACTCTGAAAACGTGAGAGCTCAGTTTCGACTTAAAAATAATGTTATGATTTTATTTAAAATGATTTTTAATCGTAAAATTTAATCATAAAAGTCGTAGAATGATTTTATTTTTTTATGATAAATTAAATGATATTGTTTAAAAAATTAAATTTAACTATACACATTTTTTTTTTTTTTTTTAAACAGGTATCTAAGACGATTCAAGAAGATAAATCCGAAAGTGGTGAAGTCATGGTGTCGCCAAATTCTCAAGGGACTGTCGTTCCTTCACTCGCGCTCGCCGCCGATAATTCATCGTGATCTGAAATGCGACAACATATTCATAACCGGCACGACGGGCAGCGTCAAGATCGGGGACCTCGGTCTCGCCACCCTCAAGAATCGCAGCTTCGCGAAGAGCGTAATCGGCACGCCGGAATTCATGGCGCCGGAAATGTACGAGGAACACTACGACGAGTCTGTTGACGTCTACGCGTTCGGTATGTGCATGCTGGAAATGGCCACCAGCGAGTATCCCTACTCGGAGTGCACCGGCCCCGCCCAGATATACAAACGCGTTGTGTCGGTGAGAAATCATTCCTAAAAAAAAAATAAAAAAAAAAAAAAAAAAAAAAAAAAAAATTGCAAATATACACGATATACGATCTAACTTTCGTCTTTTTTAAATTTCGCAGGGCGTAAAGCCGCAGAGTTACGACAAGGTCGAGAATCCGGAGGTCCGTGACATAATAGAGATGTGCATACGCCTGCGCAAGGACGAGCGTCCGTTGGTGAAGGATCTCCTGAACCACGAATTTTTCGCTGACGACATTGGCCTGAAGCTCGAGATGGTGTCGCGGGACACGGCGGTGGCCGACGCGGATCTCTCTCGGGTGGAGTTTCGTTTGCGGGTGCTCGATCCGAAGAAGCGCACGAACAAGCACAAGGAGAACGAGGCGATACAGTTTGACTTTGACATACGCGGCGACAACGCCGAGGAGGTCGCCTCGGAGATGGCAAAGTCGAGCCTCATACTCGAGGAGGACGCCAAGGCCGTGGCGAAGATGCTGAAGATGCAGATAGCCGGTCTGCTGCGGGAGCGGGAGGAGCGCAAGGTGCGCGAGGAAAAGGAGCGTCTCGACCGCGAGGCCGCCGAGACTCAGCAGAACACGGCGGCGGACAATCTGATGCAGCAACAGCAGCAGCAGCAGCAACAGCAGCAGCAACAAATGTTGCTGCAGCAGGTACAGCTTCAGCAGCAGCAAATAGCCTCGGGCATGACGATGCAGATGCAGGGACAGATGGGCCAGGCGATGCAGCAGCAACAGCAACCCATGCAGATGCAGATGCAGCAGCCTCAAAGTCTCCAGCAAAATCAACAGCAGCCCACTCAGAACATTCAGCAGCAACCGGTACAGCTGGTTCAGCCTCAGCAAACTCAGCAGCAAGCCGCGGCGAGCGCCCAGTACCAACAGCAGCAGCAGTATCAGCAACAGTTGCAGCAGCAGCAACAGTACCAGCAGCAGCAATCGGGCCAGCAACAGCAACAGTATCAGCAACAACAGCTGCAGCAACAAAACACGTCACAGTGCTCGACTCCCCAGACCATCCAGGGCCCGCCGCAGTTCCCTCAGGTAGTAATCGCGCATGTGACGAAGACATTTTATCGTATTTTGTTATTTGACTGTAAAAAAAATAATTCATCTTTGATGAGGAAGCGTTATGAAAATTTCGATTGTCAACTTTTTTCAACATCAACGTCATGTTTAACTTTTAGGCAAAACTGCTGGCCAGCCCAGGTTTCGCGCGAAAAAATACGTCACCGTTAAAACATGACCTTACGCTTTTGGTCAAAACGGATGTCGAATCTGTGCTCGGCGTGATAAAATACATAATTATGTGTTCCAATTTTTTTTTTCGATCTTTCAATTTTTACTCGGGAACTCTAAATGACACCTCTTTATCGAATGTTTTTAACTCCGTCATATCATTCATCTTGTGTATTTCTTCCTGTAGAACATGATAGCCACCTAGGTTTTTCCGCGATACCATTGGGAAGCAAAGAAATCACTGTTTGAAAATACGCATAAATACTAAAAAAAAGCTTCCTCTACGAGGAAGCAAAAACAACGGTCTGGCGAGTGCGACAAAAATTATCGCAGTAAAAAAACATCGCACTCTCCAACCATTGAATTTTTAACGATACAATTATGATAAAAATCCGATAAAAAGTACGGTACCTTCGCGACAATTTTCCCAAAATTTTATACCGATCGTTTTTGCGTTCCCAGCAGCAGCAGCAGCAGCCTCAGATGCAGCAACAGGCTCAGATTCAGCAGCAGCCTCAGATGCAGCAACAGCCTCAGATCCAGCAACAGCAGCAGCCGCAGATGCAGCAGCAGCCACAGATACAGCAGCAGCCCCAGATACAACAGCAACAACCTCAGATGCAGCAGCAACAACCCCAAATGCAGCAGCAACAATCCCAGATGCAACAACCACAACCGCAGATGCAACAGCAACAACCCCAGATGCAACAGCAACAACCTCAGATGCAACAGCAACAACCTCAGATGCAACAACAACAGCCCCAGATGCAACAACAGCAGCCACAGTTGCAGCAGCAACAGCCGCAATCCCAGCAGCAGTACATCCAGCTGAACCAGATGGGAGTGCCGCAGCAGATACCGATGGGCAGTCAACCAGCCGGTCAGTTGCAGCCGCAGCTGCAGATTCCCCAACCTCAGCCCCAACAGTCTCAGCAGCCCCAGCAACAGCAGCAACAGCAGCACATCCTCGCGACTCAGGGACAGGCGCACCTCGCCTATGCGCCGAATCAACAGATGCAGCACATACAGCAGCTGCACCAGACGCCGATAAGCTGCTCGCCTCCCATAGCCGGGCAACAACAGTATTATCAGCAGCCCGGCCAGACCCAGGCCAGTTCTTACACAACGAACGCGACAATCTATCAGCAGACCAACATTCAACAGAGCAACATCCAGGCCAACATTCAGCAGGGCAATATCCAGGCTAACATTCAGCCGAGCAACATCCAGGCGAACATACAGCAGGCAAACATACAGCAGCAGATTTACCATCAGTACGCCGCAGCCGCCGCCGCGAGCTCTGGAAACTCGGCCACGGCCGGACACGTCGAGATCATGCCGGGCGGACAGCCCGCCGGCAATCAGCAGATCTACTCGACGACTAACACCTCGCAGACGTTCGTTCAGCAGCAGCAACAGGTGCAGATGCAGACCGGCGGCGCCGTTAACGTTCAGGGCGTCCAGAGCTCTGGCAGCGTTCAGACCGTGCAGAATATCCAGGCCAGCGCCGTGACGAATATTCAGAGCGCACCGGCGATCATCGGCGGCGCTGTGCAGCAACAGCAGCACCAGCAGAGCCAACAGCAGAGTGTCCTCGTTCAGATGCAGTACACCGCCAATGTCAACGTACCGATAGCTCAGGGAACCGCCGCTGTGCAGGCGCAGCAGGTCAACATTCAGCAGAGCCTGCAGACCGCCAGCATCCAGCAGTCTCAGCAGTCCGTCATTCAGCAGGGCCAGCAACAGTTCATCGGGAACAACGAGGTGTTCAGCATCGTCGAGCGCAGCGCACTCATCAAACAGGACACGATGGACTCCGTTCAATCGGTAGCCAACGAATCTATCAACGCTCAGGACTCCGGCGGCAATGCCGCTGCGAGCGCCTCGAATGTCCCTCCCGGCTCCAATGACGGGTGAGCTTCGCGGCGTTTTTGACGATTCGATTTTTGTTTTTTAGGCAAATGTCAATAGGAAATTATTAGTTGCCGATTAAAAATATAGAAAAATTGATATTCATAATAATACAATAATAAGAGTATAAATCAAAATTGGAGTAGCAATAATATTAATATTAACGATAAGTATATTAATATTAATATTCGCGATATGAATATTAATATTAAAAATACGTTTTTTTTAATGAATGATTTTTTATTGACAACGAATAATCTGCTGTTAATATTTTTCATTTGTTACTATTATTTACTTAAGAGTATAAGTGAAATATCGCGGTCGGTAATAAAAACTGTAATGAACTTTTCTCAAGGGTGCTAGTTTTTTTTTTTTTTAAGGATAAAGCAAATTCGAGCTGGTTACACACCGTAATTTCGCATCCGGACCGAATTCAATTTTTTCTCAAAAAAATTAGCACCATTGAATAAAGTTATTTTGAAAATTGCAACTATCTCTCTCGTACGCAGAGCTCTTTCACTTCCCCTTAATAGTGAGTTTGTAGATGAAAAAAAAAATAACTTGGCAATTATTATTTCAGGATGACATCGGAGAATTCGGAGAGCGTCTCGGTGCCGGAGAGAAGTCGGGTGAAGAGATCGGGCACGAAGCGCCGAAAGCCCGGTATTAAATTGACGGTGCTGTCGGTGAGCAACAACGAGGGTTCGTCGATGACCGTCGAGTGTCAGCTCGACACGAGCAAACAGAAGACCGTCACTTTCAAGTTCGATCGGGACGACATGGTGCCCACGGATATTGCCAATAATCTGGTTCGTACGAACTTTCATAATTTCATTAAAAAATTAATAAAATAAATCGTAATTTTTATATGAATTATTTATTGTAAATATTTTGCGTCAGGTGGCGGAAAATTTGCTGCCCCAGTCTCAGTGCGAAACCTTCGTGGAGCTCATCGAGGACATCGTCAAGCAGCTGCGACTGGATCCGAACAGGAGCCTCCCACTCGTCGCCCACGGTCCTCCCGACCAGTCGGCCGGCGGAAGTCCGGTCACCAGTCGACGACCCAGAGATCGTGACCACAGTCTCGATGCATCGAAGGTACGTTTTTCTTGAGACTCGAGATTTTTTTTTTTCTACATCCGAGCTGCGAGGCCCGCTGACAATACGTTATGGTTCACGATCTATTTTTCCACGCTCGATCGTAACGAAAAAAAAACAAGTATTTACGAAAAATTTACGTCGACGTAAATTCTATGTTTTGCGGAAAAAAAAGAAAAATGAAAAATAAAAAAACTCCCGCCGATCACTATCTATAGAATAACGTCCTGATCATGGTATACTATGTCTGTGTGTGTGTCTGTGATTTTGGACGCAGCAGGTGAGACACGGCTCGCTGACTCGTCAGAGCAGCCACCGATCTTCGTACAAAGCTCATCGTAGGCACCGCTCGGTGAGTCTCGCCTTCCTAAGAAATCGACCCGCCTCCCATCGACGTTTACGAAATTCGATCTTTTAATTTTGTCCTGCGCAACTTCGTAGATCACGGGTGTGTCACCCGTGACGCACCACGATAAATTATTAATTCCTGTGAAAAAATTTCCTCCGTCCGACAATTCCCGCCGACTTCCTTCCGGATTAAGGTGGTGTGAAATACCACGGTCGGTAATGAAAACTGTAATTTTAATTTTTTTTTTTTTTTTACAGCAGACCGTTTACGTTCGAAAACTAATTGTTACGAGAACATTCGTTGACATCAGAATTCTCGTAAGAATTTTCGTTTGACCGGAAATGGGCGATAACCGCGAAAAAAAAAAGTTATACAGTTTCTATTACCGACCCTGCCTGGGGTTGAGCGACGAGAAGGCGTCACATTGCCTTAAGTAACACGATTTTAGATCCTGTGTGTGATTTTCATTATTTTTTTGCTGTGCGTTGTACTGGATATATTTTTCTTTGAGCTTGAGTCAGGTACTATTATTATTAAGACAATGGACTAACAGCAGAACAGGAATCCTGGGGGAGAGCGGGGCAAAATGGGCACCTTCGTCCGAGACAAAACTGTTCACCTGCATTCCGCAAAAAAAAAAAACGGTCCTACAAATTTTCAATTTTAGTCTGGTCTTCCATTTTGCCCACTCTCCTGCGCAGTCGTAGATGGTCCTGAATATGCTTTACGCGATTTTCCCCGATATTTTTTCTCCGAGTTGAACGCTCGCGATTGCGAGTCTTGAATTCCCCAAATCGTCCTTCGTTACTCCCACGACAAAAAAAATATATATATATTTCCCTCGCAAGAAAAATGACCCTCCTCCTTTTCCTCCCTTCCGAAAAATGTTGAGAAAATTTTCCGAAAGATGTTGAAAAAAAGTGTTAATAGAAAAATGATAATTTGCAGCGAGACGAAACGTCCAACACATCGACGCCGACGAAGCTGCTGCCGATCGACCAGATAATATCGCACATCGCCTCGGTGCCGCTCGATTCCCGTCAGCAGTCCGTCCAGACGCCCGACGGTCAGTCGGGGCCTCCGACGGGAACGGGTGACAGCGGCGCCTCCGCCGAGGTGTCCCGGAGATCGTCGACCTCGACGCAGAACACCGACACGCTGACCCCGGTAAATCTGCCATGCGACAACTTGGAGAATCCCGACGTGGTGCAGTCGCTGATGTCGAGCAGCGACAGCACGCTCCTGCTACACGAGGGTGGAAACGCCACCGGAAGCCCCTGCGAGGAGTTTCCTACGGACGGTCACGAAGCTCCGCAGAACGCGGTCGCTTCGCAGAGTTCGCAGACCGAGCTTGCCCATCAAGACGGTGGGAGGAGGGAGGAGGCCGACACTCCGGAGACATCGGCGAACGTCTCTCAGGAAACGGAGTCCCAGGACACGAGTCGCGAGTCCGTCGAGTCCTCGGGCCCGACCGAATCCGCGAAGCCACCCGCAGCGCCGCCCGTAAGAAAAATCTCGCGGTTCCTCGTGAGTCCGGTGGTCGAGAAGAAGCTCGTCTCCGGCGAGTCGGAGTGCCACGCACCCCCGGACAGCACGGAATCCTCCTCGACTCGTCAGGAAGGCGACACGGCCGCCGAGTTCCAACAGCTCCGGGAAACCTCGAACCAGTCCGAAGGCGTTCAGCAGCCCCAGGGCTCCCAGGGGCTCCAGAATGTGACGCAGGCGCAGATGGGCGTCGCCCAGCTCCAGCAGCTGCTGGGACAGATACAGCCGAAGAGCGGGGCTTCCCAGACCAAGGAGACCTTCGCCATGCCGCAGCAGCCGCAGGTCATCCAGAATATGCAACAGAACGTGGCGCAGGTACAATTTTTGGGACAGGGACGGAACTGCGGAATCTCGCATTATCCTCTCTCATGTTTTTTTTGCCGTTTATTTATTAACGGGAGACGCCCTCAAAAAAGAAAAAAAAATACAGATATAAAGAGAAGAATAATATTCCAGATAAGTGAAATTATAAGGTCCCAGCTTAATTTATGACAATGAAGTGTCAATGGAATTTTTTAATTCCATTTTAGTATTGTTGTGAATTATTAATTTATGTTTATATATTATTCTCAATTTATAGTTTATTGTTCTTTGCGGGCAAAAAATTGTATATTATGCTACAAGGGAGGAAAGTGCGTATTTTTACCGAGTGTGAAGTTTGATGCTCGAAGGAAGCGAGGGATTCACACGAGGTGAAAAGGCACTTCCTCCCGAGTTGCATACGCAATTTTTTTCTCGACTATGCTAAAATTGAGTATACTTTTATACTTTGAAAATTGCGTATACTTTTATGCCTCCAACGGTCCACTGACTTGTCAGCTACTTTTCCTCCCGCTCGGTTATTTTTTCTCCCGCTCAGGCCACTTTTCCTCCCGCTGGCCAAGAATCGGTAACTTTCCACCCACGATACAGGCATGAAATATGGTCATTTTAGCGTAGTCGGAAAGAATTATTTTTGCGCTTCGACGATTCATATTATTGTCCATTTCCGCGGATTCCTTGCTTCGAGAAGCTCTGGTCCTAACGTGTAATAAATCTGATAACCGATTGATCAATCCAGGCCCAGTACCAGGCTCAAGTCTCGCTCCAGCAACACGCGGCCATGCACCAGCAGCAGCACCAACAGCAATTGGCCATGCAGCAGAACATCCTCCAACAACAGCAACAACAGCAGCAACAGCAGCCACAACAACAACAACAACAGCAGCAGCCTTCCCAGGCTCATCAGTTCGTCCAGCAGCAGATTCCGCAGCAGCAGCAGTACGTCATCCTCTCGGGGCAAATGCAGCCCATGCAGCAGATCCAGGCTGACGACCGCAACCGTCGGGTCTCGAACATTTCGGCGGTCTCGACGGTCTCGTCGGACTCGCAAATGTCCGAGAGCGCGACGGGTCCCTCGTCGTCGACGAGCGTCCAGCACGGCGCGCCGCAGGATTCGCTGTCCCACAACGCCGGCCAGGCGCTTCTCGTAAACGTCGTCGATCAGAGTCAGCACCAGAGCGTCCTGCATCACGCAAGCTCGATGACCTCCGGAGTCGTGCCCGTCCAGACGGCTTCGATACTCGTGCAGAGCACCGGACAGCAGCCGCTCCAGCAGCCGCAAGAAACCGCGCCCAAGATCAAAGCCAAGGAGGTCTCCTCGACGCTGCCCGACCTCGCCCAAAATCTCGCCAACATACTCTCGAACCCGAAGACCAAATCCTCGACGCCCCACACGGTCGCCGGTCAGCAGCACGAGACCGTGCAGCAACCACAGCAACAACAGCAACAACAGCAACCCCAGCAACAACACACCTTGCCTCAAGTTCCCCTTCACTCCGAGCAGTATTTCCAGCCGATCCAGCCGGAAATTTCTCAGCCCCATCCCCACATTCATCAGCAACAACAGCCCCAACAGGCCCAGAACTTTCATCACCACCAGCAGATCCAGCAGAGCGGTCTCGTTCACGTTCAGGTGCAGCCTCAGCAGATTCAGATCCAACAGCAACACCAGCAGCAGCAATTCTTGAGCCAGCAACAGCCCATGCTCAATCTCCAGCCGATCCAGCAGAGCCTTCTCGTTCAGCAACAGCAGCCACAGCAACAACTGCCCATACATCAGCAGCAGATGGACATCGCTCAGCAGCAACAATTGCTGGGACAGAATCTGCAGCAAGCTCACGGACACAGCGTTCTCACGAGCCAGGGCCAGTGGGTCATGCCTCAGTATCATTCCGGGACCGTCGCCGCCCAGCCCGGCAGTGGAATTCCCGTCGCCGTTGCGTCGCCCGTTGTTCCCGGCAGCGCCGGCGCTTTGGGACAAATTCCACCGCTCCAGCAAACGCCGGTCCAGTACGTGGCGCCCCTGCAGAACGCACAGATCTTGCAGCATCACGGACAAATGCAGCAACCCCAGCAACAGCAACAACTGCAACAGATTCAGCAAACTGCGGTCGAGCAGATCGAGGCCGTTTCCGGAAACGAGCAGCAACACAATTTGCAACTCAGACTCCCCGAGCAACACATGACGAAGAGCACTGCCGACTACGCGGAATGCAACGTCGATGGCGGCGTGAGCAGGTGGGATTGAGTTCTTCTCTTTTTGTTTTCGTGAACATTTTTCTTTACTTCCTCGTTGCAGAGGAAGCATGCGTGGGAGAAAGGAGAGTTGGGCAACATACTCGAAAATACTAAAAATACTAAATACGAAATATACTATATGCATTTAAAATAGAAGATACTTTTTATATTTAAAATACATTTATAACTACTTCGTTTAAGTACTTTTTAAAATGCCTCGTGAAAATCAATACGGATGAATGGATGGGATCGTTCAGCCCTAATATGGTGTAAACCCCAAAAACACGATTTTTGCATTACTGTCCATTCGTCCGAAGACATGATAATTTTTCTAACTGACGTCGTATCGCCGCGAAATTCACTGTGCGTCCTCCGCAAGTAAAATGTAGCTTTCGTGTTGAATGTCAAGTCAAACCATCCATAATTTCCGGCACTTTACCTTAAACCTGAAAGGGCAAAAAAAAAAAAAATTACGAAAAATGATAAAAATTTGTGAGACAGCGAAAAGATTAGTCGATGCAACGGTGCTTCCGTTATCTTGGGTAGTCATTCGAGTGAGATAAAACTAAATCATCGCTTGTCGAAAACGTGCATCGAGTGAAATACGGATTTTTTTTCGATTTTCGCAAGCGAAGGCACTGAAATTAATGTATCGGCATTTTTACAGGCGGACGAGCTCAGACTGCCAGTTGTTGTCCTCTGAGAACGAGAGTTCGAGCCACGACGTCACCCCCGAGCACACTCTCGTCGAGTCGATCGACCCGATTCTCTACGCTCAGCATCAAATGGCTCAGCAGCAGGTGCACCAGCAGATTCAGCAGCAGCAGCAACAGCTGCAGCATCGGAAATTGAGCCAGCAAAACTCTCTGGAGAAAACTGTAGATCCTCAGCCGGGAAGCGTTTCGACCGGCGGCCCTCAGACTATCGCGGATCTTCAGCAGAAGCTCGTTCAGCTGACGAGCCAGCCGTCGGAGTCGCTCAACGTCGGCACACCGCCGATCAGCCACCCCGCGACGCCGCACGGACATCCGACCGGGGCGGCCGGTTACGACACCTACATGCATTCCCTGCAGCAGAAACTCGTCAACATCGGCATGCCACTGTCCTCCGGACAATCTTTGGTAGGTTTTGTAATACGCGAAGGCTGGATTCGATACTGTAGCGGCCGGTTTTTATTTCAACTAGCGGGGCAAAATGGACTGTTTTTACGAGCTTTTTGCGAAGTACAAAAAAATATATTCATGTCGAATAGAGGATCTCATTTTGTCTTGCTGTCCTCTACACTGTAAAAAAATCGCATGAAATGTAATGTACTGGATTAGAAGTTTTTATGCAAAAGCTGATATGTTAAATTTCATGTACAATTGTGATGAAAAATTAATGTTCAGTGTATTAAAAACATTATAATTTTAAGTGCATTAATTTTAATAATTTAGTTTAATTGCGATGGAAATGTATATTAATTTTTCATCACGATTGCACATCAAATTTAATGTACCGGTTTTTGCATAAAAGCTTAGTCCGGTACATTAAATTCTCAATTTTTTACTACGTGTATACTTTATGAAGTAATCATTATTTTTTTACAGGGACCACTGTCTCCTCAGACTGGCGGCTCGCAGCATCCCTTGGCGGGTGCCGTGATGGATCCGAGCGTGACGACGGCTCTGGAAGGCGTGGTTGTCGATCCGTCGTCACATTTTCTATTATCGCAAAACGTGAGGCCTCAGAAAAAAAAAGAAATGCTTAATTTTATTTTTTTCTCGATAATAAAATATCGTTTCGAAAATTGTCCACGATCGATCGTTTGCAACATCGTTGCGATCGCGCGAAAAGAACCCCAGGTCTGAATATTTAAAAATGTCGAAGGAGTTCAATAAAAAAAAATATAAATAATTATAAAAATAATTGATATTAATGTGAAGGAATTTTTTTTTTCTTAGAGCACGGATTGCGCTTTGGACAGTCCGATACCCGGTTCCGGCTCGACCGGCCCGGACACGATGAGCCCTAGCAAGGAGAGCGTCAAGTCCCAGCGTGCTCAACGGCCGGGTTCTCGGCTGCAGGAGCTTGAGCAGGAACTGGCCAAGATTCATCACCGCGGTCCGGTCTATCCGACCTCTTCGCCTCAACCGCTCACGCCACCGATGCCGACGGGTTATGCCATTCAGACGCAGGCACATCAGATGTCTCACAGTTCGTTGATAACCCCGAGCGTCCCGCCGGTCGCCGCTCCTCCCGTTGCCACTGTAGCGCCGAACGTCTACGGCTCCAATTCAGGCACCAATACGCCCATTCATCTCGAGCTTCAGGACGGTTCGAACGAGGTAATTTTCCATTTTCGATCTTTATTAACTTTTTTTTTTTTTTTTATAAATAACATATATAAAATATATAAAATAAAAATAATAAAAAATTGATACTGATATTTTAATATATATATATATATAAATATATATATATATATATATATATATATATATATATATATATATAATAATTAATGTACAAAATTTGTGTTTGAACGAAATTCGTGATATTCAGTGAAAATGTTCTAATAAAAAATGTTTTTGAGATTTAATTTTTTTTTTTCAGCGAGTTCAGCAGAGTCAACAGCCTGTCCGGAAGATCTCGAGATTCATGGTGTCAAAAGTGGCCGGTCCACCGGTCGACGAGACTTGCCTCCAGAATCAACAGCAGCAACAGCAACAACAATTTCACCAGTACGAGGACGGCAGGTCGAGCGTCACGTCCAGTCACTACGTCGACGAGATTCAGAGTAAGAATGCGTTTTTCTTATTAAATTTCTTTCGTTCAACTAATTTTCTTATTAACCAATTAATTCGCAATAATTTCAGGCGGTCCCCTGCAAGTTCTGCACAGTCGCGAAAGTTCCGTTCCGCCAGGACAATCCTCCACGTCCGTCGTCGCTATCCCGAGTGACGTAAGTTTTCACGCCTCTCCGCTCCAAGAAACTTCGGGAAGGCTCGGAGTTATGGAAAAATAATTTTATTTATTTTTCAGTCCGATAAGGAGGAGAGACTCGCCACAACATTGACGCCGAGCGAGGAGTATCAGTTGCTCATAAAAAGGTTCGAACACTATCTGCAATCTTTGACTCGAGATTGAGATTTATGCACTTTTTTCTTATTCTTATTATTATTATTATATTATTATTATAAAACTATTACAAATTTCGACAGACAAACAACGGAGCTGGAGTGTTTGCAGCGTAGACACAGGGACGAGCTCGAGAGGTTTCAGCAACATCAACTGCAGCTGCTGATCCAGCAGCAGCAGCAGGCGAGCGCTCTGCATCAGCACCAGCACCATCCGTTGCTGTACCACACTGTCGCGACGACCGTGACCGGTAAATATCGAATGAATGAAAAAAAAAAAAATTCTGAAATCTCATTTTCAAAGTTTATGACTTTGGAAATGAGATAAACGTTTTGATAAACAGAAATGTTGTTATTTAACTGCGGCTACGAAAGACCCGTCGGCAGATTTGTAAGATGGAGAATAATGTGCATACTCCCACACCTTCACTTTGACGTTTCAGCCAAACTGCTGGCCCTCTTCAGAAATTTACTTGTTGCTAAGAGTCTATTTGTATGCTCTTGTTTTTTCCCTGTCGTGCATCTTTTATGTTAAGCCTATGTTTGCCTGCATTCAAATGTTATTGTTAAAAATATTCTCAGTGATAAATAATGTAATCGATATAATATCTATAAACGACATCCTGTTGGATCGTCAATATTTTTAGCAAGAATATTTGATTAACGGAGAACATAGGTTTAACCCAAAAGATGCACGCAGGACAAACACAAGAGCACACAATAGACTCGCAGCAACAAGTAACAAACGAACAAATAAATGTCTCAAGAGGGCTAGCAATTTGGTCGAAAGGTCAAAATGAAGATATGAAGAGTACAAATGTGCCGGACGGGGTCGCTCGATAGTCGCAGTTAAATAACAACATTCGTTTAAATGATTTTATTCAATGATCGAATGTCCCGCCCGAAACAGGTCAAACTCGTCCGATGGCCGTCGAGGATTATCTGATGTTCAGCACGGCCTCCCAGACGACCTCTTTCCACCGTATGCCCTCCTACTCGCCGGACACGGACGAGACCCTTCGTCTCGCGACGCAGAAGCTGAACCAGTCGCCCCAGCAGCCTCAGACTCTGCAGACTTACCCTCAGCAGCAGCAGCAACAACCGGGAATTCCGCACGCCTACGTAATACCGATACCGGTAATGCCTTCGGAGAACATTCAGCAGCAGCCTCAGCAACAGCTGACCCTCCAGCAAAATTACGTGGGCTGCTCCTCGGAGCTGCCGGACATCGTCGGCTCGACGAACGGCCCGACGACCACCAGCACGACGACCTCGTCCTCCGCCTCGACCGCCGTCGTCCAGGACGCCCTGAACACACAGTCGTACTACCAGTACGCGCCAATTCATTCCGACCCCGCGAACCCAACGGGCGCCCAGGCGCACTACCAGTTCGCGCCGATTATTCCCGACGCCGCGAACCAACCGCCGGCCCAGCCGCACTATCAGTTCGCGCCGATACTCCCCGACGTCTCCGGCGGTCCGGGAGCGAGCCTCGGAGCCCCGACCGCCCAGGGCACCGGCCTCGTCGCTCCGACCCCGATCTCCACCGGCAACGCCGCGGGCCCTTATCTTCACTACCACGAAGCTCCGCCGGGCATGGGAAATTTTCAGGCCTTCAGCTACTCCCCCCATCCCGGATTCTTTCTGCCGACCGGCTACCGGCTCGTCTACGCGCCGACCGGGACGCCGCAGTCCCAGCCAGCCACGCCGGCGACCCCCCACCTCGGTAACTCCCACGACGGAACTCCGCCCGGCGAGCCTCAACAGACCGCCGAGAACAGCGCCGGCTGCTCCCAGCCCGAATAATTCGCTCTCGTGGAAAATCTTTTTTTTTTTTATTATTTGTTTTTGAAATATTTTTTTTGTGTAACTTTTTTTTCTCAAAAATATGATTGCTTGGGACGAGAGTTCCGGTGTGAGAATCACCGGGGAGTGTGCTTCGGGAGTCGAGGTGGCTTCCTCGTCGCTCTCCCGCGCTTCGTTCGAAGCGACGCGAGACGGACATTCCTTGAACTAATCGTTTCGATCTTTTCTGAGTCCCCGTTCGCCGGAAATCGCGAAAGTCTCTTTGAGAATCGGAGGTTGTTTTGAGGAATCGAGCTTATTTCCGACTCAATTTTCGAAATGGATGCAATTCGAAGGGGATGCAGCGGTCCCGGCGAGGCGGCAGATTCGCTGTTCGTGCTTATGCTTCGTGAGCCGCGAGTGCGCAGGCGCTGTGGATCCTCCGAGGGGAGGGGGAATTTAGCGAATCGGGCATCGGGAATGAAAATATTAATTTCCGACAAGAAAAACGTTCGCATAACGTTGCCGATTTTTCCGTTTGTGTGAGATAAACAGACCGATCGGATATCGAGCTCTAAAAAAGGCTGTGTTTGCGGTGAACATCTGAACAAAAAAAAAAGATAAACAGAAAAGTTCACCGAGTCTTCGGCTATCCAAGAACGATGGAAAGACCCACAGAATTCGTCTGGAAAATCGCCCGCCCGAACGGCTCGTCGATCGTTCTTCGTAAATAACAATTTATTCGATAATGAAAACAAAAAGCTTCGTGTCTGATAGTCGTAAATATCGATAAACATCATCATTTAAAAAAAAAACATGAGAATCCGTACGACGTTCGATAAATGATTAAATAACAGGGCGATAAAATTTGCAATCTCTCACCGTCGGCGTATTTTATCTATGAATTTTAAAGATCCAATAAACAAAAATATATGTATGTACCATCCCTCGAGCCTCCACCCCAGTCAACTATGAAAATTCGAGACAATGTCTACCCGCTTTGAAACGTCGCGATAATAAATTTAAAAAAATTACGAAAATCTCCATTCGCGATAATCATGCCCCAAAAAAAAAAAAAAAACTATACTGTAATTTGTCTAGTGACAACGGGGACACGAGAGTATTGGCTTTGCGAGAGATTCGAAACGGAATGGAATATTTTTGAACGATTTGAGTTAATGGTTACAAAAATTGGATAGTGAAAAAAATTGAAAAAAAAGAATATATATATATATATATATATCGGAAAAAGAATTGTTTTTTAGGAAGAAAGCGAGGAAGCCGGATAGCCGGGTGAAAATGTCGCAAATGATAAATAGACGGAGAGATGGAAAAAAAGAAAAACGAAAAAAAAGGCTTTCCACGCTAGATAAAAAGAAAACGCTTTGTGAGCGTGTATAACGAACGCTGCTCCAAATATACTATATATATATATATATGCGAAAATATATATAGTATATTATAGTATATTATTATAAAGAAGATAAAATTAAAAAAAAAACGAAAGAAAAGAAATGAATTAAAAAAAGAAACACGTCGAAGGGCACGGTCCGGATTTATGTGCAGGCCTCAGCTAGTCTTTACGATCGAAATGGCAACGTGGCCATTCTGCTCGACATTATTGTAATGTGTAACTGTTAATGGATATTCCTCCCGTGTGCTTGTGATTACGAAAAACAGCAAAACAGGAAGAAAAAAAGAAGAAAAAAAAAACCTTAGATTAATCGAGACGATGAAACACGCGAGTGAATGAGAAGATATATCGAACGCATGGTATTACCGAGAATGAGAAAGCGAAAAAGAGGAATGACTAAGATAAAAATTAAATATTAAAAAAAAGAATAAAAAAAAAATTGGGAATGAGTGCGCGAGAGCGATTTAATATAAATAGTCACTGTTATGCTTTAATGTATTTCTAGCAATTTTAACTACTTCAATTAAAGAAAAAAAAAAAAAAACAAACACCGTCAGTGATGTGTTGATGTACGAACGATCGAGTGAGAAGAGGTCGGGAGCGTGGAAGAGTAAGAAAGGGGATAAGCGATGTTA
Source organism: Amblyjoppa proteus (assembly GCA_963922035.1). Taxonomy (NCBI): domain Eukaryota; kingdom Metazoa; phylum Arthropoda; class Insecta; order Hymenoptera; family Ichneumonidae; genus Amblyjoppa; species Amblyjoppa proteus. The sequence goes on from OY998230.1 coordinate 3,576,151, forward strand.
AAAGGAAGAAAAAGAAAAGAAAACATAACAGTAAAAAAGAATACGGAAGGCATTTTAGTATATATATATATATTTTTTTTTTCGTTAAGCATTTGTCAAACGTTCTTGATTTGTATTCTTTCCCTTTTTTAAAATTCGTTCTCCCATTCCGGACTTCATCGATCGATGCGCGTCGTTGCACTTTTACGCGTGAGAGGGCGCTGACCGTCGTTGACTGCGGAAATCGTGTGATCGCGAGCGATTTCGATTTCGTTCGTCGAATTGCATTGATTGCGGAGTAATTTGCCCTTCCGTTGCGTCATAACTAGCACGGCTCGAGAGTGTATCGTCGAATCGATCGTTTTACATTTTTTTCGAGCGCAATTCACCCGCCCGAAAAAAATTCTGAAAAAATACACTTCGACGAACGGCGTCGAAAGCTCGGCGCTGCGGTTATTCAACGCTGTATAAATATCAGCGTTAAAAATGTAATATAATAAACGAGATACTGAGAAAACTTGAAAAAAAGAAATATATATATATATAAGATATATATAACGATCTTTCTGTGTTTCCGGTAAGTTGTGTGTATTAAGCGTTTACAATAGAAGAGTCGAAGCTCCAGAGACGCCCGCGCGACGTCGTCGAAGCGTCGCTTACATCGTTGTACAAAAATATATTATTACGTTCCTTAAAAGTTATCGAAATATTTGGATGCGAAGCGATCGACGACTCCGGGTCGTTTGTTGCATTTAACAAAAAGAAATTCCCAAGCTGGAATCAGCAGGCCGATTGTTGCAGAGTCCGACACAAGAGCCTCCAGCCTGAAACGCAAAGTTCACTTTGAAGATACATTAATTCTTTACGACCTTGAGAAACAATTTTTCAATTTTTATATTTATCTCTTTAATGAAAAACTTTCATTTATTCGGGCACAAGTGTTGAACAGAAACATAACGGAAGAGGTGACGAAAAACAGCGTCGCAAAATTGAACGATCCGAAATCACGGTATCTCGGGGGGGGGGGGAGGAGGAAGAAGTCGAGCTCACCCCAAGGTCACTCGAGGTCCAAGGTCGTCCAGGACAGAACGAACGGCTAAGGAAGCTTCGAGAAAATTAACGATTAAATCGAATCGAATCGGGCTCTTCGTCTGGCGTAGGCTCCCATGCAGGCGAAGAAACCGACGATACCGAGTACAAGCCCGATGATCAGTGCCATCGTGTCGCCGAAATCGAAACCGTGCGACGCCGAGACGCGTTGAAACGTCGAGAGAACGAATATCGCGAAGAACCAGTACATCTTTGGCAATTCGAGAAAAACGCTGTTGAGCGTTTGTTTTTCTTTTTATCGGACAAGTATGATTTGACAGTTGAAGACCACTGTTCGAAGGTTAGGTCGTCGCGGCGATTCCGACACCCCCACACATATATATATATATATATATATATATATATGTGTGTACACAAGTAATGACGTGAAGTTGACTGAAAATTGAACTCGTACGAGAAGCTTCATTTTTATGAAAAAAAACGAAAAGATCTTGGAATTATTGTGGAAAAAGTAAAATAAAAAAAGCATATCACGCTTTTCACCGTCCAATTTTGTGTATGTCGAAATCATATTTTTGATTTTCAATGTTAATCTGCTTTTTTTAACGTATCATAATAACAATAATAATGTGTCTTGATTACAAGGCTACTTATTATTCTCTCGAAATTGAATTGGATTGGGCTTTATTTGTAGCGCATTTCGTGTCATCGATCTGCATAAAAGAAACCTAATTGGCAGCGATTCAATATCCAGCAAAGTCATGAAAATCAATGATGAAAAATCGTAGCCGAGAAGTGCATTTAGCGTCATTGTTCCCTGTCCGGTATTGTTACTATTATTTTTCCGTAAATCGCAGAGAAGTAATACCGCGCTTGAAATATGAACGATAGAAGCAAAAGAGGAGTAAAGATCCGCAAAGAGTTAGACGAGGAAACGCGGCTTTATCGAAGTCCGATGGAACGATACGATTAGACGTTTCCGTCGGGGCTCGGCGCGCGATTGGTCGGCGCTCGAGAGCTCGATGCGCCGTTCCGTAGACCGTCGCCGATTGGCCGAAAAATCCGGAGCGTCGGATTCGTCGTAGCCGATTTAGGATAGCGCACAAAAACGCGGTCATCGGGCGTTTAAGGTGGCGGCGTCACTTGACCGCAACCGAGTGGGGAATGTACGCTGGGTCTTCGCGTATCGACCGAGTAAAAAACGCATATTCCATCGTTTACGATCGTTTGCGCGTCGTTGTTTTATCGTCGAAACGGATAAAATAACTCTCGAACAGGTGAGTGGAGCTTCGGCGTTTCGTTATTATTTAGCGAGGGAAAGAACCCTCAAAGCGAGCGAGCTGTGATCGAGGGTTAAAAAAAAGTACATTTCGGCCCACGATATCGCGCCCAATTTCGCCGTAGCCATTTTGCTGTCCGTTGATAAATGCAAGGCATTCCCGTACCGACTGGCAACTCGACCGCGTTCGAGAACGAATTTTCAATAATATTCGTCACGCTAATTCGACTGTCGATGAAAGGATCTTCGTTCTTCTTTTGTTTTTCTTCTTTTGTTTCACGACAGCGAGAAGCGGCTTTGTTGGCGTTTTTTCGTTTTCGGGGAAGAAACAAAAAAAAAAAAGAAATTGCTAAAAGCCTGTGCTCCGACGATTGTTGTACTCGGCACGCGTCGGAGCTCCAAATCGGCCATTGATTATTAAACGATCGTGTTACTCGGCAAGCCCACTTTTAACCTTCTCCCACGGATCGCATGCTTTTCTTTCGAACACAGTATTTAGGATTCTTTTTTTTTATTCGTAGATTCGACGCGTCTTGATTTCGATGCTTCCGGCTCGTATTTACTCGTAGAATGAAACCTTCGTGTGGAAGGAGAATCGCGCGTTCCCGAAGCAAATGAGATAATTGTCGCCGAAAATCAATCTTGTATTTGTAGGGGAAATGTATATGTATATGTATATGTATATGTATTTATATGTGAATATGTATTTGTAGAGGAAAAAAAAATAATAATTTCCTCGAGAGCGACTTAAGTGAGCAATTGTCTCGCATTGTTCTCTAGAACGGAGAAATTTTTGAGGCATGCAAAAGTTATGTACCAAGGCAAGGGCTTTGATGTCCGAAGGAGCCAAGTTATGAAAAAATTGCCACGGTCTATGTGCAGAAAATAAATAGATTTTTCAAAGTACGATAAAGTCCAGTTGATTTTCGTAAATTCTGTACTATAGTTACAGCTTAGTTAAGTCCTTAATTTCTATGCTAGAGATGCATAGTACACGTAGTAAAAAGAGTTTGGAGGCTTGACGATAATTTTATGTCTAACCAACTTCGACAATCTTGTAGATTTTACAATTTTTTGATAGGTAAAAAATGCAGAATAAAAAAAAAAAGAAAAATTGTAATGTTGATACAAAAATAAGGACCATTGTGAACAAGAACAGTTTGTTTACTTGATTTTTTAAAATGAATTAATTAATATATGGAACGAGTCCTTAAGACATGAATTATTACATGCAAGCGTGTGCGTTCAATGCGTGCCCAACCAGCAATTGAAGCGCTACGAACGAAGAGGAAATAATACAGATGGAAAAGCACCGCATTGGGTACATTTCGTGGTGCTTGTCTATCTGGGAAGATACAATTAACTTAATCTCTTAATTCCTTATAATTTGATTAATGTAAATTAATAAATTATAACGAATCAAGAAATTATGTATAGTAATCTACTAACTATAATCCTGCAAACAACAGAATATTTGCCCTTATCGAATTGTACAAGATAAACGAAAACTAATTGCAAAATTTTTCAAATTAAAAATTTTTCTAATTGCAAAAAGCAATTGGCGCAATATTTGCGACATGTGCCGCGCATTTCGCAAATATTGCGTCACATTGGCTCCATTTCGTAGTGCTTGTTTATCTGGGAACATACAATTAATTTAATTTCTTAATTCGTTATAATTTATTCATTCGCTCCACTAATCATAATCCCGCAAACTACACAATATTTGCCCTTATCGAAGTCTACAAGAAGAACGAAAACTAATTGCAGAATTTTTCCTATCCATGCAGATCGTGAGTCGCAGGGATGAACAAATCGTCGGAGATCGCCGAGGCCCCGTCGGCGGGTGAGCACGCCGCGGGTAGCGGCCCAGCAGCGAAGAAGGGTATATCGATAAAGGAGGAAATAATATACTCGACCGAGGTCCTGGAGGAGGAGGTCGAGGAGGTGGAGGAGATAGTCGAGATAATCGAGGAGATCGAGGAGATCGAGGAGGAGGAGGAGGAGGAGGAGGAGGAGGAGGAAGAGGAAGAGGAGATCGTGGAGGAGCGAGCGCCGGCTGTGTCGGGAAGGCGGCCGGCCGAGCGGCTCGAGGCCCGCGAGGTGGACGAGGAAAGCCACGGCGATTCGGCGGGCGACGAGGATCCGTCGCCGAGGTTCAAATCGTCGAGTCGTCATCCGAAGAGCGCGCATCGACGGAGCTACGAGAGAAAGAAGAAGGTCGTCGCGTACGACGCCGACGAGGATTGGGAGGAGGAGGAGGGCGAGCAGCAGCAGATCGCGGCGTTGCGGGCGAAGCGGCTGGCGAGAAACAATCCCGTCGAGGCGCCGCCGGTGAAGAACCATCACTCGCTGAACGGCAAGAGATCGGCGGCCTCGAGGGGCGGCGACGACTACCCGAGTTCGGCCGGCCGGTCGAACGCCGAGCTGGTATACAAGGCCGCGAAGAGCCGACCCTCCGGGGACTACGTGGCGAGGCGCCCGAACGAATCGACGGAGATCAATGAGATCGAGCGCGAGGAGGACGAGGAGGAGGACGAGGATGAGGATGACGATAACCAGCATGAGATCGTCAAGAGCGCGGAAAATAATTTAGTTTATACGGTACTCGGCTCGAAGAAGCAGAATCAGACGAACCAGCAAAGGTCGAAGAAGGACGCGAGTCAGAATCAGGAATCCGCGCGTTATATGAAAGTAGGCATTTAAATTATCGTGTGTCGTTTATCATTTGTCATTTTTGTCGTTCATGTTTCATTCGGATTTGGCACTTGTCATTCGTCATTTCTCATTTCTCATTTCTCATTTCTCATTTCTCATTCGTCATTTGTAATGTGTCATTTGTCGGTCATTTGTTTTTTGTTATTCGTCATTCGTCATTCGTAACTTGATTGTGAGAGCAAAATGTTAAGAGTAAGAAATGTATGGTCGAATGATTGTTGGAGCAGATGGAGCGGCTCGACGACGACACGATACCAGCGGAGGGAACGATATACTACGAGGACGAAAATATGGACACGGTTTACGTGGCGGAGTCGATGAACCAAGGGGATGAGGAGCAGTACCAGTACGAGGGACATCCCGAGGAACACGAGGAACAAGATTGGGAAGAGACGAACGAGGGGAATAGCGAGAATCAGGAGGAAGAGGGGCCTCCGCAGGTAAATTGGATTTTTTTGCTTCCTCATAGAGAAAGCTTTATTTTCGTAAAAAACATTTTTTAAAGATTTCAATGTTAGAGTATTTAAAATAGATTTTTAGCGTGTATGTGAGTCAACATCACAGAAAACGCTTTCTCATAGAAGAAGCCTCGCAGATAAAGGAACATTATGAGAAAGCCATATGAAAATTTCAATTTGTTAGTTTTTCTCTTCTCGATAACGATCGAATTATCTACGATATAGAGATTTGCTGACTAATAAAAAAAAAATGTTTCAGCAGGACCAAATATTTCTTCACGAAGACGAGGACGGCCAGTTGTATTTCAAGGACGACAACGGCACGTTACAACCGGTCTACCTGACCGCCGACGGAAATTACGCTATAGCAGAGAACAGCAGCGACGAGCAGGAGGCTCACGAGAGCACAAACAATCGGCCGACCTCTGCGTCGCCCTCATCGAGCATCCAAGCGGCCAAGAACTTCGACGACGATGGCTTCACCGTTCCCGATCTCGACGTGCGTTTTTTTTTAACGATATAATTTCACATTACAATTTTCAGGAAATTGAAGTCAAATAGATTTATCAATTTTTTTTTCAGAACGCCGCCTCGAGCTCGAATCCCAACGATCCCGACAACGAGGACAACACCGTTACGATCTCCCTGATCATATCCGAGGACGAGAACGGTCAGAAGAGGACCCAAGTCATAATACCGACGAGCGACAATCTAAAGTGCGAGCTTTGCGCAAAGAGCTTCAAGACCTCATTCCAGTTGCTGCGACACAACAGACTCAAGCACGCGAGAGAGGAGGATATAACGACGAGAAACTTCCCGTGCGATCTTTGCCCGAAGAGGTGAGGGTCGGAGAATCCGATGAGCATCCGAAAAATCAGCCCTGCCGAAGATATCGAGAACACCCTCGCGTTCTGACCAACCTGAAAGCAATCTGAAAACCAACCGGTCGATTGGTGCACCCAACCAACTTTCATTTCAACCGTAAGATGTTGATTTTTTGGCGATATTAAAAAACCAACCGTAATATCAATCGTTATATGTGTCGAGTACGAAGTTGGTTTGCGGTTGAATTTTCCTAAAACAACCGGATTTCCGACCTTGAGGATTTCTAAGAGCTATCGGTGCTCTCGACACAACGTCGGAAATTGGGTTGTTTTGGGAAAGTCCAACTGTAAACCAACTTTCAATATGACACATAACGGTTGATATTGCGGTTGGTTTTGAGATATCAACCAAAAAGCTACCTCCGGAAGGTTAGAATCAGAGTCGGTTTGGGGCACCAGTCGACTGGTTGAGTTGCAGTAGATTGTTAGAAAACAACTCAAATCCAACCCAAAGTTTTACGGTTTGTTGGTCCGCGAGGGCATCGATATTACGCGATAATAATGTCGAAAATTTATCGACTATATTGATAAATATAAATGATAATTGGTGAAAAAAAAATTGCAGATATTCCGATCAGAACACACTGGCTCGTCATCGAAAGACCCACATAGGCGACCGTCCGTTCGGCTGTCTCGAGTGCGGCAAGAGCTTCCCGACCTCGACGTCACTGCGTCGTCACTTGACCCAGCACAATCCAAAGTCGCGCCCGCTGCCGTGCATCTACTGCGGGCGCCGCTTCCTGGAGAAGTCCGCCCTGACGAAACACGAGCAGTCGCATCTGGCTGGCGATCAGCGCACCCACACGTGCGACATTTGTCACAAGTCGTTCCTACAGGCGGCCGATCTAGGTCTCCACAAGAAGAACCACGACTCGGACAAGAAGTTCGACTGCGAGGTGTGTGGTCGGGAATTTAATCGGTTGAACAATTTGCAGCGTCACGTGATGGTGCATAAGCAAGTACGTCGATAAGAAATACCATTGAAATAATAAAAAAATTAAAAAAAAAAAAATGACAAAAAACATTAGTTCAGATCGAGGATTCGGTACGCGGGTACACTTTTGAATTGACTTTGAAAATTCCGGTAAAAAAAAAGACTGAATAATAAACGCTAAATTTCACTTTGGGAATCCTCGTTAGCTTTTCTAGATCAATTCATCATGCAAAGAGAATTAGAATTTTCATTTATCGCCACCAGCGACGTTAACTATTTTTGCAAAATATCTTTTTTTTTTTTTGTTTTTTTTTTAAATAGTCTTTTTTCTTTTTTTCGGCGCTTCGATCGGCACCACGAAGCGTAATTCGACGATGAATTTTCATTTAAAACAGTAAATTCGAATTATCTTGCTCGTAAAATCAGAGCACGTTCACAGACAACAATGTAAATTTATTTCGGTCGTACTTGAGACTACATGGCAATCAACCGTTAAAATTAAGTTTGCGAAAATAGTTTATTGATAATTTATTGTAGGCTTAGAAGTTTACTGCATGACAATATCCACCGTCGGGTGATTCCTTTTAACCCTTTAATGCCCTAAATTTAATTTGTCAAATTTCAATTTTTCAATTTAGATCTAAAAAAGAAAAACATCGAGAATATTCGTCGAATACGAACGCATCGTAGAAAAAAAATTTCCGAATATAATTTCACCGCTACTTGTTTTTAAATTCTAGGCTAAAAAATGGAAAAAATGGATTTTGGCAATTTTTATTTACAAAATAACATTTTCCCATACTTTGAGACTCTTTTTCTTTGATAGGAAAGAGGCTTCGTTCTTTAAAGTGTTAATTGGGCGGTCCTTTGCTCAATCCGTAGCTATCGATAACATTCAATATTTATGGTCGATCGGCGTACAAATTACCGTTAAAAAAATTTCAATTTTTATACATGTTTTCTAACGATGAATAATTTTTCTGTTTCATTTTAACGAAAAAATAGAAACAGGGCCAGAACCAGGAGATCCTGGCGTGCGACGTGTGCGGCATAACGTACAAATTCATGAGTTCGCTGACCCGCCACATGGTAACGTCACACATGAACCCGGAGAAGTTGCGGCAGCAGGCCGAGGAACAGAGGAAAAAGCGCGAGAACAATTATCGGCGTTATCTCGAGAACCGCAAGATGTACGAGACCCAGCACACGGGCACGGGTTACGGAAGTGGCGGCAAGCGGATGGGTGGATACAGATCTAGCAACGACAACGACGAGGATACGGCCTGATGGAACGGCGCGTTTTTAAATGATAAATATTTACAAAATTAAATTGAAAGAAAAAAAAACAGAATTAAATAAGAAAGAACTGTTCCGCCGTCTGGGAGGAGACGCGAGGATGCGTGCGGCTTCCCTCGCTTCCGGCGCGACGATGTCGTGTCTCGTCGTCGCGAAAAGCATTTAACTTGAGAAAAGAAAAAAATGATAATATACTAAAAAAAAAAAAGAAAAGGAAAGAGAAAAATCCCTCGATTACATACTTGCAACTGTAATGCCTGTGACAAATCACTGTCAAAGATCCATTCGATTTTTTTTCCTCGTGTGAGTGTGTTTATTTGCAGATGTAACTGATATACATATTATTGATAATTATCGAGATACTGAGAGGCATGAGCGAATAAATGGAAACAGAAATAAAAATTTTGAAAGAAATCAAATAATTCAGTATCGCCCGATTCGTCAGTTGACAGTTCATCGCCGCTAGAGGGCCAAAGTCATAGTGCAGAAGACGAGATACGGAATCAAAACAATAGAATATCGGAAGGCACAACGAGTTTATACTGGACAGCCGGAAGCGCGGAGGAATTATTTTAAGGACGAAAAATAGTAACGATCATCGGCACGCGAAGTGTGCTTAATATCGGTGAGTACTTGATCGCGTGAAATTAATCCCTTCGCCGTCCCGATAATCTCGGCGTAACGCGGTAAGGTTATATCAAGAATTCGACAATGTTTTATCGTGATTTTTTCAAATTATTTTTTCACGCTGATCGATGTAGTTTTTTTATTGTCATGTAAACTGTCAATCCTCATGAGTTTCTTTTTTTTAAATTCTTTCGCACGTTTCGTTATACTCGTTTTCTCGAAAGCACTGCGAGTAATTCCAAATTCGCTCGACGATCGGAAACTGCAATAAAATTTCTTTTAAAAAAATTAGGCGAAGATCCGAGATTCTTACAATGTAAATGTTATGTTGTCACGAAATAGATCTTATTGACCGTTGAGAATCAAAAGGGCGTAAACTTTCATGTCCAATCTACCATATTTGGAACCTTGGCGAAACAGCTATAGTAATAATAATAAATACGCTAAGTGGAACTATAATTATAGTATATTATTATTATAAAATTGATAATAACCAGCACTGTTTCTATTTTTTTTATAACATTTTGACATTTAAACATTCTAATTATAACATTCTAACGTATCGCAGAGAAAGTTTGCCAACACGCGTTCTTGAAAATTTAAAAAATCAAGGTGCAACAATTATTTTCACAAGGTGCAAATTAATTTGAAAAAAAAAAAATCAAATGTCCATCATTAAAAAAAAAATATATATCGCCTACTGGAAAGTTCTCATTAACCGGCCCTTCTGATTCCCAATCTGAAGTCATTCCAATTCGCCGAATCACAATCTTCCCAAAATAAAAAAATAAAAAATTGCTACCCGAAAAAAAAAGAAACTAACATTTTCTTAATTTTTTGTTCAACAGCTCCGTTACCATAAAAAGCACAACAATGCGAGTCTACAAGAAGAGAACGAACAGAGAGTCGGTATCCCAGGAGGTGATGAAGGCTGCGATATGTCTGGTACTGAAAAATCGCGACAGGAAAGGCTTCTCGATAAGAAGCGTCGCGAGGATGCACAAAATAAATTACGCAACTCTGTCTAGATACATAAAAAAATGCAAGAGATCGTCGGATTGCGGTGACGATGAGTTGGACGGCGCGTCGGACAGCGCGGAGGATCTCTCGCTCGAGTGGAAGAAGATACCTGGCCAGGTGTTCAACCGCGAGCACGAGTTGGCCCTCGTCGACTACATAAACCTATGCAGCGGCGTGAACAGCGCTCTGCGACCGAAGCACGCGCGTTCGCTCGCCTACCAGTACGCGAGGAAGTTCGAGCTGAATCACCCGACGTCCTGGGACAAGAACAAGAAGGCCGGCGAGGACTGGCTGACGAGTTTTCTTCGTCGCAACGAGAGCCTCCTGCCCTTTTCCTCGCAGGCGATGCGCTCGAGAGCCGCGTCTTTCAACAAGGCGGACGCGAAGAAGTTCTACGATCGTCTGAGGGAGCTCTACGATCGTCACGAGTTCAAGCCGAGCAACGTCTACAACATGAGCGTCTCGGGCGTGACGACGACGCTCGCCGCCGGGAAGACCGTCAGGCGGAGCGACGATTGCGGCGAATCGCTCGAGAGAGCCGACAAATCCGGCGAGACCGTGACCCTCGTCGTCGCGGCGAGCGCCGTCGGCAAGCTCGTGCCGCCTATGCTGATATTTCCGCGCAAGAAGTATCACCACCGATTCGTCCAGGACGGGCCCGCCGATTGCCTCGGGGCCGGCAACGCCACCGGCTCGATGACCGACGAGACTCTCGTCGGATTCGTCAAGCACCTGCTCAGACACGCGAGGCCCAGCGAGACGAATCCCGTGCTCCTCGTGATGGACAACGGCGACGCGGCCCACCTGAGCGTACCGCTGCTCGACCTCTGTGCTAGCGAGGCTGTTAGTCTGCTCGCGCTCCCGCCGCACTGCACGCAGAAGCTCCAACCGCTCGACCAACCGATCGCCAGGTCGTTCTCGGACTACTGCAGAATCTCCATGGACGAGTGGCTCAAGAGCTCTCCCGGCAAGAAGATGACCGTTCACGACCTGCCGGCCATTATCAAGGAGCCGCTGCTCGCGGCGATGACGCCGGCGTGCGTCACGGCGGGTTTCGCGAGAACCGGCGTTTACCCGTTCGCCGCCCAGAAATTCGAGGCCGAGCTCGTCGAGCCGCACTTCCTCGCCGGCGGGGAGCTGGACCAAGGACAGCAGGCGGCCATCAACAATCTGCCGATGGAGTACCCGGACTTCGGGCATCTCATGAAGAACGAAGATCTGCTCTGAGGGTCGCGGAACGGAAACGCGCGGAGCTGACGCGCAAAGGCGAGACTGGCCCGTCGACCGCGATCGCTTGACGATCACGCGGCGGCAGAGATTTTTTTTACTCCAGATCAGAGCTGGGCAGTATTTTAAATACTTCATGTGTTTTAGGTATTTTAAATAGGTATTTTAAGTACTCAAGTACTTTTCTGGTATTTTAAGTACTTTTTATGTACAAAAAATACAGAATACTTTTGGTTTTCACCATATTAGGGCTGTACGGTCGAGCCGATCAAGCTGGCTGATGGACGGATCGATGGGTGGATTGGTGGACTTTAACAAATTACTTATAAATGTATTTAAAGTACAAAAAGTATTTTATATTTTAAATACATGTAGTATTTTGTATTTTAAGTACTTTCGAGTATTTTGCCCAGCTCTGTTCCAGATCGACGCTGTCCTCGGGGACGACGGCGTGAAAATAAAGGGGAAGAGAGAGCAAACTTCCACGGAGGATTTAGTCGATTTTTCAATTTTTTTTTATTTTTTATTTTTGTAAAAACAAAAAGAGGACATTGTTCTATTCGCAAAGACTTTGGAGGGCCGTGTGGTAGGCGTACTTTATATCGTACTCCATGTCGTACCAATAGTTTATCGCCACGCAGCCGTGCGACTGTCGCACGTGGTGAAACCAGAGGGAAGGCAAGTAAAGCACGTCGCCGGCTTCGACTTTTACTCTTACTGTGTTGGCGTTTTTGTACATTGGATATCTGTAAAAGAAAAATTATAATTTCATTATAATTTTTTATTTAATTATTTATTTATTTTTACCCCCAGGTCGTCGGAGCACTTTTTATTGCCCTGAGACAAAAAAGGGTTTTACGTTCGACGAAAAAAAAAAGTTCAGACCTTTCGTAATCGGGCCTAAGGGGATCGACGCTGATCCATGGAATTACATCGGTGCGCTCTTCTTCGACGTCGCAAACCGTATCCGACTTCGGGGAGCTCACGGGATCGACGATCCACTCCTTGCTCTCGAGTCTCTTGTATGTAGCCGACGGATATCTCCCATACGGAATCCAAGGCAGGTCGGTCGGCGGATGAAGAATGAATTCTTTCTCGCCAGCGACGACGCAGTAAATGTTCTCGTACGGATCTTTGTGCACTGCAGAAGGTAATATTCCAGATAACAGGAAAAGATTTTCAAAGTATTGAAAATATTTTATCAATGTTAAAAAATATTTGTGAAATGTCTCAGAAACATTTGAAAAATATTCTTTTGTCCGCTCATAAATCTTGCATTGAAATGCTTCGCTGAGATGTTCTTTCAAACATCGAAGTTCAGCGAAATGCTAAAGGTTGCATCTCCAATCCAATTTGCATATACACATCGGCGTAAACACGGAAACATTCGCAGAAATATTTCGGTGAAACGCACACTTCAAAATATTTTAGATGCGTTGAAAGATTAATTGTGTTTCTGAACTATTTAAGAAACGTTTCCTTGCAATACTTTTACGGAATGTTTCAAAATATTATCGTCATATATTACAGAAATATTTCTTAAGATTCGAAAGATTGAAAATATTTCTAAAAGGGTTTTAAACTTTCGCACTATGCGGGATCTTTATGATAATAATAATAATAACAATTATTATTACTATTATTTGCTAGAACTCACTTGAAGTAACGGCTCGCTGATCGCCCATCCAAAAATTAATAGCGTCGGGATCCTTGCCGAAAGCTTCGGTTGCCCACGGCAAGTCTCTGTCGACGTCGCGCCAAAGTTCCGAATATTCCGTCTCGAAATTCGAATTCTGGCGCTGTACGTAGTAGACCTCGTCGTCGGTGGGATTTTCAAATTCGTCGATCAAGGCCGCGACCCGGATGGTGCGTTCCTCCGGTTGAACGAAGTGTTCCTTGCCGTTCGCGGCTGGCGCGATCGCGTCGGCGTAGCCGTTCGGTGTGACGGCCACGATAATCTCTTTGTTCGGCATCGTTTCGCGAAAATACTGAAAACCCCATTTCCCCGTGGCCTTCCAGTGGCGTATACCGTTTTTCACCAGCAGAGGAAGATTCTTGGACACGTGATCTCTGTGAAACTGCAGCGGCGACACGCGCTCCTCCACCTCGGTGACTCGGTCGGTAAGGTAGAGCTCTTGAAAGTTTTGTGACAAACGTGAAAGTCGATCCGATGGCGAGACGGCAACATAACATGGGAAAATAATACGAAAACATTAACATCGAAACTTAGGACGGGAAGTAACGTGGAAAAATAACGCGGCAATATAACATCGAAAGAAAACACGAAAAAAAATAAGATAGGCAAAGCCGGGTTAACCTCAATTCAGGTGCACTAACCTTTCGACTCGCGGCGAAGGACGTGAAAAGCTTTGACAATTCTATCGTTGATTTCCGACATGATCGCTGCATCAATGAGTCCTGACGATTTATCAGTCAATCGAACATTTTTATCAATCTGCACCTATCGAACAAGCCGTGCCAGTAAAATCGGTTGAGGCGTGTCGACGAAAACATTTGTCTTCGGAGATTTCGTGCGCGCGCATCCTCGCAGGCCGCGTCCAACTGACTGACCGTGCTTCGCGGTATTTGGGTATTGACTATACAATAGAGAAATGAAACTATATGGCTGCATTCGAGCTATTATCAGAGGAAAAAGTTTCATTTACGGTTTGAAAACCTCACTTTTAAGCGGAAAGGAACATTTGAGCAGAAATATTTTTTGTAATATTTTCGGTGTGATGTTACTTCCAATTTCAGAATCTCAGTTTTCGACAGGAAGTGACCAGTAGCGGAAACTCCGTTAGTGCACGATTTTTCTGAAGTTCACGTATTCCTCGTGTTGCCACTGTCGACCGAGATTGTGATGAGTATAAGTCGTGGAACGCATGGTGGCCGCGGTCAGGGAAAACCGGGAAAAGTCAGGGAAATAAAATCTTGGTTAGAGAATCAGAGAAAAGTCAGGGAATGTCGAAATTGGTCAGGGAAAAAGTAAATTGTCGCCGAACCTTCTATAAATAAATAAGGAGTAAATAAAAAAGGAGGCTTAAATAAAAAAAAAAAAAACAAAATTGAGAACATTTAGAAAAAAAGAAAAAAACAATAAAATCGAATAACACATTAATTGAATAACTAGGCATTTTTATATGCATCATTAATATTTTTTCATATAAGTCGTTAGAAATTTGGCCAGGGAACATTTTTAATTGGTCAGGGAAAAGTCAGGAAATTTTTTTCCGGGGGAAAAACTGCCACTAAGGGACGGGAATTAAAATGAATGGTTTAAAACTGGTTGGCGATAATGGGGGACAATTTATTATATTACATTACGGATAACTGTTAAACAGTGGCTAGTTAACGAGTGGCTCCGTAACACCGGGAGTCAACTGAAGACTCGCTGATACAGTAGCCAGTTACTGAATACAAAACAATTACCACTCTAATACATTACAATGAGATTACGTTTACGGTAGAACATCTGTTAAGACGATATGACATCTCTTCCTCCCCGTGCAACCCGGACTTGGTCAGTAATAGAAATTGTATTCAATTTTCTTTGCGGTCAATGTCAATTTCCGGTTGAAAGAAAATTCTTGAAGAGGATATCGGCGAACGTTCATGTATGAATTTCTTTTGAATGTTAATTTTCATCATTTTTTATTATTATAACAAATAATTTCTTACAGCAGCATACAATAAAAATTCATTGATATATTGCTTACTCAACATTGTGGGCGCTCGCAGGTTCGCAGGTATTACGATAAGGTCAAATGTTAACAAATTCAAATTTTCAACAGATTTAGTGCAAATACTTCTACAAAACCATCGATATTATTGGCATTGAACTCAACAGGGAAATTCGGAACGTGTATTTTTAGATTTACGAATCTAGGTTTATTATTCTCCTATCTTAAAGAAGACATTACAATAGAATCTCGAATGTTCGATATAAACAGGAAGTTAATTCATTCGTGTTCCGATCGGTCGCTGATGGCTGTGTTACAGAGACGTGCGTGTTTTCGCTAGTACGATCGGCTATCACTCAAACGAACCACGCGCACAGCTATCACAGTCATATATAGTCTACAATATGATTACAGTATTGTTTTTGTGTTGCTGATATCGGTAAATTGCTACTTCGACAATGAAAGTAACTCTAGCGCACAGTAGTCCGATGCCGAGGATTATAAATGCGAAACGTAGACTCGGCAAATTCAATGATTTTGAAGTCCTTATCAAATTGAAATTCATCCACATTCGTTGGATTGCATTTCGATTCTCAAGTCTCAAACATATCAGCCTCCATAAACTTTCCCAGTATTGTACGGACGGTGCATTGGAGCAGTAGCAAATTTTACATGCACCTATTGAGTGTCCGTTTCGTTCTTCACGTTTGGCGCAGCATTTTTTCGTGCGAAAAATCAAAGGTGACGCCTCAAACCTCGGCGTCTTTACTAAGCACTTTTCGCTTTTGTCTTCAACGTGATGATAAAACTTTGAATCTGGAGATGGAGCGAATAGAGTTTTAATGACATTGAATTAAACTTTGATATTCCATTCGAAATTTCAATGTCAAATCTTGTATATACTTATGAAAGTTGCGTTTTCTTGTCCCAATTTTCATGAATACAGCGGGTTCACCTGCGGGCCATTGAGGCCCTGATAAGCCTCCTAGGGGACTTCATCCATAATTATGAGGCCTTAATAATTATTCCCGTATTATATTATTTTGGTTATATTCTGTTTGCGTCGGTGAGTTGTGCAAAATAATGCGGTACGCAACAGCGCTGTGCACGATCCTCTTGTGCAAAAAAAAAAAAAAAAAAAAAAAATCGACGTCAATCGCTTCCCTTATGGTGCAAGAAACTTATTTTTCGATCGGCAATGGCATCATATACAATCATGTTACTTCCTATCGAAATATGAGATTTTCAAACCGGAAGTGACGTATTTGCGGTAAATTAAAAAAAAAAAAATAAATAAATAAAAAAATCTCAATTTCCGGTTTCTAGATTCCATCGTACATAGCGAAGTCGCGAAGCGTCCGAGCAACAGCGACCTACCAGTAAATTTCATATTTCGAGTATTTCTGAGAAATTCGAATAATTTTCCTTACTCGGGCACTCTCATCCAAGTTGATCGATTGAAAAATCAATGCAGCGCGATATGACAGTGTGCACAATTCCAAAGGCTTACACGTTGCAGTGGCGTGCCCTAACTTTCATACTAGGAGCATCATGCGTTATTACAATTGGTATGAATTATTTAGCGGTTCGATTCGAAGTGGAAGTTTCGCTCGGAGCTTCGAGAGGTAACAGCGAAAGTCTTTTCGCTTCATCTATATCTTCCAGATCAGACCGTGATAACATACATAATTTACCGATAAATCTTCAAGCAACCAGGGGGTGGAACCCTAATGAAATATTTTGTCAACGCTATGCTAATGACACTGCATTAACGCCACGATAACGTTACGATACGGTAGAGCGAATCAGGCTATTATTAACTTGATAAATTTTTGGTAAAACAAAAAAAAATCAGAGCCGATGACGAGAGTTGATTAAAAACGCGAATTGCAATAACGACAACGTAAACAATCACCAAAAAATCATTTTAATCGATTCATCGTTTGGTTTCGTTGAAATCGCGATATTCTCCAACACGCTCCTGTACAGATCTATTGTCACTGACGTTGACAATACGGTTTGAATATTTTACTTTCCGACCGAAAGTGTCGTCATACCCCAAAAAACAGATCACTTACAGTTTGAACATTTTATTGGTCCTCGGCGACAAAGTACTCCGTCTCATTGAGACATATTCGTTGACGTCACTGACTTGGGAACTTTAGCTTGCCAGAGACTTTGAGTAGCTTTGGGCTGTCGACAGATTGACCGAAATTTGATTTCAATCATCAAATGCGTTATCCGCAGTGTTCGCAATCCAGGATTCGCGTTTGTCTATAATGTAGCGTGTCTCTGCAGAGAAATTCGGAACTTTCCCTCGGCGATCTCTTATCACGAGGATTCATTGATTGTTCGAGCATATATTTATTTGTAACGAAGTGACGAAATTATGACACAGGGAATTAAATTTTTTTTGGTAGATACAAGAAATGGTCTACTTGCATTGGGGCTGTTGCGTTCCGTGTTGGTGTCTCACTGCATCGATAGCAGTACAGTAAAGTACGACATCGAAGTTTTCAGTGCCTTATCGTTAATATGAAAGATACGAATGAGTTTTTTTTTTTTTTTTTTTTCCATTGTGTCCCTCAATATTTCACTTGAGCTTCAATGATATTTGTGTTACCGTTGCGAAATTTTCCATCGACAAGACGTATATCTTGCCGGCTGTGAGTTTACACGGTTCGGAGCTCCGCATCATTATTACAATGACGAGCCTCTTTGCCCGTTTCGATATGTCGCACCAATTGATGTTGTAACTGATTGCATTATGAACGAAAAATATCAATGAAAAATCAATGCTGCGGACAAACAAACAAACAAACAAAAATAGTATAAAAAGACAAATTTACGCGTTTATAAATATATGTTGACTGTGCTCCATGAGCACGTGTCCCTGATAGCACACGTAGAACAAATGAAGGACCTCGGCCATCACGAAGGCTCCGTATCTGAGAGCTTCGCCGGGTCGATTCAAATTAGTTACCGTCTGATGGTGATTGTTAAAAAAAAAAAAAAAAAAAAAAAAAAAAAAAAATTAATCAATTGATAATCATCAATGATTTTTGAACGATGCCGGTTCGTCGTACTCACCATAAAAACAGTCAAGGTCATCACCATCATGTCCAGTCCGACAACGAAAAAATAGCAAATGTAGCTCGACGCCTCGATGACTGACGTGAATCTTGTCGCAAGAAAAAAAAAAAAAAAAAAAAAAAAAAAAAAAAAAAAAAAAAAAAAAAAAAACAATTAAACAGGACAATTATTGACAATTTTATTATCAATAAATGTCGAAGATTACTGAAACTATTGACAACATCGTCTGTCACTGTAACATCATTCTCAAATTGATCAGCTCACTTGATAGCTTCCTTGTGAATTTTTATACAGGCGACTATCTTGTCGTAAGTTTCGTCGCCGCGTTTCGGAGGAGCGTCGTCAGTCTTCGAATTGCGGTCGGCGATACTGCTACCATCGAGATTTTCCAAACGGGCTCTGATTAGACCAAAAAAAAAAAAAAAAAGTGCATCCAATATTGGGTCGGATGTTCGAAATAGTATCGTGATCTCTCACCCCAATGTAGCGAACATAGCGCATGCATGATGAACGTAAACGGCGTACATGGTGTCGTAAGCGGCGACCATACCGACGGAGAAGGGCATCGTTATGCAGGCATGGATCGTCAAGTAAACGTAATTCTTGTCCTGATCGACGAAGTATTCCGTTTCGATTAGGTTTATACGCTCGCGTGACTGATTGAGTGGCGAAAATATATCCAATATCGACGGTATTGTTGGCAGTAACACATTCATTACCGTAGCGAAGGCCAAGTAAGCTAGAAAAAACAAAAAAAAAAAAAAAAAAAAAAAATGTCTTATAGGCGAAGAACCCGTGCTGGGATTCAAATCGTCATCCACTGTAGCATATTTATGCACAAAACATTGTACAATAGTTATTTGTATGGCAAGGGCGTAGAAAGTGAGTTCTTGACGAGTGTGAAAATACCGCACGAGCCGAAGGCGAGTGTGTGTCATTCACACGAGTCGGAACTCCCCTTTTTCCACGTCCATGCCATCCACATAATTATTTTCCTAACAAATTTACGAAAATCGAGCTTTTCGTTTTTAGGAACTGTGCGTAGAAAGGCACCTCTCCGTTATAGAGCTGGAAAAAAAATACAGAGCTGGGCAAAGTACTTGAAGTACCAAGTACTTAAAGTACGCTGTACTTAAAGACCTATGTACTTTATACGTTGTCAAGTACTCGGTACTTTAAATACTATGTACCGTAGTTTTTTTAGATTCGGGTACTCATTTTCAACTCGCCCTCCAGCCTCCTTAAGGTGATGTGAAATACCGCTGCCGGTAACAAAAACTGTACTGAATGCCGTTTTGAGAGCGCAGACCGCTGAGGAAAAAAGAAAAATTATCTGTCCTCGTCGAGTCTCCAGGGGAAGAGAATTTTCTTTTTTCTCGGCGAATTGCGGTCTGCAAAAGGAATTCGGTGCAGTTTGTGACCGGCGGTGGTATTTCACACCGAACCCGGACTCGGTCTGTAATAAAAAATTAAAAAAAAAAAAAACTGTAGTCTGTAACTGTAAACTGATTTTTTTTTCACGGGTGCCAAAAATTTCCTGTTAGAATGGAATTGGTACATGAAGTGGACATCAATCTGGGTTCAAAGAATGCATTACAGTCTTCATTATCGAACGTGGCATTTCCTTGTTGCGATTCTTACCGGTATAAATTATAGTCAGTAGTCTTCCCCGTTCGGCGTAACGTCTGAGGATAGTTCCTTCGAGATTGGCGCTATTCGGATCCCAGTCATATTTTATTCGATTCGTCAACGTTCTCATCTGAAGTTTTCCTCGCTGATAAATTTATTGGTACATCGCGTGAACGAATATATCGCGTATCCATGTGTTGTCCCTTAATTCATCTGTTTTTCTCACTAGTTACATACGAGATGAAGTCCAAACACATTTTAGACATACATTCTTTCACCCACTTTCTTATGTTCATTAATTCGCATGCTCTTGTCACTGACAGTATATTCGAGACGATTTCAGAGAAAATGTTAAAAAAAAAATTCTTTGCAGCGTCATTTACGGCTTGAAAAACTCACTTTTAAACCGGAAGTTGCGTCAAGTAGAAAAATGAAAAACTTTCATTTTAATGTGACTTCTAGTTTCGAAATCTCCTCTTTCGATCGGAAGTAACGTTTTTCCGTATGACGTCACTTCCGGTCAACAAACAAGATTTTTCAAACAGGAAGCGACACGTTACAGAGAACGCATGTGATTTTTCTCCGGAATGGAACATGCGAATTAGGGAACACTGGAAAGTGGTTAAAAGAACGTATGTGCTACCCCCATGAAAATAAAGTATATGAAAAAAGTATATTAATGCATATATAGCGATATACATTAAAAATCTATTAAAAGTATATAATTAAATATGACATTTTTCGTGACCTTATGTATTCGTAATTAATTATATATTCCTAATTATATGTAAAATATATAACACATATATTCCGTCTATATCGCTGATATATAAAATGCATATATGTTACATATGCTTGCTATATAGAGTCTAGCTATTATGTAAATGGTGCAAAAATCATTTTGCGGCACCTTTACCACTGATTTTTCACGAATGTCATGTAATTATTCTAACAATTGATGCAAATTATTCTGAAAAACGATAACAAATTTTTGACATTGGTAGAGATTCGACTCCGGTACCTTGCGACTTGTAGTTTGCGGCAATATCCACTCGGCTATTCAGTAGTTGAAAATAAAATTTTGGAAACTTATACATTAGGCGTGGTATAGACTCTAACATATTGTTTTGTGAGTTGTAAGTACATAATTTTTCATGCATTGCATGTTTACCACAATGATACGCAAAAAATCTTTTTCATCGCCGCTTATTGTTCGAAGCAAAAATGTAATATGAGACTCAAAATTGTAACATTTCTTCGTTATGTGGTTTTTGATTTCTTTTCACAAAGTTTCTTCTATAATAAAGCATATTCTGAAATGACTTGGTTTTCTCGCAGAGCACACTTTATGAGTGAAAAGAATTTTCAAAAATCAGTTCAACTAACATTATCCATAAATTCAACACAATATAAAATTTCGACAGGTAAATTGATTTTAACCTAATTCAATCTTCATAGTTCTTTGAGTCCCATAAATATCAGCTAAAAAATCAACAATTGCAAAAAAAATTGTTCTATTCAGGGCAACAAGTTGTTAAGTTTGATAAACGGTTTCTATTGCCATTTCATAAGATTTTGAATTTGCAAGCATACATTCTGACTGACCATATATGTCATTTATATTATTTGATACACTATCGATGTATTTTTAATATAAAATCAACATATTATTGGATATATGTTTCAATATTATAGATATGTCATAAAAACTATATAAACCATATGGGAAATATATATATATATATACGATTTGTAAGAAAATATATAAGAACATGTATATTACAGCGTGTACTCTTCAAGTATACTATCTTTTATACCCATAATATACAATATTTCGGAACGATATATCAAGTATAAAAAAAATAATACATCTCGAATATATCATCGAGTATACTCTATTTCCATGGGGGGTACGTCTCAAATGTATTTGGAATTCATCTGAAAATTGGCCAGCGATAGAATGGGACGAATTAAGGAACACACGGAACCTGCTTAGAGTTAATGCTGCAGTTGAGGAATCTAAAAGCGCTCCTAGCATGAAGCCCCAGCAGTGGAAGGCATCGGATCATGTCGTCCGCATTTCCCAGACACTCGGCGAATTTAATCAACTGCATGGCACTCAAAGTAATTGATATGTTACAATTATTCAATAATATGGTTTATTAGGAGCATTCGAATATATTTAATTCAACGAAAACAATGTTTCGTTGAACAGAACAAATTGTTTCTTCTAGGACCGTTAAGATAAGGTGAAAGTCACGTGACTTCGTCACGGGAACGATAGCGATAATGTTATTGGCGCTCGCGGTGGCGTGAGAACAACGAAAGTGCGCCTTACATGCTATTAAGGTGATGTAATATACCGTCGCCGCTAACAAAAACTGTACGGAGAATCCGTTTTGAGAACCAGCCGTAGTCAGAGAAATAGAGAAATTGTCTTTCCCTGGGGAATCGGCCGACGCACGAAGAGACTATTTTCTTTTTCTTTGGCAGTCTTGAAACGGTATTGAGTACGGTTTTTGTCACAAACTTTGTTACAAATTTCTTTCCGGGTTTCTAATCACTCCGGGTTAAAGACAAAATTCCACGTGAAACGAATGTCAATTAACGTTCACCTAAGAATTTTTCTTCGAACGCAAAGGCTCAGCATCGTAAAAAAAAAAAAAAAAAAAAAAAAAAATGGTGATAGTTTTTGATACCGAGCGCATTATTTCACACGATCTTAATGCAAATAGAAAGATTATTGTCCGGATCTTTCACCGTGTTTTTATCACAAATGATAAATGAAGCTTAAGGTACAAGACGGCCCACCTTCGGTACAACTAAACTTCCGACGAGTATTATCGTTGTTGATCTGTAAAAATGTCGTTCGCCGGGCGTCTGCAGGGGCCACTGTCCGAGATAGTAGAGTAGGAGTTTGTTGATACGGTAGTAAGAAATTTCAAAAAAATCCATTGTTTTCACAAGCGATGACTGCCGCGCCGCGACGAGGACGGCTCTTTCTATGGCGAAGCCCACGGCTTTTTTTTTTTTTTTGCTCAAAGAGTCGTTTGAAGAATTGTAACACGTACTACCTAGTGTACGTACTACATAGTGCATTCATTAGATCGTCAATAATTTAATCGGCCCCCCCTTCCCCCCCCCCCCCAGCAACGTCACTGAGGAGGCCCTTTGCATGTGCTCCATCTGTGCACAACCCTCCCGACGCTCGTTCTCCCCCTGCGAACAGTTCATTTAGAATTCCCTCAGTTGACAAAGGCTTTGTGGCCGCTTGTGGTTGAATTCGAGAAACACGCGTCAGTTCTTCCCGTCTCTCATCGATCCGATGTCTCACTTTTGATGTAGACCGAGCACCGTAAACACCACGAAACCCTCGATGGCTTCGCTGTCCCATATATATCTTTTTGTCCAGCGACGAAGAAGATCGACCAAAACAGTAGTAATGCAACATAAGCAGTGCAATAGAAACTCGGTTAGTGCACGATTTTACTGAAGTTCATGTATTCTCCGCGTTGCCACTGTCGACTAACGTGATTATGGTTACGTTTACGGACAAATATCTCTTAAGACGATGTGACTTTCTCTTCGTCCAACTAACCGTAATTAATTTTCTTCATGGGTGACGCCCGTTTCCGGTTGAAAGCAAATTCTTACATAACGAGGACATCGATGCAGGTTCATGTATGAATTTCTCTTGAATGTGAACGGTCGACATTTAAAAAATTTGTATTACAAATAATTTCTTACAATAGCTCACAATAAAAATTCATTGATACATCGCTTATTCAACATTGTGGGCGTTCTCAGGTTCGCAGATATTACGACAAGGTCAGATGTCAATAAATCCAAATTTTCAAGACATTCTGTTAGAGTACCGCTATAATACATCGAAAGCATTTGCCTTGAACTGTGCATGGAAATTTGAAACGTGTGCTTTAACATTAAGTAATCTAGATTTATTATTCTACTATATTAAAGAAGACATTACAATTGAATCTCGAATGTTCGAGATAATCAACGAGAAGCCAATTAATTCGTGTTCCGATTGGTCGGTGATTGTTGTGTTAAGTACAGAGGCGTGCGCGTTTTCGCTAGTACGATTCGGCGCACCCAAACGAACCGCGTTCACAGCTATCGCGGTCATATCTAGACTACAGTATGATTACATTATTGTTTTTGTGTTGCTGGTATCGGTTAATTGCTAATTCGACAATGAAAGTAACTGTGGCGCACAGTAGTCCGATGCCGAGGATTATAAATGCGAAACGTAGCTCGGCAAATTCCATGATTTTGAAGTCCGTATTACCCAGAACTTCCTTATCAAATTCAAAATCAGAGACTTTTATTGGATTACATTTGGTATCCCAGTTCTCGAGAACATCAGCCTCCATAAGTCTTCCGAGTATTGTATTAACTCGTTCTTCGAGATACCAATCGGCTCGAATGAGGAAACCAACAGGGAGTCGTTTGACGAATTTAGTACTGAAATGCAAATCGTATTGTCGCGCTAAGTCTGTCACTACACCCGGTGTGATCTCTATACAGGCAGCCAATGAATCGTTCAAAATATATGCAATACAGTCATTGATGCTGTCAACAGTTACGAAACGTTCCTTAAGATCGGCGCGCTCGAGATAAATCGCTGAACCATTGGGACCATAAATCTTATAACCAAAATTCACAAGGTCCTCTAACGAATTAACATTTCGAACGGGAATTTTACTCGTCAGCAGTGACACCAAGTTGCCCTGAAGGATACCATGCATTGTCACAACAAAAAATAGGAGACCAGTTAGGTAGATTCTGTGTGCGGTGTTTTCGCGAAAATTCGTAAACGCCGTGTTGCAAGTTATTCGAACATGATTGAGTTAGTGGCGGTCCGAGAGTCTGACGCACGAAAAACTTGAAGAAAATCAGATTAACCAAATAAACGATGAACATGCCGATTCGTGAGTCAACGTCGATGATATCAAGAATTTTTTGCAGCTGTGACTTGTGCCCTCTGAATTTCGATACAATGATCATTTCAGTCGTTTTGGAATGGATAAGTTGTCTGATTGATCGTCACAAAGGGACGTACGGTTATTTCTCCATGGAAGGAGAGAGCATCGCCGACGAAACCCGTGTATATTGGAATAGCATTTAAAGTACGACAGACAATCGCTACAATTCTGTGCTGGTTAAATTCCACATGAAAGGCGACTGTCGGCGCCGTTTTGTCTTCCGCAAACGCTTCCCAAAAGGCGTTGATATCCGAATCTATCTGGATGTAGTAGCGTCCGAGATCCTTTGTTTTAACAAAATCTAGATTCACGCACGTTGCCTCATTTTCCTGATACTCCCGATCGTACACAGTGAAAGGATGTTGATACATTGCTCAAAAAACATAGGCCCGCTGCCAGGGAACTGGCGACCAATTCGTCAAAGGATTGTAATTGAAAATAAGGAGTCCATAATGATGGTTGTAGCACATCACTTTTGAATTAAGCAAGCCGTTTAGCCAGGCTGAAAGCAAGAACCAGCCGGCGTTGTGACATCCGTGTGACTGATCGAGTATGAAAACCGAAGTCGTTTGATTTCGCCCCATTGAATTACACACAATTAATTCGAAGACGCCGACGAGATGGTTGTAAGATGAGCCTCCCACTATGAAGATCGGCAGTCCGTACCGAAATTGTTTCGGCACATCATAGCGAAGCTCATTATCGATTGTATCACTATTAGTATCACCGATCAAAACTGTAGGAATTAAGTGCTTGACAGCCAGTGTTCTTGAGAGATTATCCGGCAAATTTCCAGCGTGGCCCACCGCACTAATCCGGTGTTTATAGCATGATGTCACAATTTTTATCTGCGAAACAATTGAATCATTGTCACTCTGTGTTGCAATTTTAAGTGCTTTTTTTTGTTTTTTTTTTCTCCCGTTGGTAAAAAAGTGATGAATGCAAAACGACTCATGAATTTGATTTACTCGAAATATCACAAGTGGCGTCATTGAGCAACTTCTTCTCTGTCCCATTTGTGTGGCTGATGACGAAGAAAAAAACTTACCAAGCCCTCGACAAGAATGGACGTTGATATTTATCCTGACTCGCAGCCTCAATGACAATTTCAGCTTGGTAGATCCTCGCTTGGAGAATCAGAGCGATACTCAAACACTTGATTATCTGCATGGCTTCATTGTGACTGCTGACAAGAAAAAAAAAAAAAAAAAAAAAACAACAAAAAAACAAAAAAACTTGAAGCTACGAGTGCAACGGTTGGTCGAAGACTGAATTGAGTTCTAGCGAAATGCTTTGCGCGCGCGTGAAACAACCCCAACATTTGTTCATGACAATTTCCCTTGGCGTCGAATTACTGACTAATTGACATACGACTTTCTACTCTATTCCCAAGAGACGATGAAAACAATGATACGCGATACCTACACTGGTCAACGTGATCTTTAACGTGCCGACGATGAAATGAGCTTTGCATCTACCGTTTCTTGTGTTGGTCTAACAACGATGCGTGCTCTTAGCCGAATGACAATGATCAGTGTTCATCTCATATTTATATTCAATGTGAGAACTTGTTCATAAATTGCGGACGGTGCATTGGAGCAGTTGTATATTTTACGTACACCTGTTGAGTGTACGCTCATAATTGCAGTCTGAACAAACGTTTGCATTCGACCTCCGCGTGTCGCAATCGCGTTTTTACATGTGAAAAATCGAAGGCAACACGTACAACCCGAGAGCCGTCGCACATTGCACTTTTTGCTATTGGCTTCGACTCGACGAAAAAACGTGTTCTCCGCAGATCGACGAATCGACCTTTGATCGCATTGAATTCAATTTTAATATTCGAAATTTTAATAATGAAACTTTGAAACTGCAAGTGACATGTTTCCGTGTATGAGGTCACTTCCGGTCGAAAAATGAGACCTCAAAAGTGGAATTACCGTATTTTCGGTGTGGCGTCACTTCAGGTCGAAAAATGAGATTTTCAAACTGAAATTTTGCGAATTTTCGGTAAAACGTCACTTTCGATCGTAAAATAATTTTTTTTTTCGACCAGAAATTACGTATTTCCGGTAAATTCTCCGGAGCTCTAATTTTCCGATTTTCAAATTAGATAGTACATATCGAGGCCACGAAACGCCCAAGCCACAACAGCCTTCCGGAAAATTTTAATATTCGAATATTCATAAAAAAAAAAAAAAAAAAAAAAAAAAAAAAAAAAAAAAAAAAAAAAAAAAAAAAAAAATACCCCGGCACTAACGTCCAACTTCACGATCACCATCGCTTGGAAAATCAATACAGCACGATGTGACAACGTGCATGACTCCGAAGGGCGCAGGGCCTACACGTGGCCCTGCATTTCACACCGCGAACATGCGATATTACCGTCAGCATGAATTATTTAGCGGTTCCATTCGGAGTGGAAGTTTCCCCCGGAGCTTTGAAAGGTTAACAGCGATAGTCTTCTCGCTTCGCTCATATCTTCCACATCTAACGGTGGATAATTCGCCAGTGGTAAAATATCGTTTCTCATTCGCGTTCAACAAATAATAATTTTCACCTAGTGCATCACTAGTAAATTGTGCATACATACGTTTCATCGCCAGTGCAATTTAATCGATAATTTATCGGCAAGATAATCGGTAAGGTGCACAGTAGAAGATAATTTAGATAAAAATTTAGAGAAATTAATTTAAATAATAATTTTGTTAAATAAGCGACAAACGAGTTTGTCACTTATTTGAATATACGAAACTCCCCTTTCATTTGCCGTATAATTGACAAATTTAGTTTGTACTTTTGTTTGTGAAACTAGAAAATTAACAAATAAAAAATTGTTGACGTTTGTTAGCAATAAGTTGTAAAACGTACAATTTTTTTTATTTTTTATTTTTTTTTATTGTGTAACCGGTAGGAAAAGTGATCAACATAATTTACCGCTGAATCCTGTGTTCGAAAACATATTTTCGTACTCCGGAGTGTTTTTCTGTCCCCGTTTGTTCCACGTGCTCTCTACAGAGAAGAAACGATTCTCTGGCGTGAAATATGTTAGCTCTATAAAGTTAGCCGTACAACTTTAATTAAAAAATTTGAAATTAATATCATTGGATTGGTGGACGTTTGGCGGTGATTGGTTGTCTAATTAAAACATTTGGTGGTTAATCTTTTTTATTTATTTATTTATTTATTTATTTACGGGTCCTGCCCTTTTACATATAAATAAGTAGTATTTCGATCATAATATAAACATTTCTGCATTTATAACATTTTACATATAGAATCTTTGATAAAAAAAAAAATTACATTCTTTTAATGACATAATACATAAATTCTTTTAATTACAATAAATAAAAAAAGAAATGAGGCCAAAAGTTAGCCATATATATATATATATATATATTTGTTTTTTTCAAATTGCTTTAAATAGGGCTCAATCGATGCTTAAATTTTTTAGCCGAACGAGTGACCATCAAACGTTTTAATTGTATTATTCTTCACCACCAAACGATTCCGCATCGATTGATCCCTATTTGAAGAAATTTTTAAGAAAAAAAAAACAAAATTTATGGCTAACTTTGGGCGTCATTTGTTTTTTTTATTTATTGTAATAAACGATTGGCCACCAAGTGTTTTAATTAGACCACCAAACGACCACCAATCGAATGGCATTAATTGCAAATTTTTAAAAATTAAAGTCGCATCGCTAACTTTATAGAGCTATCGTTTTCACGGCTGGGTAGATAGCACCAATAGTAAAACCCCGAAATTCCCCGCAAGAATCCGTCCTAACGAAACTAGAGATGTGAAAATACCGGTATTTTAATATTTCGTAAAATTACCATAAAAATACCGTATTTTTACCGTATTATAACGTAATTTTTTTTCTCAATATATTGTGTTGCAAAAATACGGTCACAAAATATTCTCGTAATTTACCGTAAAAAGTGGTAAAAATCATCTATCTAGATGTGAAATTACCGGTCATAAATTTTTCGGTAAATTTACCGTCAAAACATATTAAATCTGCCTATTTAAATGTGACATTACCAGTTGAAAAATGGTAAACTTCACTTTTATATAGTTGTGAAATTACGAATAACACATTTTTCTAAAAAAAACATTATCGTAACATTTTTTGAAAATTCATCATGTGTTGGTGATGTTTTAAATCACTATGTGACCATATGATTTTATTACCAATGTGGTAATGTTGAACGCAGTCACGTACCGTATTTTTACGGTAAAATTACCGGTCACATTTACCGCTCACATCTCTAAAGCTAAACGAAACGCATCTCGATCCGTAACGCCGACTCCCATTGGTTGAATTCTCGCGGCGACGCTTCGTTCGTCGCATTGCGTACGACCCTTGAGCTTTTCGAACGCAGCCCCGTATTAGTGTAACGTACGCTGTGGTACGCGGAATGCGCCGCGACAAGACGCCACACATGTCGCCTCGGTCAATCAGTTTATCGATAAGAATCCGCGCTCGCCTGTGTCTATCTCGTTGGCATTGTTTTTCGCGCCGAAAGGCAACGAAATAGGCGGGATTTCGCGGCTCGGCGGGCAGTCAGCGACAGTCGATCTCACACCTACGAACCAAGCTTAACGCGAAGTGTCCGAAAAAGAAAAAAAAAAAAAAAAAAAAGAAGCAAACAAAAGCTGAAAGGTAAAATCGCCCTACCGAAAGTGTCTCGGACGAATGTTATTATTGTCGTCGAGCCATCGTCGCGACGTCGAGAACGAAGCGATCAGAACGCGAGCCGCCGAGCTGCGAGACGACGAGTCGCTCACCACTTAAGTTATATATCCGTATATATACATATTAAAAAAAAAAAACGAAAATAAAAAAAAAAATAAATCGTCATGTCTCAGCCGTCGGTAACGGCTTTCTTCAATTCCCGCAAGCGAGCCGCGAGCGAGGAGATTCGCAACAAATCTAAGGTCCTCGTGCTCGACAACAAAACACGCGCTCACTCGCTGAAGATCACTGACGAGAATCTCTCGAGGCTAGATCACGAAAAAACTGAGAGCTCGGACGCTGGACCGCTCACTCCGGTGCCCGAGGAGGCTCCGCAGGGCTCGAGTCCGAAGCTCGTTTACGCCTCGAACGCCGAGACGAAGATTTCGTCGGTTGTCAGGAATATTCAGTTCGACGCTTGCAAGTCGGGCGGCGCTCAGAAAATGACGCCCAAGGCCGGCGGTCGGCCCAGAGTCGGCAGAACGAGAAAATTCTCCGTTCAGGAGGGACAGACGGACATCAGAGAGAGCTTCATGAAAATGGGCGGGGAGGGCAAAGAGGCGACGAAAATCGTGACCTTCGAAAAAATGGGACCTCTGAGTCCAAGGAAGAAATCGTCGAACGCGAACGAGCCGGCGAACGGGGAGGGGGTGAACGAGGTGCCGGCCGCCGGCTCGGTAACTCCGAGGAAGAGCTCATTCATGGACAGACTCGCTAAGCAGAATCTCAGCATCGGAGAGATCAAGAACAGGATCAACAGGTCGTCGAGGCTCGCCGAGCTCAGGGCTTCGATCGCCAAGATTCAGGACTGCCAGGAGAGGCTCGACAAATCTGAGAGGGCCGACAAATCTGAGAGGGCCGAGGTCGGCAAGAAACCGCAGATCAAGAAGTTCCAGAAGATCGAACTCGAGGTGCCCGTCAGGTGAGAGACTATTTTTTTTTCTTCTTATTTCAATATTCGATTATTGATTTATTTATTTTTTTAAGTTACGCTGCTTGTTTTCTTTTTTGGTTCCTTTGCGCGTGCAAAAATGTGAAACGGAGCGGCCGAGGGTCAATGAAATTTGTAAATTTGTGAATTTGTACATTTTAAGAATTTCTAATTTTCAATTTTTTTAATATTTGAAGTTAAATACTTGTACACTTCTACACTCGTATGTTTGTAAACTTGTAAGCTTCCGATTTAATAAATTTATGAATTTGTAAACTTGCGAATTCGTAAATATGCACTGTTAGTTTCAACCTTAGTCGGAGTACAAATTATAATTTCTACTCCGACTAAGGTTGAAACTAACAACCCATATTTACAAATTTGCAAGTTTAAAAATTCATAAATTACAGTGGTGAAAGTTCCCTGATTTTTCGTTGACCAAATCATAGTTTGGTCAAGGAAAAATCAGGGAACTTTCACCACTCTTTTTAGTGTTTAATATTATACTGAAAGAAACCAAAATAAGATAAATAAATCAATTGTACGAACAATGTTACAATGACGGATAATCGAAGTGTAGATTTTATTTTTTTCAAATTATTATTCACAATAACTTTGTTGTACAGCCCATCAAAGGCGGCGCGTTCGCCGTGCAAGACGATGCAGAGCCCAACGAAGAAGATCAAGCTACCGGAAAACGCCAGTCCGCAGCGTCGTCTTCTGTTTGCTCCGAAGGAAACCGCAGCGAGTCCTGTGAAGAGCAGTCCGAAGAAAGCTCCAGCTTATCAGAGATTTCAGGCGCTTGTTGATACTGGGACACCCACTGTACCGTTTCCGTTGCCTTACCATCACAGATTCCTTACTGAAGCTTTCAGATGCGTGGATACGGTAAATTCTCTTCTACTCCATTATTGTCCAAATATAATTTTAATCATAATTATAATCACGATAATCATAATAATGACAATAATCACGATAACCATAACAATCACAATAATCATGATAATCGCGATAATCACGATAATTATAATAATCGCGATAATTATGATAATCATGATAATCGCGATAATCACTGTAATATGCTTATAGTCATGTTTTATACTTTCGTCAGGTCGCTGCGATGCTTTTCAATCGCAAAGAGGTCATCACCTTCAGGAAGCTCAAACCGGCGGTGCAGGAACTGTTGCGTCGTAATTTCACTCTCGAACATTTGGCTCAGATAAAGGCAATTTATCCGGACGCGTTCGTCTACAATCAAGAGAAACTGCGCAACTTCGGATCGAACTCCAAGCAGGATAGATACGAGCTTGTCCTCACGCCTCTCGTGGAGTCGAAGAACGGAAGGAACAGTCCCGATCCCGACAATGTTCTCAAATCCGGAGCGGAAATGAGCATGGGACCCGGAGTCATGCTCGATAGACGAAGGAAATTCGACAGCGCTCTTCTGGGTGCGTATATACATTTTTAGTTTCATAAAAAATATATATATGTATATTAAATCAAGTAAAAATGTTCTAACCGAACGATATTTTTAAATCCGGATTCCAGACAAGGTCAAGACGGAGCACGAAAAGTTCTTGCTCAGTCTGGAACCTCCGATGCCGATACCGAAGGGACTCAGCTTGACTTGCTGGCATCCGCTGTTCGACGTCGAGAAGATGTGCAAGCCCATCGAACCCGCCGAATTGCCGCAAGCACCAAACGTCGAGAAGGCTCACTCGGCCAAGGAAGTGCTCGGTACGACGAACGCAAAAATAACAATTTTGTCGTAAACCTCTTTTTTTTTTTCCTTCATTTAGATGGACGAAATTTCGTTGCATCGCCGTGGTTTATCGTCGCTATCCGAGTGACCCGAATCGCGACGCGATGACGCCAACAAAAATTTGCCACGGCAAAATTAGCTATCCGGGTTGTGTCGCATCGGCGCCGGAACGTCGAAATACCAGCGTGTCGATGGGCGAATTTTTGCACTCCCAATTTATGCAACCGGTCGTTTCGGTGACCCGGTCCGCGACGGCGAAATCGTCGTCGCGGCAGACCGATTGAGCAACCGGTAGCACGCGCGGAAAAATGCAAACGTTCGCCGAAACGCGCGAACGACCCCGTTCGCGTGAAACGCGGTTACCGATCAGCAAATAGCTTGAACAAACCAACCCCACGCGATGTAAATTCGTTTTTAATATATAAATACTCAATGGCTCGGAGAGGCCACACACGATCCAAGAGTCACGACGACGAATCCCAATTATGCTGTCCATTGATAATGGGTTCGAGATATCGCTTAACGATCGTCAAGCTATCGCGAGGATCAGTGAGTCCATTAACGTAACGTTTATGTAGCCACTTTCCTTCAAGATACATCAACATAAATCTTGAAAATTATATATATATAAAAACATTAATATAAATATAAATACATTATATTAATATATATAATCAATACTATATTAATATATAATTAATATCATAGAAAAAGCTAAGACGCTCTTCAACTGCAACACGCGTATGGAGAAAGCCCTGCAACGATTGGCCGACGCGAAGATGACGTCGAAGAGTGCGGTCGACGATTCCGAGGAGCCTGAGTCGCGGGTCGGAGAAAATTCGGACGGCTCGAGAAAAGTCGAAATTTCGGTGGTCGATACACCGCCCGCGACACCGACGACGCAGAACACGCATCTGAGTTCCTTGTTCAAAGGAATTCCAAAGGCTCTTCTCGAACGGGTAAGAAGTCACGCGGGGTTTTTCCCGAAAAAAAAAGAAAAAAAAATGAAAAATGATCGCGGATTATTATTGATTTCTTATCGTCGATTAAAAGACCGGATAACGATATTTGCCGACCCTCGATCGCAGTGCGCGGTCCTCGAGTTTACGGGAAAGACTTCTTCGAGACTCTCAAGGCTCCGAGACGAATAATTATTTGCCAAAGCGATTTTTTCAGCTGCGTCTTTCCGTCGAGCGATGATAAACAAATATGCTTTTGTACATTTATTTTTTTGTTATTTCAGGTCCGCGCGAAACAGGCAGCCAAGGCACTGGAAGCGATGACTCGAACGCCCAATGCTGACAAGGAAGCGGCTCTCTACTCAAGACTCCCGGAGATGGCCAAGATTTTACGGAACATCTTCGTTGCCGAGAAGAAGGGCGTTCTGCCATTGGAGACGGTGATCGTCAAGCTCGACAATTCTTACAGAACAAAATTGACCCCCAACGAGCTCGAGGAACACCTCAGGCTCATCTGCAAGCTGTTGCCGACCTTCGCCTGTCTGCAGACTGTTCGTCACGTCGACTATCTGAAAATCGCCAAAACCGCCGATATCGTCAAGGTCGTCAAGAGACTCGAGACCATCGCCAACGACAAGGTCAAGTCTTGAAAAGTCTTCATTGTTTTTGTTTTCTTTTTATTTGCGCGTCGCGACTTGAGCTGAAGATGAAAAAAAAAGAAGTTGCGATCATGACTTATGGCGAATTCATATTGTCGCGCGTATTTTTTCCTCTCCGAGCGAAATTTTCGCCCGGTCGTTACCGACACATTTTTTTTTTCTTCAACCGTCGAGTCCCGCTCGGCGACGTTTAATTTTCTTCATCCTCGATCGCGGGCTGATTTAATCAATTTTTTTTTTTTATACACGCATATCGAGGCACGATACTTTTGTTTTTCGTTTGCACAACTTTACGAAGACAAAGTCCGAGATCCAATTACATTGGTAACGATAATCTTCGTGAGATTCGAAACAATTCGATTAGCGTAAGTTATTTTCTACAAAGCTTAGGGTTATTTCCACCGCTTGTTTTCTTTTTTCTTTTTGGCATTTATTTACATACACGTTCAGTGAAACATTTATCTTTGATTTTTTTTTTTTTTTTTTTTTTTTTTCTTCATATTTTGTACACTCCTTTCGATAGTATCGAGAACTATCGTTGTACTTGATTTTTGCGACGTAATAAAACTTCATCCCTTTATTGGTACTCTGAAAGATTGATGGAGTTGAATTTTGTGGGGGGGAAAAAAAAATGCGACCTCGACTACAAGAGTGTGTAACGAGAGAAACCGAATGGCCAATGTTTAGCTTTAGTGGTTTTCTTATTAACTGCGACCAAAACGCCCAACAGTTGATTGACTTGTGTAATTTGTGAACTATTCGATCGGCGGTTTCTTGCCGTGCAATTGTATCTTTACAAGACTGGTGGACCATAATATAATTATATATACTCGGTAGATTAGTCACGAAAATACCTATATATATATATTTTTTTTTTTAAGTGCAATAAAGCAAATGTTCAAAGAAGATTCGCCGATCGGAGATTCAAATTTCCCGCGTTTTGGGCAAAGGGTGACCTCTGTCGTCGATTGTCGTGACTAAACTCTGAAGATATCGCCGAACGTAACCTAAACGTTGTTTGCGTGAAAGTGGACGAATTTCCGGGAGGATTTCATACGTTGGACGAGTTTCGGCGCGGATAAGCATAATGGTGTTTCTGACGGCCGTGCAATTCGCGAAGAAACCAAAGAGCAAGTAAGAATAAAAAAGCACCGTTCGAACTGTCGATTTCGAAGTAAATATTCTTGCTTTTGAGGTTATAATTGGTTGTCGAATAAACACAACCAATTATAGAGAGCAGATGCAAGTAATAAACTCATCGATAATAGTGAGATACGATGAATTCGACTTGCGACATATCAACATTAATCAGGAGCGGCTTGTAATTGTTTTCTTCGAACAAAGTCTCGTTCGGGATAACGAAAATTCGATAACAGCTGGGAAAATGCACGCAGCGCCATCTTCCGTAGCGGCAACTATTCGCGATACGCGTCGGTGAAACGTCGCACTTTTTCATGATCTTCGTCGTTCGGCAACGCAGATAATTAGCTTCGCGCGAAATCATAAAAAAAAAAATTTCAAAACGTCCTGTTGATTATATTTTTGCTCCACGTAACTTCGATACAGGTAAATTTTCACTGTACAGGTATCTAAATTGCCTGCACGATAATAACGTCGGTCGGTAATGCAGGAATAACCAACAATTTTCAAAATCATTCGAAAACCAAAGTCCACTGTAAGATCGTAAGAACGTATGATTTTTAAATTACAGACACATTCTAGTATTAGTGGAGAGCACCATAAGCGGCCACGCCGTGCGACTGGTACGCGAGAGGCTCGGCGACAAGATGGAATTCATGAAGTTCGATCCCTGGGGTAAGATTCAACAATTCACTCCTCTCCCGATAAATATCGATGATTTTTTCATTCGCAAAAAAAAAAAAAAAAAAAAAAAAATACTAATAAATAAGAAAAGCAAAAAAAAATCGATATTTACTACATGACAACTTAATACCGGCAAAGAGATTCTCCGCAATGACGCCACCGTCTTCTTTTCCAGTCCGAGCCATGGCCCTCTACCGGGAGAAGAAACGTGTCCGTAGTATCTAAGAAACAAAACATCTCTTGATAATAAAAAAAAAAAAAAAAAAACACAAAAAAAAAAATCAAAAATAAATCTTCGTTAATTAATTGAAACTTGCTCGATCTGCCTATAATAACATATAACTGAGACTGCCTAATCCTCGACCGTTACTCGAGTATTAAGCGAAGAGGCTAAAAGGTCCTTTCTGCATGTTAAATGGACCTGTGGCGCGCGGGAACAATCGACGAATTCGTCTCGACGATTAAACGATTTTACGTACGATTCGGTAGTCACAGAGATCCATTTGTAAAAATGCCCCTTCCCCCCCCCCCCTTCTGTCCTGTCGTTTTACCGGTACTACGAGAGGGGTTTTCATGCTCCCCCCCTTATCTTCTCTCGTGTTCACTCGGGGTCACCCTCAAAGTGGCGCACCGCTGAGCTTCAAAACAGCACGCCCTGCCCGACCTCTCGCTCTCGGCGGTTCCCCCCCGAGCTGCAGTCGGCCGTGGCGCCGAGGAGGGGGGGGGGAGCGGTGGGGGGGAGGTGGTTGGATGGGATTTTTTTTTTTTTGTGTAGGCCGGTGAAACAAGTCGCGGATCAGGACGGTGGCTCGGGGGACTCGAAAGAGCGAGCTCAACCGGGCGTTTGATTTCGAGATCAGTTTCCCTTTGCGGACGAAGATAACGAAAACGAAACGAAGTGAGACGCCACGGCGCGGCAGTCTGTGATCTTTGTTCGAAAGGTGGGAGGAGGGGGAGTTTCTGTTGAGTCTTAAACGCTTTCGAGTTTCGGGGAGAGGCTGGAGAGAGTCGCTCTGCGACAACGTGCGCAACTGTGTTGAAGGGGTCGTCTGAGATTGACGTTGATCGAAATGATAGGGCGTGGGGTAAGTGAAATCTCCAAGTTGGAAAATTTTTGTTGCGCGGCATTGTTTATCGGGCTTTGGTCGATGCGATGAGCCTCCTCACTATTAAGACTCCTTGAGGCGATGTGAAAACGGTAATTTGGCTATTCGCATTCCTTAAGGTGATGTGAAATTCTTTCTCCTATTAATCGCCTTTAAGCTGATGTAAAACTCGTAATATCGCTAGTCGCATCACTCCTTAATGTGATATGCCAGCCCTCCAGCGATTAATGCCTCTTAAGGCCGTGCAAAATCTCTTATCTCGTTATTCGCATCCCTTAAGGTGATGCGAAAGTCATTCGACTGCTAATGCCCCTTAAGGTGATGTAAAAACCCATATCTCACTATTCGCATACTTTAAGGAGATATGAAAGCTCTCCAACTATTAATGCCCCTTACGGCCGTGTAAAATCTCTTATCTCGTTATTCGCATCCCTTAAGGTGATGCGAAAGTCATTCGACTGCTAATGCCCTTTAAGTTGATCTAAAACCCCAAATCTCACTATTCGCATCCCTTAAGGTGATGTGAAAGCCCATCAACTATTAATGCCCCTTATGGTGATGTAAAACGTCCTCTACCCAGTCACATCCCTTAAGGTGAAGTGAAACACATTCTCAGTCGCTCTCTCTCTCTCTCTCTCTCTCTCTCGAGAGAGAGAGAGAGAGAGAGAGAGAGACCAATGCCTATCTCTCTCACACTCCTGGCACCGACACGTGATTTTCACTTCCCCTTAAGGTGACGTGAAAACTTATTCACATACTTGAAGATTGATGAAGATAAAATCATTCACCATTTACAAGCATTTAAGATGATGATATTTTCACTAGCAACATTTATTACCTTATTCAGGGTCTCCTGCATTCTGCTGTGGGACTGCAGCCGCGGCAGTCGGGCTTGAATACGTAACAGACGAGGCCAGGCGGGCAATAATTGTCGAGGCACAAATCGTCGTACACCAGGCAAGATTCATACACTGAAATGTACAAGTAAATATTACTATGCAATGTCACATTAAAATTAAATTAAATTTAAAATATTACACATTATATCATTATAGTTATATACAAAACGTTATAAATAATTGTAAAAATAATAATTAGTATTAATAATAATAATATACATTGATATTTATTCATTCATTTTTTTTTTGTCCAGCTTTCGCTCCGAAAATTATTGGCAACAGGTGTGGAATTATCAATGCCGAGGAAAACAAGATTTGCACTTACTGTCGATGCACATGTCGTTCCTGCAGCAGCCACCGCAGCAAGCCTTGTCGTCCAGGCACTATAAAAAAAAAAAAAAAGAAACAAGTTTAATCGTGCAGTATCGTCATTTATTAAATATTTTTCTCGCAACTCACGTATCGCCCTGACTCGACGCAATTCTGTCCGAAAATCGTCGTCGCCCCACCGATAATGCAAACGACACCGAAAAGCAACGGCACGCTTCCGCAACGACTCCTCATCTTACCCTTACTTTTTTTTATTCTCCTCCTCTACAAAATTATTATTATTAATTTTATTTATTTGTTTTCTTTATTTTTTTCTTCCTCGATTTATATATATATATATATATACTGAAAGTTTCGTCCGTTATGTTTTTCGTTCGCCGTGTATTCGCGCTGTTCCCGACACCTGTCTCGGAGCGAATGGCAAAGTGCGACGGCCGATGATAGATGGACGAGCGCTCGAGACTGATTATCCCCCTTGCTATTTTTTTATTTTTTATTTTTTTATATTCTTTTAAACATTTCTTCCACCACGTTTTCCACGTCGTTTACCCACCTCGCGAATTCGGACGTTTGTGTTAAAAAAAAAAAAAAAAAAAAAAAATTCCGATATAAATCAATTAAACTAAATTGCATATTGTTTCAGGTGCGGGGACAATTCGTCGTCGCCGGAGAGTTGTAAGGGCGCGAGCGGGTGCGGCTCGTCGTGGGACTTGCGCCCTTCGGATCCGGAGCCTTCGCGGCCACAGCCGGCGCGTGTCGGTGTGCCACTACAGTGTTGTTACACGGAAGAACCGCATGGAGCGCGAGGCCGCGACCGATGATAGCTGCGACTGCCGCATTAATATCGACGTGACACTTGCCTGCTATTTTTTTTTTTTTTTTTTTTTGTGTCAATAAAGCGGCGAACACCGGGACGAGGCTGCACGGAACGGCAACAACACAGAAAAACACACGCGCGCTCGAGAGATATCGACTCGACTGCGTCCTCGACTTCCTACGCTGTTCCAGCATGATTGTGGCCTCTATCGAATTACTCGTTACACGCTAATGAAATGCAAGGTCTCGGCTGAACGCGCCGATACGACGGGACGAAATTCATTTACTTCACCGACGTCGAGTAACGCTACATTTTTTTTGGGTGACGTGGGTGTCAAAAAAAAAAAAAAAACACATAACGCAAATAATATTTTAATACACTGGATAAATGGCACTTTGAATGTCGCTTCCGGTTTACAAAATCTTCGTTTTTTACCGGAGGTGACGTCACACGGGAAAAGGTCACTTCCGGTTTGAAAATCTTGGTTTTTTAACGGAAGTGACGTCACACGGGAAAAGGTCACTTCCGGTTAAAAAAAAAATTTCGGATTTTACCGGAAGTAACCTCATACTGGAAAACGTCACTTTCGGTTTTAAAATCTTGGTCTCCGAACGGAAGTGACGTCGAACGGGGAAACGAGACTTCATGTTTGAAAATCTCGGTTTTTGACCGAAAGTTGCGTCATACAGGAAGACATCACTTCCGGTTGGGACAAATCTTGGTTTTTTTTTTACCGGAAGTGAGGTCATACGGGAAGACGTAACGAGATTTGAATATATCTTGTCAAAAACTCTTATTGAACTGTACCAATTGTCAATTCATTTCAAGCTCCGTTAAGATTGATCGTTGTTCAAATGTTTTTTTTTTTCGGGATTAAATCTCCATCAGTTAACCGTGAAAGATTTTCAGCTCTCAGCAAAATTTGATTTTTTTTTTTTTAATTTATAAAATTCAAATTGTTTCGACATTATGCGAAAATTTGTTGAATACTTGACCTTAAACTCTGCGACCTTGAACGTGGTCTCGCTGATCGTGAAGCAATTTGTGGGCAGCGTGCTCGCTCAGGACGACGAGAAGGGCGCCGACGACGATCGAGGATTCGGTCAGATATACAAGTGGAGAAATTTTCATCGCGGCTTCGAGGAGGCCAAGGAAACTGGGAAGCCAATTTTTCTCGTTATTCATCGAA
This sequence comes from Amblyjoppa proteus, assembly GCA_963922035.1. NCBI lineage: Eukaryota > Metazoa > Arthropoda > Insecta > Hymenoptera > Ichneumonidae > Amblyjoppa > Amblyjoppa proteus. The sequence goes on from OY998230.1 coordinate 3,616,248, forward strand.
CGTGGTGCCCGGCTTGTCGGCGCTTGAAGGACAAATTTTCAAAGTCCATGCAGCTCATTGATCTGAGCAGTCGGTAAATACCAATTTCGCTATTTGACGAAGCATTTTATTAATGTATTAATTTATTAACTTATTAATGTATTAATTTATTAATCTATTCATTTATTAATGTATTCATTTATTAATAGCTTTGTAATGATAAACGTCGCGAGCGAGACCGACCTGTTCGTCGCGGGGGACAAAAATTTCGAGCCTGACGGAAGATACGTTCCCCGCATACTCTTCTACACGCCGGAGGGGGAGTTCATCGGCCGAGCCTACAATCGTCACGCCAAAGATCCGAAGTTCCGTTACTTCTACGCCAGCCCGAACGAGATCGTCGAATCCATGAGATACATTCTCGAAGACTATCCAACACCGAACGACAATACTTAACTGCCAGAACTATCTTCCTTTTCAACTCAGCATTATAATTTGACCTACACACTTCACTGTGCGTCGTAGTTTCATCGAACAATCGTTAGAATCCTTACGAAACATTAAATCTACGTTTGAATCTTGAATCTTGAATCTTGAATCTTGAATCTTGAATCTTGAATTTTGAATTTTGAATTTTGAATCTTGGCAAGATAGTCTTCGGTGCCCGAAGCAGAGATCTGCCGTTCGAGATAATTCAAACTCGCAGGGTTACCAAGAAGAGACAAAAGTTCAAGCAAGTATATATACATATGTGTATATATATTATATATATACATAGTGGGGGACGTAGAAACAGAAACTGAGAATGGAATTGCGAGGGAGGGGGGATGAGGGCGCGCACTTTGAACCCCCTTCGCCACGATAGTATACTCGTCTCAACTCAGCCCCCGCCCGTCGCCCCGGCGGCCCCCTGGGCTTTTCTCTTTGATCCCGCAGCAAGGAACACAAAGTTGTATTATTTCCACCGTCCGGAGTTTCGAATGGTTTGGGATTCGCGGAGGCGTGAAACGCACCGTTCTCCATTTTACTCTTCCGCGAAGAGAGCGAAGACAAGAGGGTTTTCAAGGGGGGGGGGGGGCGGGAAGGGTAGGAAAATGTGAGAATGGAATTAACGAAAAAAAATATTCGATCGAACAACCGCTTCGATCGCGAGGCCGAAAGCGAAAGTACGAAATGAGAAAAATCGCATCTCAGATTGTTAACTTCCTTGGTCCGGTTCGCCGCGGCGAACGAGATTTTTTTTTTCTTCGAGCCACGTGTCGAAATAACATGTAAAAACAGTACCAAAAAAAAAACATAAAAAAAAATAACAGAAATAATATATCGTTGTCTAAACAATGATATGTATCATTACATATTGTCGTATAAACAATAATACGCAAATAACAAAATTATTCTATAAACAAATTATTTTGAGAATATTAACAAACAAGTTTATGCGCAATTGCCATGAGGCGAAAAATGTTAGAGAAACGGACACGTTTCGTACGGGCCGAACAAAACCGACCTCCGACCGTGGAAACGAGTTTTTGTGAGAAATAAACAAAACGAGAAAGGAGAGAAAATAAATAAAAAGAAGAGACAAAAGAAACGTTGAAGAATGGGATATTCGAATGGTCCCGTTCGAGTGGACCGCCGGTAAATAAGTACACAGTAGGCCCTCCGCGCTCCTGATATATTCCACGTGTGCCCACACTTTCTCGGTCCTCTACAATGGCGCATATAGTAGCTTAGCTTCGAAACTCGTGTATATTCACATGCACACGTATACGCATACGCATACGCATACGTATATGTATGTATATATGTATGTGTATGCGTATGTGTATATGTGTACGTATATGTATATGTATGTATATATGTATGTGTATACGTATGTGTATATGTATATGTATGTGTATGTGTATATATATGTATATATATGTATGTGTATACGTATGTGTATACGTATGTGTATATGTGTATGTATATGTATGTGTATATATATGTATATATATGTGTGTATGTGTATGTGTGACTCGGTAATGTGTACTCGGATGGTTTTTTTTTTTTAGGGTGGTTGGAAAACGATGCTGGAAGGAGGCCGAAAAAGGTGTACGGAAATGCACAGTATATGCCGTTGTGTACCTATTGCCTGTATAGGTATATAAGGTCTGGCATGAGCGGAGCAGTTTTCAAACTGCATTTCACAGTTTCCTCGCGTTCAAGAGGGCTTTTGCCTCCCCGGAGTGAGGAGGGGGGAAGAGAGTTGTTCTTTGCTTATTACACTGTGTGCACTGTGTGTACCGCGCCGGTAATGACCGGTTTTGAGGAAGGCGAGTTAAAAGTACCCAACCACTAAAGTGCCTCCGCTGCTAATTAAATACGTTATTTTTTTAAAAACTCTCTTTCCGGGCGGCGCGGCTTTTCCACGATTTGCACGGAAAAAAAAAAAAAAAAAAAAATGACCTTTTCAGCGGCGCGGTTTGTTTGCCGGGACGACCTCTGCTTACGGGGACCGGCTTCGGTCGGGTAACGTGTCTATAACAAATTTTTTTGTACACTATCCCTTTCTATTTTCCATTCTCTGTTATTCCCTATTTTATTCTAATATCATTCCCGATTTTATTCTCAACATTATTCTCTATTTTATTCTCTATTTTATTCTTTGTAATATTCTTCGTTCGACTCTCGATCCCGTTTTTATGATTTCTTATTTTTCTTTTTTCCAGATATCAGCCAACCTCGATAAACGATACTTGGGCGAATGGCTCAACGTCCGAGGACGAACTGCCGACTGCATCAATACTGAGGCGCCTCACTGGATTCTTTTTTTTTTTTTTTTTTTTTCCTTCTATCGTCAATTTCGCAAGCGAAACGCCGAGGTTCCGATATACCGTACTGAATCAAGTTGGATTAACATGGATATGCAACGGTGCATATATTGCCTGCCGCAGCGAGTCACCCTATCGATCTTCACCGTTCAGCGGAGTGAGTCCAAAGCCTGGGAAATTCAAGATACATATATATATATAGAGAGAGAGAGAGAGAAATATCGGTTATACAAGCCCCGCCGCGAAGCTCCGGCGATAAAGCGTTTGTTGGATTCTGCGTATCGTCGAAGGCGTCCCGAGTCTACGCAAGCCCCTCCACCTTGCAGCCCCCCCCCCCTGCCCCTCACCACTGTTATATACCACGGCCTACTCTATTATCGCTTGATATTCGAATTGAAATAACTTTGAGACCGCAATATCGGCGACCTCTCCTTGGCACCCGGTAGCAGTTAGTGAGCTTTTCTACCGTAGTGTCTCCACTGTGTGCAAGAGGCCGCGATGCGTTTCGACGACACCGAGAGCGTCGTGAAGCTACGCGAGCTCGGCAATCTTTTTTTGGAATTATAAAGATCGACGATTATCGGAAAATCCTAAACTATTGGATTCCAGAGCTTGCCAGTATTTCGAATACTTTTGTGTACTTTAGGTATATCAAATATGTATTTTAAGTACTCGGACACTTGTGCGGCGTTTTAAGTACCGTTCGGGCACTTTGAATACAAAATACAAGATACTCTTGCGTCTACTCCATATCAGAAGCTGGGCAGTAGTTAAAGTACATGGAGTACTTGTTTGGTACTTAAAGTACGTACTTGAAGTAACAAAGTACTTTTCGGTACTTTGAGTACTTGCTTTATACTCGGCGATACTTTAAGTATTGCCGAGTGCTAAGACCAAAGTATTTGTACAATATTGAGCATAGCTTCCACTTTGAGTAAGCTACGCTCAAAATTCTAATTGACGAGGAAACCGTATGAAAATTACTTTGCATCTCTTTCGTAACGTAAAAAAAGGTCCGTCTCATAAAATGATTTTTATGAGAAGAAATTAAATTATCGGAAAATCCTAAATTATTGGATTCCAGAGCTTGGCAGTATTTCGAATACTTCGTGTACTTTAGGTACTTCAAATACGCATTTTAAGTACTCAGACACTTATCTGGCGTTTTAAGTACCGTTCGGGTCCTTTAAGTACAAAATACAAGATACTTTTGCGTCCACTCCATATCAGAGCTCCGTATCGGTAGTTAAAGTACATGGAGTACTTGTTTGGTACTTAAAGTACATGGAGTACTTGTTTGGTACTTAAAGTACGTACTCGAAGTATCAAAGTACTTTTCGGTACTTTAAGTACTATTGCCGAGTGCTAAGACCAAAGTACTTGTACAATATTGAGCATAGCTTCCACTTTGAGTAAGCTACGCTCAAAATTCTAATAGACGAGGAAACCGTGTGAAAATTATTTTGCACCTCTTTCGTAACGTAAAAAAAAAAAAAAAGGTCCGTCTCATAAAATGATTTTACTCCCAATTCAATATTTTCCATTTAAATCCCAAAGATACGATTTTTCGTGCATAAAACCGACATTTCCAATGTCTCACTGTACTTTAGCCCCAAAAAAGCCAGCGGATTCGTGTTCGGCAGGAAAAAAAATACGTCGAAATACGTCGCAGTTCATTAAAAAAAAAAAAAAAAAAAAAAAAAGAACAAAATGTTTCGTCGATAAAATTAAAACGCTATCGATGCCTTGTATGCATCGCCTGTACCATTATCAAAATCAAAAAAATTAACACCGTATCTAATAGTAATAATAATTAAGTATGTGCTAACTATGTTACGTGCGATTATGTACGTGTAAGCACATAATCGAGAATATAAAGAAACTCAATAATAGATTTTTCATACTATAAATCGAATCGAAGAACAAAAATTACGTCTTCGTACAATCTCGATCCGTGAGACCGAAACGCGATCCGACGAGCTTCTTTCGCCGGGATAAATGAAAACGTTATTGTTGGATCGGGTTTTTCCGATAACCATGCGGGATCGTCGGTGCGCGTTGGGCCGGAAGCACTTGTAAGTCCGCCCAACGACCGTCTCATATGTCGGAAAGAGGCTGGGGGTGGGGCCGAGTGGGGGGGGGGGGGGGGGTGGGTTGATCGAGAAAAATAAGAACTATTTGAAAGGGTATCGGTGGTGACGGAGTCGAGGACGAGCTCGATGATGGTTCGGTGCGACGAGGGGGTCGAAAGTGTTCGAGGCAGCGGGGAAAAGGAAAAGAGATCGTCTTCGGAGCGACAACGACGCCGGCTGCCAGCAATTTTCAATTTATTTCAAGAGCCTCCTTGCCCGGCCTCCTTGCCACCTTGCATGTTCGAGGTGCAACGGAGATGACGAAGACCGGGGGGGGGGGGGGGTGGCGTAAAGAGGAACGACCCCTTCGGGAATTACAGCGGTCGAGGATACACTCAGAGAAGGATCTAGTAAAAATTACCAATGGATCTAAGAAAAATTACCGCAGCGCACAGTAGTACGGCGCCAGCGCGCCCGTCTACGACAGAGTGTCTGAGATTATCCAAGAATTTTTGCCATAATATGTGAGAATATAGTGCTTTGCGATACTAGTGCGTAAAAGCGGACTTTCGGCGAAGGTTGGAAGGTGGCTGCGCGAGCCGGATCGAGCGCTACTAACGGCACGAGACGAAGCCGAGTGCTGTTGTAGCGCGAGAGAAGGCGAGTGCGGCCACTTTACAACCGCCGTCGGGTGTCCGCTTTTACGTACAAGTGTCGCATACTACTTCTTGTGACGAATGCGTGAAAGGTTATGTTGCTGGCCGGGCGAGCCAATAACGGAGAAACAGACGGCGTGCGCATGCGCACGTAAACACTGCGCGCATGCGCACAGTATTTTCGATACGCTTTTGCGTTGCATAAATACTCGAAGCGTGTCCGTAAATACTCATTACGACACGCTTCGAGTATTTATGCAACGCTTTCAGTATTTGTGTAACGCCTTCTTGAAAAAAAAAACACCACTTTATGTCGCGCCCGACGCCCACATAAAGCAGCACTTTTCATGCATGAGTTACAAAAAAAAATTATACAAGTACTTTGATCTTAGTGCTCAGTGATAGCACTTAAAGTACCAAAAACTACTTTGATACTTCAAGTACGTACTTTCAGTATGAAATAATTGTTCGTGTACTTCAAGTACCGCCCAGCTCTGATGTGCAACAGTTTCCAAAGAATACTATACTTCCTCAAAGAGGTAGCTATACTCAAAATTATACAAGTACTTTGATCTTAGTGCTCAGTGATAGCACTTAAAGTACCAAAAACTACTTTGATACTTCAAGTACGTTACTTTGATCTTAGTGCTCAGTGATAGCACTTAAAGTACCAATAACTACTTTGATACTTCAAGTACGTACTTTCAGTACTAAATAAGTGTTTATGTACTTCAAGTACCGCCCAGCTCTGATGTGCAACAGTTTCCAAAGAATACTATACTTCCTCAAAGAGGTAGCTATACTCAAAGTTATACAAGTACTTTGATCTTAGTGCTCAGTGATAGTACTTAAAGTACCAATAACTACTTTGATACTTCAAGTACGTACTTTCAGTACTAAATAAGTGTTTATGTACTTCAAGTACCGCCCAGCTCTGATGTGCAACAGTTTCCAAAGAATACTATACTTCCTCAAAGAGGTAGCTATACACAAAATTATACAAGTACTTTGATCTTAGTGCTCAGTGATAGTACTTAAAGTACCAAAAACTACCTTGATACTTCAAGTACGTACATGCAGTACCAAATAATTGTTCATGTACTTCAAGTACCGCCCAGCTCTGATGTGCAACAGTTTCCAAATAATGCTATACTTCCTCAAAGAGGTAGCTATACTCAAAGTTATACAAGTACTTTGATCTTAGTGCTCAGTGATAGCACTTAAAGTACCAAAAACTACTTTGATACTTCAAGTACGTACTTTCAGTACTAAATAAGTGTTAATGTACTTCAAGTACCGCCCAGCTCTGATGTGCAACAGTTTCCAAAGAATACTATACTTCCTCAAAGAGGTAGCTATACTCAAAGTTATACAAGTACTTTGATCTTAGTGCTCAGTGATAGTACTTAAAGTACCAAAAACTACTTTGATACTTCAAGTACATACTTTCAGTACGAAATAATTGTTCATGTACTTCAAATACCGCCCAGCTCTGATGTGCAACAGTTTCCAAAGAATACTATACTTCCTCAAAGAGGTAGCTATACTCAAAATTATACAAGTACTTTGATCTTAGTGCTCAGTGACAGCACTTAAAGTACCAAAAACTACTTTGATACTTCAAGTACGTTACTTTGATCTTAGTGCTCAGTGATAGCACTTAAAGTACCAAAAACTACTTTGATACTTCAAGTATGTACATTCCGTACGAAATAATTGTTCATGCACTTCAAGTACCGCCCAGCTCTGATGTGCAACAGTTTCCAAATAATGCTATCGTGTAAGTCTCGCGCACATGTAAAAGTAATTACTTGTCGTGTACGAATTTCATCGAAACTTGAATAGCGATACCTCAAAAAATTTCCACAATTACAACTCTCATTTCACCGGCTAATGTGCAATGGTACAACCTCGAGCTTAAAATCCCACGGCAATATGTATCGACGGTAATAACGTTGAAGCAAGAATTAACCTGTGGACGAGTCGCGGTCTCGGAGGGGTTCGAATCGATAGGTGTATTATATACCCAAAGTAGAGAGTATAGTATATTGGAATCGGCGACGAGTATCATGCGACTGACAGCCAGAGCTAATTGAATCTTGACTCTCTATCTATCTGCGTCGAGTCGAACTGAGACTCAAACGCCCGGCCCGATGCGGTCTACTACTCCTTCCCCCGACACTACAGATCTCTCCGGTCACCTTCTCTCCGTCTATTGCTACGAGCGAACGCCACCCTTCCCCCCCCCCCCCGCCCCCCCGTTCGACAAACCGCAGTCTCGCCAACGTGGCGAAGCGAATATATGTGTATATATATATATATATATATATATATATATATATATCTGTTTGACGCGATTGTTTTTCTCCTCTGCAATATTTTGTATTTTTTTTTTTTTTTTCTATCCGATGAAAAAAAGGAGGCGTGATGTATTTTTTTAACAACGTGCGGAACGAAAGAAACTGAGACCGCACGTTTATCGGACTGGACTCAAAAACTGAGGAGCGAAACTCATGAAAATTTTGCAATCGTTCTCGAAGTTATCGTGCTCTTGCGTCTGCTCGTTTTTTTTTTTTTTTTGAAATTCTCATTTACATCTGCATTTATATTTTGTTGCATAATTTAGTAAAAAAAAAAAAAAAAATTGATACAAAATTTGGCAACTTTAAGAAATTTTTGATGGATTATTCTTAAGTTGTATCTTCGCTGAAAGGTAAATTAAATATTGACGATTTTCCATAGAACGAAATTACACAGTGCATATATTTTTTATGTATATAGGGTACAATATGTATATCGATATGTATATAGATCGATTAATTATCGTAGAATTCAGTGGCCGAGTCCCGAGACGATTCGAATGGGCTCGATGTCGATTGCGCAATCAAGATGGCATCGGGAATGGCATCCTCCTTCGACTCAAACTACCAACAAGTATTTCAATATCAAGCTCCAATATATTCCCACCGACCCTATGAACGTGTGTGCAGTTATATTGGATTCTCTCTCGTTCTCATCCCTCCCACTCCTTTAGCGAACCGCGCTCGCCGTTCCCTCCCCCCGCCCCCCCCCCCCCCATCAACGCCTCTCTATCTTGCTCGACACGTGCTCCATCCCTTACTTTCTTTCTTTGTCTCATTTCTTCGCCTTTTTTTATCCTCCCAAGAATTCGTCTCTTCTTGCTTTCCTCCGCTATGCCCGTTTCTATTTTTATCTTTGTGTAACCCCCAATCCATGCTCGATCGCGTACGAGACCACACATGGATTCTATTATCCTGACCGTTAAAAATCTCAAGCTGGCTATTTATTTGTTATTTTTCGATGATTCAATGATTCAATGATTCGATATTGAATGACTGAATGACTTAGCGACTGAGCGACTGAATGACTGAGCGACTGAATGACTGAGCGACTGAATGACTGAGCGACTGAGTGACTGAGCGACTGAATGAATGAGCGACTCATTGAGTCATTGAGTCATTGAGTCATTGAGTCATTGAGTCATTGAGTCATTGAGTCATTGAGTCATTGAGTCATTGAGTCATTGAGTCATTGAGTCATTGAGTCATTGAGTCATTGAGTCATTGAGTCATTGAGTCATTGAGTCATTGAGTCATTGAGTCATTGAGTCATTGAGTCATTGAGTCATTGAGTCATTGAGTCATTGAGTCATTGAGTCATTGAGTCATTGAGTCATTGAGTCATTGAGTCATTGAGTCATTGAGTCATTGAGTCATTGAGTCATTGAGTCATTGAGTCATTGAGTCATTGAGTCATTGAGTCATTGACTCATTGACTCATTGACTCATTGACTCATTGACTCATTGACTCATTGACTCATTGACTCATTGACTCATTGACTCATTGACTCATTGACTCATTGACTCATTGACTCATTGACTCATTGACTCATTGACTCATTGACTCATTGACTCATTGACTCATTGACTCATTGACTCATTGACTCATTGACTGAAACATTGAATTATTGAATGAATGAGCAAATGAGCGAATGTGTGGACGAATGAATGAGTGGACGAGTGAACGAGTGAATGAGTGAATGAGTGAATGAGTGACTGAATGACTAAATGATTGGATGATTTAACACGACAGCCAGATGACCTAAAAAAACGTTGGATTAATTTTGGTATCCTTAAAAAGATAAACTTGTTGCGAAATTCCGTGCTGTTCACAGTCGTCTGGCACCTATCCATGGACATTCTCGAGAGAAGGAGAGAAACCGGTCCGACAAAACGGGGCCGACGGCCTAGCGGGCCAACAGTTGTCCATATATCTTCACCCAAATGGCAATGTATTACGACTTGAACGAAAACGAAACTATTGTCTCAACGAAATCTTGTTCGTCTCATCTCAAAAACATCGTTCTACTTCCTTCGTGAATTTCATTCGACCCACGGAGTGGCCAGTTTTATTTTATGTGTCGAATTCCGGTCAATTCAGTTCCGGGGAGAGTGTCACGTTACGGTCAATCGCGCTCGTGTTCGCAGACAATCTTCTTACACCAGATCAAACGTCACGGACCTGTGAGCACAACAGATTTGGAAAATTTTGACAAAGTTATTCGGACTTTTCGGAGTTGAAAAAAAAAAATAAAGAAAAAACAAACAAAAAAAAAACTCAGTCAATCGGTCGCAACTTCACGGAGAGGTATTCATAATCAACTAAATATTCGTAAGTTTCGGAGAGATTTCATTAATTTTTATTTAAACTTTCGTCCGCAGGTATTTGGTGGATTTGTTTTTTTCACTGGAAAAAAAAAAAAAAAATACCGCCGAAGATAATTCGTACGACTTCGTGTGTTCGTCGGTCGAAGAAGCCCGCTGCTATGAAGTTTACGATAACAACGGCGCTGCTGCTGTCGATGGGATCGTCGGCGACTGGCAGCGAAATTTTTCTCGAACTCCTGAAGAGCTACAATTTCGGTAGCAACGACATTCGAACTGTAGCGTTGCCGACTGGTCGCGAGTACGATTTCGTGATCGTGGGTTCAGGCTCGGGAGGTTCGACGGTGGCGAATCGTCTCTCGGAGAATCCCGATTGGAAAGTGCTGCTGCTCGAGGCCGGCAGAGACGAGACTCTCATACAACAGATACCGATGCTCGTGAGCTCTTATCAGACGAGCAATTACAATTGGGGTTACAAGGTGGAGCCCCAGAGAGACTCTTGTCTCGGCATGATCGATCATCGATGCAACTGGCCGCGTGGCAAATCGTTGGGCGGTACGAGCACCCTAAATTACATGATTCACACCCGTGGAAATAGACTGGACTATGACGAGTGGTCGGCACTTGGAAACTATGGCTGGTCTTACGATGAGGTTTTGCCTTACTTCGTCAAAAGCGAGAGATTCAAAGTAGCAGGTACGAACATTATTCTCGTGGTTATTCTATGATTCGAGCTATTCGATGATTGGATCGATCGGATGATCGATAAAAATACTGTATTACGAACAGAGCTCGGCAATGTACCGAAAAATACTTAAGGTACTGAGTACTAAGTGCAGCAAGTACTTTAGGTTCAAAGTAACAGGTACGAACATTATTCTCGTGGTAATTCTATGATTCGAGCATTCGATGATTGGATCGATCGGATGATCGATAAAAATACTGTACTACGAATACAGCTCGGCAATGTACCGAAAAATACTTAAGGTACTGAGTTCTAAGTACAGCAAGTACTTTAGGTTCAAAGTAACAGGTACGAACATTATTCTCGTGGTAATTCTATGATTCGAGCATTCGATGATTGGATCGATCGGATGATCGATAAAAATACTGTATTACGAACAGAGCTGGGTAAAGTACCGAAAAATACTTAAGGTACTGAGTACTAAGTGCAGCAAGTACTTTAGGTTCAAAGTAGCAGGTACGAACATTATTCTCGTGGTAATTCTACGATTCGAGCATTCGATAATTGGATCGATCGGATGATCAATAAAAATACTGTATTACGAACAGAGCTCGGCAATGTACCGAAAAACACTTAAGGTACTGAGTACTAAGTACAGCAAGTACTTTAGGTTCAAAGTAGCAGGTACGAACATTATTCTCGTGGTAATTCTACGATTCGAGCATTCGATGATTGGATCGATCAGATGATCGATAAAAATACTGTATTACGAACAGAGCTCGGCAATGTACCGAAAAATACTTAAGGTACTGAGTACTAAGTGCAGCAAGTACTTTAGGTTCAAAGTAACAGGTACGAACATTATTCTCGTGGTAATTCTACGATTCGAGCATTCGATGATTGGATCGATCGGATGATCGATAAAAATACTGTATTACGAACAGAGCTCGGCAATGTACCGAAAAATACTTAAGGTACTGAGTACTAAGTGCAGCAAGTACTTTAGGTTCAAAGTAGCAGGTACGAACATTATTCTCGTGGTAATTCTACGATTCGAGCATTCGATGATTGGATCGATCGGATGATCAATAAAAATACTGTATTACGAACAGAGCTCGGCAATGTACCGAAAAATACTTAAGGTACTGAGTACTAAGTACAGCAAGTACTTTAGGTTCAAAGTAACAGGTACGAACATTATTCTCGTGGTAATTCTATGATTCGAGCATTCGATGATTGGATCGATCGGATGATCGATAAAAATACTGTATTACGAACAGAGCTCGGCAATGTACCGAAAAATACTTAAGGTACTGAGTACTAACTACAGCAAGTACTTTAGGTTCAAAGTAGCAGGTACGAACATTATTCTCGTGGTAATTCTATGATTCGAGCATTCGATGATTGGATCGATCGGATGATCGATAAAAATACTGTATTACGAACAGAGCTCGGCAATGTACCGAAAAATACTTAAGGTACTGAGTACTAAGTGCAGCAAGTACTTTAGGTTCAAAGTAGCAGGTACGAACATTATTCTCGTGGTAATTCTATGATTCGAGCATTCGATGATTGGATCGATCGGATGATCAATAAAAATACTGTATTACGAAGAGAGCTCGGCAATGTACCGAAAAATACTTAAGGTACTGAGTACTAAGTGCAGCAAGTACTTTAGGTTCAAAGTAGCAGGTACGAACATTATTCTCGTGGTAATTCTATGATTCGAGCATTCGATGATTGGACCGATCGGATGATCAATAAAAATACTGTATTACGAAGAGAGCTCGGCAATGTACCGAAAAATACTTAAGGTACTGAGTACTAAGTACAGCAAGTACTTTAGGTTCAAAGTAGCAGGTACGAACATTATTCTCGTGGTAATTCTATGATTCGAGCATTCGATGATTGGATCGATCGGATGATCAATAAAAATACTGTATTACGAAGAGAGCTCGGCAATGTACCGAAAAATACTTAAGGTACTGAGTACTAAGTGCAGCAAGTACTTTAGGTTCAAAGTAGCAGGTACGAACATTATTCTCGTGGTAATTCTACGATTCGAGCATTCGATGATTGGATCGATCGGATGATCAATAAAAATACTGTATTACGAACAGAGCTCGGCAATGTACCGAAAAACACTTAAGGTACTGAGTACTAAGTGCAGCAAGTACTTTAGGTTCAAAGTAGCAGGTACGATGAGACGTACTGCTACGTCAGCTGCGTACTGTAGTAGCAGTTTTTATATGGAACATAAATACCATTCGTCGTAAGTAGCACGAATATTGTATATCCAAAATAAAGTTTCAAATGCCAATCAGTATATTCTAATCTTTCCTGGCGCGTCAATGATAAGCCGATTATTTGCAAGAACCAAGAATTGTCGAGGTGACAGATTGTAAGACTCTCAAAATCGGATTGATAGACTCTCAAAATCGGAAATCGAGCGTTCATTGGGACCCACTGGAGTCCGAATCGAGCGGCGATTGGAAACTCATGAATGACCTCAGAAATTTATTATATATAATGATTACCGATCGAATTGAAGAGGTCGAGGGTCCGACCTAGGTCGAATCGGTATAGAGTAATGCCCCACGCACACACACACACACACGCACTCTTCACGAATCTAAACATGTTTTTGTTATCCCCAGGAGTGACGAATTCAAGTTATCACGGTAGCGACGGTTACTTGTGCGTCGAGCGTGCGCCCTATCACACGGAGCTATCGGCGAGATTCCTCCAAGCCGGCGAGCAATCGGGTTACCGTCTGGTCGATTACAACGGCGAGGAACAACTCGGTTTCTCCTATCTCCAAGTGAACATGGATCGAGGAGCGCGTTGCAGCGCGTCGAAGGCCTATCTCAGCGTCGACAGGCCCAATCTGGAGATCGTCACCGAGGCGCGTGTCACGAAGATCCTCATAGACGAGAGAAAACGGGCCCGCGGTGTATCGTACGTTAAGTACGGCGTGCATCGAACAGTCCGCGCCTCGAAGGAAGTCGTCCTCTCCGCCGGTACGATAGACTCGGCAAAATTGTTGATGCTCTCAGGTGTCGGGCCGCGCGACCATCTCGCCGAGATCGGCATCGACCTGTTGAAGGACTCGACGGTCGGTTACAATCTCTACGAGCACGTCGGCTTTCTCGGACTGGTCTTCACGGTCAATCAGAGCGTGACTTTGAACGCCGATAGACTCTTCGCGCCGTCGGCAATCGTGCGTTACGTTGCCGATCGTGGTGGTCCACTGTCGATCGCCGGAGGCGCCGAGGCGATCGCCTTTCTCCGAAGCAAACGGGCCTCGGGTCCGAGGCCGGACGTCGAACTACTGTTCGTTTGCGGATCACTGAACTCTGACAACGAGGCCGAGAGAAAAGCTCACGGCATTACCGACGATGTATACGAGAAATTCTTCAAACCTATCGAGAACAAGGACACCTGGTCGATATGGCCGATCGTTCAGCAGCCGCGGAGCCACGGAAGAATCAGTCTCAGATCGAAGAATCCCTTCGACGATCCCGTTATCGAGCCGAACTTCTTCGCCGATCCGGCCGACGTCGAGGTCATCCTGGAGGGCATAAAGCACGCTATAGACTTATCGAGGACCGAGGCGTTCGGCCCTTACGGCACGGAGCTTCACGACATCAAGGTTCCTGGTTGCGAGGGAGAGGATTTCGCCTCTGACGACTATTGGCGCTGCGCGATACGACATCTGCCGGCCATGATGAATCACGAGATCGGCACAGTGAAGATGGGACCGAAGGGCGATCCAAGCGCGGTGGTGGATCCTCAGCTGAGGGTTCACGGTATCGATGGACTCCGAGTTGTCGACGCTTCGGTAATGCCCACCATGCCTGTCGGTCACGTTAACGCCGGTATCTTTATGATCGGTGAGAAAGCTTCGGATATGATAAAAGACACGTGGTGGAAGAAAAGGTGTCACTGATGGAGATTGCTCTTCGCAATGGCAGTGAATAATCGACACGGAAGAAGGATCGGTGACCGTCGAATAATGAAGGTCGTGAGTCGGAGGGAGAGAGAGGGGGGAAACGAAACTATTGGACAGAATGGAACACTGGAAAAAAATTAAATTGTGGGGCAAAATGGAATCGCGGAGCACCATAGAAATCAGGGGCAGAATGGTATCGTAGGGTTAAATGGTACCCTGGAGTGAAATGGTACCCTGGAGTAAAATGGTACCCTGGAGTAAAATGGTACCCTGGAGTGAAATGGTACCCTGGAGTAAAATGGTACCCTGGAGTGAAATGGTACCCTGGGGTAAAATGGTACCCCGAGGCAAAATGGTACCCTGGGGCAAAATGGTACCCTGGGGGCAAAATGGTACCCTGGGGGCAAAATGGTACCCTGGGGGCAAAATGGTACCCTGGGGGCAAAATGGTACCCTGGGGGCAAAATGGTACCCTGGGGGCAAAATGGTACCCTGGGGTAAAATGGTAACTTGGAGTAAAATGGTACCCCGAGGCAAAATGGTACCCTGGGGCAAAATGGTACCCTGGGGGAAAAATGGTACCCTGGAGTAAAATGGTACCCTGGGGTAAAATGGTACTCTGAGGCAAAATGGTACCCGGGGGCAAAGTGGTACCCTGTTGGAACATAACCCTGGAGCAGAATGGAATCCAGGAGAAAAATTGAGCTCTGTGGCAAAACGGACTAGTGTCCCTTATTTGCGATAAAAAGTTAACTCTAAATCCCCGCCAAAGTTGATAAAAATAGCCGATTTTGCCCCGGGCTCCCTCTTGCCCCGCTTTCACCGGCTCATCCGATTATGCGAATGTCACCAATCCGTTCAATTAATTTTGTCATTGTTGGATAAAAAAATGATTTTTCCAATTTTTTTTACTCGTCGAAATTTTTCCGAAGATATTATTATATAAAAATTGTAGAGGCAGATTGAACTGGCAGGTAAAGGCTTAAAGGGTTTATTACGTATTATACCGTACCCGAGTCGTGCAAGGATAAGCATCGGATGGTTAAACAAATGCGGTTATTAAAAGGGTACCGGGGGCATTTTATTTTAATCATGCGAGAAATCAAGATCGAGAAGATTTTGCCCGTTAGTTGCGCATAATATATAATAGATATAATAATACCTATGCGGAATGAAGCGAACCGAGAGAACTAGATATGATGCCCTGTGTCCGGTAGAGCGTGGAATTTTTCATTCGAACCACCTGGGCACACATCGTTTCTACCCTTCCCATCGCTTTGCTCCCCGTAAACTGAACGATATCCAGCCATCATTCCGAGTTCTTTTTTTATCTCACAATTTCTCTGCCCGGTTCGTATAAAAAGCATTTTTTTTTTTTTTTTTTTTTTTTTTTTTTTTTCATTGCGCCATTTATCGCAGTGATTATTTTTAATCAAAAGTAACATTGCATTTTTTTCAATTAAAGCAAAAAACCCTCGGTCGTTAACGAGAACTGTAATCGACTTTTTCCACGAGAAAATTCTCCTCCCAATCGGAAACGACAATCGCCTTTGTGGAGACTTTTAATTCGACTTTACACACCGGCGGAACGCGAAAGTTGATTACAGTTTTCCTTACCGACCGCGGTATTGTCGAGCCAATCTCCAAACCGAGAAAGACGTATCTCTAATTTCTGAGAAAAAAAAAAAAAAAAAAAAAAAAAAAAAATCGTGCTAGACGATTTTTTCGGCAATTCTGAACGTGGCGAAACTTAAATAGAAACGTATCAACAAGTCGCTTTCTACGATCTTCCGCGGTCGTCACTGCCGCGGGGAACACACACGGGGAGCCCGCAGTGGTCTTTTTCAGCTCGAGCCTGACAGCGTGGGAGCCTCGCGAGCCCCCTCGGCAGACAAAAAAATCCGATAATCTAATTCGCAGGCCAAGCCGGACGAAACTCTTCGCGGTAGCGAGCTTCCGGCTTTCTAATGTACAACCAGGGGATAAAAAAAAAGAGAAAAAAAAAAAAAAAAAAAGAAAAGTCGGTTAAATGTTGTCTCGAGGACAGCGGAAGACCCTCAAGACGGGATCTTGATCGTCGACAGATGCAAAAAAAAAAAAAAAAAAAAAAATCATTCTTGAACGAATAGAAAATAAAAATGATTTTCGGTTCTAATACCCCGAGAGCTTAAAAATTATCGGGTATTTCCCGATTGTTTCGTTGCGTAGCAACGAGCGAGATAAGTTTTGCTTAAAAAAATCCCGAGCGCGCAGCGCGAGGGATTTTTGAGCAAAACTTATCTCGATCGATGCTACGCAGGGAAACAAGAGGGAAATACCCGATTAATTTTTAAGCTTGAGGGGTATTCGGCTGATTATTTTTTCAACCTCAATTTCGACCAATGAGATTGTGGTATTTAACATTTTCCTGACAAGGTTTGACTTCTTGCTCTTCTCTGTATTAGCCGGGACATTCTGTTTGATTTTTTTAGAGATGCTCTCTAGAGATTCATCACCAAATCGCTTTCTTCGCTCACTCATGTCCATGCTCGTGAATAGCAATTTGACGTTTAATCATTCGCATAGGTTACAAGTGACAGAAAAATTAATGTTTATCGCCTAGCAACCTAGCCGGAAAATTTTCGAAAAATTATCGATATAATTTAGACCTAGTTGTACCACGTGATGTCAAATACCGCGCTCTCATTGGTCGAAATTGGGGTTGAAAAAATAATCTTTAAAATTTGGAGTCGTGAAAAAAAAAAAAAAAAAAAAATTTACAAACACGCACGTTGAAGATAGTGCGTGTGGCTGTGGTCGATTAATCCGTGTGCTCCAGGCAAACCCGCAATTATCGTATAGTACCCATAACCCGGCCAGTGTAATACATACGTTCCGAGCGATTCGGCATATACGTCTCCACTCATAAACACAAACACGCACACACACACACACACACCACACACACACACACACACACACACACACACACACACACACACACACACACACACACACACACGAGCCGAGATTAGTGCGCGTATTATATTGTACATTTGCATCTGTATGCGGCGGTTAATACAGAAACCATATAGTCGGGGCCAGTGTCTGCTCTGCGTTCGAGCCCTCTCCCTTTGCCCTTTGTCCTTCCCGAGAGCATTCGAAATCATATCATTGTCCCGTTCGTCGCATTGTCCGAACGGCCCCATATCGTATTGTACAGGGCAGTTAAAAAATCATCGGACGTACAGTTGAAGCCCAAATCTTTTACTCTTACGCTTGCCGACCTGAAATACCTTTTAACGAAAATTTATAACACACGGAGCAATAAGAAATTCATTGATTGATACATTAATATCGTTGCCTAATTCCTCAAAGACAACAATTTTTTTTTTTTTTTTTTTTTTTTTTTTTTTTTAATATTATTGAATTACACTACTATACTAATTCAATGATCATCAAGTGTGTAATAACAAACAATTTTATCGAACGATATTTCGAAATTTATATGATTAATTTTGTTTGTCAAAAATGATTAATGATTTCATTTTTCTAATACCAAAAAAAAAAACAAAAAAAAAAATTCAACCGTATTCGCATTTATAAGCTACGTAAGTTAATTTGTAAATTTACTTAATACATAAATGTGGAGATTAACGATCGAATAAAACATCTACTTCAATTCGATATATTATTATTATTAATATTGTAAGCGATAATTTTTGGTAGTCTTTTTTTTACATCTACGATGCTGAGGTTCGCGGAGTGTTCTCTTGTTTTCGATGGAACGCCTGGCAAGCGTTTTCTGGGAAGGACTGTATATCTATCTATTTCAGTCTTTCACCACCTCGAGCGCTCTCGCTCTCCGCAGACTCTTCGGGGCGCTGGTCCTCGAGTGCATAGCGAAGAGGGTTAACTGTCGTACTTGAGTTTCAATCCTGCCCTCGAGGTTCCCCTCCTCTCTCCCCCCCCCCCCCCCCACTGAGTTATTCTACAATTACGGGTCTACAATGCCGGATCGAATTTTCGGTTTCAATTGTTGCCTTGGGTTTCCCCCTCCCCCCCCTGGGGGTTGTGCTATAGCAACGTCGATCTCGGGGGTGTATTAGAAAATTATTAGTGAACGTCGATCAATGAACGATACCCAATTCCATTTAATCGCTAGCCTCGTCGAAGTTGCCTGATCGAAATAAATTTTTTGGTACTATCGACCTTCTTTTCTTTTAGGAAATAAAAAAAAAAAAAAATTGAACTCAGTGAATTTCTTTTCGTTTAGGAAATAAAAAAAAAAACTTGAACCCTCACTGAGTTCTTCACTGACAAAGAAAATTGAACTCAGTGAAGAAGAAAAGGAAAATAATATAATTATAAGGAGAGCAATGAATTATTCGATAATTAATTTTAATTCGTGTGTAATCGTACGCCAAATTCGATTCACCGTTCCGCGGACAAATCTCACAGAGGTTGTAAACGTTTTATCGTAGAACCGGACGGAGCGA
This sequence comes from Amblyjoppa proteus, assembly GCA_963922035.1. Taxonomy (NCBI): domain Eukaryota; kingdom Metazoa; phylum Arthropoda; class Insecta; order Hymenoptera; family Ichneumonidae; genus Amblyjoppa; species Amblyjoppa proteus. The sequence goes on from OY998230.1 coordinate 3,635,568, forward strand.
CGAAAACTTTGACAGAAGGAAAATAATATAATTGTAAGGAAAGGAATGAATTTTTCGTGAATTAATTTTAATTCGTGTGTAATCGTACGCCAAATTCGATTCACCGTTTCGCGGACAAATCTCACAGACGTTGTAAACATATTTGCGTAGAATTGTCTTTTATTTTCTTTCACCCATTTGCAGAGGAAAAAAGAAAGAAATAACCGAGCGAGTCCCGACGTTTGGCCGCGGAGGGGCAGAAGCGAAAACCCTAACCTATCCGGTTACACGGTAATTGACGAAGAATAAATGCGATTCAACGCGGTCGACGGTGGAGCCGAGAGCAATATCGGCTGTGATAGAAAAATACTATGGCTCTACGGTACGAAACGTGTTTTTCGTTCCGGTGAAGTATCGTAGGCGGGACCGCGCCTCCGCGTACACGCGGAGCGGCCATAGAGCAACCGAACGATTAACGAAACTCGAGACACAAGAATTAGTTTGTATGCCAACGCTGGACGGCGGAGATCGGAACCCGAGACCTTTTTTCCTTGGCCCGCACTGTCGAGCTTTCCTCTCTCTCTTTTATATCCATTCTCGCCCGTCTCTATCTGTCTCACGACATGTCGTCATTGGTTTTCCGAAGAGCGCCAAAAAAAAAAAAAGCGCTTCGATACTATATTGCCAGAAATGTTCTTACCGTACTCGTGCTTAAGCTTTGTGAAAAAAAAAGATTAATCATAATAATAATAATAATAACTCACACGAACGAGACAACTGGCTCGTGTCAGAATTATCCGGTCGGCGTGTTTTCTCGAGGCAGCGGGTAACGATCACTTTTTTTTTTTTTGTTCTCTTTTACTCAAGTGGTCAACACAGCCACGTAAGACAATGGAGAGCTTGTTTAAAACGAAACGCTCGCGTGATTCTGTGCGGTGTCGTTGAGCCGGTGTGACTTTGCCGTCGACCGGACAACGGCAAGTGAGACTAACAACCTGGGGCATGTTCTTTTTCTTTATTTCTTTTTAATTAATTGTTCTTTTTTTTTGTTCCGCGTACAAACATACTCGCGCGAGTGAGATCGGAAGCACGTATTTTTTTTCTCGGTACAAGTGTTTAATGCAGAGAAGAGCGACTCGCTCTCGGCACTTTAAGCGCGGCTCGGCCGTCTCGCGTAACCTCAAAAATCCCAGCTGTGAAGCGAAGTGTCGAACAATGTGTGCTTCTGAAACGATTACGAATGTTTTTTTTTTTTTTTTTTTTTTTAAATAAAATATTCAAGAACGCGCGGCAATCTATACCCAAAAAATTGAAAGTGACCGGTAACTTTACCGGTAAAGATGATCGTCAACGCTATTAACCGGTAATTTTGCAACACTGCGTCTACCTCAGCCATGGCGAACGATATTGGTTATTAAACTCAACCATTTATACGTCTGGCCGCTCGAAACTACACCGAAACGAGATTAACGAACGCGTTGCGCCTAAGAGTGGCGATAGAGAGGTGTGACTTACAAAGGATTAAGGTGAGTTGAAACATGTACCACGTGACATAGGAGTGTAGCTTGCATTTTTTTAAATCAATTCCATGCAAAGATGTCTGACATTTGGAATAAGAGCGACGTATCTTCGGACGCGGCATTGAATTCTACATCAGTCAATACTCTGCTTTTTCGCGAAAAAATCCACCATCTCCGAATGCCATTCAATAAAGTTTATGTTACCGACCGAGTCTGTTTCACCCGTCTTAAGACCACACGAAACACCTCCCTCCTCGAGTCCACTGTCTCGACGTCCTCGGCGGATAAAGGAACACGAAAGGACGTGAAAATTTGACCCGATTGCTTTCTTAGTTCTCAAGGTCAGCCACGATACATCAGCTGTTACATTCGAGCGTCGCTTCCGTCGTGACTCGACCGTCCTCTCGCTGATTGGCCAAACCGCGAACGAATTGATTCGCCGTTTGCGCACAGACGAAGGACGAGCATCGAGGCGATCGATTTCTTCGGACCACGATCCAAAAAAGTAAAATAAACAAAAACAATATTAAAAAAAAATCATAAATTAAACGGTTCGGAGAATAAATGAGATGAGCGGGAAGAGAAGAGGCCCGGAGTCCAACGCGTCCCAGCGGGACGGGAGAGTTGGTAAGCGCGAGTTTATCCGCACCGACGACGAAGCGCGCGTTTGCTCGACGAGGGCGGAGCGGGGACGGAGGGGGAACGGGAGCGGCGGGGGGGGGAGGTCACGGCAGTTAGGTATTATATTATACCTAACAGGAAGAAAGACAAAGCGAACAAAACACTGTCGGGGCGTCGCTGGTCTCGCGTGGTCTCGCGCGCGCACCAACACGCTGCGCTACCTCCCCCCCCCCCCTCTCGCCCCACTCCTACCACCACCCCGGCCTCGAGGCTCTCCCTATCGCAAACAGATCCCACGGAACTAAAACTTGGAACAAAAGTCCTCACTTTTGTTCGCCTCGAAAGTTTTTCGAATTATGGCCGTGAGGGCCGAGCGCGCGGCATGGCCGGGCGGGACGGGACGCCCGGCGCGAGGGAGAGATGCGGGAGACTTAGTCCGCGACACGAAACGACGAAGAGGACCAAGAAAACGGCCGAAGCAAAAGTGAGAATGAAGAAAGAGAGGAGCGGGAGTTTCAAAGAGGTGGGGACGAACGGAATGATATAAGGTGGAACTCCGGCAAGAGAGGTTATATAAAGGGTGTCTTTTGGCAAACTTTTTTTTTTTTTTTTTTCGTTTGGGTTTATCGTAATGTTGAAAAATTTAATGAACATAATAAAACACTTTAGCTTTAATTAAGATTTCGATGTTCGATCGAATGATCTTAACTTTCGGATTGACTCTGGTCAGTTCATTCCTGGCAGTTAGAATATTAATGCAAAATGTTAAGATAATTATATTGAAATAGTATTATTATTGTTAATGTTTATTGAAACTTTTGTAATTGAATGCTTTAATGTGTTTTCTTGTATACCTGTTCGATGTCGCAATATTATTTATTTATTTGTTTGCTTGATCGAAAACGGAACAAGCCCAATTACAGTAGATAGGAAAATTTCATCCACGCTGTGGTATACACAGTAAAAATTGTACGAACGTTTCTTGTCCACAAACGTCCACAATTATTTTCCCGTTAATTTTACAAAAAGTATCTTGGTTCATTTTACAAAAAAAAAAATGTCTGTCAATTTTACGAATACTTTTTCGTAATATTAACAACAAAAGAATTACGGACGTTTGTTAACAAAAAAAGTTTTGTCAAATGTACAAATCTTTTTTCACTGTCTAGAGTGAGAGTGATCGGTCATAAACATACGACTTCAAGGCTTAAAGACTAACCGTAAGCAAACATTGATCCAACCCTCGATTCTAAAACTAAACACATTAAATATATCGTGCCCGAGTTGAAAATTTGATAATTTGCGTTAATTTCGCAAAAAAAAAAAAGTTTCCTCGAGATCTTGCCCTCGCGGATAAAAACATCGGGAGTCGTGGAGGTGAAATTTTTTTTGTTTCTTTATCTTCATTTTCTAATAATTTTCCGCGCGTTTCGCGTTCACCCTGTATAGCGGCCATTCCCCGGTCCGGGGATTTATGCTGTTAGCAGTTTGGCAAGCTTTCGGAATTAAATCTTGGTTCGGAGTTGCCGCCCAGCGGTCTCGCGCTCGGTATGATAATCGTCGGTGATCGTTGAAACTTTCTTCTTTTATGTACTCGGCTCGCGTGAGGCTTCGTCCCCTCCTATCGCGCTCTCCCTGACGCACGACTTTTCGCGCTCACACCGACTATCCGGTTCGCACCCGGCGCGGCGTCAACCGCTCGTTGCAATTAACCCGGGCGACCCTTAATGAAGATCTATCGGTCAATTAGGCGACGGGTCAAATTTATGTCGAAACAGCGCTTATCGAAGATCATTTTTTTTTTTTTTTTTTTTTTCTCACGCTATCTTATCCGGATACAATTCTTGTATTTTCGTCTCTCGAAGATCGGTCCTAACTGTGAGGAAAAAAAAAAAAAAAAACAAAAGCATCCTAAGTTGATACCCCTTCCTGTCTTCCGTTATTATCATTTTTATCTTTCCCCTGGGGTGGTTCTGTAAATGACATCGAGCCTCGAGTGTGACATATGATTACGATCGGTACGAGCCGAGAAGAGAGAATTTACTCGACTACATCCGAAGGAAGAATAAAAAAATAATGATAATAATAATGATAATAATAATAATAATAATAAAAAAATTCACCCCTTTCGACCCGGTTCGCTCGGTGACACGCGTGTGGAACGAAGAAGAGAGAGAGAAAAAAAAAGCTGAGCTAGCAGCTTTCGATGTATTATGGCTGTATTAAAGTAGCATAGGGGAAGCGAGAAAGAGCGAAGGGAACTGGTTGTTGACGGGGCTTTTGGTATATGTCGTGCACGTGTCAATCGTTCTTGGATTGCACGGAAAAACGTACGAGCTTCCACACACACACGCCGCGTATCCGTCGGGTTGCGCGGTGAGCAGAGATTATAGGTGGCAAAGTATACAAGCTTATAACAAGTGTGGTGGTTAACGAGGACTTACAGACAACTGAATTATTGTAGTTGGAAATTATTCGATAATTATTATTCTTTGATTTTTTGATTCTGTGACTCTCCGATTCTCTGATTTATAAATTCTTTGATCCGCTGATTCTTTGATTCGCTGATTCGCTGACTCACTGACTCACTGACTCACTGACTCACCGACTCACCGACTCACCGACTCACCGACTCACTGACTGATTCGATGATTCGATGATTCGATGATTCGATGATTCGATGATTCGATGATTCGATGATTCGATGATTCGATGATTCGATGATTCGATGATTCGATGATTCGATGATTCGATGATTCGATGATTCGATGATTCGATGATTCGATGATTCGATGATTCGACGATTCGATGATTCGATGATTCGATGATTCACTGATTCTGCGAATAGCTGCTTCTCTGCTTCTCTCTTCTCTTATTCTCGGATTCTTCGATTCGTTGATTCGTTGATGGTTCATTAATTCTTTGATTCGTTGATTCACGGATTCTTTGATTCGCTGATTCTCCGATTTATTAAAAATGTATTGAGATGATTTTCGTACGTTCGAGCAATCTCTTTAATGAGCGCAACTCTCTGCCATTACGCATATCGATGGCTTAATGACATAAGGATCCGCAGGCTGTGTGTAAGCATAGCCTATGTGCTCTTCTGGCGTTAGACCATCGATATGCAATATAATAGCAATGAAGAGGGTGTAGTATTGTTTTCAATTGAATTCAATTGAACGGATAATCTTCGTTCTGTATTGCATTCTCGATGTCGGTGAGGAGAAGACAAGCCCCCTATCCTTCTGCTCAAGTACCTCTTTACGGTTCTCAAATTTCAAAGCGCTCATTCTGCTCCCGTTGATCCCGCCTGCGATAGAGATCCAGGTATATAGCCTATATCCCCATCGCCTCCCGTACACATCCCGGCACGAATAATACAAAAATAATACCGCCGGAGTTTCGTTGCTAAGGGTCATCCGAATACGCGGACTTGACTGACAAATGGGTAACGGAACACGGGCAAGTCATCCGAAACCAAAGTTCATTTGAAGGTCGAATAGAAATCATTTCCGATCATTTTCTCCTTTCCCGGTATCAATTTTGCAGCTATACAGGACGGTCTGAAAGAAAGCTCTGACAACGCTCTGACGAAGGCTCATCGGATTCTGAGGACACGTTTTAAAACTCCTACTAGGGATGTCATGTAATTCGAATGAGTTCACAAAGGGATTCGAAGATCGTCAAAAGAATCAGAGAATCAGAGAATCAGAGAATCAAAGATTGGGAGACTCAAAGATTGGGAGAATCAAAGATTGGGAGAATCAAAGATTGGGAGAATCGAAGATTGGGAGAATCAAAGATTGGAAGAATCAAAGATTGGGAGAATCAAAGATTGGGAGAATCAAAGATTGGGGGAATCAAAGATTGGGAGAATCAAAGATTGGGAGAATCAAAGATTGGGAGAATCAATGATTGGGAGAATCAATGATTGGGAGAATCAAAGATTGGGAGAATCAAAGATTGGGAGAATCAAAGATTGGGAGAATCAAAGATTGGGAGAATCAAAGATTGGGAGAATCAAAGATTGGGAGAATCAAAGATTGGGAGAATCAAAGATTGGGAGAATCAAAGATTGGGAGAATCAATGATTGGGAGAATCAAAGATTGGGAGAATCAAAGATTGGGAGAATCAATGATTGGGAGGATCAAAGATTGGGAGAATCAAAGATTGGGAGAATCAAAGATTGGGAGAATCAAAGATTGGGGGAATCAAAGGTTGGGGGAATCAAAGGTTGGGAGAATCAAAGGTTGGGAGAATCAAAGATTGGGAGAATCAAAGATTGGGAGAATCAAAGATTGGGAGAATCAAAGATTGGGAGAATCAAAGATTCGAAGAATCAAAGATCCGAAGAATCAAAGATTCGAAGAATCAAAGATCCGAAGAATCAAAGATTCGAAGAATCAAAGATCGGGAGAATCAAAGATTGAGAGAAATCAGTGAATCATAAAATATAGTTGACACTCCCCTAATTGTTTCCAGTTAAAAATGAACCGGCGCGGTTAACGGGGTTGTAGATCGGTGGCGGGATGGGGATAAGCGGGCGTTAGAAAAATGTGTGAGATTGATGGAGCGCTGCGGTAGTGATGGGAAAAAAAAAAAAAAAAAAACAAAAAGAGTAAAGGTACGAAAAAAAAAGAGGCAGCGAAGTAAGCGAAGCGGTTAAGAGCGCGACGAGTAGAGCGAGAGGGAGGGTGGATGACGTTTGCGGGGGGGGGGGGGGGGGGAGTTGACAGTCACGGAAGGGCGTTTCTGCCACTATAATTTGCATGGAAATTTTTATCGGCACGGCCCGCCGAGCAATATCCGGCAGATGCGTTCGAGAATATCGCGCGCCGCTGGATAATAATAGCCTTCCGGGAATAGAGAAGGCGGAGGAGGGGGAGGGGGAGGATCGGAGAAGGGAGGTTATATTAGTCCGAATAGATCTAGAAGAGGATAACTGGTGTATTATTATATATACACATTTTTTTTTTTTTTTTTTTTTTTTTTTAACATAGATATAGTATGTTCGCTATGCGCATCGCGCGGAAGGTAAACATAACATAAAGAGAGCGCGAGCCAAGAATTTTTCAATAGTCACTTGAGACGATAAATTTTTTGAACAAGAGAATTCACAGCCCACAAGCTATAAGACTCTAAATAAAGATTTTAATTTTTTCCGTGAAATAAAAATCTTCTTTCGATAATAAAATAATTCCTTTTTTTTTTTTCAACTCGCAATTTACTTGTGCACTATTGCGACACGTCTGTGGGCGAGGCGCGATGCCGCGATGTTCCCGCATGTCGTTTTATGGCCGGTCTATGATAATTTTATTATTTCTATCGCGACGATATTACCGCCGGTTCGTGGTACATCGTCGAACAGCCACGGCGAGGGAATCTTGGATGACGCATTTTTTTTTTTTTTTTTTTTTTTTTTTATTGAAGCGAAAGAGAACGAAACTCTTTTTTGCCACTCGGTACAGTGGGAAACTACCGAATGTTACGCCGAAAAACTGATAAAACCTCATTTGTCGAAATCCAATTGCCGGAAATTCGTGTATTTTTTTTTTTTTAACAGTGAAACACGGGCCAGTTTTTTTTTTTTGTCCCGAGGCCGAGTCGATGAAATTACGTGCGGATTTCGAACGGGGGTGAGGGGGGGGGGGGGGGCGCAATGCACCTCGGGTATTATTGTACTACAAACTCCCCCGCGCGACCCGTCACCGCTACCGTTATTATTATACAGGTTATGTGTTCGAAAGGACAAGAGCGCGCTGGCAGAGACCGACATGAAATCCCCGGTTGCCCAAGTGCACTCTATCACGTCACAGCTGTCGACTAATTAACATTAACTTCATGGAAAAATTTTACCAAATGGCCGCTCTCACTCGAGCTCCCGGGCGCCATTCATCCGTGGACCTATCAATCTATATTCAATTAAGTATAACAACAACAACAACAATAATAATAATAATAATAATAATAATAATAATAATAAACAATCGCAAACTTTCATTGTATTCACACAATGTAAAAGGGCTCGTCCTGTATATCAATATCAATATCAATATCAATATCAATATCAATATCAATATCAATATCAATATCAATATCAATATCAATATCAATATCAATATCAATATCAATATCAATATCAATATCAATATCAATATCAATATCAATATCAATATCAATATCAATATCAATATCAATATCAATATCAATATCAATATCAATATCAATATCAATATCAATATCAATATCAATATCAATATCAATATCAATATCAATATCAATATCAATATCAATATCAATATCAATATCAATATCAATATCAATATCAATATCAATATCAATATCAATATCAATATCAATATCAATATCAATATCAATATCAATATCAATATCAATATCAATATCAATATCAATATCAATATCAATATCAATATCAATATCAATATCAATAACAATATCAATATCAATATCAATATCAATATCAATATCAATATCAATATCAATATCAATATCAATATCAATATCTATATCTATATCAATACCAATACCAATACCAATACCAATACCAATACCAATACCAATACCAATACCAATAACAATACGTCTATCAATATCAATATCAATATCATTCATTTTCAATGTTTACCATTTACGAAAACATGCTGTAGCGTCGGAAACGCTTTGTCGTTGCATTCAATGTTATAAAACCGGGTACAATCTTACGGAGGGTTGTACGTACGGTTAAGCCCGAACTCGAATAGGTGACGCTTCGAGGAGTGTAGACAGGTGTATTCCCATCGTTACAGACACGACGATCTCGATGGTGCTCAGACGTTCCGAGATCTCCTTGCCGATCCCTCGCCGGATTACATTATTCTATATCTATACGGTTATATGCCAACTCGAAGACACCGCGCTCTTAACCGTTTTTCTTCTCTTTATCAAGCAACACAGAGAGCGTATACGAGAGAGCACATGCGCCACCGTGGGCTATTTGCTCATCCATTAGCGCTACAATAACAACAAGTCGCTTCGTGCCGCTCTTCAGTATTCGTTTCTTATGACCTCCACCTCGTCCCGTTCGAACGAGCGTATTTATACGCTTATACTCTCTCGTGTATGCTTAGACCTCTTGACTCGACGCGGTGGACATTCCTCTTTTGTTTTCTTCTTTCTCTTGTGCGGTACGAAAATCTACACTGTGCAACATTGCGACTCGCCGAGCAAAGAGAGTTTCAATTACGAATTCCGGATTTGTTTGTTTTTTTTTTTTTTTTTTTTTTTTCCAACACGCCGCTGCGATCGGTCAGTTTGGTTAAGCGGCGTAGCGGCATCGATGTCGATTCCTCTTCAACTTCTTGCATCTTAATTATTTACTTATACATTAAATGTTATTATTATTTATTGTACGTGAATTTAAAAAGCTCCATGTTTACTTTATTTGTGCGCGGTGAAAATTGTTCGGCACTTCAGTTACAATATTGCTGCCGGATAACGGCAATGTTTGGAGGGGGGAGACGTAATATCGTTAAAACCATAAACTACACTCGATATACAATTACAATAAATGAATATAGGCCGAATGGACTTGTGTGAGACGTCCAATCGGGCGTAATTTCGAATTCGCAAGGAATGGATTTTGCGGTGACAATGAGCATACCAACGGTACTCTGCCGTCTTCGCTCGGACATAGACGGCGGCTGTGGAAATGCTGGAGTCCGTAGTTTCGACGTCCGCCTCACTCTACGACCCTCTCCCGGCGAGTTTCGGAGGAAAGAAGAGTGGGGCGGAGGAGGAGGAGGGGGGGGGGCGAGCCGGGCGAAACCCAAGTGATATTGAATACCGTTTCACATGCCCTTCACGTAGCCGGCGGCGCACACCGTCTTCCCGCTGGTACAACGCTAAAAGTGGGACGGGAATTTACGAAGAAAACAGTTAACAAGAAGAAAAGAGAAACAATAAAAAAAAACAAAAAAAAAAAATCGCAAAGCCGTCGATGGATCGAACAGTTGCAACGAAACAAGCTCTTTTCGTCTGCCAAAGTTTCATCTGTATTTATTACACATATTAGTTAAAGAATAAATAAAATAAAATAAAAGAACTTAATTCAAAAAGAAAGGTCGACATTGGTTCGTTCGCATTAATGAATAAATATTTCCAGCGAATACAGAGTGGAAGGATGCGAGTGTCAGGGGAGTGAACTTGATTTTAAAGCGATTAACGGTCGCACGCGACCAAGGGAAAAGGTGTCAACCTGCAATTGACAACAAGAGTGAAGAGTGGAGGGGGCGAATAGGGGGCGCTGCGATCGTGGTCCATTTCCTTATCGGTTTCATGATCGCAGAGTCGGTGAAAGGCCTATCTGCCCCCTGCGACCCGCGACCGCTCACGAGATACCCCAATTTACAATGAGGGGCGGAGGGGGATTGGCGAAAAATTAAATTAAATTGTTACCCGACGAGAAGTCCCCCCCTCGACGATTCCCGACCCGGGGCTTCCTAGCTTCTCCTCGCCCATTGACAACTCTCCCGGCCGCTCGTTTTATATTCGATCCACCTACTTAATGCGTGCCTGCAAATAATCCGGATTTAATTCATGACGCACGCTTCCATTCGCCACCGCTTCTTACTGTCGCCAACCGGTGAGACACAAATCCTAAATCGCTCCGTAAGCGTGTAGTTTTGCTTAATTGTTCGATAATTTAAAAATATATCATTATCATTATCATCATGATAATTTTTAATTGCTGACAATTGTTGATCATCGCAACAGATTAATCAAATTATAAATATTATTTCATGCCAAAACAAATAGACTATATGTACTACACTATATTGCATCTTTGTAAAAGGGTTATTCCCGTTTAATAAATTATCATTATCATTATCATTGTCATTGTCATTGTCATTGTCATTGTCATTGTCATTGTCATTGTCATTGTCATTGTCATTGTCATTGTCATTGTCATTGTCATTGTCATTGTCATTGTCATTGTCATTGTCATTGTCATTGTCATTGTCATTGTCATTCGGTAACTACATTTTATCTTTACTGGTATGAATTCTTTTTTACCGGCATCAGCTGATTTTGCAAAATTTTATCAAATTGCATGAAACTTGTGCTGGTCGATTTTTTTGTTGTTGTCGAAATTGGTGAATATGAAAAAGCGTCGAACGGAGCGTTCTTTCGATTATGGAATGATGAACAAAAAAAAAAAAAGAAAAATTGTCTTGTCACGCTGGGCACTGGAATTTAATTGTCTCACTCCGGTGAGGGTTATAGACAGGAAAATCGAGAATCGTCGAGTGGTGTGCGCGCGCGCGCGCGCGCGGGAGTAGGAGAGTGTCCCGGTGTGACGCGTAGCCCCGGAGATATTCAGCAGAAAGGGAGCGAGAGAGCTAGCGGGCTATATACGATTTTCGCGAAACAATTCCGAACTGAATAATATTAGTATCCAACAATGGAGGTGCTAAATTGAAATACAGAGCGGTGAGATGAACGGAGGAAGAACCGGGCGCGCTTGTCCCTCCGCCTACCTTCATATCGGCCCGGCCGTCCCCCCTCCGACCCTCGTCGCCCGTTCACCAACGTAGCATTGTCGGCGAGGGCGGGGCAAAATGAAGGCGTGGGGCATAATGGACCAGTTTCAAAGTACAATGAAATTTTGCATTAGGTCCATTTCGCAAGACGATCCTGACCCTCCACTCTGCGAAATAGCGCTATCGCAAAAAATTGTCCATTTTGCCCCATAGGCCATTTTTCGCGATTCAGTCAAATCATATTTTATCCAGAAAATTTATCATTTTAATATTTTGATACGACGACGCATTTATATTTTAATACTAATACGTAAATCGACGGAAACTCTGAATCGTCCGGTTGTTCCATTTTGCCCCATAGGCCATTTTTCGCAATTCAGTCAACGCATATTTTATCCAGAGAATATATAATTTCAATATTTTGATACTATCACGCATTCACGTTTTAATACTAAAACGTAAATCGACGGAAACTCTTGATCGCCCGGTTGTTCCATTTTGCCCCATTTTTTTTTTTTTTTTGTAATTTATTTTATTCTGTCCGAACGCGGTAAATTAAACTTGCGGATTCGTTAGTAGTTTAAACATTTTTTTTTAATCTCTTGCGTAAGTCGTAAATTTACCTGGTTCACTCAGCTGGTCCATTTTGCCCCGTTCTCTCTCTCTCTCTCGCCTGTATATTACGCAAATACCGAGCGTCCCGATATTTCACTGCCGTGTATGTTTGCACATGTGCAGGTTGCCATGTTTGCCGAAGGTCCGTTTCGGTACACACGAGCGTTCGAAACTGTTTTACCGCAGTGATCCCTTTTGCCCCCCAAACTTAAAAAAAAAAAAAAAAAAAACCTCTGTTGAGAAGAATTTCTTATTCACTTTTTGCACTTTCGATTAAAATTGAACGGAGGGCCGGGCGAAACGTCGAGACTTCCGGGGAGACGAAATATGCATGCAAATGAAATATTAATTAAATCCATAATAACATCTCCGAATGGTTCCCTCCCTTGGCTCTCTCCCGATTTCCCCGCAGTTCGCCGCAACCGAACACGCAATATTCGTTTCAACTCAAAATTAATTAATTTTCCAGTCGCGAATTCGCTGTCGACCTTCGTAACGATTTGTCAAAAAAAAAGAAATCACCGTTAAACCATTCCCATGAAGACTTCTCTTTTAATTACAATACAATACAATTGCACAATTATTAGGGTGCACTTTCATTTATCCATTTTCGTTCAATACACTCGGTTCTTCCACTAGCTGCATTTCAGCCGCAGTAACTCTTAAACCGGAAGCAACGTCACGGAGAGAAAATTGAAAAAAAAAAAAAAAAACTTCATTGCGACTTCACTTCGTGTTCGGAAATCTAATTTTTCTATCTTAAACGCGTCACTTCCGGTTTGGAAATCTCGACTATTCGACCGGAAGTCGCGTTTTCCCGCGTGTCGCCACTTCCGCTCGATAAATCGAGATTTTCAAACAGGAAGTTGCGTTACGAAGACTTAATTTTTGTATTTCCATGGATTTATCTTTAATGCATCGGACGAAAGTGAAACTGAAACTGTGAATTAAATAACACAGGAAGGCGGGTTTGAAAGAGCGTACGCGATGAGTCTCGAAAGTATTTGGAATTAATCTCGAATGCGCTAAGCGACAGAAACGATTGAATTGAGTGACGCACGCTGGTGATTTCTCCGGGATAACGGGAATTTTTTCGCCTCGTTGGTAGTCGATTCGCGCCGTCGATAAAAAAAAAAAAAAAAAAAAAAAAAAAAAAAGTGGTGGACAGAAGGAAACCCCGGCGAGAACGTTGCTTGGCCAGTTTAGCTTTTAACGTTCCACAAACAGTCAAATATTTGATCGCTGGTAGAAATATCGTTTAGCCTATTCGTCTACCTGTTACTCTTCGGAGTGACCGGGCGCTTAGGCCGTATACGGCCGTTCGGCACGACACAAGCGAGTAAACAACGCGCTGCCTCGCGGAGAAAGAGATATCCTCAAGGGCATTTTTCGGTCAGCTCGCCTACGGAGGTCGCTCTCGTACGCCTCGACGGTCCGACGGTTTATCGGCTTCCGTGACTCCCGGCGGAAAATCAAGGAAGCGAAATCCGTCGCGTATTGAAATACAACTCTATCGGAAGTGGTGCAACTACGGATTCGAATTCGCAACGCAGTCACGGTCGCAATACTGTAAAAAAAAAAAAAAAAAAAATTGTACATTTCATGTAGCGGACTGAAAGTTTTCATGCGAAAATTTGTACATTAAATTTAATGTAGAATCGCGATGAAAAATCAATATGCTTTTTCACTGAAATTAAAGTAAATTATTAAAAAAATAAGTGTTTCCAATGTTTTTAATACACTGACGATTAATTTTGCAGTCCGCTGGCGGTCATCTCGGTTTCGACGGGGAGGCGTTCGACACTCTTGCGTCAATTTAACGAGGCTTAAAGAGCCCCCCTGCGCACGCTCGAAGCTGCGTCTACTGCAAATTGCGGAGAATTGCTGGTGAAACAGCGACGCCCGTAGTCACGGGCGTTGACGCCGTACAGATTTAAGCGGACCTCTTTGGCCACTCCCCGGAGAGGTATTACTTTTCGGTGTTACCTTTTACGCAGAGCTGGGCAAAGTATCGAAAAGTACTTAAAGTACTAAGTACTTAGGACCCTGAGTACTTAGTACCGCAAGTACTTTAAGTACTAAGTGCTTAGTACCGCAAGTACTTTGAGTACTAAGTGCTTAGTGCCGCAAGTACTTTAAGTACTAAGTTCTTAGTGCTTAGTGCCGCAAGTACTTTAAGTACTAAGTTCTTAGTGCCGCAAGTACTTTAAGTACTAAGTACTTCGTACCGCAAGTACTTTAAGTACTAAGTGCTTAGTACCGCAAGTACTTTGAGTACTAAGTGCTTAGTGCTTAGTGCCGCAAGTACTTTAAGTACTAAGTTCTTAGTGCTTAGTGCCGCAAGTACTTTAAGTACTAAGTTCTTAGTGCTTAGTGCCGCAAGTACTTTAAGTACTAAGTTCTTAGTGCCGCAAGTACTTTAAGTACTAAGTACTTCGTACCGCAAGTACTTTAAGTACTAAGTGCTTAGTACCGCAAGTACTTTGAGTACTAAGTGCTTAGTGCTTAGTGCTTAGTGCCGCAAGTACTTTAAGTACTAAGTTCTTAGTGCTTAGTGCCGCAAGTACTTTAAGTACTAAGTTCTTAGTGCCGCAAGTACTTTAAGTACTAAGTACTTCGTACCGCAAGTACTTTAAGTACTAAGTTCTTAGTACCGCAGGTACTTTGAGTACAAAGTAATTTCCGTACTTAAAGTACTTTTGTAAAATACGAAGTGCAAAGTACTTCTTCCGCCTCTTCTGATTTCTTCTTAATCGGAAGAGGCGGAGTTCCACGAGTACGAAATTTTTAGATGAATTCTCAAATCAAACGACCCCGTCGAGGGCCAAAATTTTTTCAAAACGTCCAGACTCTTCGTTTCCGATCCATGGTAACAGACTAATCGACGGGACTACGAGGACTGAACCTTGGGGTAGTGAGTGGAGGTCGACTGGATGTATAACAACTAAATCTGGGACGTATGGATGTAGTACAGTGGACGAAAGTGAGAAAGGTCTCGATTGTATGCATCAAAAACTCGTATTTTTTGAAATTTAAAAGGAAAATATTGGGCTGGTAGTGAAATAATTGTTATATTCGTATTC
This sequence comes from Amblyjoppa proteus, assembly GCA_963922035.1. NCBI lineage: Eukaryota > Metazoa > Arthropoda > Insecta > Hymenoptera > Ichneumonidae > Amblyjoppa > Amblyjoppa proteus. The sequence goes on from OY998230.1 coordinate 3,650,929, forward strand.
AGCGGGAAAAAATACGTCGAATATGGCCTTGAAACAAAAAAATCGAGTGAACAACGATTTTTCCATTTTTTAGCCATTTTTGGAGAAACGTCGATTTTGGTGATTTTCAAACGTCGATATCTCGGCTCCCAATGGAGCTAGGAAAAATCCGAGGTGTCCATCGTATTCTGCGGGAAAAAATACACAAGATAGGGTCCTGCCCGAAGTTTTGGAAGCGTTTTGTCGTGCCGTTTGAGGACGTTGAAAAACGCAAAAAATGGACTCGAAAGGGGTAGCCTTGCATTTTTTCGACGAAATTTTTTTCTTTTTTTTTTAATGAACTGCTAGGTATTTCGACGTATTTTTTCCCGCCGAACACGAATCCACTGGCGTTTTTGAGGCTAAAGTATAGTGAGACATCGAGAGTCTCGATTTTATGCACGAAAAAAACGTATTTTTGTATTTTAAGTGGAAAATATTGAGTTGGGAGTAAATTAGCTTCCTCAAAGAGGAAACTATGCTCAAAATTGTACAAGTACTGTAGTCTCAGTACTCAGCAATAGTACTTAAAGTACCGAAAAGTACTTTGATACTTTAAGTACGTACCTTAAGCACGCACTTTAAGCAGGCACCTCAAGCAGGCACCTTAAGCAGGCACCTTAAGCAGGCACCTTAAGCAGGCACCTTAAGCAGGCACCTTAAGCAGGCACCTTAAGCAGGCACCTTAAGCAGGCACCTTAAGCACTTTAAGCAGGCACCTTAAGCAGGCACCTTAAGCACTTTAAGCAGACACCTTAAGCAGGCACCTTAAGCAGGCACTTTAAGCAGGCACTTTAAGCAGGCACTGTAAGCAGGCACTTTAAGCAGGCACTTTAACTACGTACTTTAACTACGTACATTAAGTACATACCTTAAGTGCCAAATAAGTACTCATGTACCTTAAGTACTGCCCAGCTCTGCTTCTACGAGCCGGCCGTCGCGTATTGAACTGTAGACACAGGCACGAAAAAAGTTCACTCGAGAAATGCCCTGCGGACGGGGACGAGCCGGCCCAGCGGGGACGCCAACGTATGCGAATCGCGCGACCCCCGAAAGGCCGCTTTTGACTCGCCGATAGTAAATTATTTACACTATTTATTTTATTTTTTTATTTTTTGTACATTAACGTTTAAACTTTAGACCTCATGAATTTATTTCTTTCATTATCGATTGTTGGAATTTCATAAAAATTGTATTTACTTTAATTTATTTTGTTTATAAAAGTAAATCATTATTACTTCCGGAATCGCTCTGCTTGTCCACTTTGGCCCACACATTGATTATTTGTTTATTTTGCTCACACGAGCCAAAAACGTCCGCAGCGCATTCATTGTGGAAATCCTTGATACTTGGCCGGACCATTTTGCCCCACATCGACTTACGCCCCTCTGATCTCAGTGACGCGATATATGTACCGAATCGAGAACAATACCGGAACTGGCACTGTAAAATCGGGAGCTCGAGTCGGGGTTCGGATTAATCCGTCGCACGTACGCAGCATCGAGTATATTCCCCCTCCCCCCCCCCCCCTTCATCCAGTACACATCGATGACTGTGCTCTCCCCCGCTGCTGTTGTTCGCACAGCCGACGACGCACAGTCGCCGAAATTCCGACATTTCATTCACCAGTAACGGTACTCAACGCTCGGTATCGATTGTTCGTTATAAATGTCCAATTTACTCTATATGTATGTTCATTTTATTTTTATTTTATTTTATTTTTTTTGTTAAATTTCCACTGTTCTTTTTCTCCTCGATACACTATATGTCTGCCGCCTCGTAGCCTGCATGCGAGCTCGATCGGTGTGCAAAAAAGAAAAAAAAAAGAAAAAAAAACAACAACAAAATGGAAATTTCTGTAGTGTCGAATCAATTGCAAGATGTAATGAAAAAAATTAGACTTCAACGAGGCGATGACGAATATTAAATTTAATATACCGATTTTCCCCGGAAAAAAGAAATAGTCAAGAAAAAAATAGGGATTTAGAAATGAAGAATTAAAACGTGTTGCTAATGTCAAAAAGATTTAAGGAAATACTTGGTAATCTTGTATATCAGTACAGTAGGACACCGATTATCCGAAGAAATTGGGACCGAGAACAGTTCGGATAAGCGATTATTCGGATAACCGAGTTATGAATAAAAAATATTATAATAATAACATACCTAATGAATATGAGTTTTAAAAGAATATAAATTAGCATACAAACATTTTATACATATATATATATACTTTGGACATATTATTAAACGCTCACTTTAAGTATTCTCTTCGACGAAGTCGTCAATTTTGTGTCTTATAAGCGCGTGATAGAAACTTGCACACGCCTGCAACGAAGTAACGCTTGACGATATGTAACAACGAAATTTTGCTGCATGGTTCGAATAATAAAGGTTCGGATAAAATATATTCCTGTTCGGACAAAGTAAATTACAGTTCGGATAATAGAAGTTCGGATTAAATAAATTCCTGTTCGGATAATCGAAGGTTCGGATAATCGAGGTTCTACTGTACTATTTTTTTTTAACACAACGAGAAATCACCGTTCCTCAGTCAAGTTTCGGCGCTCGATAAACGAGAATGATCTTTGTTCTTCCGACGAAACAAAAAAAATAAAGAAAATGAGTGCGAAATCGGCGACTCTCGTCGTCGCCGAAGGAACTCGGCGCGCCTCGGAGCCTTTGTCTTCGCGCTGGAGATTTTTATTTTTCCTCGCACGGCAGTGCGCTCCACGTTGGTGCGTGTATCTACAGTAACGAGATCGCTTTCGCGACTACAAAGCGTTTCGTTTTTCTTCATCTCGCTCCCGTCTCGTTTTACGTTTACCGCGCCCCCTACCGGACGGGCACAGATTCACGCACAGAATCCCACTTGACATTCGTTCCCTCCACAAAGGACAGACTCTCGCGGGGCAACGGACGGAAAAATCTACCGGGAACTATCGATGAAGAAAAATAAAAAATAAACGTCGTGAATTCGATCCCGAGGTTTCGCGAGAATCGATGGGCTCAAATTAAATTCGACTCCGCCCCTAAGCGTGTTCCTCGCTCCTGGAAGCGACAACTCGGATCGACCGAGTTTACAGTGTATATAGCGTAGCAGGTAATCGGATACTCACCCGTCCTCGCCGTTCCACTGTGTTTACTTTTTTTTTTTCATGGCCGAGCTTGTTTGGTTGCGGAGAGGGGGGGGGGGGGGGGGGTGGGGGGAGGTACTTGACACAGTAGTTTGAGCATGCCAAAAAGTCTCTGCAGCAAAGATATTTTTCGAGGGGGGCCTACTCGGACGGACGGACGGACCGACGATGATTACGTAGAGATACTCGGCCGCAAGGCATTCGTGTGCATCCGAGCGGAAGTAAGGACGCGCGATGGATCGGTGGAGATTTTTCTTTTTTTCTTTTTTTGCAACATAATACCGAGATTTTCCGTGCGCTTCGACGGGTCGTAATGGAGGGGGGAGCGAGGGGAAAATAATGGTGAGAAATTATTGTCGTGGTTGAAAGATTTAACCGAAGTGATTGGTAAAATTGGTAAATCATCCTTGCAATGTGGAAGGAGCGAATAAAAAGGTAAAAATTATTGTCAAGCTACCGGAAGGATGTAGCCGGGATAATCGGTGATTGCTAGGGGGGGACAGTGGGGCGAAATGGAACACTGGGGTAAAATGGACCGTTTTTACCTATTTTTTCTTACGGAACAAAAAGACGAGCGGAACACTGGGGTAAAATGGACCATTTTTACCATTTTTTTTTTAACGGAACAAAAAGCCGAGTGTTACATGGAATGGAGGATTCCGGTCAATTTTGCACCCCCCCCCCCCCCCTCCATTCCCCCAAATGGTTGATTTTGCATCGGTGCTTCTCCGGCGAAGAGTGAACGATTCTTGCCGATTTTTTATGCGGCTTATCGAAGAAGAAAAAAAAAAAGATTCTCGTCTCGAATGGAGGACACGGTTTTGCCCCGACACACCACAAATCGTCCCGGCAATCTGGAAGGAACCGCAATAAAATTTTTAAAAATAAATCGACATCATTTTTTGGAATATCGGTGGTCTTTTTTTTTTTTTTATTGAGACATTTCGCTTCGTACAGATAATCGTATCGTCGCACCGCGGACATTCGAATTCGGTTGACGGTGAACGTCGAACAAAATTGCCGATAAAACAATCGTTTAACGGGACGACGATAAGGACGAGCTACAATTTCTAAAATCTGGCTAAACATCGTTTACACTTGCATCGTACGCTTATTATTTATTTTTATTTTTATTATTATCATTATCATTATCATTATTATTATTATTGTTGTTATTAACAATTATTATCATCGTTATTACTATTTCGCTACATCGTTTTATAATCGGCATATACTCTTCGTTGGATTAAGTAAGGATTTATATGATCGATTCTCTTCGTTTTTTCTTTTTTTTTTTCACGATCGTCGAAATTTTTTTTTTTTTTTTTCACCGCATTTTCGTTCCACGAAACCGTCGAGGAGGACGATCGCTTAGCTCCTCACTTTATTTACAAGTCTCCCGGGCGTATATTACGCTTCACGTTTATCCGAATTAATATCACTAATCGCTCAATTAATAATTCTGTGGCATTTATCTATTTATAATCAGTAACCGATTTTCATTATTATTATTATTATTATTTTTTTTATCTACACATTTTACTCTCTATCGGTACAATTAATAATCAATTATTGTACACTTTGCGCGAATCTTTATCGTCGCATTCATTTTTTTTTTTTTTTTTTTTTTTTACTCGTTTCGTGGCTTCGCTAATTTTCTTTTTTGTCTGAAAAAATAAAAAAATTTCCCGTCTTTTTTTTTTTTTAATTCTTATTTTCAACACTCCCGCACTTATTTTTTCCTAGCGTGCGAAATAATAATACGAGATACAAAATTTTTATATATATAATTTTTTTTTTTTTTTTTTTTCGATTTCTTTTTTCCCTCGTGCATGGAAAAATTATGAGAATCATCGCCGGCGACGACGATCGCTATCAGGGATAGGACCATGGGGCGTGATGTCCTTCAGGTCACTCGGAGTAGCTGGTCTTGTCGCTGGCGTCGTCAGGACTCGTTTCCCGATACGTCTCGACGTTGCCGTTGGCGTGGGTGTTCTGATTCGGCGGTCTGATTACCGTCGGTAGATATCCGGTGCCGGTGTAAGGAGCTGCGAGAAACCGGTGACGTGTCGGCGGACTCGGACCGCAGTAACCGCCGCGGGATACGTAAGCGGCGGTCGCCGATGCCGACGCCGCCGCCGCGGAGGCGAGGGCTCCGGCCAGTGGCGAGAACGCCGACTTCGGCTGGAGGCTGTCCTCGCAGACGAGCACCTCCATCGCCGACACGACGTCGCCTGCCGTGATCCAAGAATAAATTTTCGTAAAATTTTATAAACAATTTTGCAAAAGTTTGGAAACATTTTTTGGAAAAGTTTGGAAAACAATTTTGGAAAAGTTTGGAAAACAATTTTGGAAAAGTTTGGAAAACAATCTTGGAAAAGTTTGGAAAACAATTTTGGAAAAGTTTGGAAAACAATTTTGGAAAAGTTTGGAAAACAATTTTGAAAACAATTTTGGAAAAGTTTGGAAAACAATTTTGGAAAAGTTTGGAAAACAATTTTGAAAAAACATTTTGGAAAAGCACTTTGGAAAAGCACATTGGAAAAGCACTTTGGAAAAGCACTTTGGAAAAGTACTTTGGAAAAGCACTTTGGAAAAGCACTTTGGAAAAGCACTTTGGAAAAGCACTTTGGAAAAGCACTTTGGAAAAGCACATTGGAAAAGCACTTTGGAAAAGCACTTTGGAAAAGTGCTTTTCCAAACTTCGGAAAAGCACTTTGGAAAAGCACTTTGGAAAAGCACATTGGAAAAGCACATTGGAAAAGCACATTGGAAAAGCACATTGGAAAAGCACATTGGAAAAGCACATTGGAAAAGCACTTTGGAAAAGTGCTTTTCCAAACTTCGGAAAAGCACTTTGGAAAAGCACATTGGAAAAGCACATTGGAAAAGCACTTTGGAAAAGCACTTTGGAAAAGCACGTTGGAAAAGCACTTTGGAAAAGCACATTGGAAAAGCACTTTGGAAAAGTGCTTTTCCAAACTTCGGAAAAGCACTTTGGAAAAGCACTTTGGAAAAGCACATTGGAAAAGCACTTTGGAAAAGCACTTTGGAAAAGCACATTGGAAAAGCACTTTGGAAAAGCACTTTGGAAAAGCACTTTGGAAAAGCACTTTGGAAAAGCACTTTGGAAAAGCACTTTGGAAAAGCACTTTGGAAAAGCACTTTGGAAAAGCACTTTGGAAAAGCACTTTGGAAAAGCACTTTGGAAAAGCACTTTGGAAAAGCACATTGGAAAAGCACTTTGGAAAAGCACTTTGGAAAAGCATTTTGGAATCAATAAGTTCTTTTTCAACATGTTTGTCGTTTGATGTAAAAAACAATTGGTGCGAAATGATATACCTTTGCAACGATGTAGCAGTCCCTCGACGTCGGCTCGTCGGCGTCCGGGAAACACTCGGAGCAGCACGTCGACCGGTGATCTCTGTTGCTGCTGCTGCTGATGCTGCTGAACTTGAATGCCGCAGGGTTGCTGAACGTTCTGCATCTGCATCTGCATCTGCATTTGAATTTCCCGGGGTTCGTGAAGATGATGGGGATGATGTTGCTGATGTTGATAAAGGGCCGCCGGCGAGCAGTACAAGGAACTCGCTGTTGGCCCGTAGAGGGGCGCGTAAGGCGAAAAATGCGCGGCCGCGGCCGCTGCAGCCTGTAATCCGAACAACAGTCTCCTTATAGAGCCGCGATCGCTGTGCGCAGGTTGAAAGTGGCGAATAAGGCCCGAATAAGCGGCGAATACGGCGCTCGGTCGGTAACGAAAACTGTAATGTATTTATTTAAAGGTTGCCGACCTGTTTTCCGAAAAAGCAAATTACCAGGCTCTGCACGAGCGTCAGTCAAAGAGGCTAACAATTTTCCTTTAGCCAAAGGTCTCGAGGAACCTCGAAAAATAATCGATTACAGTTTTCATTACCGACCGAGTGCTGCAAGTCGTACCGAGTTAAATGGTGAAACGTCGACGATAAGTGACAAACTAACGGCGACAACGAGCCAACACTTTACCGATGCCCTCGGTCGGTAACAAAGACTATAATCAATTTCAGTCTCGAACGATCGACGCTAAGGGTCAAATACAAATGGTCAAAGTCTCAATCGACAGTCGCTCGGAACTCAAGAATTTGCCTTTTCTCGAAAGCCTTCCCGATCTTTGAAATAAAGGCATTAAAGTTTCCGTTGCCGAACGATCTGACCTGGATGAGCCTCGACAACAAAAAACCCTGAGAAACCGATGGTCCATATTCGCCCACCTCTTACCCTCCGACAAATCGACGAGTCTCTGTACCGACGGAGTTTCTTACCGCGAGCGACGGTGCCGACGGCGACGGTGGATCGATGTGTCGAGGCTGAACGAGATCGACCGGTTGCATCGTCGCCGTTTGATTGGATCCGTGACGTGACGGTGGACTCGCCGATTTTCTCAGACTCAGATTTTCCGGCGCCGGCGTGTCGACTCTCTGGGGCGTCAGCGACGAGGAGATCGGCGGCGTGTGGCTCGGGCTCGGCGTCACCGGTTCGGGACTTCCGTCCTCCGATTCGTTAACGCTGTTGTCCATACCGCGGCCCATCATATCGAGTTCCCCGACCGATCGGTCACCGAGCGAAGCGGCTGCGACAATATCGTCGAAATTCGTTAAAATCGGCCACAGCCAACACACACACACACACACACACACAACCAAAAAGACACCGGTCGAATCGTCCGCTTACCGGTTGCGCGATCCATGACGTGAAGCTCACCACCCGAATCGGAGTCCCGCTCGTCGTCGTTCGGACTGCTCTCCTGCACGGAGATTCGCGCTCGCTTCGAGCCTAGAGCCAAAAGAAGAGATTCATTTTGATGAATAAGAAAATATTGGCGACGATTTTTTAATTTTTATTTTGACAATTGTAAAATTGTAGGAATTATTAACCGTGTTACGGAGACTTTTTTTTTTTTTTTTTTTGGGAGGGGAAGAAAACGTAAGAGACTTTTATCGAGACCAACGAAACATTGGCTTTGATCGCAAAAAGCTTTCGACAGTGAAAAATGCTTATATTGTGTTGTGCATTATTTTCCAAGCGCACAGAAAGTTCCTATAGTGAAAGATATTGGCGTTGATTTTCAAAAATCTTTCGTCACTGAAAAACAACGGAATCGTATCGTTCATCATTATCAACTAAGACAGAAAGTTCTTTGAAAGCCCGAAAGAAAACGGAAGAGCTTCGTCGACAGAGGCAAAATATTGGCGCCGATTTTTTTAAAAGCTTTCGACATTGTAGAATCGTACAAATTGTTTCGTGTATTATTTACCTATCAGACATTTTTTAAGAGCCGAGGAAAAAGCAAGAGATTTTTCGACACCGATGAAATATTGGCAAGATATTGGCGTTGATTAAAAAAAAAAAAAAAATCTTTCGTCACTGAAAAACAACGGAATTCTATCGTTCGTCATTATCAACTAACTCAGAAAATTCTTTAACATCCCAAAACAAAATGGCAGAGCTCAATCGGCAGGGGCAAAATATTGGCGCCGATTTTTTTTAAAAGCTTTCGACATTGTAGAATCGTACAAATTGTTTCGTGTATTATTTACCTATCAGACATTTTTTAAGAGCCGAGGAAAAAGCAAGAGATTTTTCGACACCGATGAAATATTGGCAAGATATTGGCGTTGATTAAAAAAAAAAAAAAAATCTTTCGTCACTGAAAAACAACGGAATTCTATCGTTCGTCATTATCAACTAACTCAGAAAATTCTTTAACATCCCAAAACAAAATGGCAGAGCTCAATCGGCAGGGGCAAAATATTGGCGCCGATTTTTTTTAAAAGCTTTCGACATTGTAGAATCGTACAAATTGTTTCGTGTATTATTTACCTATCACGGAGACATTTTTTAAGAGCCGAGGAAAAAGCAAGAGATTTTTCGACACCGATGAAATATTGGCAAGATATTGGCGTTGATTAAAAAAAAAAAAAAAATCTTTCGTCACTGAAAAACAACGGAATCCTATCGTTCATCATTATCAACTAACTCAGAAAATTCTTTAAAATCCCAAAACAAAATGGAAGAGCTCAATCGGCAGGGGCAAAATATTGGCGCCGATTTTTTTAAAAGCTTTCGACATTGTAGAATCGTACAAATTGTTTCGTGTATTATTTACCTATCACGGAGACATTTTTTAAGAGCCGAGGAAAAAGCAAGAGATTTTTCGACACCGATGAAATATTGGCAAGATATTGGCGTTGATTAAAAAAAAAAAAAAAAATCTTTCGTCACTGAAAAACAACGGAATCCTATCGTTCATCATTATCAACTAACTCAGAAAATTCTTTAAAATCCCAAAACAAAATGGAAGAGCTCAATCGGCAGGGGCAAAATATTGGCGCCGATTTTTTTTAAAAGCTTTCGACATTGTGCCAATAGTACAACATCTTTCGTCTAATATCTATCATGTAACGGAGACGTTTTTTTTAAGAGCCGAAGAGAACGTAACAGATTTATCGACAGCAACGAAACATTGGCACAACATTGGCGTCGATCTCCGCGAAGCTTCCGACATTGCAAAACGACAAAGTCATATCGTCGTTTATTATCGACAAACGCCGAGAAATCTTCAAAATCCGAGAGAAAACGAGCTCAATCAACGGACACAAAATATTGGCACCTATTAAAAAAAAAAAAAAAAAAAAAAAAAAAAAAAAAAAAAAAAAAAAAAAAAAAAAAAAAAAAAAAAAAAAAAAAAAAAAAGAAGAAAAAAAAAAACCTTAAAACTCCGCCCTAAATTGTTTTCACATTCTACAAGGACAATTCTTCAAAAGGACAAGAGAGAGCTTTGCAGAAATTATGAGAAATAAGCTTACGGTCAGGAACAACGTCGGCAGTAGAAAGATAACGATCTAGCGAGAGGTCAGAGGGTGGGTTTGGGCATCGGATTGGGGGGGAGCGCGAGAGAAGAGAGAATTTAATAGCGCAACGGAGCGAGAGGAGGAAAGAGATGATATGAAATCGGTGGAGGGAGAGTTGATCTCAACTTACAACGTGCTGGCTATACTATCGCTTAATAGCACTTGAAAGTTAAACCGGCGCCACTTGTAGCTCGGGACCATTATGCAGGAAGCCCTCTGGTAGGGTTCGTCGGCGGCCACTCCATGTTAGTTGGGTGCAGGAGGTTTGTATATGTAAGCTCGGTCGAAGAATACACGCGTGTGCGCCAATGCCGGCTAGGCACATATGTGCCACGAGCAGGACCTCCGGAACAGCGCCCTTAGCGCTCTCGTCGGTCCTCGACTGGCTCGTGGCTTGTGGCTTGCGGCTTATCCTCGACACACGTATCGTCATATTAATGTACAATTGCGCGTGCCCAAGTGGGCATCGAATATCATGTTCGTCTTTAAGAGCGCGTGTCGCGAGGCGACGCTAATTTAAAGGACGTTGAACATTAACATTGGCCAGTCATGAGGTGTAACGACGGCGCTTTTCGACGATGGGCCAATGAAAGTAAAATTGTCGTCCCAGAGGCCAATTTTCATTATGTTGGCCGAGAAGGGCAGAGCGAGAAAAAATTGGGATTTTTATTCTTCGATATAAGTTTCGCCGATCGAATCGAAGCAGCCAATGTTCGGGCCAATGTCGGTGTTTATCGACGATTGGCGAATAAAAATAAAATTGTCGTCCTAAAGGCTAATTTTCATTGTTGTGGTCGACAAGGATAGAGTGTGAGAAATTGGGGTTTTTATTCTTCGATATGAGTTTCGCCGATCGAATGGGAGAGGCCAATGTTCGGGCCAATGTCGGCGTTTATCGATGATGGGTCAATGAAAATAAAATTTTCGCCCTAAAGGCCAATTTTCATTGTGGTGTTCGACAAGGGTACACTGAGAGAAATTGCGATTTTTATCCTCCCATATGAGTCTCGCCGATCGAATCGAAGCAGCCAATGTTCGGGCCAATGCCGGTGTTTATCGACAATTGGCGAATAAAAATAAAATTGTCGTCCTAAAGGCTAATTTTCATTGTTGTGGTCGACAAGGATAGAGTGTGAGAAATTGGGGTTTTTATTCTTCGATATGAGTTTCGCCGATCGAATGGGAGAGGCCAATGTTCGGGCCAATGTCGGCGTTTATCGATGATGGGTCAATGAAAATAAAATTTTCGCCCTAAAGGCCAATTTTCATTGTGGTGTTCGACAAGGGTACACTGAGAGAAATTGCGATTTTTATCCTCCCATATGAGTCTCGCCGATCGAATCGAAGCAGCCAATGTTCGGGCCAATGCCGGTGTTTATCGACGATTGGCGAATAAAAATAAAATTGTCGTCCTAAAGGCTAATTTTCATTGTTGTGGTCGACAAGGATAGAGTGTGAGAAATTGGGGTTTTTATTCTTCGATATGAGTTTCGCCGATCGAATGGGAGAGGCCAATGTTCGGGCCAATGTCGGCGTTTATCGATGATGGGTCAATGAAAATAAAATTTTCGCCCTAAAGGCCAATTTTCATTGTGGTGTTCGACAAGGGTACACTGAGAGAAATTGCGATTTTTATCCTCCCATATGAGTTTCGCCGATCGAATCGAAGCAGCCAATGTTCGGGCCAATGCCGGTGTTTATCGACGATTGGCGAATAAAAATAAAATTGTCGTCCTAAAGGCTAATTTTCATTGTTGTGGTCGACAAGGATAGAGTGTGAGAAATTGGGGTTTTTATTCTTCGATATGAGTTTCGCCGATCGAATGGGAGAGGCCAATGTTCGGGCCAATGTCGGTGTTTATCGATGATGGGTCAATGAAAATAAAATTTTCGCCCTAAAGGCCAATTTTCATTGTGGTGTTCGACAAGGGTACACTGAGAGAAATTGCGATTTTTATCCTCCCATATGAGTCTCGCCGATCGAATCGAAGCAGCCAATGTTCGGGCCAATGCCGGTGTTTATCGACGATTGGCGAATAAAAATAAAATTGTCGTCCTAAAGGCTAATTTTCATTGTGGTGGTCGACAAGGATAGAGTGTGAGAAATTGGGGTTTTTACCCTCCCACATGAGTTTCGCTGATCGAATGGCCAATGTTCGGCCAAGGTCGAGGTCGTCCCGATCGAGCGAGCGCGCCCAATCACCGAGCCAATGTCGCCGTAACAATTGCCAATGCCCAAAAATTTTTCCATATACTTGGCCGAGTTATTGGACTCATCAGTAGCCACTTAGCCGATCCCAAGCAGCCTTCGCCGATCGGCCGGAAACCGCCGATTGTCTTGCCAATGCCCATCCAACTATCGATCACCCAACCTAGGACGAACGTTCAGCGCTACGCTTCCAATTCTTTTTACCGCTGTAATTCCACTCGCCGAGTCCACGAACTCCCAAAACATCTCGCATTTTGCTTACACCTAAAAATTACTCCACCGATACTGTGAAATAAACGAGCACTTTTGTTCCTCTATAGACGAGTCGGTAAAAACTTTTCCATCCCCCCCCCCCCTCCCCCCCTCCTCCTCCTCCTCCTCACTTCCGAGCAAAACGATCGGACCAAATTGAGCGGGCATTGAATTGAAACTGACCACAGAGCATTCACGGTCTCTCCTCGAGTATCCGATATATTCAACCACCTCCTCCTCGAGGACCTTCGTAGGGTGGAGGAAAAAAAAAAAAAAAAAAAAAAAACTCGGGGAAGCATCGAAGCCGCCGATGGCGGGGGAAGGGAGGGGGGCGGCGAAGTGGAGGTGGGGAGGGGGGGGGGAGTTTGCCGTTCTCACATTATACCATGCGGATAGAGGTTGTATGTTCCTCTTGGTTGAAAAATCATCCAGGTGCCGTTGAAAGGAAAAAATGGTGGGGTTGGGCGATAAAAGAGAAGGGCGGTGGGGGGGGGGGGGTGGGAGAGGGGGCTCGAAGATCCGAGCTTTAGGCCAGTGGCGAGCGAGATAGGAGTTTCGCGAACGCCGGTGGACCACTCGAGTTATATCGAGGTTGTTAGAAATAATTGCCAAGCGAACACACAGCCGAGCTTCAACCTTTTTCGCTCTTTCGGACTTTTTTGATTTTTTTCGCCCCCCGCCCCACTCCTTTTCGCTCCCCCCCCCCCCCAACTCCGAACCGTCCGCTGCGTTAATAGATCGCGCGCAGCGCTTTCACAAAGAGGCGCCTCGGATCGCGCGCGCACGCGCACGCGCGCGCTCCAAGCGATCAGCGCCGATTCATTAATGTGTGTTTCTCAATTGACCAATTTGTTGATTGCGCACAGTGGCTTGCGGACACGATGCGCGGAAATAATAGTGCGAGCGAGAGCGAGCGAGCGAGCTCGTCGGCAAACTAAATTCGTTCGCGAAATGCTCACGTGCAGGCGGGGGGAGGGGGAGGGGGGGGGGGCGTTTGGGGGAATCCCCCGATATCGGCGCCTCTCTCGCATTCCTCCATGGAACGCTCCGCGGCTCTCGCATTTCGAGGATTTGTCCATTTTTTGCTTCCGCGTTTCACTGACTGATTGATGGGCTCGTTAAAAATAAAAAAGAATAATAACACAAAAATGTATATATATATATAAATTGTGTGTAAAGTGTGTGTGCGTGCGTGCGTGCGTGCGTGCGTGCGTGCGTGCGTGCGTGCGTGCGTGCGTGCGTGCGTGCGTGCGTGCGTGCGTGCGTGCGTGCGCGCGCGCGCGCGCGCGCGCGCGTGTGTGTGTGTGTGTGTGTGTGTGTGTGTGTGTGTGTCCGTCATCGCTCCGGGGGATTTCTGTGACAAGCGCGCTCGCATGCTACGGGTGTTTTGATACATCGGCGTGGATCGTTTGGCACTCGGGAGAGAAGGGGCAATTGAAATGCGCGCGTACCTTGCTCATTTTTTTTGTTAGGTCGTTCACGGGAATGGCTTAGCGAGGAAGACGAAATGGAAGTCAAGGAATTTTCACGCAAAGGGCCCTTCGCGAGTAAAGTAAAACAATGAGGAAGACATTTCTGAGCCATATTTGCGCGTACCTTCCTCATTTTTCGTTAGCTCGTTCACGGGGCTTCCTCGGTGAGGAAGACGAAATGGAAGTCAACGAATCTCCTCGCAAGGGTTGCTTCGTGAATGAAGTAAAAAAATGAGGAAGCAATGTGCGAATCAAACTTTCACGCACCTTCCTCATTTATTGTTACGTCAAGCGCAGACGAAAGGCAATGAATTTCCTCGCGCAACGCTTCGTGAATGATTTTAAGACAAAATGAGGAAGCAATATACAAATTAAAAACGGAGTAAAAAAAAAATAATAATAAAATAAAAAAATAATGCTTTCAACCATTCTCCTTCCTCATCGGCAGATTGCCACATGAGAGTCTCGCACGTTTCATCGCCGTCGCCGACGGACACCAACCGCGCATCCTTGGTCGTCGCCGAGGCCAAGACACCGCCGCTAAGGTAGCTCCAGCGAGTGGTGTTCACTTCACCTAAATTCGAGAAATTCGGGCAAGAATTGCAAACACTTGCCGGTTTTATAAAAATCTGAAAAAATTCATACTTATTATATACACCGAAGAGACTAATTTTGCACAATAATAATTTCAAAATGTTATTAACAAATTGTTGAAAAAAAAAAAAAAAAATTGTTGAATTTTTTTTTCAGATTTTTATCTTTATTGTGATTTTCGCACATTTTTCCATGTAAAAAACAAGAAAAATCAAAATAGAGATAAAAATCTGGAAAAAATTCATACGTATTCCGAAAAGCGAAAAAAAATCATTTTCATAAAAAAATTAAAAAAAAAAAAAAGTTGAGTTTCCGCATATTTCAATGAACAATTTTTTTTTGTTTTTTTTTTTTTTTCAACAATTTCTTAATAACACTTTGAAATTATTATTATGCAAAATTATTCTTTTCAGTGCCTACAATAAGTATGAATTTTTTTTTTTCAGTTTTTTATCTTTATTTTGATTTTTGCACATTTTTCCATGTAAAAAACAAGAAGAATCATTTTCATAAAAAAAAAAAAAAAAAAAAAAAAAAGTTGAGTTACCGCATATAATGAACAATTTTTTTTTTTTTTTTTTTTTTTTTTTCAACGATTTCTCAACAACATATTGAAATGATTATTATTATGCAAAATTAGTCTTTTCAGTGACGATAATAATGAATTTTTTCATTGTCACTGCAATTTCATTATCATTGTCATTCGCTATACTTTCATTGTCACTGTAATTTGAATTTTTTTTTTTTTTTTTTTTTTTTTCAGATTTTCATTAAATCCCGAAGCGTTTGGAATTATCGTTCGAATTTCACGTATCAAGTCGAAGTGAACGCCACTCGCTGAAAGCCTACCCTGATACGTAGCGACGTAGCGACGGCTCGAAAGTTCGTCACGTGTGTGTCGCGATTATTATCGCGCGTCCCCACAGTGAAACCCTCCGCCGATACAAATGCATCGAGGGTGACGAAGAATTACGGTGGTGAGAGTCGGGGCGTGAACCCCGTGTGTGCATGACTCTCTGTCTCTGGCCGGGGGGGGGGGGGGGGGGGGTGGGGGTCGTATTCTCCGAGTGGCATTCCTCACATATCTCGCCACCGCCGCGCACGCACTTGTACGTGCGAAACGTGAGTATTTACATTTATTACGGATTATTTATCGACGTCGTTCTATTCGCACAGTAAGAAATTTAATAATGAAATTAGGCAAAGAATTTTCATGGCTTTTCATATTCGGTCGCTTTTTTTTTTCTTTACTCCTACATTTCGTACACCTGGATGTCTTATGGATCTATCGTGCGTACGTTATGCAGGTGTATCGGCGAGAGAGCAGAAGAGCACAGTGTTTTTCAGCTGATTTTTTTTTTTTTTTTTTTTTTTTTTTTTTTTTTTTTGCGACTCGGAGATCCGAGCCGTGTCCGATTACGCGAAGGGTTTTTTTTTTCGCCCGTGTAATTCGGAGCGATACGCACACGCGTGCACCGGCGCCCTTAGGGTTTCCCTCCGAAGGTTTCTCCCCACCGCCCCACCCCCTCCCCCCCCCCCCGCTCGTATCCTTCGCTGCGCTTCCGTCGATTTTTATTTCAATGGGGTTTTTTTTTTTTTTTTTTTTTTTTTTTTTTTTTTTTTTTTTTTTTTTTTTTTTTTTTTTTTTCGTGAATTGAGAAACAATTTCTAGTCGGGCCCGAATGTGAAGATCCCGATCTTTCCACTTATGATTTAAGTCGAGGTGTATTTTTGCAACCGTTCAATGCCCAATGTGACTTACTTGCTGCATATTTAAAGTTGAAAAAAAAAAGTAAAGGTACTTTTAAAAAATAGTTTATTATTAAAAAAAAAATAAATAAATAAATAAAAGTCTTTGCCGAAGGGTTTGGAAAAATAGTGGCCGAATTAATTCGAAATTCGATGGCAAAATTGCGTTTTATGCGCGGAAGAAGCGATGCTTTTTCGGACGCGACAGTCAGACGGACGAATGAAAATGAAAGAAATGCTTTTTTTTTTTTTTTTTTGCATTGCAGGAAACAGTAAACATGTTTCTGGGTCACAATTCGGCAGACCAATTGTATTTTAGCCTGCAGTGCTCTTTCTATCATTAAATGCTTCTCACGAATGAATTGACGGACAGGCAAAAATAGGCAAAAGCTTTATTGCATTGTGGGACATGTTTCTGGTGCATGATCTGACAATCCAATTTTTTATTAGTCCAATACTCGTTCTCTCA
This sequence comes from Amblyjoppa proteus, assembly GCA_963922035.1. NCBI lineage: Eukaryota > Metazoa > Arthropoda > Insecta > Hymenoptera > Ichneumonidae > Amblyjoppa > Amblyjoppa proteus. The sequence goes on from OY998230.1 coordinate 3,667,716, forward strand.
TTAAATACTTTGTATGAATGAGCAGACAGATAGACAGACGGACAAAAATAGGAAAAAGCTTTTTAACATTGTGAAACAAGTTTCTGGCGTACAATCTGACAACCCATTTTTTTTTTTTTTTTTTTTTTTTTTTTTTTAATCCAATACACTTTCCCTCATTAAATACTTCTCACGAATAAACAGACAGACAGACAGACAGACGGAGAAAAATAGGAAAAAGCTTTTTAACATTGTGAAACATGTTTCTGGCGCACAATCTGCCAACCCATTTTTTTTTAAATCCAATACTCTTTCCCTCATTGAATACTTCACATCAATGAACAGACAGACGGACGGACAAAAATAGGAAAAAGCTTTTTAACATTATGAAACATGTTTCTGGCGCACAATCTGCCAACCCATTTTTTTTTAAATCAAATACTCTTTCCCTCATTAAATACTTCACATCAATGAACAGACAGACGGACGGACAAAAATAGGAAAAAGCTTTTTAACATTATGAAACATGTTTCTGGCGCACAATCTGCCAACCCATTTTTTTATTTTAAATCCAATACTCTTTCCCTCATTAAATACTTCTCACGAATGAACAGACAGACAGACAGACAGACGGCTGGACAAAAATAGGAAAAAGCTTTTTAACATTGTGAAACATGTTTCTGGCGCACAATCTGCCAAACCATTTTTTTTTTTAAATCCAATACTCTTTCCCTCATTGAATACATCTCAAAAATGAACAGACAGACAGACGGACAAAAATAGGAAAAAGCTTTTTAACATTGTGAAACATGTTTCTGGCGCACAATCTGCCAACCCATTTTTTTTTTAAATCCAATACTCTTTCCCTCATTAAATACTTCACGTCAATGAACAGACAGACAGACGGACAAAAATAGGAAAAAGCTTTTTAGCATTATGAAACATGTTTCTGGCGCACAATCTGCCAACCCATTTTTTTATTTTAAATCCCATACTCTTTCCCTCATTAAATACTTCTCACGAATGAACAGACAGACAGACAGACAGACAGACGGAGAAAAATAGGAAAAAGCTTTTTAACATTGTGAAACATGTTTCTGGCGCACAATCTGCCAAACCATTTTTTTTAAAATCCAATACTCTTTTCCTCATTAAATACTTCACATCAATGAACAGACAGACAGACGGACAAAAATAGGAAAAAGCTTTTTAACATTATAAAACATGTTTCTGGCGCACAATCTGCCAACCCATTTTTTTTTTTTTTTTCAAATCCAATACTCTTTCCCTCATTGAATACTTCACATCAATGAACAGACAGACAGACGGACAAAAATAGGAAAAAGCTTTTTAACATTGTGAAACATGTCTCTGGCCCATAATCTGCCAACCCAATATTAAAAAAAAAAAAAAAAATGTTTGCTCCGATACTTTCTCATCTCGCGTGGGTCGTGTCTGGTGCGAAGATAAAGCGAAGAAAACTATCGAGATAAACTTAGTCACCGACGGTGGGGCGGGGGAGATCCGGCCGCGAGGTAACCAACGGTGACCGTGTCTGGGATTAATATAGTGTTTCGATTGAATTACACTCCCATTCCCGAAACACCCCCCACCCCCCCTCCCCCCCCCCCCCCCCACCCCCCTCGTCCTCAGCGTGACAAAATTCCTTCGAGATTATATAGTACAATACTCGATATTGCATTCCTCCTCCGACATACACAACACACAGAAAGAAAGAGGGCATAGACGCCGAGTAAAGAAAGTATATTACACGCTATAACGAGATTTCTCGCAACTCATTGTCAGTGGGAGACGTGCGACGGCTCTCTCACATCCGGCGCGGCTCCGTCAATCGCGTGAGACACAATATTCCTCGTAATACACCCTTAAAAAAAAAAAAAAAAAAAAAAAAAAAAAAAGGAAGAAAAAAGAAGAAAAAACTTCCATTATGTAAAGTCTGAACGAAAGAGAAGTGTAGAAAGAGGAGCCTTTCATTAATGCACGAAGATACGAAGATAATACATGTCAAAGTTTTAATCGTAAACGCCCTTGAGTGAAAATAAAAAAGAAAATAAAGTCTCAATTAGCTTCGATTCTTGTCCAATAAAATGAGATATAAATTGCGCATAGTGCAGCCCCGATGATTATCCTGAGTTTCTAAGCTAAACTAACGATTGTGATAGTTATAATAGATACAAGTGTGTATGCAATTTTTGGGATTCTCTACTGGACCAATGAACCACTTTTAATGCCTATGTTATCTCTGCTTTATATCCCTATCGGTGCTCTACGGACGTAAGCGGGGCACAAATGAGGCCAAAACTGTATCTTGCAGTAACTTTTTCATGTTCCACTTTCACCCAACGATACGTCCCGATTGTCAATCCCTATTTTGGCCCATGTACCAACATCGGCGTCATCCAAAAGTTATTGTTAAAGTTGGCTTTCTCTCTCATCATTCCGTTTTGTCCCGCTGTGCCATTTTGCCCCGCTCTCCCCCTCCTCCCATTGAAAGGTGCTCATTTAGTTGTGTTTTTTTTTTTTTTTTTTTTTTTTAAATCTTTTTGGTCGCATTTTCTCCTGACATTGTCCGGTAAAGTGTCAAAGCACTTGACTCCCCACATAACCGTATGCTTTGCGTCCAATCTCTCTCTTCCGGCAACCTTTAAAAAAAAAAAAAAAAAAAAAAATTTTAAATTAAAAACAAAACAAAAAACGACAAATAAACGATAAAGTCTCGGGTAATGTTGATTTTCGCGCAGTCAAATGAGATATAAATTGTGTACAGAGTGGCGCGGAGATGGTGTTATGAGCAGTTGGCCTAACCGGTGCTCGTCTATACGGTCGAGTGGGCGAGAAGCGCCCGATGGGCCGCTCCGCTAGCCGGCGTATCCGCACCCCGGAGCGCAGGGAGGAGACACGATGGAGACAGACGCGGACAATGGAATCAACCGAGGACAATGCCGAATAATTTAGAATGTCATATAGATATCTCCGGAGCTTCCGGCGTCGCCGCGCCTACGCTGTGAGGAGGGGGGGGGGGGGTGGGGTGGTGGGGTGGTTGGTTGGTTGGTTGGTTCTCCAGGGTGGCTATTGCCGCCACCCGGAGATAGTATAATAGAGTGGAGAATAGAGAAGCGGTTGGCAATAGGAGACGCACACACGCACATACACACACACACACACACACACACACACACACACACACACACGCGCGCGCGCGCGCACACACATAGACATACACCGGGTGAGCACAAGCCCGAGCACGGATCCCTGCTTGGTGCAGGGCTACTCTGTGCAGGACACGAAACATAGCGATAAATTAGGCTTAGGCCTTCCTCGAACCTCCTATTCCGCTTCCGAGTCTGACTACTACAACAGCCCGGTGAGAGCGCGTGCTGCTCTGCACAGGCATTTGTATTTGTTTGACAATTTTATGTGTCCCTCGTGATCGTTACTGTACAGGCGCGAGAACGGGAGGAGACCTTTTTTTTTTTTTTTTTTACTTAGGGTTACGTCGGGAAGTTGCCGAAGCATTGTCGGAGCGTTGTTGATGAGTGATCAGGTGACCGATTCGGCGTCTTGGCAGGAACTGATCAGGATCTCGAGAGGAACTGATCGGGACCTTGTCAAGAACTGACCAGGGTCTTCATAGAAACTGATCAGGATCCAGTCAGGAATTTGCTAGGGTCTTGTAAGAAACTTACGACGACCTTGCCAGGAATTGGGTTAGGGCGTTGTCAGAAACTGAGCAGGTCCTTGTGAGGAATTGGTTAGGGCGTTGTTAGGAACTGAGCAGGACCTTGTAAGGAATTGACTAAGGCCTTGTAAGGAACTGACTAAGGCCTTGACATGAACTGATTAGGGCCTTGGTCAGGAACTGACCAGGAGCTTACTGGGAACTGACCAGAGACGTGTGAAAAACGGGCCAGGGCTTTCTCAGGCACTGATCAGGGCCTTACTGGGAACTGACTAGAAACCTGCCAAGAACTGGCTTGGCCGTCGGAGGGAATCAACTGCGTTTTTTGCGAAGAACTGATCAGGCCCTTCCCAGGACCGAATGTTGATGCTCGGTAATTTGTACTATGATTAACAATCCGACGATCAAAACCGATTGGAGAGTCGTATTTGATATCATTAATGAAGATACTATCGGGACTGCGTCCCTTCACTCTCGAGCCATTCCAGCAGATGCTTCTCATTCTTCCGTGCCGTCGAATAGAAAGTATATACGTGCTTGCCTCCGGCAATAAATTTGGACGGCTGCGAGGCGTTACAGTTCTCAGCGGCAGGGCAACGGAGGGTGAAACGGAATCGCAGGATGATGCGCGAGAATATTGCGGATTATGGGCGCCCGAGTTATGTCACCTCGTGGCGAGATACTACCGAGAACGCCCGAGGGTGCCATCCACCCGCTAACCCATGAATCGTACGAGTTTCACCCTTATTGTCCGCCAGGCTCCGGCCGTAAAACAAGCCTCTCCCTTTGCACACCGGAAAGCAATAATCCTATAATAAGTTACACAATACAGTGAAAAATTTCCACTGGTCGAAATTTGCCTGGGCAATTTACGTGAGATCCTGACCAGAACCTGACCAGGCCTTGACTAGATTGTGATCGCATTGTGATCGTATTGTGATCGTATTGTGATCGTATTGTGATCGTATTGTTATCGTATTGTTATCGTATTGTGATCGTATTGTGATCGTATTGTCATCGTATTGTTATCGTATTGTGATCGTATTGTCATCGTATTGTCATCGTGTCCTGTTCTTATCCTGATCGTATCCTGATCGTATTCTGCTCGTATCCTGCTCGTATCCTGATCGTATTCTGCTCGTATCCTGATCGTATTCTGCTCGTATCCTGATCGTATCCTGATCGTATTGTGATCGTATTGTGATCGTATTGTCATCGTATTGTGATCGTATTGTGATCGTATTGTGATCGTATTGTCATCGTATTGTCATCGTGTCCTGTTCTTATCCTGATCGTATCCTGATCGTATTCTGCTCGTATCCTGCTCGTGTCCTGTTCTTATCCTGATCGTATTCTGCTCGTATCCTGCTCGTATCCTGATCGTATTCTGATTGTATTCTGCCCGTATCCTGATCGTATTCTGCTCGTATCCTGATCGTATCCTGATCGTATCCTGATCGTATCCTGATCGTATCCTGATCGTATCCTGATCGTATTTTGATCGTATTCTGATCGTATTCTGATCGTATTCTGATCGTATTCTGATCGTATTCTGATCGTATTCTGATCGTATTCTGATCGTATTCTGATCGTATTCTGATCGTATTCTGATCGTATTCTGATCGTATTCTGATCGTATTCTGATCGTATTCTGATCGTATTCTGATCGTATTCTGCTCGTATCCTGATCGTATCCTGATCGTATCCTGATCGTATTTTGATCGTATTCTGATCGTATTCTGATCGTATTCTGATCGTATTCTGGTCAGTTCCTGATCGGATTCTGATCGGATTCTCATCAGTTCCTGATCGGATTCTGATCAGTTTCCGATCTGGTTCCGACTAACCCCTGACTAAAATCGTTACTAGGACTGCTCAGCGAATTCCCAACAACGACCGGGAGTTCTCTATTGTTCAACATCTTCACGATCCAACAAAAGATATTTCTCTCTCTCTCTCTCTCTCTCTCTCTCTCTCTTTCTCTCTCTCTTTTCTTCTTTTTTAAGAATCTCATTACGACGAGAAAATACACGCGTATCTCGGACGACGTCGTTTCGCGTTCGATTGCGTACGATCAATTCGACTGTTTCCACTAGAGTTTGCACTATAGCGAGTGGCACGGGAGTACGAAAGCGGAGTGCCAGGGCAAATGGAGAAAAAGAATACACGACGGTGGTCGCGGGAGGTGGAACGAGGAATCGAATAATGGATCGGCAGCGATACGATCCATTAAGAATGAGAAGAAAAAGAAAGAAGAAGAAAGAAGAAAAAAAAAAAAAAAAAAAAAGATTCGGAACGCGGTGAAAACGGGCAGCGATACGACATCGGCGCCGGTTCTACGATTCTACGCTGGAGAATGAACCAGTAAAAATCTAATGAACAAGTTAAGGTGGCGAAGGGGCGGAGGGGGGGGGGGGAGGGGAGGGGGCCCGAGTGCGGGGGTGGACCGACGGTAACAGGGAGGCTGCGGTATGGAAAGGGTGAGCGAGTGAGATTGTTCAACGATTCGCGGCGGGCGAGATGCAACGGGGCGGGCGAAACGACGGGAACACACAGAGGCCAAGCGCAACAGCGCGCGATCAGTCATTAAATCGTCGCCGATTTGTTCTTTGTTCTTGTCCGCGCAACCCTCGGATCACCGCGCGGCGAACCAAGGGGCGGGGGGGCGGGGGGAGGGCAGGGGAAGGGGGGGTGAGGTGGGGAGGAAGGGACGGGGGAAAAACTGCTCGCTTGTTTTCGCGCTGGCTGTAGTCGTTGGTGTGATCAAAAAAAAAAAAAAAAAGGAAAAGGAAAATGGAAAAGGAAAAACTAAACTACTGTAAGGGTGGAACTGCTCAACGCCATGTTTTTTTTTTTTTTTTTTTTTTTTTTTTTTTTTTCTTACGACGTTGAGGTTTGAGATAGATGTTATGCGTTCGCATCAATCGAGACACTTTTTGGCGCTGAAACAAAATCTGATGACACTTTTGAGACTAGGCTTGAGAAAAAGAAGATTTCTATGACTCAAGTTAAATTCGCTTGGGTGGTGCAAAATGTAAATGGTCATGGCAATTCTACGTTTCGATACTTGGCATTCCATGAGGGATTGAATGGGCAAAATGTCACCCTCAATCTTACCGTCGTTGTTTTAATGTATGGAGTTGTAAGGAATTGCATTTTTTTTTTTTACCACCTCGCAAACCAAGGGGGGGGGGAGAGGAAGGGGGGGGGGGAACTCCTCGCTTGTTTTCGCGGTGGCTGTAGGCGTTGGTGTGATAAAAAAAAAAAAGGAAAATGGCAAAAAATGGAAGAGGAAAAACTAAACTACTGTAAGGGTGGAACTGCTCAACGCCATGTTTTTTTTTTTTGCGAGGTTGAGGTTTGAGATAGAAGTTATGTGTTCGCATCATTTGAGACACTTTTTGGCGCTGAACCAAAATCTGATGTCAGTTTTGAGACTAGGCTGAAAAAAAAAAATATATATATATATATATATATATATATATATATATATATATCTGTGATTCAAGTTAAATTCGCTTGGGTGGTGCAAAAAGAAAATTGTTATATCAATTCTAATATAGTTTCAATTCTGGAATTCTGGAATTCACTTAAAATTCCATAAGGGATTGAATGGGTAAAATGTCACCTTGAATCTTACCGTCGTTGTTTTTCAATGTCGTATGGAGTTGTAAGTAATTGCATTTTTTTTTACCACCTCGAAAGCGATTTCGTTTTTTTTTTTTTTTTTTTTTTTTTTTTTTTGTGAAAATATTACTCAAGCCCGAAACTGAGAGTGGTCGAAAAAAATTCATTAATTTTTTTGCTTCCAAGTGCTTGAAAATCTTCGGATTCCTTCACGAGGGAAGCCCAAGAAAATTGTTCGGAAGATCTGATTTTTTACGGAAAAAAATAAAATAAATAAAAAAATCAGAGAATCTAAAATTATACAATAAAATATAGAATTATACACCCAGAAAAAAAAAAAAAAAAAAAACGATTGTATTCCCTACTATAACGAAAATTTCCCAGAGTGGACGACTATGTAGATAGTTTGTGATGCCATGTAGATAGTTTTTGATCATATACACTCAATTGACTGGACTACAATTATAGTTAGAAATATAATTTTCGGTCATTGTCCTAACTATAGAATATAGTCGTCCGAACCTGGCCACCATCTACCATATAAGCTTTGCTCAGTGTAGATTCGAGGTTTAAAAAAAAAAAAAAAAAAAAAAAAAAAAAAAAAAAAAAAAAAACAACCCTTCTGTTTTGGCATTTTTTTCATTTTTCATTTTTCTGATTCATTGTTTTACTTTTTGCACATCGCGTATCGCATTAATCGCCTCGGAGGAGTCCGCGATTCTGCGTAATTCACATGCCGGAAGGGCGCAATGACAGAAAATATAAGGCGAAGGAGAGAACGATGGGAGTGAGGGCGGCAGCGATAAGGGCGGATAGGAGAAAGAAGTGTGACGAGAAGGACGACGAGGGGGATGTTGGAAGCGATCGAGCGAAAGGTTTTTAATTGTTTCCGCGCCGAGCTCGCCCTTTTGTTTTCGGCGTTTATGCCTCGTAAACGGTTGACTTTTGCCCCCCCCCCTTCCCCCCACCCCCCCCCCCCCCTGCCATCACAAACACCCTCGATGTCTTTCTCTCGTTTTCAGCGCGCGTTCGTTCGTTTAAAACGCCAGCGACTTGTGTGCAGCTCGCCAAACTCCGCTTTACTTCATTTTGATTCTTCGATTTCGTCGCACAGGTGTTTTTTTTTTTTTTTTTTTTTTTTTTTTTTTTTTTTTTTTTTCTTCGCCCTTTGCACAAATTTGCAACGCAAAACAAATAAATACACCCAGAAAAATAATTTATTTGACGACCACCGTTTATTAAGACGAAGCAAAATATTTATTTGATTTAAATAAATATTCATTATAAATTAAGTAAATTGGTTACTCAAATGACATAAATATATATTTAAATCAAGTAAATATTTCGGTTGATCTTAATAAACGGTGGGCGTCAGGTAAATTATTTTTCTGGATGTGTTTATTGGAATATTTTTACTTCAAAAAAAAATTAGCGGTTTTTGATTGCTTTTGGATTATAATAAAATGTAAACGAAATTAATCATTTATTTTTATGGTAAACAGATGATAAATGATTGTTTCTTTTTTTTTTTTTTTGTAAATCGTAAATTCAAAACAAAAAAAAACACATTTATTACAAGATTGTTACTTAAAAAAAAATTATTGGGTTTTGGTTCTCTGGTCATTTTGGTTGGTAATAAAATTCAATAAAAATTAATCGCTTACTTCTGTCGTTAAAAAAAAATAAAATTTGTTTTTATGTACAGAAGAGAAATGTTTTTTTTTTTTTTTTTTATAAATCGTAAATGCAAAAAAAAGAAAATTTATTACAACATTGTTACTTAAAAAAAAAAATTATTGGTTTTTGGTTCTCTGGTCATTTTGGTTGGTAATAAAATTCAATAAAAATTAATCGCTTACTTCTGTCGTTAAAAACAAAAAAAATTGTTTTTATGTACAGAAGAGAAATGGTTTTTTTTTTATAAATCGTAAATGCAAAAAAAAAAAACATTCATTACAACATTGTTACTTAAAAAAATGATCGGGTTTTGGTTCTCTGGTAATTTTTGATTTGTAATAAAATTCAATAAAAAACACTCGCTTATTTCTGTCGTTAAAAAAAAAAAATCTTTTTAAGTGCAGAAGAGAAATGTTTTTTTTTGTTTTTTTTAACAAACATAATTTTTTTTAATAAACATTAATAAACATATAATGAAATACTGACGTCGTTGGTTATAATGTCCGATTTAGAGAAAATTCATTAAAGACCCGACGATGCGGAAAGGGCGAGCTAAAGTAGGGATGGAATAAAAAAAAAAAAAAAAAAAAAAAAAAAAAAAAAAAAAAAACCTCGAAGGAATATCGAAGCCAGCAGTGGAGACGGGTTTGATTATATCCTCGGCGCTTCGAAGCCCTCGCGGTGCCTACAGTGTTTTATATATAATTAACTTTCGTACTGCCGGGTTTTCAATTTTTTTTTTTAATTTGCTTAATTTTTTTTTTTTTTTTTTTTTAATTCTTATATTTCAACGAAAGTACGAGAATATCGTAAACTGTAGGGATTCGAGTACGGGGGGGGGGGGGGGGGGGAAAGAAACTCGAGCCGGCCAAAGACTCGCAGACCACTCGATTTATATACGCGTTATTCTTGCGCGGGGCGAACGGGCAAAAATTAGAAGGGCTGCACGCACCGGGTGGGGGGCAAAATGGCCTATTAAGAAAAAAAAATTATATGTTAAAGAAAAATGTATCAAACCCCACATGGGGCAAAATGGACACTAGACAATAGTGCTTACGCGGGGCAAAATGGGATAGCTGGCAGATCGGTGCATATTCGAAAAATGCAGCCAAGTTCACAGTGGCTCATTTTGCCCCAAACTGCAGCCAGAAAAATAATTTATTTTAAGGCCAGCCTGCAAATAAATATCTATTTGGTTTAAATAATTATTTATTTGATTTAAATAAATATTTATTTGATTTACATAAATATTTATTTGATTTAAATAAATATTCATTTGATTTAAATAAATATTTATTTGATTCAAATAAATATTTATTTGATTTAAATAGATATTTATTTAAATCAAATAAATTATTTTTCTGGGAGTGCAACCTCTCACGGTTGCTCGAAATAATTATCACAAATTCGCAAAAAAATAAAAAAAAATAAATAAAAAATAAAAAATAAAGGTGGTCCATAATGCCCTGTTATTCGCATTACGTTAAAAAATGTCAGAGTGCATATTTTACGCGAGTTTCGAGACGCAAGAGAGTGCCCTCAACAATTTTTGTTGACCCATCTTGCCCCGTGTCTGCAGTCTGCCCGGTCCGTTTTGCCCCCCTCCCCCTCCCCCCCCCGCTTTATTATTCGAGCAAAATAATTACAGAATTAATTAGTTAGTTGAAAATCCGAGTTTCATTCGACTCTGACACCAGGAACGATCGATTCTCGTCCGGCGACAAATTATACATTATATATATATATATATATACATATATATATTCACCGAAAAGCAATGGTATTTCCGTACACCCTTTAAATTATAACCGGTGAAGCGTATCGCGAGAGACTGAATTGAATAGTCCCTTTGAAAGTCGAATATTCCGACCTGTCCCCGCCCTCACCTTTCCCCGGCTCTTTCAATCATCGCAGTTCCGTGCAATGTATAATACCGAATGTACTTTATATATATATATATATATAGCACTATGTACGATATAGAACAGACAATATATAATATACATTACATCAGAGAGTGAAATAATTTCCTGCGGTGTCTCGGACAGAGACGGAAGCGAACAAGACTCCTGGGACAAAGTTTCTTGGCGGATAACTCGCCAAGACCAACTGTACAAGAGGAAGCGTCTTGGCGCTTGGGTTGGGCATTTGGCAATTGATCGATTGTTACTCGCCGCCTGTCGCAAAGATTCATCGTATTCCTTATGATACCCAATGTGATCTTTCGTGTATTTTGAAAATTTGTTTCTTTCGTCAGTCTGTCCGTCTGTTTTTGTTCTTCAGCAGAAATTCGTTGGGAAACTTGCAAGAGGACAATCCGAACGCACGAGGCACAACGGCTTTGCAGCCAAAATCTTTACAGGCGAAATTCTGATCAGAACCTGATCAGAACCTGATCAGAACCTGACCAGAACGTGACCAAAACCTGATCGGGACCTGAGTAGAACTTGATTAGATCCTCATCAGAACTATATCATAAACCTGTACAGAACCTCATCAGAACTTAATCATAAACCTGTACAGAACCTCGTGAGAACTTTATCATAAACCTGTACAGAACCTCGTGAGAACCTTATCATAAACCTGCACAGAACCTCATGAGAACCTTATCATAAACCTGTACAGAACCTCATGAGAACCTTATCATAAACCTGTACAGAACCTCGTGAGAACCTTATCATAAACCTGTACAGAACCTCATGAGAACCTTATCATAAACCTGTACAGAACCTCATGAGAACCTTATCATAAACCTGTTCAGAACCTCATCAGAACTTTATCATAAACCTGTACAGAACCTCATGAGAACCTTATCATAAACCTGTTCAGAACCTCATCAGAACTTTATCATAAACCTGTTCAGAACCTCATCAGAACTTTATCATCAACCTGTACAGAACCTCGTGAGAACCTTATCACAAACCTGTACAGAACCTCGTCAGAACCTTATCATAAACCTGTACAGAACCTCATGAGAACCTTATCATGAACCTGTACAGAACCTCATGAGAACCTTATCATAAACCTGTTCAGAACCTCATCAGAACTTTATCATAAACCTCTTCAGAACCTTACCATAAACCTGTTCAGAACCTCATCAGAACTTTATCATAGCCCTGTTCAGAAACTCAAGAGAACTTTGTCACAAACCTGTTCAGAACCTCATCAGAACCTTATCATAAACCTGTTCAGAACTTGATAAGAGCCCGATTAGAATCTGAACGGACTCTCATCAAAATTAGCGGAGAACCTGAACAGAACATTACCAGAACTATTATCATAAACCTGTTCAGAAGCTACTCACAATCTGAAAAGAGCCTCATCGGAGTATGACGAGAATATGATTCAGAATTTGCGCAGTATCTGACCGTATCCCTGGATACGGTCAGATACATAAGATCCTGATCGGCGATAATTGAGATTTAGCCTCTTTCGGCAACTGAACAGCCCCACTTTGCATCTGCGGCCTTTCCGATCCGTCTCTCAACCCAAAAGTCCAATTCGTGTATAATATCAATAGACCTGTCCAAGTTTTACGTCTCTAATAATTCGTCAGCAACATTATGAGACTCCGGCGAAACAATCGTCCGAGGGCTTCTCCGACATAAAGACAATAGCCGCACAGTCGCGCCGTGCTTGTGAAGAAAAAAAAAAAAAAAAAAAAAAAAAAATTGAAAAAAGTACTTGTAATAGAATAGCACAAAAGCCCCGCACCGCTAGTTCGCTCCGAGTAAGAAATTCCGTACGACGGAATTCTAAGGTATTCGAGGGAAGCCACCAGCGGTGGGTGAGCGGCGGCGAGCGGGGACGGAGTGTGGTAAAGAAAGAGGCGAGATAGTGAAAAGGTCGGATAATGGTCTCTCCATCGTTTCTCAGTCGTCGTTGCGGTTGCAAAGAGGCAGAGACGTTTATATATACATATATACATATACATATATATATATACATACATATATATATATATACATATACATACATATATATATATATATATATATATATATATATATATATAGCGTCCGCAGAGCGAGATCCCAAAGAGATCTTTCGCCCGAGGATGAAAAGATAAGATGTTGGTGTATAGCAAAGGTTCGAGTGTTGGATCAACCACCGTGATCTTATTGTCGCTTTGCTTCGTGCCGAGTCTCTTCGACGTGTGCGAAACTTTAAAGCAGCGCGATATGCGTAGTTTAAGCTTGCAAAAAAAAAAAAAAAAAAAAAAAAAAAACAAAAATTGTTTGCTCAACGACAATTTTGTTACGCCATGTAAATCGATAAAAGTATCTCGCACTTGAAAGCCAATGATTTCCGTCGCCGTAACGATAACTTATCGGCGATTTACACTTAGTCGCAGTTAACGCGAATGATTTTTCTCGATAGATAGATAGACAGTGCTTTTTTACTCGTGTCCTGGGGCAATTCCCCTAAGGACACAGTGCATACATACGTTCAGCGATACAAGAAAAACCCAACGGTCAAGAGATAAAAAAAAACACGAGTAAACTTAAAACTAAACCGATAGAAATAATAATAAGAAACTAATAATAACAAAAAAAAATGTATATATATATATATATATAAGAAAACATTAATAACAAAGGAATTAGATCATAAGAATAGGTAAGGTGATGAGAGTAATAGCAGAGGATAACAGCGCCCACGAATAATAATAATGATAACCAAAAGCAGTAATAATTACGAAAAATAGTGATAAGACGTTATGTAAGCGATTAAGAGATAATATAACAACATAGCGCAAACGTTCTACGTTTGATACCGCGAGAGAAACTGAACTGACGCGTCAAAGTCAGAGATGGGCAGTACTTAGAGTACTTGTTTGGTACTTGATGTACGTACTGAAAGTGTCAAAGTACTTTTTGGCAATTCAAGTACTATTACCGAGCACCAAGACCAAAGTACCTGCACAATTTTGAGCATAGCTTTCGCTTTGATGAAGCTACGCTCAAAATTGTAATCAATTAGGAAACCCTGTGAAAACTACTTTGCACCTCTTTCGTAACGTAAACAAAAAAAAATGTCTGTCTCTTAAGATTATTTCACTACCAACCAAATGTTTTCCATTTGTATCCCAAAAATACGACTTTTCGTGCATAAAATCGAGATTCTCAGTGTCTCAGTGTACTTTAGTTCCAAAACAAAAAGCCGTCGGATTCGTGTTCAGCGGAAGAAAATACGTCGAAATGCGTGGCAGTTCATTATTGAGAAAGAAAAAAAAAAAAAGGTGAAGAGAGTAATAGCAGAGGATAACAGCGCCCACGAATAATAATAATGATAACCAAAAGCAGTAATAATTACGAAAAATAGTGATAAGACGTTATGTAAGCGATTAAGAGATAATATAACAACATAGCGCAAACGTTCTACGTTTGATACCGCGAGAGAAACTGAACTGACGCGTCAAAGTCAGAGATGGGCAGTAAAAAAAAAAAAAAAAACAAAAAATAGTGTCCAATAACTAGCGTATCCACGGTAAGTGCCGTGGGGACTGCCGTGAGCACAGGACCAAGCTTACCGAGAGATAGAGAGAGAGAGAGAGCGAGGGAGTGAAGGGGCTGGTACATAAGCGAACCGCTATACATAGTATAACAAGAAGCAGCGAGGGTGAAAGAGATCGAGCTGTCTCACCCCCCCCCCCCCCGCCCCCCCTCGGGCTCGGTTCCGTGCCACGCCGAGGCACTGGCCCGAGAAATTCAATTACTGCTAAACTTCTCGAGTTAAGTTTCTCCGCCAGTTCTGCTCCTGTCGCTATGCTATGTGCAATTGACTATTCCCACTATATGCGTACAGGATAAAATCTGTGTACCGGGTGATTCACAATAACTCGTACGAAACCTCCCGTCGATTTTTCGTTTCGCGCAACCTCCGGATTTTACGGTCAGGTCATTGAAGGAGCGGTGTAACGGACGTGTCGCCCTTTCGCCGTTAACACAGCGTTTTTCTGACAATTTAACGAAATCGTTTTGGCAGAATTCTGGGGCAAAATTGATCGACAACAAATAATATGCAGAAAATTCATTTTGACGTGTTTGTTCGAGGTATCACATTGAGATGTTATCTTTAGGTGTTATTTTGAGGTGTTATTTTGCGGCGTTATTTTGAAATGTTATTTCGCGGCGTTATTTTGAAATGTTATGTTGCGGCGTTATTTTGAAATGTTATTTTGCGGCGTTATTTTGAAATGTTATTTTGCGGCGTTATTTTGAAATGTTATTTTGCGGCGTTATTTTGAAATGTTATTTTGCGGCGTTACTTTGAAATGTTACTTTGAAATGTTACTTTGAAATGTTACTTTGAAATGTTACTTTGAAATGTTACTTTGAAATGTTACTTTGAAATGTTACTTTGAAATGTTACTTTGAAATGTTACTTTGAAATGTTACTTTGAAATGTTACTTTGAAATGTTACTTTGAAATGTTACTTTGAAATGTTACTTTGAAATGTTATTTTGAAATGTTACTTTGAAATGTTATTTTGAAATGTTATTTTCAGGTGTTATTTCGACATGGATGGACTGGGTTAAAATGGGAGTGGGCATAATGTGCATAACGGGGCAAAATGGTTCCTCTCCTCGATCATGACGAATAAAGAAGTGTCAGTTCCTATGGCGACGGTGAGGTTTAAAGGTACTGCATTTCGCTCCTAAGCGCAATATTTTCTTTGTGATTATTAGTGACAGTCTCACGAAAAAATATCTCACAAAAAATCCTGACTGACTGCGATAGGCTAAACATGCATTTCTCCATCATTATGTATTATCATATTTATTTCCGGTGATTTTTTCCCATTCGCATAATGACGCAACGACGAATGATTTTGCACGTCGGATAGACTTTTCTTTTTTTTTCTTTTTTTTTTTTTTCTCAAGTCCGATGCGATCGGCACCGGCGTTATTTTAGTTTGAATTTAATGGGGGTCGCGTGTCTCGCCACACTTTCGTCCCTGCACCGATTTCCCTTCGGCGCACTCGACGTATACTCGACGTATACTTAAAAAGCTCGGCTGCAAGGCCCGGCAAGGTATAATGGAGATATTTACAATGAGTCAGCGTAACGGGTGTACTTAATGCGTAAATGGACACGTTCCTAATGACCCTCCGGCACTCTCGCCCTTCGGAGCAAATAAACTTCACCGAGGACTAAGGACCATGTAAAAATACGACAAAAGGGCACGCGCCCGCCACCGAGCAGTCTCGCACACCTTTTAAGTATGTATTAGCTTCATTATTACCGACGAGGATCAATTAACACCGTTTCCGTAAACAAGAATCGCGAAGCCGATTGATTTTAGATAGAAAAATAAATGTAAATCATTCATTTATTTGCGCTGCAAATAAATACTCTTGAGCTATGCAATTATCGATACATTTAGTACTAATGTCGTGTATAATTCGTGTATAATATTTGTATCAAAGTTTCCAGACTGATGCGTTATGTTTTCGGCTTTCAGAACTTAAGTTCGAACTTGAGCGCCGAGTCGATGCCGCAAAAGTATTTAATTGCGCTGCAAATAAATACTTTTGCGGAATGCAATTATAGATACAATTAGTATTAAATGTACGAATAATTCGTGTATGATATTTGTATCAAGGTTTCCAAGCTGATGCGTTATGTTTTCCACTTTCAGAACTTAAGTTCGAACTTGAGCGCCGAGTCGATGACTTTTTGTTTACTTAATTTTTATAAATTTCATTTATTTATTTATGCTTCCGCTTCCGTAAAGAAGAACCGAGAAGGCGATTGATTTTAGATAGAAAAATAAACGAAAATCATTGATTTATTTGCGCTGCAGATAGATACTTTTGCGAAATGCAATTATAGATACGATTAGTATTAAATGTACGAATAATTCGTGTTTGATATTTGTATCAAAGTTTCCAAGCTGATGCGTTATGTTTTCCGCTTTCAGAACTTAAGTTCGAACTTGAGCGCCGAGTCGATGACTTTTTGTTTACTTAATTTTTATAAATTTCATTTATTTATTTATGCTTCCGCTTCCGTAAAGAAGAACCGAAAAGGCGATTGATTTTAGATAGAAAAATAAACGAAAATCATTGATTTATTTGCGCTGCAGATAAATACTTTTGCGGAATGCAATTATAGATACGATTAGTATTAAATGTACGAATAATTCGTGTATGATATTTGTATCAAGGTTTCCAAGCTGATGCGTTATGTTTTCCACTTTCAGAACTTAGGTTCGAACTTGAGCGCCGAGTCGATGACTTTTTGTTTACTTCATTTTTATAAATTTCATTTATTTATTTATGCTTCCGCTTCCGTAAAGAAGAACCGAGAAGGCGATTGATTTTAGATAGAAAAATAAACGAAAAACATTCATTTATTTGCGCTGCAGATAAATACTTTTGCGAAATGCAATTATAGATACAATTAGTATTAAATGTACGAATAATTCGTGTATGATATTTGTATCAAAGTTTCCAAGCTGATGCGTTATGTTTTCCACTTTCAGAACTTAAGTTCGAACTTGAGCGTCGAGTCGATGACTTTTTGTTTACTTCATTTTTGTAAATTTCATTTATTTACGTTATTTATATCAATTGTTCGAGACGCCAGATAACGTTACGTTAAGAGAAAAAGAAAAAAATAGGTAAAATAATAAGTGAACAACAGAGAGAACTCGAAAGATGAATGCTAAAAAGTAAATCAGACTCATATATAGCCTCTGATTTAATTTTTCGCCTAAGCGCATGTGTCTTCATGAACGCAAATATCTCCTCTATTTACACAAAAGTCAACCAAGATATCAGAGCGAGAGGAAGATGATAATTTTCATTTTCTATTGTTGCGGTTGATAGCTGTGACAAATTTGTCACATCGACCATTTTGTGACGAGTTGTTTACACGGAGAACGTCACAGCATTCTCGGAAAATCGGTTCAATGAATCGATAGATGAGACGCTGAGAATTCGATGATTATTTCGTGCTATTGCTATGAATAATTTGTGCCAATTGACATTTGCTTAATACAATGGATTGCACATATTCTTGTATCAAACGATTTGGTTGAGCAACGATTATTTGATGATTGTAGAAAATAAAGTATAAACAGAAGATAAAATTCTCATGACCGAAAAATAAAAAGGAAGAAGAAAGGAAGTACGCGCTTTGTTTCACCGTTGAAACGGCAAAACGGTCGACGGTAGCTTGTCGAAATGCTGGACAACGAGGATGACAAGGTAAACAGCCCACTTTCCGCCATCATCAAATGTTAAATGGAACATTTTCTAAAAAAAAAAACATATACGTATTACTGAAAAAATCCGCTCCTCAACATGCAATCGATTTCTCATCGTATTAGACAGAAACTCTATTCACTATCAGTATTAATTGCATTCGATAGCGGAAACCGGGCCGTTTACCTTGACCGTCGACGAAGAACTCGTCGATCGCTCGCGTCCTAAGAACTCTCAGGTCGGGCCCTGCCTAGGCTCCGTCTAGCCCAGTGTTTAACGCTTTGCAATGTCGACGCGAGACGCCTTCGATCGTACACCGTTAAACTTTACACTTGTTCATTCTTACGGAAATAATGCGTACACCGCACAAAAAGTGTTACATAAGTTCACAACTTCGTTCAAATTTACACCACAAAGTACCTTACACTCGCCCAATCCTCGGTTCAAAAACTGTAAACCGCCGTTTCCTTACACCACAAAAAGTCCACGTACTCAATGTGCTACACATTAGTGAGCTTAACACCGGTTTCATTATTACACTTGCCAAACAATACAACATTGAAACTTTACACATTCAATGATACTTCAAATGCGCAAACTTACACACGTGCAAACCTACACCGACGGTGAGGAAAGACGTCCTTCGAGAGAGGCGTTTGATGAGCGTCGCTGTTATTCTGCAGTTAAGATGAACCGACCGTTGGTTGTGATCAATGTGCTTCATCTTACCTGCAGAATAACAGCGGCGCTCATCAAACGCCTCTCTCGAATAGCCGTCCCTCCTCTCCGTCGGTGTAAGGTTGCACGCGTCTAACGTACTTGCGCATGTTAAGTACGTTGAGTGTGTAGAGTTTCAATGTATTAAGATTTGGCAAGTGTACGCCAATGAAATGGTGTTATAAAAGCTTACTGATGTGTAACATATCGAATGCGTACACTTTTTGTGGTGCAAAGAAACGGCGGTGTAGTGTTTTTGATCCGATGATTGGACGAGCGTGAGGTATTTGTCGTGTTAATTTGAACGAAGTTGTGAACTTATGTGACATTTTGTGCGGTGTACGTTTTGTTTCCGTGAGAATGAACGAAAGTGTAAGGTTGAACGGTGTAAGATCGAAGGCGACTCGTCGGCGCATGAAAGAAATTCGTCAGCGAATTTACGATATCCCGTACCTGTAACGCCACCGCATTCGCCCTTGTCCACCTTGCCCTGTCTGTACTCGTCCTGCGGATGCCTCTGCATCCGCTGAAGAATCCCGGCGCAGTCCGGTTGCTGCTGATGCTGCTGAAGCTGGTTCTGAATCTGGGCGGCCGCGGCGGCCGCGGCGACCGCCGCCGCTGGTATGTTTCCCAGAGTGGTTGGACTCGCGACACCGTGGACCGGATGAGGAGGTGGTGAACTTCCGGCCGAAGTCGGCGCCGCGGCTGCCGACGACGACGATGAGCTGGTCGGCATTACCGGTCCGCTCGCACAGTTTCCGTTGTTGTACTGAAGCTGCAGACCCAACTCTCGGGCCTCGCTCTCCTCCTGGGCTTGCTGCCTTCGCAACGCGACCTGAGAACAGAACGGCAAAGACATTGGTTTCTATTTTGAGTTGTTGCTAAGCAAGTGGTGCAAGTAAATGTGAGAGAAGGGGATTAAGTTAGGTTTGGTGGTTGGAGCGTGGCAGAGCTTTTTCTGGTGGAGTTTAAAGCGTCAGAAGAGCTCCTGATAAGGCCAGGAAAAGGTCTTTTTGGGAACTGGCGAGATCCGTTGTAAGGATCATAACTTTCTAGCAGAGCGTAGGAGTGTAGTCTTGCAGAGGTTTCCCGGGAGAAGGAATTTTGACGCGTTACAATGGGGGCCTGGTCAGGTTCGGAAAAGGAGTTTTCGGGGATTGGTCAGGTGCCGATGTAACGCTCAATAATGTAGAACAGGATGTACTGGGTGCAGTGTTGCGGAGGTTTTCTGGTAGGGATTTTGAGCATTACGACGGGGCTTGCTCAGGAGCCGAAGAGGCGTTTCGCCTTTTCGGTAAGGTTCGGAAAAGACCTTTTCGAAACCTGGTCAGATTCCCGATGTAACGCTTAAAAATTTGTACGAGGATGTACGAGGTGCAGTGTTGCGGAGGTCTTTTCTGATGGGGATTCTAGGCATTACGACGGGGCTTGTTCAGGACCCGAAGAGGCCTTTCGTCTTTTCGTCAAGGTTCGGAAGAAGACCGTTTCGTGGCCTGGTCAGATCCCGATGTAACGCTTAATAATGTGTACCAGAATGTACAGGGTGCAGTGTTGCAGAGGTTTTTTTCTGATGGGGATTCTAAGCATTACGACGGGGCTTGTTGAGGACCCGAAGAGGCCTTTCGTCTTTTCGTCAAGGTTCGGAAGAAGACCGTTTCGTGGCCTGGTCAGATCCCGATGTAACGCTTAATAATGTGTACCAGAATGTACAGAGTGCAGTGTTGCAGAGGTTCTTTTCTGATGGGGATTCTAAGCATTACGGACGGGGCTTGCTCAGCACCCGAAGAGGTGTTTCGCCTTTTCGTCAAGGTTCGGAAAAGGCCTCTTCGTGGCCTGGTCAGATTCCCAATGTAACGCTTAAAAATTTGTACGAGGATGTACGAGGTGCAGTGTTGCGGAGGTCTTTTCTGATGGGGATTCTAGGCATTACAACGGGACTTGTTCAGGACCCGAAGAGGCCTTTCGTCTTTTCGTCAAGGTTCGGAAGAAGACCGTTTCGTGGCCTGGTCAGATCCCGATGTAACGCTTAATAATGTGTACCAGAATGTACAGAGTGCAGTGTTGCAGAGGTTTTTTTCTGATGGGGATTCTAAGCATTACGGACGGGGCTTGCTCAGGAGCCGAAGAGGTGTTTCGCCTTTTCGTCAAGGTTCGGAAAAGGCCTCTTCGTAGCCTGGTCAGATCCCAATATAGCGTTTGAAAGATTTGTACCAGAATATAGAAAGTGCAGCGTTGCAGAGTTTTTTTTTTCTTTCTGATAGGGATTCTAAGCATTACGGACGGGGTTTGTTCAGGAGCCGAAGAGGCCTTTCGTCTTTTCGGTTCGCGAGTTTTTCGTTAACTTTCGGAAAAGACTTGTTCGTGGTCTTTTCGTGGTCCCGATGTAACGCTCATAAAAATATTCGCCAAGGCGTAGCTTTGGCTTCCTTCCAGTAGGATTTCCAAGCGTTACAACAATCACTGACACCGACAAAAATTTCAACCCGCTTTTAATAATAAGGCATAGGTGTCGAATAGTTATGGGTGTCGCAAAGGAGACCCTAATGGAAAGATCGACCGAGCCAAATTTAAGCACATTACACGGATACATTACACCGCCGGATTGGTAACGTTCGCGAGGGGCGGAGTGCGAAAGGCGGGTTCGGTAGGAGGAGCGGTGGGGTTCAAAGCTGCAGGACGAAGAAGAAAAAAAAAAAAAAAAATTGTCACGATTACAATGTGGTACATTGTATGGGAACCCCGACTGGAGGATCGTAGGTAGAGCAGCATGGCTGAGGAGCGCCGGGGGAATTATCGAAATGTGACACGATAGGCCCAACGTTTGTATATTATGTATACGTTTTTCTTTATGAATGGAGTTTCGTTGTTTTTTTTTTTTTTTTTTTTTTTTTTTTTTTTTTTTTTTTTTTTTTTTGTATCCTATTCATTCCCATTCGGCTCGAGAGTCCATTCATTGGATTACGAGTTTTGATGTCGGAGTGGAAGGTAACTGAATGTCGTGACAATTTTCGCACCGAAATCTCGAAACTTTATATTGAACTAAAGATTTCGAAAAATTTTCTGAAATATTATTTTATTTTATGTAATTTAAATGATGTACTCACACAAATACCGGTGTAATTAATTGTTGGAGCTCAATTTTTTTTTTTTTGTTTTTTTTGTGTATTGTATGTTGTATAGGGAAGAGCGGGGCAAAATGGTCCAGTGTCGCCAATTTCGGACGGTACGTCAAAAAATTTATAGAATCCTCCATTTTGTCCAGCTCGCCACTTACGATGTATTGTACATCACATAAATAATGTATATTCCGTTTAATCTTTCGCGAAAGACTGCTGAAAGTGGTCCGTTTTGCACCAAGTACTCCATTATGCCTCTCTTGCCCCTGTTGCTTATATTCTTTTTTTATGGACCGAAAAAAAAGTTGTAAAAAATTTGCCGTTCTACCCTCGGGTCCCATTTTGCACCGTTCGCCCCTTTTTATACATATTATTTTATGTAAAACTGATAAAAAATTTACCGTTTTCCACTCGCGGTCTCATTTTGCCCCGCCCGCCCTTATTATATGCATTATTTTATGTAGAACTGACAAAAACTGGCCGTTCTGCACTCCAGTCCCATTTTGCCCCTCTCGCCCTTATCATAAACATTATTTTATGTAGAACTGATGAAAACTGGCCGTTTTCCACTCTCAATCCCATTTTGCCCCCCTCGCCCTTATCATATACATTATTCTATGTAGAACTGACAAAAAATGTACCGCTTTACTCTCGGGTCTAATTTTGCCCCGCTCGTCCTTCTTATTATATATTTCTTTAACTAAAACTGCAACAAAAAAAACTGGTCCATTTCGCCCCACTCGCCCTTATCATATACATTATTCTACGTAGAACTGATAAAAAATGTACCGCTTTACTCTCGGGTCTAATTTTGCCCCGCTCGTCCTTCTTATTATATATTCCTTTAACTAAAACTGCAAAAAAAAAAAAAAAAAACTGGTCCATTTCGCCCCACTCGCCCTTATCATATACATTATTCTATGTAGAACTGATAAAAAATGTACCGCTTTACTCTCGGGTCTAATTTTGCCCCGCTCGTCCTTCTTTATTATATATTCCTTTAACTAAAACTGCAAAAAAAAAAAAAAAAACTGGTCCATTTCGCCCCACTCGCCCTTATCATATACATTATTTTATGTAAAACTGATAAAAAATGTACCACTTTACTCTCGGGTCTAATTTTGCCCCGCTCGTCCTTCTCATTATATATTCCTTTAACTAAAACTGCAAAAAAAAAAAAAAAAAAAACTGCTCCATTTCGCCCCATTCAGCCCTATTGCATGCGTTCTTTATTTTATGTCCCGCGAAAAGTTCCTAAAACCAATCCCTTTTATTCCGGGCTCCCATTTTGCCCCCCCCCCCCTCCCCCGCCCCTATTTATATATGAAACACGAAGTGAAACTACATTTCGTACGATCTATGTATGCAATATTCAAAACAGTTGAACGAAGCCTTTACCTGGGCAGCCATGACGCGTTGTCTCTCGGCGATGAGGGTGCATTTTGCACAAACGCAATCGCGCCACCGGCAGTAACGCTTGTGTCCCTTAAGTGCCGAAACAACACCGTGATTTCGGCATCTCGCGCACTTCGGTGTCCTCTGATAACGTTCGGCACTGGCGCGAAGAAAGAAAGCCGCCGGCAGCACGTGATGTTGCTGCTGTTGCTGCTGATGCTGTTGCATCAATTGTCCGACGTCGACGCCGAGGCCAACACCCCGTGGCAGCGACATTATTACTATTTTTTATCTATGTTCGCCGCGGCTGTTCGCCAAACAACAGCAACAACCAAAAACACAACAAACAAACAAAAAAACTCGCCGAGAGACGATCCACAAAAAAACAAAAAAAAAAAACAAAAAAAAACAAACAAACAATCGACGAGTCTGTCGGTTCACTCGGTGAAAATCTGCAGAATCCGAGTGATTCCCATCGACGGAGGATCATCGATCATCGTTCACTGAATCTCACAATTTTTTTATCCTCCCCTATCCTTCATAGCGCATATTTACAATATTTCACACATAAGCATCGGGATCATTAGCGGTCGTAGCGATTTATTTTCACCTCCTCATTGCTTTCCCCACTTAAAAAAAAATAAACACCTTGACAAAAATATATTCAATGGCGTTTCGCGTTGAGCGCACAAACAACGATTTCGAAACGACCGCCATCGGCGAGAAACATCGTTATTGTAGCTTTGTTGTTTGCTTTCCTTCCGTTGGATGTTTTGTGTGTGTGTGTGTGTTTTTTTTTTTTAATTTTTATTTTTGCACTTTTTTGTTGTTGTCGTTGTTGTACCGTTGTTCGAATTACTCTTGCCGATGCGTGTGCGTTTTATCGGTGCGATTTATCCCATTTCGCGCGTTTTCGCCCCCCAACGATGAAGCGAGGTAAGCCGAGTAACCACGCAACGAACAGTTAATGTTACCGGGCGAAACTTGCTGTCGCAACTGTTCTCTTCCTTATTCGGTGTCCCTCTTTCGCTACTTATTCCTCTGTGTGTGACGACACGAGAGGCGGTTAGGGGTCACGCGTACGCGCGGGAGCGCGCGCGCCTGCCCGTCAGGCAGGGGAATCACCGCACGGGGGCGATGCGCGGATGTCTCTCCTCCGTCGTCCCATTCGTCGCTCGGGCGGGCCAACCGCCGATCGTTGGAGGAGGAGCCATCTGGGGCTGCGGTGAGGCTCTCCTCGTCAACCGCAATACGCGCGACCAGGGACCACTTGAACTCTTTCTGTTGCTGTTTCGTCGGCATAGTTCGATTCATCGGGGCGATGAAAAAGCCACCGGATCGGCTGACGTCGGTGATTGGCGGCGTTCTGCGCAGCGATATTGCCGTAGATGCTCTCCTTTCGGACCGGGAGAACTCCTCGATCCAAGGAGCCATAGGGCTGCGTGGTTAGGTCAACAATTGATTTCTGTTGATGTCTTAACCGGATTCATTGGGGAGATGAAAGAGCAACAAGAACGACATTGCAGTAGTCCTAAGTTGACCGTTACACGCACCATTTTTCGTCCCAATTGTCCCCTTTTGGGCCGGGACAACTCTTCGTCCCAAGGAGCCATAGGGCTGCCGTGGTTAGGTCAACAATTGCTCTCTGTTGATGTCTTAACCGGATTCATTGGGACGATGAAAGAGCAACAAGAACGACATTGCAGTAGTCCTAAGTTGACCGTTACACGCACCAATTTTCGTCCCAATTCTTCCCTTTTGGGTCGGGACAACTCTTCGTCCCAAGGAGCCATAGGGCTGCGTGGTTAGGTCAACAATTGCTCTCTGTTGATGTCTTAACCGGATTCATTGGGACGATGAAAGAGCAACAAGAACGACATTGCAGTAGTCCTAAGTTGACCGTTACACGCACCAATTTTCGTCCCAATTCTTCCCTTTTGGGTCGGGACAACTCTTCGTCCCAAGGAGCCATAGGGCTGCGTGGTTAGGTCAACAATTGCTCTCTGTTGATGTCTTAACCGGATTCATTGTGACGATGAAAGAGCAACCAGAACAACATTGCAATAGTCCTAAGTTGACCGTTACACGCACCAATTTTCGTCCCAATTCTCCCCTTTGGGGTCGGGACAACTCTTCGTCCCAAGGAGCCATAGGGCTGCGTGGTTAGGTCAACAATTGCTCTCTGTTGATGTCTTAACCGGATTCATTGTGACGATGAAAGAGCAACCAGAACAACATTGCAATAGTCCTAAGTTGACCGTTACACGCACCAATTTTCGTCCCAATTCTCCCCTTTGGGGTCGGGACAACTCTTCGTCCCAAGGAGCCATAGGGCTGTGTGGTTGGATCAATGATTACTTTCTGTCGGTGTTTTATCGGCGTAATCAGTTTCATCGGGGTAATGTGAAAACCACCGGACCCATAGTAGTCTGAACTTAGCGGTTGCGCACGCCAATTTTCCCCTAGATGCTCTACTATCGCGCCCAAACGACTCCTCGTCTCAAAGAGCCATTGGGCTGCGATTATACGTCACCAGTTACTTTCTCCCACTGTTTCATCGGCGTAATCTGATTGATTTAGGCAGTTAAAAAGCGATGGTTCATAATCGACCCTTGCGCCACTTTTCCCCTAGACGCACTCCTGCGCAGACACCACTTCGCATCCCAAGCCGCAGGGCTTTGAGGTGATCTAAAAAAAAAAACGACCGAAAATTGTTGCCTACGATCCGTGAGACACCGGCAACGGTGGCCCAACGGGCGTCGATGTGACTGTAGTCAAGCTTTATTCGTCGAAACATCGAACCAACCGGGAGTGACAGTAACGAGGATTGGTGAGATTTCGGGCCGTAGGCGACGATGCGCAGGAGCCGCGCGCTCGCGACACTGTTGCCGCTCGAGCTGACGCGATAGGAGAATCGGGGAGTCCGCGCTCCCTCCGGGATTCCCCCCAGACAGTCTTAACCGAAGAGCCACGTAAAGCACCCGTCGACAATTGGTGAATTCCATATGGTGGGGAAATCGACTTCAATCGGCGTGTCCCAAAGACTCTCCGCGCCGTTTCACATCATCGGAGGCAAAAGTCCTTTAGGTTCGCTACAAAACTTGTTTGTCGCGCAAAGTCGGAGGTACGTGGAGCGTCCGAGGGGGAGTAGAGGAAGCTCCCAGCGGGGTAGCGGCGGGAGGGGGGGGGGCGGCGGAAGTGGGGTCGAAGGCGGGCAGATGCCACTCAAGCGCAGCGGAAGACGCGCGGATGATCGTGGCGGAGGGTTCGGAGGGGTGGGGAGGAGCGGAGGAGGGGCGCGAAGCGGCAACTCCGGCCAGCACGACTTCTCCCTCTCGAGACTCGGGATGAAATAAAACACAGTGGTGCGACACAGTGTTCGCGGTCGTCGTTTCGGATGGATCGAGTGGGGAGAAATCAGTCGGCGAGGATTTTGGGGGGGGAGGGAGGGGGAGCCACGCCTTCGCAAGCGCCTCTCATTGGACAATGCGGAGTCTCATCCTCTCCCTCCGCGCTCCAGCGCGGTCTAAGCGTCGGGGAGCGCGGGAGGAGGGGGAGGGGGAGGGTCGCAGTGAGGAGGGATAGATGTTTAAGAGTTTATATCTGGCGATGGAGAGCGGACCGTGACGCGAAAGGGCATGCCAACTGCTGGCTGCTGGCTGTTTCCAATGCTACCTTTATCCACTTCATTCCTAGCCGCCCATAAAACACTGTACCGCTCTCCCGCTGAGGCAGAGGCCGGGAGCTGCGGCGGTCACTGCTGCCTGCTCAGCTCGCATCTGGTGTGTGGGTTGGGTCGGTCGGGGCAGTGGGGGGTGGGGGGTGGGGGGGGGGCAATACGGAAACGCGGGGCAAGACGGAGCACCCTTTGGGCGAATCTGAAATGGATTGACCGTTTTCCACCGTTCGATCCTGTATCTGTGATTCTTTACTGTGGCAGAAATTTTTTAGAGGATTAGGGCTGAAAGTGAGAAGATCTTGTCGGAAGCTCATCAGAATCCTGAGCGTTCTGGCAAGCATACAAAATTACCTAAGACGTTGTTGGATCTACAATCAAAAAAATAATGTTGAAAAAAAGTTGAAAATTGACATTCTCATCTCTCGTTTTATCATAAAAAACTGAAAATTTAAAGTTCATATCGTTTCCTGACAAAAGTTGAAAGTTGCAATTTTTATAACACTTTCTCATAAATGGTTCTTTATGCGGAAAGCTTCATCCATGAGGAAACCAACAATATAGTGAATGCTTTCTAATAGAAGGAGCTTTGCGTATAAAGGACCATCATGAGAAAGTGATATAAAAATGTAAACTTTCGAATTGTAGCTTGCAACTTTTTAGGTCAAAAAACGGTGCGCCATGATGACAACTCTTAGCCTATGGCGGGTCCGAATTTCTACGAATTTTAGGCGCTCGAGTCAGGGATGTTGAATTGGGACATCACCAGTGTATAAAATGAACCATTTGTTTTCTCATGGAATTCATTTGAAAAAAAAAAAAAAAAAATCTCAGAATAGCAAAATAACATACGATGACCGGAGAGCGACAGTGCCATGAATTAATGTTATGCCCACTAACCATGACAATTTGGGGTATACAGAGGCAGAACACATTAACCCTTTTGTACATTAAAACCCGTTTAATATAAACGCATTCACAATGCCCGGCCGCAGAAACCGAGCCGACCCCGATGCTCAGACGTTTCTTCCACTGTGCCCTCCCTACGCCGCTACTCTTTTGTTTCTTTTCAACTGTTTAACCCCCTCACCACTCCCCCCCGCCCCCCTCCGCCGCCACCCCTTTTTAGCCCTCACGACGCGCGCACGCGTTCCTCTCGACCATCTCACTTCCCCGCCCCTTCATTCGCTTTCAGAAACTCCGCACAGCAGCAACGTACTCCATTTTATTTTCATTTTATTTTCATTTTTTTTTTTTTTTTTTCGTTTTCTCTCTCCCCCCTTTCTTTGTTTCACTCTTTCTGTCTCCGGGTTTCAGTACCCCTTTGCTGTTTCACGCTCTCTCTAGCAATACGTTCACTTTTTGTTTTTTTTTTTTTCTTTCTTTTCTTCCTCCTCTTTTTTTTGTTTTTTTTTTTTTTTTTTTTTAAACGTTTTTAGTGCTTTTTACGGTGGCCCCAGAGCGCGAGTCTTTCTTTCTTTCAGTCTCTTTATGAGGTTTTTTTTTTTTTTTTTGTTATTATAGTGGGTATCCTGCGGTGGTAGTTTCATGCTTGCCACCAACGCCATCCCCACGGGCCTCGACACATCAGCGGGAAAGAGACGAGGAGGAGGAGGAGGAGGATGATGATGAGGATGAGGAGGGGAACCCACAGAGGCAGGATCGTTGTTACTGCTACCAATAACCGCTACCAGCAATACTCACCGGCTAACTATGTATAAAGAGAATCGTACATAGGCAGCGGCCGCGACGAGATTTGAATGGGGGGGGGGGGGGGGGGAGCCCATTGTCGAGCCCGCAAGTCTTATAGTGATCTACAGATGTTATTTGCTCCGGCGCAGTTTCTCTCCCCCCCCCCGATGAGATTCGGATGAAAGGTATGTTATAGTGTACTGATGTAGTGCACAATACCAATGTACGAAACATAAGGTCCCATCAATCAAAACTCCGCGATGATCCGGCGATGAAACGAACTTTGGGATAGAACTTGCCCGACACGTTGGCTGGTCCGACAGAATGGTTGGCAATTTAAATCGGTTGGCTCGACGAACGAGTTGGCCAAATAAATTGGTTGGCCCAACAAACTAGTTGACCCAAATAAATTAAATTGGCCCACAAACTTGTTGACCCTAAAGATTGGTTGAGCCAATAAACTAGTCAAGCCAAAAAATTAGTTGATCCAACGAGCAAGTTGAATCAACAAATGAGTTGGACCCTCAAATGAGCTGGACCAACAAATGAGCTGGACCATCAAATGAGTTGGACCATCAAATGAGTTGGACCTTCAAATGAGCTGGACCAACAAATGAGCTGGACCAACAAATGAGTTGGACCAACAAATGAGTCGGACTTTCAAATGAGTTGGACCTTCAATATGAGCTGGACCAACAAATGAGCTGGACCAACAAATGAGTTGGACCAACAAATGAGTTGGACCAACAAATGAGTTGGACCGACAAATGAGTTGGACCAACAAATGAGTTGGACCAACAAATGAGTTGGACCAACAAATGAGTTGGACCTTCAAATGAGTTGGACCAACAAATGAGTTTGACCAACAAATGAGTTGGACCAACAAATGAGTTGGGCCGACAAATGAGTTGGGCCAACAAATGAGTTGGACCAACAAATGAGTTGATCCAAGAAATTAGTTGGTCCAAGAAGCCAGTTGGACTAATCAACTAGTTTACCCAACAAACTCGTCGATAACCAACTAATTTGTTAGTCCTATGAAAGTAAATCGTCTGGAGGGTATTCGACCACTGTCAGTTGGGGGAAATATTTTTTTTATGCACTGAGACGGAGGGAGATGAACCGACAAAGAGCTGGTATGTTGCCTTTTCAGAAGTTAGGATGTACAGGTCCAAACGCGGGTCACTGTAGCGTGTCGTGAGTGTCTTTTTCAGCTAAGCAGTCTTATTAGCGAGGGGTGTTGGAAACTGTTTGGACGCAAAGGAGACTCGAGAACGAGATCGAAATCCAAGTAATGCTCGAATTACGTTGTTTGGCCAACATACATCAAAGGACCGGAGGGAGAGCCGGAGGCCAGATCCTATCGGACAAGGTACACAGTCGAGTGAATGATGAATGAAAAAAAAAAAAAAAAAAAAAAAAAAAAAAAAACTGTGCAGCAAAAAGGCCAAACGAAAAATAGTGTAATCGGCTTTGCCGATCTAAGATTGGGCCGGGTAACGTTGCGTCCGGGCCCTTCATGATTCAATGCCACGGCTAAATTGTGGCTAACTTTTGTGTCTCAGGTCCGCACCCTCGCAGCTCTCGGTAAACCCTGGGAAAAACACTCATTCGTATTGATCCAGCACCGCACTCGAAACTATCGCGACTGTTACATTAAGTTGAACAGATTCTGTCGAGAGAAACCACCTCGATGCACGTGAAAAAATAAGTAGCGACTTACAACTACGATAAAGTTGTGCCAAAATTTTTATTGTAATTGTACTTCAGTAATCCAGTACCATGCAGAGCTTGAAGTACTTAGAGTACTTGGTACGTAAATACGTTTTTCAATTACGTAAAGTATTTACTCAGTTCTGGAATCGAATAAACGTACGCCCACCTCCCAAGCTGCGATTATTCTAAGTCCCTCAAGAAGCCACCCAGCTCCCAACTTTTCTAAGTACCCTTAAAAGCACCAATCTGCCCTTTGTTACTATAAGCCCCTCCGGGTCAAGCCTCCCGATGAGCGCTCCGAAAACTCGATTATTCTAAATACTCCCGAATCAAAGTCTCCCCAAGAGCCATCCCAGGCTTGCATTATTCTAAGTCTCCCGGACTCAAAGTCTCTCCAAGAGCCACCCCAGGCTTACCTTATTTTAAGTCTTCTCGGGTCGAATCCTAGCTAACAGCCATCCAAGCCTACATTATTCTAAGTTCCCAGGATCAAAGTCTCTCCGAAAGTCATCACAGGCCTACATTATTCTAAGTCCCCCCCCAGACGCAAAGTCTGTCAAGAGTCGACCCAGGCCCACATTATTTTAAGTCTCCTTAAATCAAAGTCTCCATAACAGCCATCCCAGCATTACATTATTCTAAGTCCCCCAGGCTCAAAGTCTCTCCAAGAGTCATCCCAGGCCTACATTATTTTAAGTCTGCCCGGGTCAAAGTCTATCTAACAACCATCCAAGCCCGGATTACTCCAAGTCCCCCAGACTCAAAGTCTCTCCATTAGCCATCCCAGGCTCACATAATTCTAAATCCCGCAGCTTCAAAGTCTCTCCAAGAGCCATCCCAGGCTCCGATCGTTCCAAGTCTTTTCCGGTGAAACTTAACCGCCGAGACTTTCATCCTAATGCTTTTCGAGGACACTTTCCACTTAGAACACCACCCCAAAGAGATCTTTTCGCATAATAAAAAAAAAAAAAAAAAAAAAAAAAAAACATATATATCCCAGGTCACGCATGGAAAAGGGGGAGGTGCCAGTAACGCCGAACGACGAGACATTCCGAATGGGGAATAGGAAAGGCTATGTACATATCTATCCATTATACGAACTTGGACGCTGTGTTTGAAGGGTTGCGAATGATATACAGCCGTCGCGCGCGGATCCCCGGGGACGTACCATGTGAGATAGACAGAATTATAGAGGGATGAGTCTGAGGGGACGGGGGGGGTGTGAGTTCCAGCATTCAGCGTTTCGTCGTCGTCCTCGATCCCTCGCGATACCCCTGCTCTGAGGACCAAAAAAAAAAACACAGGTGGTTATTTTGACCTTTTTTTTTTAACAACGGATCCCAACTACTTTGCCGAATTCCGGCGAGGTTGGGTCTTAAAAAAAAAAAAAAAAAAACAAAAAAAAATGCCGGTGGACATAATTCTTTTTATGCGTTATATCCCTCCTCCGAACGGTTTCGACTGACCATTCCACCCCCCACCCCCCCCCCCCCTCCACTCCGCCCTCGCGCCCTTTCGCCAACCCGTCCTTTGCCGCTCGACAGATTCACGATTTTCACCTCTAGCGAACGACGACGCCGCCGTTCGGCCTGCAATGGTGCTGCCGCGTCAGCGAATGTGCAAATGGAGAAAAAAAAAAAAAAGGAACTACGCTACTACGCATACTGGGGAAAGCGCTTTTATGCGGCGCAGAGAGCACGGGAAGCGAGAAGGTCGATTTATGTGTATATTTCGTATACGTAGGGATTTACTATATATGAATATATATATATATATATATATATATATATATATATATATATATAATTTTTTTCTTTTTTTTTTTCAATGTCCGTCCGACAGTCGATTCAGGATAGATATGCTCCGGATGTCCAAGCCAGGGGCACAACTGCGCGGAGCTTGAGCCATTTTCAATTCAATCTGTTAAAACCACACGTCAAAAAGTCATACGGAAGTATTTCACCGGTGGAAGGCGGACGCGTCAAACGGTGGATCGTTTAGGGGAAGCCCCGTCCGAACGTTCTTTCGAATAGCCGCTGCGGTTTGATGTGCTTGGTGTGTATTTTTTTTTTTTTTTCTTTTCTTTTTTTACCTGCAATTCGCGTAGGCGAATGGGAATGAAATACGAAGTATGATTACACAAGTACTGTCGCTCGACGAGGTTTTACGTAAGACGATTGGGAATTCATGGAATTGCGCATTGGCTGTATGCAAAGAAAAATTCGAGTAAAAGTTGTTTTATCTTGGTGAGCGCGACGCTAAAGTGGACGTTCGTAACAGCCGTATAGTTGCGGAGCTCGTAAATCATCTGTGCGATTATTAGGCGGAAAATCGATGCAGACGATAAAAATTTGAAAAAAAAAAAGAAAAATAAAGAAAAAAAAAACGAAGTTTTTCAGAACGAAGAAAGTCAATTAAAGACACGTACTTATCACGTGGCGATTGAGCAGTCGCCGGCAGTCTCCGTTCGTCCGCTATTCGAGACGTACCGAAAATACGGGCTCGATTCTGTTATCATCTGCTGTTCGATTTATTCGCTCCACGGACTTTCGGTAAGCTCGCACGGCAGCGGAGTTGATTCGACGCTGTCTTTGCGCTACTCCAGTAGCCGATTGTCCGCCGTCATAGAATCATCCAACTGTAACAGAAATAATTAATTGAAATTGATTATCAATCGATCGACTAATTAATCACAAACAAATATATTCATTGATTATCAACTAATCGAATAATCGATAATCAATCAAGCGATTAATTGATTATGAATCGATCGAATGATTGATTATCAGTCAATTGACTGATTGATTGAATATCAATCAATCGATTAATTGATTATCAATCAATCGATTAATTGATTATCAATCAATTGATTGATTGATTGATTGATTATCAATCAATTGATCGATTGATTATCGTCCGATTGAACAGTTGACTATCAATCGAATGAATAACTGCTAATCGCCCGATCGTCTAATTTACTATCAATCAATCGATTAATTACTTGTCAACCGATCGAATAATTGATCTTCGATCAATCGACTCATTGATCGTCAACCGATCAAATAATTGATCGTCAATCAATCGTTTAATTAATTATCAACCAATCCAATAATTAATTGTCAATCCATTGATTAATTGATTGTCAACCGATAGACTAATTTATTATCAATCAATCAACTGATTGTCAAGCGATCGAATAATTGATCATCAATCAATCGATTAATTGATTATCAACCGATCGAATAACAAAATCATCGATCGATCGACAAATTGATTATCAATTTATTGTCTAATTGATTATCAATTGATTATTCATATCTCAATCTACTCATATTTTCGTCAGCATCAACAAACTTTGACTAGTTCACATTATCCTATCAATTCCAGTAAAATCGACACACCGAAACGACAAATAATGTGGCTATTTGGCTTTCTTCTGCTGCCTGCCATCTTGAACGCCGATAGGGACCTAAGAATCGGCAACTACCGAATCAAGATCGTCAACGATAATCTACAAAGCGTCGAGGCCATCGCACAATCAACATCAGACTGCCTTAATCTCTCGGGTCTCGGCATTGGGAATATCGACGGTAAGGCCCTCCACAGTCTGACAAATCTCAAGTGTCTAAACCTCTCGAACAATTCGATCCGCGCACTTGACGATAATGTGTTTACTGAACTGACCGAGCTCGTGTATCTCTCACTGGCGGACAACGATCTTCGCGACGTCGGTGTCTTCGACAGCCCTTACGTCGATCTTCGGAGTCTCAAGATTCTCAATCTGACCAACAATCGGTATCTGAGCTCCTTCAGGCGCCATCTCTTCAACGGTCTGACAAGCTCTTGCGACGTCGTTACGCGGGGCATCCGCATAGACACTATCAACGCCCTCGTCTTCGAGCCTGACTCTCACAGGGGCGATGTGCCGGCTTACATTGAGGAGAAACAGCGTCAGAGCTGGGGAAGACCGACCGGTCAAATTTCGTTCGAGGAACCACCGAAAATCCTCGACGAGAATCTGCGCGTTAAGGCCTGCGTTGAAAACGGCACCTTAAAGTCGCTCGATCTTCCGAGGCCGGGCGCGAGCCTCTCCGACGGCTGCACAGAGATCGCCACTCTGCACCGCTACAGCGAGCTGCACACACGACGGCTGGGCATAGCGAAATTCGCGAGAGGCTGGTACCGACTGAGCGACTTGCCGATCCTCAACATTGACTTCGCGGACAACGCCATCTATCGGATAACGCCCGAACTGCTGAACGACCTTCCGAGCAGCGTCAGGATCGTTGCTCTGCAGACGAACGACGTCGAGCATCTGGAACGAGATACGATGGATAACGGTCACTTGAGCGCTCTCGTTCTGCGCGGAAATCGATTGAGATCGATCGAGTACGGCGCT
Organism: Amblyjoppa proteus; assembly: GCA_963922035.1. Lineage (NCBI taxonomy): Eukaryota > Metazoa > Arthropoda > Insecta > Hymenoptera > Ichneumonidae > Amblyjoppa > Amblyjoppa proteus. The sequence continues at coordinate 3,702,625 of OY998230.1, forward strand.
TTCGAGAGACTGACGAAAATCGAGAACATATTTTTGGACAACAATCGACTGACGGACATGCAGTTCGTCGCTTCTTTGCCGACGGTGGTAGCGCAGCTTTACCTCGGTAACAACGAGATAACTGAAGTGCCAGCCGGTGGTTTCTCGAAGCTCGGCAGACTCTTCAATCTCGAGCTTCAGAGCAACATGATAAGGAAGATCGAGCGAGGAAGCTTCGCCGGTCTATTGTCGTTGGAGCAACTGAGATTGGAGAACAATCGGCTGGAGACGATCGGGGAAGGCGCGTCGCACGATCTGGAATCTCTGGTTCTTCTCGATGTGGCGAACAACAGCATTGCCGACGTTGCAGAGGGCGCTTTCGACGGTCTCCGAGAGATTCGGACCATGAACTTCCGGTACAATAAGCTCAGCCGGTATCCGAATGAGGCGCTAACCGGGTTACCGAGCAGCCTGGAAAATATTTGGATGGATAACAACGAGATAGAGGTGTTGGAAACCGGAAGTTTCGTGAGCGTTCCGAAGAAAAGTCTTACCCTTGAGAACAACAGGATAAGGACCATCGAAGCTGGAGCCTTTGACCTACCGGAACTCAACACCCTTAGGCTTGGCAATAATGTTTTGGAGACATTCGACGGTGATTCCTTTCAAGGGTTGCCGCGACTGGCTGGCCTCTGGCTCGGTAACAATCGCATCGAGAGGCTCGATAAGGCAGGAAAGAACCTCGGTCGTTTGAGAGTCTTGGATATCTCGAACAATCCCTTGAAGAGGCTGGAGAACGATTCTCTGCGGGGTCTGATGATTTCCCGATGGGTCGACATAAATGTGGAGAACACACCGATCGAGATCGTACAGGGTGGAGTCTTCGGCGATGATTGACGGTGATTCTGATCCGTGGCAATTTAATACTCCGGCCTGTGGGAAAGTCTCGAACCCGAAGGGCTGGGTTGGTAACAAAAACTGTTATCCATTTTTTTTATGTTCCGGTGAAGTGCAACTTCTCAGTCGGTAACAAACACTGTAATCCAAAAATCTTCCAAGACGGTTAATTTCAAGGGAAAATTGCGAGAACGGTAAACGATGCACGGTAGTTCTGCAGTTTGCTATTCTCATCATTTTCACAAGAAATAAACGGCTTGGGAGATTTCTGGGTTGCGAAATTGCAGCTCTCTCGAATCTCAGAATCCGCGATAAAAGTTAATTACAGTTTTTGTTACCGACCGCGGTATCGCATACGCTCTTAAAGCCAATATGCGACCTAATTTCGACCGTCGAACGCGAATCCTTCACTCACTTTTCTCCAAGCTCAATATTTCATACGAAAATCGGCACCGGAAGGGAGAAAAGTGTTTTTCAATTTTACCGACTTTCATGAAAATATAAATTGTGAGTTTAATGAGGCACGTGTTTTAAGAGTAATAGTTACATCGTAGAAAGAAAAACATTAATTACGTAACTAAGAGTACTTTAGATCTATAATACTTGGAACGACGTTTTTTAAAATGAAATTTGCCTCTCACGTAAAGTTCAATGTGACATTCGTCTCGATCGAGTATCGCATCTGAATCCCACGTTCGCCAAGACCAGCTCGACGGCATCGATCCTAGGAAACTCGTCGATCTAGGCAATCAGTCGGTAACGAACGGATTCGATTACGGAAGTTTGAACTCCGGAAACGGTTGAATGTTTTGCCAATTTCTTATCCATCCGTCTTTTATCGCGATGCTCGTGTGTAACATCCTCTCGACGTAGATCAAATCGGATTCCGATAAATCGTCGTTATCCTCCCCATCTTCCTCAACGAGATATTCCTCCTCTTTGAAATTCGGATCGAAGATTATGATGTTCGCCCTGTCGGGCGTCAGCAAGTCGAGGCAGTCCTGTATAGAGGCCGGATCGTAATCGAAGAAAAGAACGCTTCCCGTTAGATATTCCGATGGCGGGTAGAGATGCATGTTCTGACAGACGTACTCGTAATACTGTGTGGAATCAACGTCTTTCTCGGATCTGCAAAACGACGCTCATTCAATTCTATGGGCTAAATCTTTTAATGGTAGAATTTTAACTCACGGAACGGAACGAATTCCTTTCCATGGGCTAAATTGTCAAATGCTTGCATTTTAGCTCACGAAATAAAATTCATGTCAATTCTGTGGACTAAATTTTCTAATGGTTGAAATTCGGCTCATGAAATGGAATTATTTCATTCTATGGGTTAAATTTTCGAATGGTTTAATTTCAATTCGCGAAATGTAATTTTATTCCACCCTGAGCTGAAGTTTCAAATGATTTATTCATTTTTAGCTACCAGAATGGAATTTGTTTCATTGTATGGGCTAATGGAAAATATTGGGCTGGGAGTAAAATAATTGTTATATTCGTGTTCAGCGGGAACAAAATATGTCGAATATAGTCTTGAAACAAAAAAAAAATGAGTGAACAACGATTTTTCAATTTTTGAACCACTTTTGAAAAAACGTGAATTTTCGTGATTTTCTGAGGTCGAAATCTCGGCTTCCAATGGAGTTAGGGAAAATCCTAGATACCCGTCGTGTTCCACGGGAAAAAATACACAATGTAGGGTCCTGCCCGAAGTTTTGGAAACGTTTTATCGTGCCGTTTGAGGACGTTGAAAAACGCGAAAAATGTACTCGAAACGGGTAGCCTTAGAATTTTTTGACGAAATATTTTTTTCTTTTTTTTTTATGAACCGCCACGTATTTCGACGTATTTTTTCCCGCTGAACACGAATCCGCTAGCCTTTTTGGGTCTAAAGTACACTGAGTCATTGAAAATCTCGATTTTATGCACGAAAAGTCGTCTTTTTTGGGTTTAAATGGAAAATATTGGGTTGGGAGTAAAATAATTTTATTGGACAGACATTTTTTTACGTTACGAAAGAGGTGCAAAGTAATTTGCACATGGTTTCCTCATTTATTACAATTTTGAACATAGCTTCCTCTTCGAGGAAGCTATGTTAAAAATTGTACAAGTACTTTGGTCTTAGTACTTAAAGTACCGGAAAGTACTTTGATACTTTAAGTACGTACTTTAAGTACCAAATAAGTACTCATGTACTTTAAGTACTGCCCAGCTCTGCTGATGCACCCTGTACTTAATTATTAAGTAGATTATTACAATTGAAATAGCGTTACCTGAATTTTGCTTCTGCCTCTTGGCGAATTTCCTCGTAAATTCTTTCTTGAGGACCCTCGCGTCGCAACAGATTGATGTAAGAGTACACGGCGTCGAGGATTGTCACGATGTTAGCGTGGCCATCTTCGGGGAGATAGAGCGTCAGAGTGAGCAAGCTCCAGATCGAATTGTCCTCGTAATCTTCCCCACCCACTCGGCAATACACGCCCGTACACAATTTCATTTTTTCCAAATATCTGCTCAGTGATCCTTCGCCGTTGTGATTCATCAGGAACTGAATATAATGCTGCGGCTTGGTTCGATAGTGCTTGCCGAGCGGAGGCATTGGCCAGGTCACTTCGAGCGACTGGAAAATGTTTAGATTTCAAAGATTAACGAAAAAAAAAAACTTCTGAATTTCGAAAAATTAAATCGAATCTTGAAAAGAATTTTTTTAATTAAAATCTTTGATTGGTCCCGTTACGGATATGTTACCTTCTCCTCCGCAGAATATCCCCGTGGCTTCATCGTGTAAATCTTCGTAAAGTTGTTCATATCGTAAAAATCGGTGTGACTGAATTTGCTGAAATCATCGGCCGGTAAACCATTGCTCGGGATCTTTGAGAAGTATTTTTTGGCATAGTCTTCGAGGATGTCGAGCGGCAAATCCGCCTATAAAAAATAGAAACAAAAAATCACGTCTAATCGATTGAAAACCGTGTACATTTATTTTACCTGCAAATTTTCGAAAAAACAAGAACGCTGTTTTTTTTTTTTAAATAATCACCTCTAGAACGGCCGTCATTCTGTGAGCGCTGTAATGCCGTTTGTGAAATCGCATAACTTCGTTGTAGGCGTTGCCCTCGGAGGCTTGACGCAAATTTTCCAAGTAACGCTCGCCGAACTTCAGAATCGGATGGAACCAATCGCCGAGGCTGCTGTAGAGGTGTTTCTTCCTGTCGGCATTTTCTGGGTCGCACGATCTTTCATATATCCTGTAGAAAAAAAAAAAGAAAATTGCTATAATTCTTTATATCGCAAACTTCAGTTCGCGAGAATAAAATTAATCTTTCGACGGTGAGTCTTGGACCTTTCGATTTCTTTCTTCTTCGCAATTATCTCGGATCTCTTCATTAGCGGACTGACGAAAGATTCGACGAAACGATCGAGGCTGTCACCCAGCGAAACCGCCGACAATATACAATACATTGCCGTCTTTTCGCAACCGTGGGACGAAATCAAACCGCCTTTTTCCTTAAAGAAAAAAAAATAATACGTATCAATGTCACAGGAAATATAACGCCGTTGAATTATTTAACAGTCACGTAAGACGTAAAACACTGATTACGTTCGGATATTTTTTTGTGCCCCACCGTATAACGTAGGGCACTAATTGGGACTGTCCGGCCATTCGAGCGTGCTCGCTGAAACTACCGACGTTGACGCACACATGGCAGGAAGGCACAAACGGTTCCTGAAAGATTAAAAAAATGTTTTAGAGAAATATCTGTTAATTCCCGTTGCTTAAATTGTTTACCTTGTCTTTGGTTTCTTCCATGCCGCCTGACAGATTTGCACCCTTGTCGGCATCAGCGTCTGCTAAAATTTCACATATTAATAAAAAATAAACACAAATAAAAACAAATAAACAAATACAGGCGCAAATGTAATTTCGTTTTCTTAGTTACGGATTTTCAAAGAATGTGAATTTCAAAATATTTCGTTACGTCTCCGTTAAGTAGTAGAAAATGATTTTACTATAAAAATGTTGTACGAGAATTGAAAAAAATGTTGTACAGCGTTCGAGTAATTGTCGCAACGTTTAAAATAAATTTTTTTCTCCGCCGCTCGGAATATTCGGTATCCGCCAATGCAAACATAAAAGTTTTTTTTTCTTCTTATTACAAAAATGTAAGTTCCTCCGCCAGAGAGGAAAAAGATTTTGAACGCATGTTACAATAAAAAAAATTATATGAACTCGGAAGAATAATATTTTGTTTAAACCATCGCAGTTCGAATCGTCTTTATCCGGAGACTCTCCATGGCCATGAGCGATCAGCAGAGCTGTGAGGCCGTTCGGTAGTTTGATGACTCTGTGATTAAAAAAATAATAATAATAACAAACATAAATAATGTAGGATAGTAAAAAAAATATATTGTAAAAAGAAAAGAATAAAAAATGAAAAAAAATATGACCTGTACTCGTTTTTGTCGAAGTCACCTTTGACCGGAGTCTCGAGTCGTTCGACCTTGACGTGACTGGATTTCGACGAACCGTCCTCATCGTCGCCGTTCGAGCGTGTAGCCTAAATTTTCAAGGTCGCAAAATTAACGGAAAAAAAAAATCTACGTCAACATTCGCTGATTTTTATTTAGTTTCGAACGAAATTGTGGCTTACCGCGAGTTGCTTCTGCTTTCGCGTTAATATCGGCTTCTTGTCGATTTTCTTTGGCATTCTTGTTTACAATCACCTTGTTCCCGGAGATTCACGCTCGACACCGGCTTGCCGACAATGGCTCGCTCTGCTCGAACAGTGTCGAATGCGCTACTCCTCTATCTCTCATCGCGAAACATCGCGCCGCTCGCGCCCGTCCGACGATATCGATTAATCGATATCAATATCGAGATGCGAGCGTGAGATTCTTTTTTTCAACACAGTTGCCGAGACTGGCTGGCCTCTGGCTCGGTAACGATCGCGTCGCGATGGTCGATGAGGCAGGAAAGAATCTTGGTAGTCTGAGAGTCTTGGATATCTAGAATAATCCGTTGAAGAGGCTGAATGTGGAGAGCACACCGATCGAGATCGTGCAGGGTCGAGTGTTCGGCGATGTTTGACGATGATTCTGAATTATGGAAATTTAATACGCCAGCCGATGAGAAATTCCCCAGCGCCAAGGGCCGAGACGAAAACAAAGACTGTAATCCATTTTCTTTATTTTCCGGGATCTCAAAAGAAAGACCTTTGCTCTCGGTTCCAAACTTTACCCACTCTACGGGCATGCGAAACTTTCAGTGGTTTCCGTTACAGAGGGAGAGCGGATCGCGCGAAGGAAGCTTCGCATCGCCTTAAAGTCGATATCCAAAATCGTTCGTTTACTCTTCTCTAAGCGCGATATGTCACACGAAAATCGGTGCCGGAAGGGAGAGGAGTATTCTGTTCTGTTTAATATAATTGAAATTTATTCTGTTCTGTTTAATATAATTGAAATTTATTCTGTTCTGTTTAATATAATTGAAATATATTCTGTTCTGTTTAATATAATTGAAATAAATTGAAAATATAAACTGTTTGTTTATTTAGACTCATGTTTTAAGAGTAATAATTACATCGTGGAAACAAAAACATTAAATAGATAACTAAAAGTAGCTTAGATCTATAATACTTGAATTGCGTTTTCAAAATGAAGTTTTACCTCTCAAACCACGGATCTACATATAATCTCACGTTCGCCAAGACCGCCTCGACGGGATCGATCCTAAGAAAATTACTAATCAAGCAAATCAGTCGGTGACGAGGAGATGCGGTTCAGGAAGTTTGAACTCCGGAAACGGTTGAATATTTTGCCAATTTCTTATCCATCCGTCTTTTATCGCGATGCTCGTGTGATATATCGTATCGATGTAGAACGAGCCGGAATACGATAAATCGTCGGGATACTCATCATCCCCAACGACACATTCCTCCTCTTTGAAATTCGGATCGAAGATTATGACGTTCGCCTTGTCGGGCCTCAGCAAGTCCAGACAATTCTTTATAGAGGCCGGATCGTACTCGAAGAAGAGAGCACTTCCCGTTAGATATTCCGACGGCCTGTAGAAATGCATGTTCTGACAGACACTGAGGTAATAGTTGGAGTCCTTATCGAATCTGCAAAACGACGTTTTTTCAATTCTATGGGCTAGATTTTTTAATGGTTGAATTTTCTCTCATGAAATGAAATTTATTCCACGCTATGGATTAATTTTTCCAAAGGTTGATTATTGTTAAGTTATTGTTGATGAAATGGCAATTTGGTGTGTAAGAGACGTCCGTGTGAGTGTCTGGTACTTAATTATTGCCTTGTACTTAATTATTAAGTAAATTATTATTATTATTATTATTATTGAAATATCGTTACCTGAATTTTGCTTCCGCCCTTTTGCGAATTTCCTCGTAAATTCGTTTTTGAGGACCCTCGCGTCGCAACATATTGATGTATGAGTATACGGCGTCGAGGATTGTCACAATGTTCGCGTGGCCATCTTCCGTGAGACCGAGCGACAGCGTGAACAAGCTCCAGATCGAGTTGTTCTCGTAGTCTTTCCCGCCCACTCGACATTTTACGCTGGTACACAATTTCATCTTTTCCAAATATCTCTTCAGTGATCCTTCGCCCTCGTAATTAATTATGAATTGGATGTAATGCTGCGGCTTGGTTCGATAGTGCCTGCCGAGCGGAGGCATCGGCCAGTTCACTTCGAGTGACTGCGAAAATATTTAACTTTCAAAGAATAATAAATAAATAAAAAACTACAAAATGTCGATAAATTAAATGGAAGCTTGAAAGAAAAAAAAAGAAATCTTAGACGGACCCCGTAGACGGACATGTTACCTTGACCTGCGGAGACAATTCCCGCGGCTTCATCGTGTAAATCTTCGGAAAATCAGTCATATCGTAAAAATCGGTGAAACCGAAATTGGTGAAATCATCGGCCGGTAAACGATTGCTCGGGATCTTTGAGAAGTATCGTTTGACGTAGTCTTCGAGGATATCGAGCGGCAAATCCGCCTATGAAAAAAAGACGGACGACGAAAAATCATCACATTTCAATAGACCGAAAAGCGTATACATTTTTTTACCTAAAAATTTTCGACAAAACAATAACATTGATTTTTTTTTAATGCTCACATGTACAGCGACCGTCATTCTGTGAGCGCTGTAATGCCGTTTGTGAAATCGTAAAACTTCCTTATAGGCAGTGCCTTCCGAGGCTTGACGCAAATTTTCCAAGTAATTCTCGCCGAACTTCAAAATCGGATGGCGGCAACCGCCGAGACTGCTGTAGAGGTGTTGCTTCCTGTCGGCGTATGCCGGACAGTCGCACATTCCTTCGTATTCACTGTAGAAAAAAAAGAAATCGTTATAATTTTTTTTAACGCAATTCAATCGAGAGAGGTGAAATTAATCTTCGCGAGTGAGTCGTTGACCTTTCGATTTGTTCTTTTATCGCAACGATCTCAGATTTTTTCATTAGCGGACAGATGAAACATTCGACGAAATTTTCCATGTTGCGACTCAGCGAGGCCGTCGAAGTTAAAAAACCCAGTGCGGTACTTTCGCAACGTTCGGATCCAATCGAAATGTGAAAACTGTCATCAGTCGCTTCTTCCTTTAAAAAAAAATGACAAGTATTAATGTTGCAGGAAATATAACGCCATTGAATTATTTTATAGTTATTTAAGATGTGAGAGTCTAATTACGTTCCGATATTTTTTAGAACCCGAGCGGATAACGTCGGACACTATGCGGGACTCTCCGGCCATTCGAGCGTGCTCGCTGAAAGTACCGACGTTGACGCACAGACAACAGGAAGACACGAACGGTTGCTGAAAAATGCAACAAAAAAAAAATGTTTTAGAAAAATGTGTTATTTCCCGTTACTGAGATTGTTACCCTGTCTTTCGTTTCCTCCGAGCCGACCAGCTGCTTCGGGCCCTCGTCGACGTCGACGCCTGTTAAAATTTAACGCGTTAATTAAAAACAGAACATATATAGTCGCAAATGTAATTTCATTTTCTCAGTTACAGATTTTGTTTAAAGGTGAATTTTAAAAAATGCAGTTACCACTTTGGTAATAAAAAAAATACTTTGACTATAAAATAATTTTATGGATATTGAAAAAAGAAATACTGTTCAGTTTTCCAAAAATGTCGCAGGGGCGATCAGAAAAAAATATTTCTGTCTACCTCTTGGACTATTTAGAATCCTCCGATGCGAACATACAATTTTTTAAAACATGCTTTCCTTTAACACAAATGTAACTTTCTCTGCCGGAGAGAAAATAAATTTTTAACTGATACGACTGAACAAAAAAATTTAATGCCCTCAGAAGAATAATATTTTGTTTCTACCATCGCAGTTCGAATCATCTTGATCTGCGGAATCTCCGCCGTTGTGAGCGATCAGCAGAGCTGTGAGGCCGTTCGGTAGTTTGATGACTCTGTGATTAAATAAATAATAACAATGAAAATAAATAATGTAGGATCATAGGATTTATAAAAAATTTTGTTATAAAAAAAAAATAAAAAAAACCATAAAATATTACCTGTACTCGTTTTTGTCCAGGTCGCTTTTGACCGGCGTCTCCAGTCGTTCGACCTTGATGTGACCGGATTTCGAGGAGGCGTCCTCATTGTCGATGCCGTTCCAGCGTGCGGCCTAAAATTCCAGAGTCCCAAAATTAAAGAAAAAAAAAATCGATGTCAACAATCTTTGATTTCTCATTTTTGTCAGTTCATATTGTAGCTTACCACGAGTTGCTTCTGCTTTCGAGTCAATTTTGGCTTCTTGTCGATCTTCTTTGGCATTATTGTTTATAAGCTTTGTTCTCTGAGATTCTCGCTCGACGTCGGCTCGCTGATAATGACGCACTCTGCTCGAACTATCTCGAGAGTTCTTCGCCTCGCCGCCCAAACGCGCTTCTTCATCCGGCAACACCGATTAATCGAACGATTGTAAAATTCTTTAATATATCGTTCGCCACTTAAATAAAAATTATAAACCGATCAATTGGAATATTGCGAAAAGATGAAAAATCAATTTTTACCATAAAATTCAAATACTTCTCTTTCGAAATTGTTACAAAAAGACATAACAAAAGAATAAAAAAAAAACAAATACAACATAATCGATTAATCGAAGTACAGCTTGAACGTAGCCGATTATCGTTGAGAGCGACCGAGAATCGTCGTCCATGCCAGTCTTCTGGTGGCCAGACGTGGCGCCCTCTGTTCGTACGAGGTCGCTTAGTCAAATTGATAGAAGTAGAAGAATAAGAAGTCCATGCCAGTCCACGCGGTGCGAAGAAGCGTGTGTGTTTTTAGGCTCGGTTTCTCGTTATTAACGAAGCATTTAAAGTACGCGGAAGATAATAAAAGAAAGACAAATGGATATCGTGAAAGCGGTGTTGGAGAACGATGCGAAGAACAACAATTCCCTGCTATCGGTAACGGTGCAAAAGGACGTGGATCTCGACATAGACGAGGGTACGCTTCTCGCCTCGGATTACAATGCTCTCGACGTCGCCAGATTGAGGTAACCTCCAAAAACAAAAACACGTTTTTTTATTTACTTATTCACTTATTTACTTGTTTAATTATTTCCATATTTACGTACTTATTTACTTATTTGCGTATTTATTTATAGCTCAGCTTTATTTTATAATGTCTGTTTGTTTATGTTTGATTGTTTATTAAAAGCGATTCCTCCGTAAGGTTGCTCTGTCGCTACGCCGGAGTCAGAGTGACATCAGTGTCTACATGACATAAAAAATTAATTATATGTGGTAGTTTGTTTGCATCAGTAATATTATAAAAATAATAGAGTATCTATGAAAATTTTCGCAATGTGATTGAACCGATTATTTGTACGCAGATTATTTATCGAGTGTGGATTTGACTTAATTTTTACGTCAATTAGATTAGGAAACGTCATTCGGCCCGAAACCGTGGACTTTGATTGCAGTTCAATTAAACATTAGTCCGGTGAATTCACTTTTTTTTTTTTGTTGCACATCAATTCCTAATTGATTCGCGAGTCCGCAGTACTTTATATTTTTTCTCTATCTTCGATCTAAGTATGTTAATTCTCGATTTGAAGATCATCTACGCCAGCTCTCCCGTAAGCGCCGTGTAAAAAGACCGATTTTTCAAGATCTAACTATTCATTCAAATGGTCGGTAAAAGCCTTGGAGATTTTGTACGATTAAAACTTAATCGTTAAATTACAAAATGTCAACAATTTATGCACATGACTTTGTATTGCCTTCGCGACAGAACTACCTTAAGGATATCCTCACTAAAAGATCCAGACAGGGCCACTTCATCACGAACACACAGTTTATTTTACTTCGGATCCGATATTTTTTATTTTAATACAGAAATACACTTTTTCGTGCAGAATAACGATTTTCAGTGCAAAAAATCCAAATGATCAATGTTCCACTAGACTTAGACTAGGCAGAAGTACGTCGGAATACGTGACAAATAATTTTATGAATAGAAACAAACATTTTATAAAAATAAGAAAACATTTCGTAAAAAAATTTCAAGGCTACCCCTTTCGAGCCAATTTTTTGTGTTTTTCAACATCTCCAAACTGCCCGATAAAACCCTTCCAAAACTTCAGACAGTACTCTATCTTGTCTATTTTTTCCTGTAGAACACGATGGGCATCTCGGATTTTCCCTGCTTCATTAGGAGCCGAGATATCGACGTTCGAAAATCACGAAAATTGACGTTTTTCCAAAAGCGGCTCAAACATTGAAAAATCGTTGTTCACTCGATTTTTTTTTGTTGCAAAGCTATATTCAATGTATTTTTTCCCGCTAATCGCGAATATGACAATTAACAAGTGGCCATGCCCGAGATTTTCCAATCAGAATTGTAGGTCCTAAATAAAAAAAAATGACCATCATTTCGGGGCAAATAACTTTGAGAGCCGGGTTGAAAATTTTCAGGTCCAACGCGGATGATTATTTGAAGTCGGTGACCCGCGACAATGTACAGTTGCTGGTTAACAGGATTTGGGCGCTGCCGACAGAGAGGGTCGACGAGGCCATAGTCGCAAAACTTCCCAAGCCAGGTTTCCTGCTGCCGAGAGGCAGAAAGGTACCCAAACCCAGGGCTCTGACAAAGTGGCAACAGTTCGCCAAGGAGAAGGGTATACGCACAAAGAAGAAGGGCAGATCCAAGTTGAAATGGGACGACGAACTGAGGGTAATTATTTATTCTATTTTTTATTCTGCACATTAATAGATTATTAAATTTTCATGGTAAATTGAAGACGGAAACTTAATTTTTACCGACACGCTGATCGGAAAATTTGACATAAATTATTATTATTAAATGTAATTAATTGTTATTTATTTATTTATTTATTTATTTATTTATATATTGACGGGAATAACCCTTTTAGAAAGAAAAAATATAATATAGTTATACTTTTTTTTATTATGGAAATGACCTTTTTGCATTTACCAACATTTATTTACTATTATCATATAGGGGTAAAGCCCTTTTAACATCGATATACATGTGCAAGTACTGTGCAAATATTTTGTTATAAATTAAATAGATAAATTGTTTGGCGCTACCAACAACTAAAGCCGCAGTCATTATGATTACGATTACTTTTATTCTGCATTTATCAAATGTTGGTAATGTTTGATAACACATATTTGCATGAATGTTAATTGGGGAGATAGTTTTAAAAAATATTTCGGACAAACAATTTTCTTAACATTATTATTTATTTGTATATTTGTTATTAAATTATTATTTTTTTTTACAGAAATGGGTGCCTACTTTCGGCTACCAGAGGGTAAAGGCCCAGGAGCAGAAGGACTGGCTGATCGAGCTCGGCGACGACAACACACCGAAGAGCGAATCCGATCCACGGGCCTCGACGAGTTCGGCGAAGCAGGAACGCGTGGCGAAGAACGAACTTCAGAGACTGAGAAATCTGGCGAGATCGAAGAACGTTAAGTTACCGCGCGTCGGTCTGCCGAGCACGGAACATTTCAGAGACGCCAAACAGATCGCCACCGCCGTCACAGTGGCCAGAGCCTCGACTGCGTCCGTAGGAAAATTCCAGAGCAGGTGGGACACGAGATTCGCCACACGGTCGAGCTATGATTTTCAAACAGATCTAAAAATAAGCGAATGGGTTGAAAGAAAAATCTGAAAAAATTCACGAAAGTACCTCAGAGAATGCTTTCTAAGAACGCGCGAAAAAACACAAACAAAATTGATCCCGAAAATCTGCGCCGTTTATTTAGCTAGAAACACGGCAGCGCTCTTCGATACCGGCCGAACCGTGAGTGAAGTATTCAATTGGCGTATCTCTAAAACGGCTCGACGAACCTTTACCTAATTTTTACAGGATGTTCGGTCGACTGATAGCTTCGATCGAGAATTTTTTCAAATTTTTTCCATACCTCTTTCGCGATGAAAAAAAAATGTTGATCATTTGAACAAATCAGAACGAGATTCGAAATTTACGAATCGATCCTTTATTTCAAGATTACCGAAGGAAAAAGACGCTAAGGACATTGCGAGCCAGGTGCCTGGAATGAAAAAGAAGCGCAAAGCACCGCCGCTGAATATCGCCGACGAGAAGCGTCGCAACACCGATCTCGCAGACAGCGTTATAAGCAATAGGAACAAAAAGAACATTCTGCGAGTCGACAGCATACCCGCGGCTCCGCCACCGACGTGAGTACACATGTCTCGGTTATCGGATTTAAACGCTTTAAAATTCTTTAAATTTTTTAAATTAATTTTTCTTTTTTTTCATTTTATCACGGCTTGCGGATTAATTTTTTTTCACCACGAAATTCAGTTATCACCTACCGGTTAATCCGTCTTATCGTTGATAACAAATCCATTTTTGCCCACAGCTCCGAGCGCTCGGACGGCGGCAAGAAAAGGCGTGCCGGCGCAGGCGGCAAGAAGGGCAAAGGGTCCGGCAAGAAACCCAAGGCCGGAAAGGGTAAAAGAGATTTGCACACGAAGGTCGGAGGGCGAAAACGCCGAAACTAGACAGTTATTCATCATTATGTAAATACAATTTAAAAAAACGTTATAATCAATAAAAATTACGTATTAACGTCAAATAAAAGAAAAAAACAAGATTTACAAACACAAATTCATTATTTCGTCCAGAGGTGCAAAAAAAAAAACACTCCTTCCGATTTTCCACCTTATTATATAATAGCGTCAATTTTTAATGTTCAAAAATGTTTCGATAAATTATCATAGAAAATATTTTTATAAATTATAAAAAAGAAAAGATTATAAGAAAATCCATAAATTCGATACATTAAATTTAATTTATATCAATGAGTTATCTTAAATTCGATGCAGAAAGGGAGTCATTGAATTCTTATTCAATGTACGACTCAAGAGGTTACGCGATGAGTCATAACTCCGGCGTTTATCGTCTCCCTCCAAGTCTCGCCGAATCCTATTGGCCAGATCGCCGCATCAGCGAGAATACCCGACGAGAGCGAAAACACTCCTGTGCTAGACGAGACGTCTCGCGACTGGATTCGCGTAAAGTGTACGGTCCGCGGTACTGCATTTTTTTTTTTTTTCAACAGTCATATCTCGTCGACGATGGTTTGCGACGGATTATAAAAGTAAGTCGTTACTCGCATCTTAATTAATTGGTTAATGATCGTACATTGTCGTGCGTAGTATTGCATTACCAGTTTATTGTTATTATTTTTTTTTTAAATATCTTATCGTTATCAGCTGAGAGTCTGTGGTCATGAATCTGACCGTAACCACGAATGCCAAGGTTAAGTAACGTAGTGCGGTGCGCTCCTGACGACCCAAACCGCGCACAGTTGTGAAAACTGTAATCCGAATTTCATTGTTATGATGGATCCGTCGGAAAAGAAGGAAGGACACTGTTCAACAAAATCTTACGGAGGGACCAATCGTTACTGAGGGATTCAGATTACAATCTTCGTTGTCGATCGAGCAAGCTTAGCGTTCTCTTAAGGACATGTGCAGCTACTCAGTCGTCAACCAAAATCTGTAATGAATGCGATTTAGAAACTGTAAACTTTTCAGAAAAAAGCAAAGCATTAGCGGATGTATAATTTAATACCGCGTCCAATGATGCTTCCCCGTTTTACCTGAAACCTCATCCGGTTTTAAATGGCATTGATTTGGAAAATGCATCTATTTCTCTCGCTCTCATATGTCACATGGTACATCTTTCACATGGAGAGACGCCGAGAACGTGTTTCACATGCTCTTAAGACTATACCACAAAGATAACTGTTTTGTGAAAGTGATTGATATTCTGTAATTCTCTTTTCTAGCATAGTGGTGGTACGCTGGATTTCACTTTTCCTGAAGTTACAACAGAAGTTCTCAATCTCGCGTCGCTCCGGAACAGAAAAATTCTACCATGAAGCAACAGACGACGGTGCTGGTAACGAGGCAGGATGAATTGTCGAGGATCTACGAGGCGCGCAGACGAAGATTCAAATACACGAGGAATCCAGTGATTCTCCTCACGACGCAGAATGAAAAATTTAACGGATGGATAAGGGGCATTATAAAACTGATCGAAGATCAGAAAATGCGAGTGAGAAACCCATCTAATTAGTCACCGATCAATTCGTTTCGAGATCGGGAACATCTCGAATAAATCTATTGTGGTTGCAGATGGAAAACAATGATGAGGAATCGAAGAGTACACTTTCGATCACATCGCTCGAAAACGATCGAGTTGAAATTACAGTTTTCCTATTGATTCACAACTTCGCCGGTTCCGCCAATCGAAACGGCAGGCTGACCGCCTCGATAGTTCCCGCAGCGGCCGCTGGAGGGTGTTGTTACGAGGATCGAGGGACTGCGCATGCGTGGAAGATCACTGCGTCGCTGAACAACCAATCGGAATCGCTCTGCGAGAACGTAAGTTCGCAGAATTCCTGAAATAAAATAGCCTGACGCGCATGACCTGCTTGGAGAAGTTAAATTGTTCCCGAATTGTTCCCAACTAGGGCTCATCGCACAAATTACGAGTTATTCGGATTAATCGCGCGTCGATTACTACGTTATGCAAATGAATTTCCGGTTAGCGAAGTTGTTTTTAGTGTTTCGCGAGCTCATTTTCGCCTCTGCCTACTAGGCTGTGATAAAAACAAATCATAGACTCAGCTAGTACAATGTAACCAAATCTAGGCATATCCCTGTTAGTAAAAAGAATGTCAAGCTAAAACAGATTTGCGTTTAAAAAAACTAGGCACGCGTTGTTAGTATAAGAATTACACGCTAAGTTAACACATTTATAAGATCAAATGTCTATTCACCAACTCAAGTGGAAGTATAATTTGTAAAAGGGCATGTCCCGTTAATTAATAAACAAACGAACAAATTCCCGCTCGTACAGCAGCAATGAATTTACACTACTCTGGGCGTTTCAGTGGTCGACTCCGACGAAACTGGAGGATCTACAGTGGACCGATCGGCCGATCGACGAATCGTACCGTCGGCACTTTCTCGAGAGTTTCACCCGCTACAACGAGATTCATCGAGCCCATGGGAATTATTACGCGGCCAGGACGTCCCGTTACACGACTATCCAGAGTCGTTTGGCGCCGTGCATCGCCGTCCTTTGCGACAAGCGCAAGCGCCAAGTCGTCGAGGATCCCCGTCGATCGTTCGATTCGAAGAGGCTCAAGGAGTCGCAGACCTACCGCGTCATACTGGCTGACGATAAATCGAGCGACAATTCAACGGCAAGCGAGGTCGAGAGTCTGCGAAAGGAAAACGAGCTGATGGGTCGTGCCTTGCGAAAAGCCGCCGATCTCCACTTGTCGATGCTGACCGAGGTCGAGGCGACGCTCAAGGAGAAGGAGAGGCTGGCCGAGGAAA
Source organism: Amblyjoppa proteus (assembly GCA_963922035.1). Taxonomy (NCBI): domain Eukaryota; kingdom Metazoa; phylum Arthropoda; class Insecta; order Hymenoptera; family Ichneumonidae; genus Amblyjoppa; species Amblyjoppa proteus. The sequence goes on from OY998230.1 coordinate 3,719,412, forward strand.
GAAAAGCTCTCGAGAACGAGCGAAGAGATCTGGAGGAATCCAGAGCCAGCGCCCTCAAGGAAAATGAGAGGCTGAGGGAGGAGCAAAGAAACCTCGAGACGGCCAAGCAGGAGCTCCGGTCGCGGAAGAAAGAACTCAAGCGCTCATCAGCCAAGGCCAGCAGCGAGCTGCGCGAGAAAGAGCGCCAACTGGAGGAAACTCGAAGAAACCTCCACCTGGAGAGGCAACAGTTTATCGCGCAACGAGAGGTCTTCGAGAAATTCGACGTCGCCAACTCCAATTCGTTGAGGGAGGAGGCAATATTTTTGAAGGACCAACGAGAGAGTCTCGAGCAAGACATGCAGAAGTTGGCGGTGCGCGAGGAAGAGCTGGAGAAGCGTTACGAAGCCAGAGCCAGCGGTTTGGCTGCGAAGGAAAGATCTCTGGAGAAACAGCGACGGAACCTCGAACGGGACAGCGGCGACCTCTCGAAGCAGAAAACCGAACTACGGCGGTCGAGCGAAGCTAGCGCCAGTAATTTGCGCACCAGGGAACAATCTCTGGAGCGGCAAAGACAAGGTCTTGTCCAGGAGAGGCAGGAACTAGCAGAGCGGAAAAATATGTTCGAGAGATCAATCGAGGCAAGCGCCAGCGACCTCAGGGAACAGGAAAGACTGTTGGAGCAACAACGACGGTGCCTCGAGCGGGATCGAGAGGAACTAGCTGCGCAGAGCGAAAGGCTCAGGCAACAGGAAACAGCCAGCGCCAGTAATTTGCGCACCAGGGAGCAATCTCTGGAGCGGCAAAGACAAGCTCTTGCACAAGACAGACAGGATCTCGCTTCGTGGGCAGAGACGGTCAAAAGATCGAACGAGGCGAAGGCCAGTGATCTCAGGTCTCAGGAAACACTGGCGAAGCAGCAGCGACAGTGCCTCGAGCGGGATCGACAGGAACTAAATGGGCAGAGGGAAAGGTTCAGGCAACAGGAAACAGCCAGCGCCGCTAGCTGGCGGCAGAAGACGACGTCGTTGGCGGAAGAACAACGAGTCCTCGAACAGTTCAAGGAGGAGCTGGTCGCGAAGAAACGGGATTTCGAGGCGTATTACGAAAACAGTAACGATAACTTGAGGCAAAGAGAGGCGTCGTTGGGTGTCCAACAACGCAGCCTCGATCGGGACAGACGCCAGCTGTCGGCGCAGCAAGACGAGCTCAGAGCCCAACGGAACTCTACGAGGTCCACCCCGCCGACTGTGATCGTGCAGGAGGACGATGGCATAAAAATACCCATTATTCCCGAAATTCTCTCATGGCATATCAAGTTGCCTTGGTGAATTCGGAATACTTGGATTCGATCATTCTTAATCGTAAGATTGATAAATCTTCGATAGTTTTTTTTTCCTTTTTGTTCACTTAATTCAGTTTTCACGATACTCAATAATATTCTGTCTCGTTATACTTTTTCGGGCTCCGAATAAAATCGATTAATGTTCGATGATTTTTTTGTTTAGTTTTGTTCGGTTTTTATTAATTTCAACAATTTGTTCCTCGCATTACTCGAAGCTTCGAATAAAATCGATGGATATTCGATGATCTTTTTTTGTTTTGTTTTTTCGCTATATTTGATTTTCATAAATTTCAATTTTTCGCTTTGTTACTCGGAGCTCCGCAAGAAGAGTGACGACTGCTGTTGAAGGTGAGAATACCCGTGAATGATTTTTTTGTATAGGACCGATGAGTCCATCCACAGAAAATAAAGTTTGTATCGTTCGTTTATGTCGTGTATTATGAATATAAATATTTTTTCAATGAGAGGCCCGCTGAAATCTTCCGTCCTGAATATACCGCGGACAGTGTAATCTAAACTAGAGACCGCAGTATTAAAATTGCTGAATGTAGCGTGTGCAGAATACGCGATGAGTTAGAAATGTAGCCAGCGTTGTCTCCCTCTCCGCCTCGGTGATAAAATGAATCCGATAGGTCGAAACGTCGCTCGAGTGAAAATAACTGGCGAGTGCAAAGTCAGTCGTGTGCGGTATTGGCTCGGGTGAAGTGCGGAGGCACAGGTGTATGAAAAGTATTTCCCCTATGTTTATAATAAAAGTTATTTTTTTATAGATTTATAAAGTAAGTAGATTTATAGTTTAAAGACGTTGGCCTTGAGAAATAAATTCCCCTTAAAAGAACATTTGTGGCTTGGAATTAGTGTTGTGAATTTAGCAGTTAATAACGTTCGCAACAATTCTTTTTAACGGTAAAGTTACCGGGAATACAAATCGTTATTTAAGTAACGAAGGTGCTACCAACAAAGGCACTCCAACTTTTAATTTAAATTTGACAAAATGTCTACGTTATTGCGAATCATTTCATCAACGTTTTATTTCTTCAATAAAATATTCCTGGTCACTATTAAACGATCCTTATTCCTTAGAAGGTATTAGGGATTGGTTAATTTAGTACAGAAGCGCACTCCAACTTTCAATTTTAAATTTGATAAAATGTTTACGTTATTGCGAATAATTTAATCAACGTTTTATTTTTTCAATAAAATTTTCCTGGAGACTTAAACAATCCTTGTTTCTTTTGGAAGCTATTAGGTATTGGTCAATTTGTTATTCACCAAAAATAATGTATAACGATAAAACGTTAAATATAGCTTTTGCACCGTTTACAACAACGAAGTTACGTCGAACGAACAAGCTAAGTAATTGATGAGGGAACTATAAACAAAACCAAAAAAAAAAGCTGAGCCGATAGACTAATCGTATAATCCCTTACGCGAGACAGTTATCGGCTTAGATTTTTCTTTTTGTTTATAGTTTCCTTATCAATTCGGGGAATCGTGATTAAGAGGATGTGAAACCCCTTTACGCCCCCTCGCCCTTCTTCGCCTATCCAGTGCCCAGTCGGTATCAAAAACTGTAATAAACTTTTTTCACGGATACTCGCATCTACGGTCAAAAGAAAAGTGTCATCGAAAGCTGAAATGTAATCAGTCTTCGATGATACTTTTCTTTTCGCCATAGATATCACTGTCCGTGAAAAAAGTTGATTACAGTTTTTATTACCGACCGTGGTATTTCAGCCGCTCTTAACCCGAACGTTCGATGATAGATAATATTTATACCGACAGACCACTTCTACGTCGTTCTAAGTCATAGACAAGCCGTAGATGCCTCGATCTTGGCACGAATCGCAAGGATTATCCGATATTTTTATCGGTGTTCTTATCAATTCGGAGAATCGCGATTAATGCTAACATCCGATGATGATCGGTAACTGTTTTACCGTCGGAGCACTTCTACGTCGATGAAAGTGATCGACGAGCAGACAATCCATGGATCATGCGAAATTTTTGTCAGCTCAGCCTTATTTATGGTTTCGTTATTAATTGAGAGAATCGTGATTGATCCAAACATGAAATGATAGACAAATTGTTTTATCCTCTGGGCACTTTTATACATCGAACTAAAATTACCAATGTTCTCAAATCCCATTTTCCAGAATCGCAAGTCAGCGACAACGAGTCTGGCACTGCCTGGAATCACGACGAAAGTTCACGGACTCACGTCGTTCCAGGACAGAACAATACGGCCATGGAGCAACGAACGATCGTGCTGGTAGCGAGGCAGGATGACTTGTCGAGAGTGTACGAAGCGCGCAAGCAAAGAGTCATCTACACGAGAAATCCAGTAACTCTCCTCACGACGGAGAACGACAAATTTAATAGATGGATAAACGGGTTTGTGAAACTGATCGCAGATCAGTCAGTGCAAGTAAGAACCTTGTCTAATTTATTGCCGATCAATTCGTTCCAAGGTCCAGAGCATGTTGAATAATTCTATTGCCGTTGCAGACGGAAGAGAATATTGAGGAATCGAAGGCCACATTTTCAATAACATCGCTTGAAAACGACCGAGGAGTGGAAATTATATTCTTCGTCTTGGTTCACAACATCACCGCGACCAACAATGGGAGTTCCGGTCTGACAGCGAAGTTAGTTTCCGCGCCGGCCGCTGGAGGGCGCGGTTACGAGGATCGAGAGAGTGCGCATGGGTGGAAGATTATCGCGTCTCCGAACAACCAATCGGAATCGCTCTGCGAGAACGTAAGTGGATAATTTCTAAAATAAAAAAGCCTGACTCGTAATTTAATTTACTTGAAGAAATTGAGGGGGAAGTGAAACAGCTGTGCGTGCGAGAGAGGTATTTGCAATTTTCAAATTAACTTTATTCAATGGCGCTAAATTTTTTGAGAAAAAATATGAATTCGGGCCGAATGCGAAATAACCGTGCGCATCCAGCTTGAATTTGCTTTTAACTCACAAAAAATAGCACCCTTGAGAAAAGTTCATTACGGTTTTCATCACACGACCGCGATATTTCATTTCCTCTTAAATTCTCGCGAGTACAGTAGCAATTAATTCGCACTGCTCTGGGCGTTTCAGTGGTCGACTCCGACGACACTGAAGGATCTACAGTGGAGCGATCGGCCGATCGACGAATCGTATCGTCGACACTTTCTCGAGAGTTTCACCCGCTGCAACGAGATTCTTCGAGCCCATGGGAATTATTACGCGGCCAGGACGTCCCGTTACATGACTATCCAGGGACGTTTGACGCCATGCATCGCGGTCCCTTACGACAAGCGCAAGAGCCAAGACGTGGAGGATCGTCTATCGTTCGATTCGAAGAGACTCAAAGAGTCGCAGACCTACCGAATCATACTGGCCGATGAGAAATCGAATGACAATTTGGCGGTGTCCGAGGTGGAGAGTTTGCGAAGGGAAAATAAGCTGCTGGGCGAGGCTTTGCGAAAAGCCGCCGATCTCCATTTGTCAATGCTGCACAAGGAAACAGCGAGTGCCAGTAATTTGCGCGCCAGGGAACAATCTCTGGAGCGGCAAAGACAAGCTCTTGCCCAAGACAGGCAGGAATTGACGGAGCGGAAGGAGACGTTCGAGAGATCAATCGAGGCAAGCGCCAGCGACCTCAGGGAACAGGAAAGACTGTTGGAGCGACAACGACGGTGCCTCGAGCGGGATCGAGAGGAACTAGCTGCGCAGAGCGAAAGGCTCAGGCAACAGGAAACAGCCAGCGCCAGTAATTTGCGCACCAGGGAGCAATCTCTGGAGCGGCAAAGACAAGATCTTGCACAAGACAGGCAGGATCTCGCTTCGTGGGCAGAGACGGTCGAAAGATCGAACGAGGCGAACGCCAGCGATCTCAGAGATCAGGAAAGACAGGCGGCGCAGCAGCGCCAGTGCCTCGAGCGGGATCAACGCGAACTAGCCGAGCAGAGGGAAAGGCTCAGGCAACAGGAAACAGCCAGCGCCACGAGCCGACGGGAGCAGGAGGCGTCGTTGGAGGAACGACGACGTGTTCTCGAACAGTTCGAGGAGGAGACGGTCGCGAGGCGACGGGATTTCGAGGTGTATTACGAAATGAGGGTCGGCAACTTGAGGGAAAGGGAGGAATCGGTGGAGGCTGACCGGCGGAGCCTCGAACAGGAGAGACGACAGCTGTCGAGGCGGGAAGATGAGCTCAGAACGCAGCAGAATGCGGCGAGGTTCACCCCGCCGGCAGCGGACCGTTCCGACTACCTGTTTGGTGCACGATCGGTGAATGATGGCTGGAAAGGGCACGTCAAGCTACCCCTTATTCCCGAGCCCGTCCCTTGGCGAATCAAGCTGCCTTGGTATTGAGGTTGCGACTGGAGCGAGGCGAATTTAGGAGCGCGAAGGCGATTTTGCTTTGTTCGGGAAAGAGAGCATTTGCGATGGAAAGTGTTTCGTAAGAAACTAAGAGTCTACTAAACACTCGGTAAATTCGAAATACTTGGGTTATATTCTTATTTGTAAGATTGATGAACGTTCGATTATGTCGTTTTTGTTTAATTCGCTTTTCATGAATTTCAATAATTTTTCGTCGCGTTACTCGGAACTTCCGGTAAAATCGCGAGATATTCGTTTATTGTATTTTTTTATAATCGAATTAGATTTTCATGAATTTCAATTTTTCTTTGCGTTACTTGGAGCTCCTTAAGAAAACGAATGGTGTGTTTCTGAAGGGGTCAAGATCAGTGAATGATTTTCTGTACAGGACTGACGAGTCCATCTGCAGAAACCGAAGCTTGTACCGTTAGTTTTTTATCGTGTAGTGTGCGAATAAATGAGTAAGTACGATTTCTATCGTTTCTAATTGTTCCTTTGGACGATGGTTCGACATCGTTTTGTAAATGGGTTCTGCCCGTGAATAACGAATAAATAAATAAGTAAATAAATAAATAAATAAATAATATAGATAAATATTTTTGCTCTAAGAAACCCACTGGAATCTCCCATCTTCAACGAACCATTGTCAATGTAATCTAATCTGGAAAACGCAGTATTGAAATGACTCGAGATTCACCGTCTGCAGAATATACGATGAGTCAGAAATGTAGCCGGAGTCGTCTCCCTGTCTCCCTCTCGGTGATGAAATGAATCCGATTGGTCGCAACGTCACACGAGCGAGAATAACTGGCGAGGGCGAAGTCAGTCGTGTGCCGTTTTGTCTCGGGCGAAGTGCGCAGGCAGCGAAATAAAAAAGTCGCCTCCGTTTATAATAAAGGTTCTTCTTATAAACTGTTAAAGTAAGTAGATTTATTAGCCTTGAGAAATAAATTGCCTCTCAAAAGAACGTTTGTGGCTTGAAATTCCAATGTTGTCGAGACACCAGCATCGAACAAAGTCTTATGACGAAAACGATCAACGAGCAGACAAACTAAGGAACTGATAAGGAAAATGTAAACAAAACAAAAACGAAACTGAGCCGATAGACGTTTCGTATAATCCGCTATAAGAAACGTCCATCGGCTCAGATTTCTTTCTCTTTTGTTTATTGTTTCCTTATGAATTAGGAGAAACGTGATTAACGCGAACGTTCGATGATAGACAACTGTGTTATCGTCGGAGCGCTTCTATGTTGATCAAAGTGATCTACAAGCAGACAAACCAAGAATTGCTGTTTGAAATTGTTATCATTTCACCTTTATTTATGGTTTCATATATCAATTTAGACAATCGTCATTGATGCTAACATGGAATGATAGACAACTGTTTTACCCTTTGGGTATTTTTGCACAGACTAAAATTACCAATGCTGACCAACGTTGCATCCCTTTTTCCAGAATCGCGAATTAGTGACAACGTGTCTGACACTTCCTGGAATTACGACGGTTCACGGACTAACGTAGCTCGAGGAGAGAACAATTCGGCCATGAAGCATCGAACGACCGTTCTGGTAGCGAGGCAGGATGACTTGTCGAGAGTGTACGAGGCGCACAAGCAAAAAGTAACCTACACGAGGGATCCAGTGATTCTCCTTACGACGGAGAAGAACAAATTCAACGGATGGATAAACGAGACTGTAAAACTGATCGCGGATCAGATAGCGCAAGTAAGAATCCCATCTAATTTACTGCCGATCAATTCGTTCCGAGACGCTGTTCGTCCTGAATAATCCTATTGCCGTTGTAGTCTGGAAAAAATAATGAGGAATCAAAGGCCACATTTTCCATCACATCGCTCGAAAACGATCGCGGAATGGATATTGTATTCTTCCTCTTGGTTCACAACGTCACCGAGTCCAACAATGGGAGCGCTGGCTCAAACGCCGAGATAGTTCCCGCGACGGCCGCTCGAGAGCGCTGTTACGAGGATCGAGGGAGTGCGCATGCGCGGAAGATCACTCCGTCGCCGAACAATCAACCAGAATCGTTCCGCAAGAATGTAAGTGGACGGTTACTAAAATAAAAAAAGCCTGTCTCGTATGATTTATTCGGAGAACTTAAATTCTCGCGAGTACAGTGTGATTCACAATGATTTTTTTTTTTAAATAACTCACTCATAACTTTTTCGATTAATTCTCACGTTTCCGGTCGTTTCAGTCGTCGGCTTTGATGAAACTCGAGGATCTGCAGTGGACCGATCGACCGATCGAGGAATCGTATCGCCGCCACTTCCTGGACAGTTTCACCCGCTACAACGCGATACTTCGAGCACATGGGAATTATTACGCGGCCAGGACGTCCCGTTACACGACCGTCCAAAGTAGTTTGATGCCTTCGGGTGCGGCCCCGCAGGACAACGCCAAACGTATCGCGACCGAGGATCCCCACGAGTCTTTCCAGGAACTCCGTGAATCGCAGACCTACCGAGTCGTTCTGCCTGATCGAAAATCGAAGGCTCTTAGCGAGCGCGAGGAGACGACCGAGGCTCGGAACTGGTTTACGGAAACCTTCATTGCCAGCGATTCGGCAATTCGCGAGGCCGATAACTTGCTGAAACAGAGCGAGCTGCTGAGAATCGCTCTCCAAAAGGCCGACAACGTCAACACCGAAATGCTGAACCATACCGAGGCTAATCTGCTAGAGATCATGGCGTCGGATCGACAACTACAGGAAAAGGCGAACCAGAACATCGCGTCGCAGAACCGAGATCGCCTAAGGTCAAATCTGGCCGAGGCGGCGAGATTGCGTCAAAAGGCAAGATCGCTGGAGAACGAGCGCCATCTCGTGGAGAGCGAGAGACAGGGCTTGAATCAGGAGAAACAGGAGTTCATGGAGATGAAGGAAGATTTCGAAAGATACAGAGAACTGAGCGCCGTCAGTGTAAGGGAGGAGAGAATGTTGATGGGGAAGCAGAGACATTGTCTCGAGCAGGACAGGAGGGACCTTCTGGCCCAGAGGGCGGAACTCCAGCAATTGGACCTTGCAAAGTTGGGTATGTTATTTTCGTCTTCCTTCTCGTTGTCCTTCCGCCTGCCTTCAGGAATTCTCTCTGACGGGGTAACTCGTTTACTAACATTCGAGTTAAGAGTAATAAAACGAATATGTTTATTAAATATTCGTCCTACATGCGTTCTCTTCCCTTTCCGATCACGCACCCCTCATTCTCGCGGCGCTCGCAACATTTCGTCCCGTCGCGCCATCTACTTTTGGCCACACATGCCCAAACACTCTGTCGCGCTATTTTTTCATTTAATTTATTATTATTATTAATTTATTAAGTACAAACTATTTGCATACATTAATTTTGTCCACACTAGCTTTTAAGCTCGCACGTGGATATCACTCGTATGTTTTCATACATCTCAGATATATGAAATATCATATATCGTAGATCTTAGATCTTCAAGTACACATATCGCAGACTCGATGGATTGAAACTCCATGCATATAACATCTTAAACAAAAATAACGATTCCATATAACGATTCATTCCATGCATTAAGGCATTCCATATATTAATTTCTCCAAATGCATTCATAGTACGTTCATGAGAGAAATTCCACAATAGTCGCTTCCGTTGCTGCTTATTGCACCTCTTCGGACCAATTCTCTGATTTCCGTCGGCAATGCATTCAGAATTCGAGGAGCATCGTAGTCGCGATACTGCTATCACTATTCGAGTGATACATTTTTTCTTCTTCTTTTAACAGGTAACTTTCGCGGCAAAGAGCGTTCCCTGGAGGACCAGCGGAGAGGCCTGGAACAGGAAAAACTGGAGTTCCTGGCTGTTCAGGAGGACTTCGAACGAACCAACGACCTCATCGCCATGCGCCTGAGGGAAAAGGAAGCGTCCTTGGAGAACCAACGACTCGATCTCGAGTACACCGAGCTGAAGCTCTTGGCGGAGAGGGAGAGACTTCGTCAGCAGGAGATTGAGAACGCAAGTAGTCTGCGAGAGAGGGAAAGATCCATGGATCAAGAGTACAGGCTCAAGGTCGGAAGCTTGAGGGAAAAGGAGCGATCTATGGATCAGGATTACAGGAGCAGGATCGATAGCTTGAGCGAAAAGGAGAGATCGATGTATCGAGACTACGCTGCCAAGATCGACGGCTTGAGGGAGAAGGAGAGATCGATGGATCAAGACTACAGGGCGAAGGTCGGCAGCCTGGCGGAGAAGGAAAGATCGATGGAGCGGGATTACAGGGCCCAAGTCGGCCGGTTGATGGCGATGGAAGGATCTATGGAGAACCAACGAAGAGCCCTCGAGCATTACCAACGGAAACTGGGGGAGGAGAAAGAAGAGCTGCAGGACTATTACGAAGCCAAGGTCAGCGGTTTGAGGGAAAAGGAGCGATCGGTGGAGAGACAACGACAAGGCCTCGAACGGGCGAGGGACAATCTATCGACGCGGGCAGAGGAGCTTCGGGCTGAGAAACAGAAGGCCAGATCTACTTCGCCAACTGTAATCGTGAAGTACAAAAAGGAGAGGGGCTTCAAAATACCTATTATTCCCTATCTTCTTTCTTGGCACGTCAACATCGATCTATAAATACTTAATGTGTAAATAGTAATAGTAGTATGGAAGGAGAGCACAAGAATGAATGATCTTTGGTACACTTGGATTATAATTAGGAAAATAAATATTTTTACGACGACGAGTTCGCTCAACGGGAGTTTTGCCGTGAATCTACAGTTGAAACTCTGACGTGTTCCTCAAAGTAACGAAAACGGTGGGCCAGAAGAGGAGTTTCACCGGAAGCTGACGCGATATCCGCTTCCGATGAGACTCTCCTTTTGAGCGTCTGTGCTACGAGTCAGGAATGAAGATTGCTCTACAGTTCTACCGTTATTACAGTTTTTGTTACCAACCGAGGCCTGCTATGTGGGGAGAAGTTTTCGATGGAATCTTAATCTCTCTCTCTCTCTCTCCGTCGCACTGATAAATCGGATTCAATAAGTCGCAACGTCGCATCAGCAGAAATAACTGGGCGTGATCGAGATTAGCTTCAGTCACGTCTCCACTTGCGTCCGGACTAGCGTACAGTGTGCCGCAAAAACGCATGAAAATTCGTGTCTTTGTCGACGATAACGGTATTGACGCAACACAAAGGCAAGTCGATATTCGTCTCAGCATCGGCCCAGATAATACACTCGATTTTGGAAGTCTCTGTTGCCAAAGTCAAGATGGACGCCGAGGTGGATTCGCTTGAACGCACTATGGCTAACAAAAATGAATCTGGATTGGAAAAAAGTGCGCAGAAAAGCTTCGTCTTCGTCGCCGACGACGGTAGTGAGGGCGAATCGATCGTCGTATTGGGAAACAGTTCGATGGACGCGATACAGCCGGAGACTTCGATTCCCCGAGTGGAAAACGGACAGAAGGTCACGGTAGAGGTAGGTCATGAATGTTTGTGTTTGTGTACTACGTGATCAGGTCGGCCACCTTGAATTTCCAATTTTTGTAGAAGTGAAATTTATCGGCAAGAATTGGCTGAACGCTTTCACCGCGATCGTGCTCAGGACCCTCCTAAGGCGATGTGAAAAACACTCAGTCGGTAACGAAAACTGTATAATCTATTTTCGTCAAGGATCTTCAGTGTTCTTGACTAAAAGCAAATTATAAGCTAATTATTTCGATTTCCTCAGATAGGGAATCTTCAAAAAATTGATTACAGTTTTCGTTACCGACTGAGCAAGGGTAGGGCGGGGGAAGAAGTTTCACAACGTCTTAAGGTGATGTTTAACACCGCCGTCGGTAACTAAAACTGTAAACTCAATGCCGTTCTGAGACCGCAGTTCGTCGACGAAAAGGATAAAAAAAGAAAGACGAAGAAGAAAATTGTCTCTCCCTGGGAAATCGGCAGACGCAGGAGAAGACGATTTTCTTTTATTTTTCATTTGCGGTCTCAAAACGGCAATACAGTTCAGTTTTTGAGTTGTATCACATGACCTTGAGGCGAGGTGAAAACAGACTCAGTCGGTAACAAAAACTGTAATGAATGGCATTCGGAGATGGTAGACATTTCGTGAAAAAGCAAAGTGATAACTGATTTAGAATTCAAGACATTGATTCGAAAAATGCAACAATCTCTCTTGCACTCATATGTCACGTGGTACATGTTTCAAACTCACCTTAAGGTTTTATCATGTACGTCCAGTCGGTAAGAAAGAAAAACGTTAGGATGTCATCGTGAGCAATGCGAATTTCCAGTGGTAGATTACCGTTTTACCTTCCGAGGACATTGACATGTTCGTCTTTTTTCTAGAATTTTCGGACATTGCAAAAAGAGTTGACGGACTTGACGCGGGAAAATTTGCAACTGAAGGAATCACTGGACATGAATCATGCGGCCATGAATAAACATCTAAGTGCACTGGTAAATCGGCAAGAGGAATTGGCCAAAGTGTACGAAGCGCACAGACAGAAATATGCCGATACGAAGAATCGCTTGAAAGTCCTCGAGGCGGAGAACGATGAATTGAAAGCGAACATAGACGCTCTTGAGAAAGACAATGCCGGCCAGAACAAGCAGATAAGAACAATTCAATTTGGATCCCCTGTAACTCGGTCGGTAAGAAAGTTTCTATTCGTATTCTATTCGAGGTCACCGCCGCTATGCACGCTAATTTGTTTTTGCCCAAGACATCAGCATGCTCCGTCGGTGAAACATACGAATAAAAATGTCTTACCGACCGAGTTTGTTTAGCATGAAACTGACCAGGAAAAACGTTCACGTGGGGCTATAACTCTTCGGTCTTAGCCGACACTACAACGAAAAATCAAGCCTATTTCAGATAACCCGCGCGATTTTTACAGACGGAAGAAACGGGCGGAACGGCTGGCAAGGATCTATCGAAAGGGATGATGACGATGGTTAAAAAGTGCGAACAACAAAGTGAGGAGGTTGCGCACGCTCACAGGATCATCGCATCGCTGAAATATCAATTGGAGTGCCTTTATCATAACGTAAGTCGATGGTACTTAAAACAAAGATCGAATGCGCATGCGCAGGAGCTACCTTGGCGCAAGGATTCAGGCTGCGCATGCGCAGAGAATCTCATTGGTTTTTCTGAGAATTCTCATCGCAATTCGATTCTTTCAGACGTTCAACCCGATAAAACTCGATGATCTACAATTGACCGGTCAGACCAAGGAGGAACCGCATCGTCAGCAATTTCTCGAGAGTTTCACCCACTACAACGAGAAGCTGCGCGAGCTCGGCTACTGTTATGCCGCCCAGACATCTCGTTACACAAGTATCCAAAACTGTCTGCACCGATGCAACGAGATTTTGTTGAAAAACGAAAACCCTACCGCGACCGTGGAATCCCGTGAATCTTTGAGATCGAAGATGTCCGAAGATCTGCAGGAGTATCGAAGCGCCCTCGTCGACGAGGAATTGAAGATGATCGCGGAGCGCGAGGAGATGATAAGGGCGCAGAACGACTATCAGAAAATCTTCATCGACTACAACTCGATGATCTTCGAGGTCGAAGTCTTGCGCAAGGACAACGAGCGTTTGAACGGTGCGTTGCAAAGTGCCGTCGATCTTCGCGACGAGAGACACAAAAAGGCCGAAGCAGCTGTGAAAGAAATGGAAAGATTGGTGGAGGAACAACGAAGATGCGTCGAGACGGATCGACGGGATCTCTTGACGGAAAAGACGGAGCTTCAAACGGCAGCTAGTGGTTTGAGGGAAAGGGAGAGTTTACTGGAGGATGGACGAAAAGCTCTGCAAAAGGATCGAAACGATCTTCGGGTGGAGAGGGAACAGCTCGAGCAATTTGCCGAAGCGAACGCTAGGCTTTTGAGTGATGAGAAAAGCTCACTGGAAGAACAGCGACGCGCTCTGGAACAAGATCAAAGGGATCTTTGGCGACTCGCCGAGACGAATGGTAATTACATGAGGGAAAAGGAGCGTTCACTGGAGGAACAGCGAAAGACTCTGGAAAAGGATCGAAACGATTTTTTGGCGAAAATAAAAAAGGTCGAGCAGTTTGACAAAGCGACTGCTAAACGTTTGAGTGATCTGGAAAAGTCACTGGAGGAACGGGAACGAGCTCTCAAACAGGAACAAAAGGATTTTATGGCGCAGAAGAGAGAGTCCCGACCATCCAAAGAACAAAAGTACAATTTTTCCCATAGGAACGAAAAAAATTACGATTTTTTCGATAGGGACCCTTTTGAGAACCTTTTTCCTGGCTCATTTAGAAGTCCGAAGTTTTAAGATATAAAAAATCTTGTCACTAGATAAACAATATAAAAAAACGAAGCTAAAATAATAAAATTTTGATTCTTAAACTAGATTAAATTATCTGAATCTGTGAGAGACAGGAAAACAAGTTTGAGATAAAAAAGTTAAATGATTAAAAAACAAAGTTAATGTACCAATTCTTGTTCCGATAATCAACGTATCACAATCCATATTCTATATCCGCAATCCACATGATTCACATCGCTCTCTCCAATACTATTATAATTTACAAAACTCGGGAAAAAAGTCATGACTATGACCTTTTCGCAGGTTTTGCACATTATAATGCAGACATCTAGCAATGGTAGGAATGCCGTGTATTCCTTAATTTATCCGTTTCTGTCACTGGCCGCATTCGAGCTTTCCTTTGCAGTCACTTCCGGTTTGAAAATCTCAGTTTTCGACCGGAAATGACGTTATACTGAAAAATGTCACTACCCGTTTGAAAATCTGTTTTTGACAGGATGTAACCCTCTATGGAAAAACGTCAATTCCGGTCGAAAACTGGAATTTCCAAACCGGAAGTGACGTTTTCTTGTAGGTTGCAACTTCCCAGTGCACACAAAGTAATAGTTTCGTTGCTGTTTTATTGCAATATCCTACTCAGCAATCTACCTGTAACATAATAAAGGTTTTACCTAACAATTATATTGTTGAATAGGAAAATGTAATATTACAGTAACATCTTTGTAATTTGTGTTCACTGAGTTTCGGTCGAAAAAGAATATTTTCAAATCTGAAGTCACGTTTACCCGCGCGACGTGACTTCCAGTCGAAAACTAAGATTTTCAAGCCGGAAGTGACAGAGAACATTTAAAAATTTTTCTCTGCAACGTATCTCGAATGCAGCTCAGTGAAACGTACGTGCGAATTAAGGAGCACACGAATAGCTTCGAGTAGAAAGTTACGTGATTTCCGAGGTCCGTTTTGATTATCGGAATATAAGATAAGTGAAATAGTGTTCACTTCACATAAGTTTCATAGAAATGAGAGTTAATTGGAAACACTTCTGGGTGGTATAAAAATCTGTAAAGAATCAAGCACATTGAAGGTGCCGAAAAGATTAATTTTGCATAATAATAATTCCCAAGTGTTATTAAAAAAATTAATGAAAAATAAAATTGTTCAACAAATCTCTCGGAAACCCAACTTTTTTTTTTTTAATGAACATGATTCATTCGCTTTTCTGAGTACGTACGAATTTTTTTTCGATTTTTAAATTCAATTTAGAAAGTCAAAAAATCTATTCGCAAAGACTACTTTATCACAAATTTCACACTCCTTTCATCGTGTATGAGACAACCCGGTGGAGTAGGACTTTGACGTTGGTCGTCCCCCTCAACGTCGCACCGATAAAGCGAATTCAATAGGTCGCAACGCCGCATCAGCAGAGATAGCTGGCGTGATCGCGATTAGCTTGAGTCACGTCTCTGTTTGCGTCTGGACTCGCGTTAAAGTCCGCAGCGGAAGCGCATGAAAATTCGTGTCTTTGTTGACGATAACGATATCGGCCCAGACAGTACTCAGTTGACTCGCATATCTCAGAGGAGAGATTTCGGAAGTCTCCGTTGCCAAAGTCACGGTGGACACCGAGGTGAAAGTACTTGCGGCCGAACGCTGAGTGGCAAAAGTGAATCTTAATTGAAAAAAAAAGTGCGCAGAAAATCTTCGTCGCCGACGCCGATAGCGTAAACGAATCGATCGTCGTGCTGGGAAAGAATTCGATAGACGCGATTCAGTCGGGCACTTCGCGTCACCGAGCGGAAAACGAACAGAAGATTAAGGTAGGTCGTGAATGTTTGTGTACCACGTGATCAGGTCGGCCATTTTGAATCTACAATTTCAGTAGAAGCAAAGTTTATAGGCAAAACATTTTCTGAATGTTTTCACCGAGGTTGTGCTCAACCTCCTCGCGAGGCGACGTAAAGTCGACTGAGTCGGTAAGGAAAACTGTAATCTATTTTCTTTTCCTTTTTTCTCCAGAAATCTCCCGAGATGGAAGAAAAGTTGGAGCAATTGAAACGGGAAAATGTGCAACTCAAGGCGTCGCTTGGAATGAACAATACGACTATGGATAAACATCAGAGGGCGCTGATGAAACGTCAAGAAGAATTGGCCAAAGTGTACGAGGCGCACAGACAAATGTTCGCCGACACGAAGAATCGCGTGGAAATTCTCGAGGCGGAGAACGATGAATTGAAAGCGATTATTGAGACTGCTGAAAAAGACAACGCTGATCAGAGCACGCAGGTAAAAACTGTTTCACTGTCCGGTGGACATTTTTGCAATCCTTCCAAGTCCAAGTCATCCTGACTCGGTCGGTAAATATATCTTCTATTCGTATTCTCTTCGCGATCACGTCCGCGATGTACAATAATTTCATCCCGACCGAAATTTCATCAGACTCGTTCGGTAATGAAATGAAATTAATGGTTTATTGTACAGAAGGACCGAAGATCCTCTAGGCACATATAAGGAGCAAAAGATCATCCCCACATTGGCAAGAAGGGTATGACGCAAGCATAACAGTCGTAATGAACATATAAATATGATATAATGAACATAATAATTGCGGCCGCACGTAAAACGAGGAATATGAAAAAAATTAAAGATAACAATGACAACGAAATGAAAAATAAAGACGAATTTAAAAAAAACCATAAATCAATAACATAAAATAAAGATCACAACAACAATAGGACAGGAATATAACAGGAATGAATAGGCATATAACAGGAATGAATAGGCATATAACAGGAATGAATAGGCATATAACAGGAATGAATAGGAATATAACAGGAATGAATAGGAATATAACAGGAATGGATAGGAATATAACAGGAATGAATAGGAATATAACAGAAATAGGAATAGGAACATAACAGGAATCGGCAGGAATTTCTTACCGACCGAGTATCGCATAAACGCGAAGAAACATTTTCGTGCTAGACAGAAAACTTCCCTAGCTTCCCGCTGTAACACCATTTTGTGCCCAAGCCAGTTTTGAGAAAAACGAGTACGATCTTTACAGACGGAAAAAACCGACGACGATCCAAAGCTCACGTCTTCCGTGGCGACCGTCGATAACAATATATCGAGCGAGCTGGCAGCGATGGCTGAGAAGTGTGAACATCAGAATGAGGAGATTGCGCATGCGCACAAGATCATCGCCTCGCTGAAGGACCAATTGGAGTCGCTGTATCTGAACGTGAGTCGACCATTCATCAAATAAACATCGTATCCCCCGCGCATGCGCGCAAGATCTTACCGCGCTTTCGGGGAAGCCCTCATTGCAATTTGGTTGTTTCAGACGTTCAACCCGATAAAACCGGAGGATCTGCAGTCGACCGGACAGATTCAGGAGGGACCGCATAGAAAGCAATTTCTCGAGAGTTTCGCGCACTACAACGAGAAGCTGCGCGAACTTGGCTACTGCTACGCCGCGCAGACATCTCGTTACACGAGTATCCAAGACTGTCTTCACCGATTCAGCGAGATTCTGTTGAAGACCGAAAATCCCATTCCGAGCGGGGAATCCCGGGAATCATTGAGATCGAAGATTTTCGAAGATCTGCAGGAATGTCGAAGCGCACTCGTCGGTGAGGAATTGAAGACGATAGCGGAGCGCGAAGAGATGATCAGGGCGCAGAATGAGTACCAGAGGATCTTCATTGACTACATTTCGATGATTTTCGAGGTCGAGAGCTTGCGCAAGCAGATCGAGCAGTCGAACGGTGAACTGCAAAGGGCCGTCGCTCTTCGCGACGAGAGATACAACAAGGCTGAGGCAGCTGCGAAGGAGAAGGAAAGGTTGGTGGAGGAACAACGAAGAGTCGTCGAGAAGGATCGGCAGGTTCTCTTGGCGCAGAAGACAGAGCTTCAGAGATCGGCCGAAGCGAACGCTAATGCCCTGAGAAAAAATGAGAGTTTACTGGAGGAAAAACGTAAGGCTTTGGAAAATGATCGTGAGGCTCTTGAAAAGGATCGAGCGGTTCTGGAAAAGGATCGAGAGGTTCTGGAAAAGGATCGAAATAACTTTTCAGCGCAGAGTAAAAGGGCCGCGGAATCGAACCAAGCGAGCGGTCAGCGCCTGCGTGAATGGGAGACGTCACTAAATAAGAAAGAGGAAGATCTGAAAGAGAAACAACAGAAGTATTTGGAGCAAAAGCAGCAGTTCGAACGATCGAAGAACGAATACGGTGGTGATTCTGGGAACTATTCTTACATCTTTACCAATACTATGTATAATAATCGGAGATGGTGCGGATCGTGTGCAAATTATCATTAATAGCATTACAGAATGCAATTATTGTGTTCGGTCAAGAGCGTCTAAAATCACGACGATCGGTAACAGAAATTGCCGGTTAACCAGCATGATAAGCAGATGATTGAATATCCATGGTTCGGAAAGATATTTTACCACTGGCAGATTATTCAGGGATATATAAATGCGGAACATACGGATGAAGTAAAAAGGCTTTCACTGTCACCTTTTAAAGCTTCGAGGGGAACTTCGACTTTGATGTCAAACTTTAAACAATTCATACTAATTGTTACAATATCGCATGTTCTTTCTAGCACGAAATGCAGAGCAAGCCTCGCACCGTTGCCACGTGTGAGGTTCGCGCCCTTGGGAATTATGCCCGTTGCCATAGGGCAATGTAATGCTTTCCAATCGATTAGCTTGGACGGAGGTCCTCGAGTAAAAAATATTATAATTATTCGTGAACGCTTAGAATTACTTGAATTATTTGAATGCCCAAATGTTCAATTGAAATTTCTAATGGAATATCAAAATTACATTCCATCCGATTCGAACTCTCTTCTCGTCCATCGCCAGATATAACGTTTTATCGTCACGTCGAACCCAACAGCAACAAAGCGCGAAGTAATAGCAGTGCAGTTGTCCATGTCACCTTCTATTTTTTTTTTCCATACTCGAGAACACTTCGCCATGCGCCAAGGTGGAATGCAAACATTTTCCTTACACGTGGGAATTGTAAAAGTACACTCAATAGGTGCATGTAAAATTTGCTATTGCTCCAATGCAAGGTCCGCTGTTTATGCAAAAGAACTCTCATAGAATAATAATGTTACAGGGAAACTGATCATTATCATTGGCTTTGAAACGCGCATTGGTGCTACATTGGCTCACGAGATAGATACGAAAGATATTACCGCATGTTTACTGTCAACATCGCGATCTTCAGCACACTCGGGGATTGTGACCCCTTTTTTTTTAATGTTTGCATGCCCTATGTAGCTGAAGTTGTTTGAGACACGCAAAGCATGCGCCGAGCAACTTTACACGTAAATATCCATATGCACTGCGCGAGAATTCCATTCAGTCTTCAATCGTCCGTTGCCTTCGCAACTTCGTGTGTTCTCTCCTAGTGAAGTCATGCATGTCACTAAGTGTTTGGTTGTCGCTGTGGTTCTCACAACGAGGATCTGCCGAGCTGAAGTGGTCGTTCCAACTTCGAATCCGGACGAATTAACCCCCATTCTTGTCGAAGCCTTGGTAAGTTTTTTTTTCGGCATCTGTCATATAAATGAGACAGAATATTGCAAATTTATTTTCCTGTATCCTTTGTTTCTGTTATACACAGTATATTACTTGTAACTATATTTCGGTTTGTTAGACAGACACGGAAACTGAGTTTGCTCTTAATAAGCATTATATTGTTCTTTATATTGCTCTTTATGTTATACTTTATATCTCAAGTGAGATGCGGTTATATTTTTAAGATTCTTATATTATACTTCTGAAATGTCGAAGACGATATACTTAGGTATAATATTGGGAAGCAAATGATCTCACCTCAATACTAGTATTAATTATCATTGTACCACACTCACATATGCACTTATTGTAAAAGGGTTTGTCCCGTGAAATAAAAAAAAAATAAAAAATAAAAAATAGCGGTTACATAACGCACAAGCCATATTGCCGGTATAGATCAGACGCCGTGCCCGATATTCTTTATAAACGTGATTTTTCCACGCTTGGGCACTGTGAAACACACTTTTCAAAACTTTGTATATTTTTCATTACAACGAAGCTTCCTCCATGAGCAAAGAAAACAACACAATGAGGATATGTGCTATCATAATGTAATTATCATAATATAATTATGTTGTAAATTTTAAACCGTTTGCCGAAGAGACTATCGATATACAAAACGTCGCTGTTCTCCGGCAGCGATAAAATACAACGTTATTCTCCACCTTAGAGTAATTGGGTACTATCGAGTAAATCAGCTTTACGAGTCGTTTCGCATTCTACGCTCTTTTACCTATAGAAAAAAAAAACATAGATAAAAACATAACGAAAAGTGATAACGATTCAATTGGATTTCAGGTAAATATCGTGACATCTTGCTACAAAGACCGGATCAAAACGGTGGGCCTAGCTGGAAATTTGCCGGATACTCTCATAAGAACACTGTCGGTTTGGCACTTGATTCCTACAACTTTAATGGATGATACTGGCCATATGATCCATGGTACGGCTGCGCCGATTGTGCCCAATCAATTTCGATACAAACTGCAGGTCTTCATAGTAGGAGTACCTTCTTCGCAACGATTAACAACCTTCGTCCAGTTGATCATCAAGACTTCAATTTGGTGGAATCACATGGCTTCGTTTATTATACTCGATTATACACCCGACTGTAGAATGGCCGCTCAATATTTGTTCGAAGCCTGGCACATTGATTTACTTGATGCAAAAGTGATGTGCTTCTTTCACGTTGAAAGTGAATCATTTATTTTGCTTTTTAATTCCAATCCTTTTACGAGTTGGGCGCCAGTCTCTTGGACACCGGTCGAACATTACAAGGGAAAAAACAATCATCCTTTCACTTTATTCGCGCGGGAGTATCGGAGAAATGAAGCGATGTGCGCGGATCTCGATTTCGTCAAAACGAGCAATCTTGACGGCTACGAGATCACAGTTGAAGGAAACAATGATGTCTTCGAGTTTAAAGACAAAAAGTTCGCAAGGATAAGTCAGGCCTGGTCGGGATGAAAAATGGTTTTGTGCAGTATCTTTCGTGTACTAAATGCAACTCCGAAATTCATGGGTCGGGACGGTCTCGTTACAAACTCAAATTCAGACATGTTTATGCGTCACACAAAGACTGCAGGAAGGGATGGATTTTCTTATCCATACCAACAGCTTGGAGTAGTTATCGTATCCAACTTCAAAGGCCATAAGTCACAACTGGAGAAAATTATGTCCGTCACCGACGTTGATACGCGGATCGGCATGGCTATTGTTTATCTCATAACTCTCATATTTTTCAAGTTTTTCGTGCATCAGGCTCTCGTCCCGGCCATACTAAATCTTGTTCGTATTACTTGCAATAGTGGTTTTACTAATTTAACCGATAACACCTCACCGAGACTGTATCTCACCGGGTTATTATTTTTTGTCGTTACAATGCAGGGTATTTATCAAGGAAACTTGGCATCTCTGCTCACGAACAAAATACCTCATCGAAATATTAATTCGATTAATGGCCTTGTGAATTACGATTGTAAGATTTATGGCATGAAAGAGTTGTATTATTTGCTCGAGGATGACAGCCTTCAGGAATGTTTTATAAGTACCGACACCCCCAATGAGTGTATTATGAATGTGGTGGACGATTTATCGGCTGTTTGTTTACAGTTTGCCGAAGCTGTGATAACTGACCTGGCGTAAGAGCACGATTTGCATTTGAGTAATGAATTCGTCGCGCATGTCCCTGTTAGTTTCCCAATACAGCCGTCCTGGTATCTAGAAGAAAAAATTAATGCAATACTGGGAAGAATTATGGAGGCTGATACTTTTGAGATTTGGGACCGAAAATGTAATCCAATTAAATTGTCTGATTTTAGATTCGATAAGGAAGTCTTGAAAAATACTGACTATAAAGTAATGGAATTAACCGAATTGTTATTTGCGTTTGTCATTCTTGGTATAGGACTGACGTGCGCCACCGTTGTTTTCGTCATCGAAGTAGCTATTTACTGATGCCAGGAACACAACTACTGTACCTACTGTGTGGTACAGTAGTTGTACCAAGTACGGCCGCTACCCTCGCGGACCAATCAACCGTAAAACCCTTGGGTTGGATTTGGGTTGTTCTGTAACAATCTGCTGCAACTCAACCAGTCGATTGGTGCACCAAACCGACTCTGATTCCAACCTTTTGGAGGTAGCTTTTTGGTTGATATCTTAAAACCAACTGTAATATCAACCATTGATGTGTCATACCGAAAGTTGGTTTACAGTTTGACTTTCCCAAAACAACCCAATTTCCGACATTACGCCCAGAGCACCAATATTTCTTGCCTCAGGGTTGGAAATCCAGTTGTTTTTGGAAAATTCAACCGTAAACCAACTTCGTATACAACACAACGGTTGGTTACGGTTGGTTAACGGTTGGTTTTTTAATATGCCAAAAAATCAACCTCTTGACGGTCGGAGGGAAAGTTGCTTTGGCGTACCAATCGACCGATTGTTTTTCAGTTTGGTTTCAGGTTGGTCAGAACGCGAAGGCAGGGAGCGTTAGTTTAGGTGTGCCGGTCTTACCAGCGAAAACACGCAGCTCTCTGTAATATAGTCAACGACCAATCAGAACGCTAATTAATTGGCTTCACGATTATCTCGATTTTTCGTCATTCGATTGTAAAGACTTTTTCAGATAGGAGAATGATAAATTTAGAATTGTGAATATGAAAGTATAGGCATTATAAATTTCACTGTACATATCAATACAAATGATATCGACGTTTTACGGCCGTACGTGCCCAAAATGTGTTAAAAATTCAAACTCATTGTTGAGGTTGTCGATATATCTGCGAGCTTGAGTACGCCTACCATCTTAAAGTAGCAATATGCGCGTGACTTTCGATTGTAGCTGATTGTGAGGAATTATTTGTAATACTTTTTTTTTTTTTTTATAAACGTACGCATGCCTTTAATAAATGACATCGAGTTTTATCCCAAAGTTCAGTCGTCAATGATTAGCGTCTAAAGTTATTTCACAATGACTGAAGAACTCCGGTCGACGGTCAACATTGGCAGTATATATATATATGTTTAAAATTATTTTTTACGAAATTTCGCATTTCGATTTTACGAAATTATTTTTTACTGTGTATGAGAGAATTAAACGTCAGACAGGAAAACGTCACTTCCGGTTTGAAAATGTAATTTTTCGACTGGAAGTGACCCGATATCGGAAAACGTTCCTTCCGGTCGAAAAGAAGAGATTTTCGAAACCGGAAATCGTCTTTTCCGGTCGAAAGAAAAAGATTTTCGAAACCGGAAATCGTCCTTTCCGGTCGAAAAAAAAGAGATTTTCGCAATCGGTAATCGTCTTTTTCGGTCGAAAAAAAAAGAGATTTTCCAAACCGGAAGTAAGACATTTAGACTCTTCGTCTTCATTTGTCGTTGTCCCGTCTTCTACAGTGTTTATTAGATATACTGCCGGATACGCGCAATAAACAACTGTCGGTAAAAAATGAACAGGCATATACCGAGATTTTTTTTATTTTTTTATTTTTTTTTTTTTAATTACGAAGTACCAACGTACAAAAATAATATATGGCTTTGGGAACCACTCTGTCCCATCAAGCCGTCTGCTCATCCAGGGCTCTACCTTATCCGTAGCAGGTACACAGTTATCCACAATAAACTTTATAAATATATCAAACAGCCTTCACTCGCGGACCACCCAACCGTAAATAATGATTGGAATTTGAACGATTTTTCTATAACCAACCACAAACCAGCCGTCGATTGGTGCGCCAAACCAACCATTATTCCAACCGCCCGAAGGTTGATTTTTTGTTGGTTTTTGGAAACCAACCATTTTTCCGACAGCGTAAATAATTGGCTCATGGTTGGTTATTATAAAACGATCCCCATTTCGACTTTCGGGTGACTACAGTGATGGTTGATTTGTGGTTGGTTTTTTCGAAACCAACCATAAACCAACTATTTCGGGCAACGACCCAGCCAATGGTTGGTTTACGGTTAGTTTTGAAAAATTAACCATAAGTCAACCACTACTATTCTCCGCTGAAAGTCGAAGATAGAGTTGGTTTATAACATCCAACCGTGAATCAACCTCTGTCGAACGAATAGCTGGCCGATGGTCGGATTTGACGAATCAACCCATAATCGACCTTCGGGAGGTTGGAATAATGGTTTGTTTGGCGCACCAATCGACGGTTGGTGTTTAGGTTGGTTTTTGGTTGGGCGGAATGCGAGAGTTTCCTGGCAACATTTACCTAGAACTAAGAACAAAATAAAAACACACCGATAGGTAACCCAAAATCTTCTGTTGAATCTCTTCCTCCGTGTACACCGAGAAGATATTGAACATCGCCACCAGCGCCGCCTCCCGTCGAATAGTGTAACTTCTTGAGTATTCCACCGAAGAGTGAGATTCCTACTCGTTCGACGGTCATTCGATCTTCTCGGTATTTCAGTATTACGGATTTCCGCGTTGGCCACTCGTGACGTCGTTCGCGAACTCTCGAGAGCCGTGCGAACGACGACTAATACGGCAGCGATACACCCCGACGACGAGAAGGAGCGGTATAACGCGGGTCGGGGCATTTTCACCGACGGTGAAAGGTGAAAGGTCAAAAGAGTAGCGAGTGTGGAATATCGACTGGCGAGGTCGAACCGGCGGGTTGGCTCTGGCTAGGTGGGGGCCGGGGGGGGGGGAGGAGGTAGGTGAAAGCCGCTAGACAATGGAACGGGAATGGTCCCTGGCCTAGTGGCGCTAACCAGGCAACTAGGCCGGAGGCGCAAAGGGGACGAGCGAAAAAATCTTAAAGTGATCACCAAAAAAAAAATCCAAAAATAACATAAATACTGGCTGTCCGAAAAATCGTGCAATAAATATGTATCACATGAATATAAGGGAAGAAAATTGTAAAATGGGATATTGCAAAAATGGAAACTGGAAAATAAAAAAAAATTGAAAAAAACCCATTTCCTTATATATATATATGTGTGTGTGTGTGTGTGTGTGTGTGTGACTTTTAGTTTAATCTGCCTGCTTGAGTGGAAAAATGGAAAATTGCAAGTGGTCGAGCTGGACTTACGACTGCGAAGAGTTGCGCAGGAAAAAAAAAAGAAGCAAAAATGTACAAATAAAATAAGATAAATTCTACCTGTCGCAAAAAATTGTGCAAAAAATGTTTATCACATGAATATAAGAAAAAGAAAATAATGATGAAATGGGAAATTGCGAAAATGGAAACTGGAAAATAAAAAAAAAATTGAAAAAATGCATTTCCCTTATAGAAATATATATATATATATATATATACGCACATATATATATATATATATATATATATATATATATATATATATATATATATATATATATATATATATATATATAATCTTTAGATTAATCTACCCACTTGAACGGAAAAATAGAAAATTGCAAGTGGTCTAGTCGGACTGACGGGGTCTGCGAACAGTTGCGGAGGAAACGAGCAAAAAAAAAAAAAAAGAAAAAAATTACAAACGAAGAAGATGGTCGGCGATAGCGTTCCGCGCGGATAATCCGAGGGAGGTTGGGAGTTTTTGCAGAGCGCCGCCGTCGCCGCCGAGTCGTCACGCAAGGCGCGCGCGCGCCCGCAGAGAGACAGAGAGACACACACGTATTTCGCGTGTGTACCGCGTGTGCGCGAGGACGACCTCTATCAATCTTCCCTTCCCCGCCCCGCGGAGGCGAACTCTCGCCAGTACGTTCGCCAGCGGCGCATCGGCCGCCCGTCCTTCGTTCTTATCCGTTTCGACTCTTTTTTTTCTTTATCGTCTAGGGGGTAGTTTTCATTTTTCTTTTCAACATCCGCGAAAAAGCTTAAAGAATCAAAAGTATAAAAAAAAAAAAAAAAAAAAAAGAAAAATCGCTGCGACGAAAGCGAGACGATTATAACGGGAAAGACGCGCGACCTCTTTGCAAAATCGCGTGAAAACGAGGATAAAGTGAGTCAAAAAAAAAGTGCACATTTTCATTCGTATAAAGAAATCCGACCAAGCGTACCGAAGAGCACAAAAATATTGGTCTCTGAGACGCTGATCGTTCCGACTGACATGGCAATCGGTCGGGCAGCAGCACATTGATGCGTCGCAGTTCGAGGACTGCGCAGTGAAACACGCAGCGGACGAGCGACAGCGGCCGAGAGTGAGGAGAAACGTAACACAAAAAAAAAAAGAAAGAAAAAAAAAATCATCATAACCTGTTTATCGAACAAAGGGTACGACGTCTCAATGTCAGTCGGGCAGACGGAGATATCGAGAAACAATGACGCCGTCCGTGCGTTGCGGTCGCGTTGCGGACACGCTCGATACTAGAGGCGGGAGGCGCCGCGAGCGCTGCTGTTGTTCTCCTCGGGGACCCGGTGGAGTCGTCGTCGTTCCTGAGAAAGCCCAGTAAAAAAAACTACCTTGTGAAACGGTAAAAAAAAGAGCATAAATAAATAAGTAAAATCACCCAAAGAATCTCACATGAGAAACCAAAATGACGGACGAAATGTTGTGAAAAGTATCGCGAGATTGTTGACAGAAAAAGTCGAAGCGGATGTCTTGGCTGTGAGTCCGAACATGCTCGAAGAAGAGGCGAAGAAAAAGTGGTCCATCTGAGGCTGGCGAGTGGGTAAGAAGTCGAGGTGAAAACAGCGTTTGGGCACTTGTTCGATGTTCCTCGATCGGCCGGCGAGCGAGGAAGGAAGAAGCGAACTGGAGGAGGAAGAGACGGAGGCGAAGGATGCAAAGAAAATTGGGAATCCCCCAAAGTTGGTGGACTTTCTCAGACGAAGAAACACGCACGGAACGATGGACAAGCGGATTTTAATGGTCTCATGAGAACGGGACTTTAGTTTATGTGTTCCGATGTTCAGAGAAGCAAGGAAGACATTGAAGATCTTCGAAGCTGGAAGCGATCGCGCCTCCTTCGATGAATGGCTTTACAAAAAAAATTCTCTCAAGAAATTCAAGCCCACGATGGACGAGAATTGAAGCTACGTTGACTGGAAACGCGGAGCACGAGGAGTCCAGTCAGTTCCTGCGAAAGATCAAACCACCGGACCGGTAAATTTCGTCGAGGGAAGAAAAATACAGCATAACATTTTTTTGGCTTGAATACCCAAAGACCCAAAAAATATAGCACGAAGAGTGGCGAATCGTTGCAGCCGGTGAATCAATCGGCTGGTCCAGAGACCGACCTTCGATATTTCGAGACTTCCGGTCGATATTTTTTAGCGCATCGTCCTCAAATCGTCGGCTAAAGAATTTCAAAAATAAAAAAAAAAAAATAAAAATAAAAACTGCCTAAAATCGTCGCAGGCCTGATTGCCGCTTCGGGACGTTTCTTTCTCGAGTGCGCCGCGAAGGAGGAAACGATGCGTCGGAGATACACCGAAGTCACTGGGGTCTCATAATCGATCGATCCACCGATGAAATGATCGAATATTAATAATAAAAAAATAAAAAAAAAATAAGAAAAATAAATAAAAAGGAAACAGTCGAGTCGATCAACCGCGCGTGACTCACGTGTGCGGGCCCGTTCGCCGTAAAGGATTTAAAAAAAAATCTTGCAATTGAGTGTTGTTGTTTATCCCAGCTTGATGCTCGCTTTGCTGTCGTCGTTATCGTCTCCGTCGTCTTCGTACTCGTCGAGCGGCCACGGTCGACGTGCGTTCTTCGTTGTCTTCGCCTGTTACACCCCTCGCTGATACTTGTCGCAAAGCTGTGTTGACGCTCGTCTCGCTGCTCCTGCTGCCGTTGCCGCTCTGCTGTTGTTGCCGTTGTTCCTGTTCGCTGGAAATCAATGTCCTCGTCGGGACGAGTGTTTGTTTATTTTATTTTCAAGCTAAAGTTCGAAAATGACAAACAAAAAAAACACAAAAAAAAAACTAGGAAAAGAAAATTGAGCGTTGAATATTTCGAATTTTATTGAAAGTGGGATCGAGAGGGAATCGGAGGCTTCGGAGTTTCCGGGGATTCCCCGGTTAACTCCGTTCCTCCGAGCAGCACGCGCCTCGCCGGGGAAATCTGGGAGGGGACATTCGATCATCGCGTCAGTGGGAAATTGTCTTTTTTTTTTGCAACAATCAATGTCAGTGTTTACAAAAAAAAAAAAAGTACTCAAAAACCTTACCAATTAATAGAGTCAGGGCCACCAGCCAGCCATACAATGCAACTATCTACTTGTGCATTCAATGACGATATTTATTTGATCGTTAATGTTAAATGACTCTTTAATATCCGCGTATCACGATCACCGGTACCACCTAGACCATCACCTAGAGAACGCGTAGTAACGATGCTACTTTTTTTTTATACTGTTTCACCATTTAAAGTTTTCTTTCAATTTTAATTTACGAACATTGTTTTTTTTGTTTTTTTTTTCACTACTTAACGAACGAAGAAATAGCGTAGGAACTTATTTTTTTATTTTTTTTTTTAGACGTTCCCAACGAGAAAATGTAATTACATTTGCAAGGAATTTAATTGCATTTTTGATAACATTTTTTTTTTCTTCTTTTTTTTGTAAGTATTTCGGGGCTTGGGGAATAAATTGCTGAGCACGCGTTCGGCTTTTATTTTCACACGTTGACGCTCTCCACGCTCTCGTTTATTCTCTTACGACGCCCTCCTCCCCCCCCCCCTCGCCCTCTTGTCCCCCCCTCCCCGAAGACCGCACTGCTTCGTTGGTCGTGTGCACGCACGTATCGTTGCTTTCGCTCGATATTAAAGGACCCAGCCGTCTGCTACAGTATGCCTGGCTTGCCAGCCCGTCCGCCTACGCTACCTACTGACCTGCATTTTTTTTTCTCCTACTCGATCCCTATCGTACCGCGCTCGCTTTTATGTTCGTCCAATTGTACACTCTCGGCGTTGCACATTTTTTTTTTTTTTTTTTTTTTTTTTTTTACTGTGAAGAAGTAATTTTTTTTACGCGCAATTGTCGTCTGTTTTTTCATTGCGAGGAAGGATATATTTTTTTTCGAGATTCTCTGTCGATAAAACAGTTTTCCATTGGACCTTGTCGTTACTTAGGATTTTATGGATTCGCGTTTGAAAAAACAAAGCGCCATTGAAGAAACTCGGCCGGGAGAAATTGCTGATATGTCGTTAAGAGTTATCGTCGGCAGTGTTTCAAATCAACACCGAAAATGTCGATAACACGAGAGCCGAATACGAAAAGTCTACACTGCACAGAGTCTGCACCGAAGCAACTCGACATCGTTTCCGGTTCGAATATCACATTTTTCAACCGTAAGTGACCTCACCTCTGCTTAAAAAAAAAAAAAAAAATACTTGACCGAGCGTGACGTCACTTCTGATTTTGAAAAATGAATTTTTCAACCGGAAGTGACGTCATTTCCGATTTCACAAAGCTCATTTTTTTTTACCGGAAACTTTCGGTTTTGAAAATGTACTTTATTGACTGGAAGTGACGTCACTTCCGGTTTTGAAAAACCGGAAGTAACGTCACTTCCGGTTTTGAAAAACTCGTTTTTCCGATCGGAAGCGACGACATGCACGAGAACGTCACTTCTGATTTGAAAATCCCATTTTTTCGACCGGAAATAACGTCACTCGGGGAAACTGTTTGTAAATCTCATCTCTCGACCGAAAGTGACGTCATACCAAGATCGAAAATCAAGACTTTCATGGATTTTCTTGGTGTAGTGCTTTTAAAAAAATGTCACTTTTCTACCAGACGCGACGTCACACATGATTTTGAAAAACTAATTTTTCAACCGGATTTGACGTCATTTCCGATTTCGAAAATTTCATTTTTTTTTTTTTTTTTTTTTTGACCGGAAGTAGAGTCGCTACCGGACTTAAGAATCTCCGTTCTCAACCGGAAGTGACGTCACTTCCGCTTTTGAAAAACTCGTTTTTTCGACCGGAAGCGACGTCACCCTCGCGTTCCGCCCAACCAAAAACCAACGCAAAAACCAACCATCGATTGGTGCGCCAAACCAACCATTATTCCAACCTCGCGAAGGTTGATTTTGGGTTGGTTCGTAAAATCCAACCATCGGCCAACTATTCTTTCGACAGAGTAAAGGTTGATTCAACGGTTGGATATTATAAACCAACTGTATTTTCGACTTTTTAGCCGAGAATCGTACTGATTGACTTACGGTTGATTTTTCAAAACCAACCGTAAACCAACAAGTTGGCTAGGTCGTTGCCCGAAATAGTTGGTTTACGGTTGGTTTCGAAAAAAACCAACCACAAATCGACCATCACTGTAGTCATCTGAAAGTCGGAACGAGGGTCGTTCTATAATAACCGACAATGAACAAACTATTTACGCTGTCGGAAAAATGGTTGCTTTCCAAAAACCAACAAAAAATCAAGCTTCGGGCGATTGGAATGATGGTTGGTTCGACGCACAAATCGACGGGGTTGATTTGTCGTTGGTTATAGAAAAATCGTCCAAATTCCAATAATTATTAACGGTTTGGTGGTCCGCGACGTCATGCAAGAAAACGTCACTTCCTATTTGAAAATTCCATTTTTTTGTTTGGCCGGAAATGACGTCATACCAAGATAGAAAAATCGAGACTCACATGGATTTTCTTGGTACACGAACGACTAAGCTTCGCGTTGTAGATTCTTCGAGTTGTGTTATCGCGATGTGATCTTTTTTTCAGTCTTAACATAACATCATGCAAAGTGTCTGTCTGATCTCGTAGAGACAGAGACTCGACTTATTTTCCAACATTAATGCCCCATTAATTCCAAATAACGCGGTTCTCCCCTCGCGTACAGTTTCAACAGTTTCCGTAGTGACCTGAGGTCGCAAAGGAATTCCGGAAAAACGTCTTTTTCGCCCCAGTTTTTTTTTTTGTTGGTTTTTTGTTTTTTGTCGTCGTACGATGGCCCACTCGAGCGGCGAGTAAACTGTCCTATTCGCCTCTATCACCGCCCTCGGCACGGTTTCGACACGGATCAATTCATTCCACCATCGCATCGTGGTTGCACAAGCCTCGTTCATCACCCTGCACGAGCTGACCCCGCTTGCAGCCGCATCCCTCCCCTTGCTCCCCCGGCGCTTTGTTACAACAGCCGGCATTGACCGTTTGTAAATAGCTGACGAAAGGGGGGAAGCCCCGCGCCCGATCTCTCCGCCGACAGTTTGCCGGCGAAGGGGACGCGCTCAGGGCCCGCCAAGGTGGGAGGGCGCGTTCATCGTTCGTGATTCGAACCACTTGACCTATCCAAGCGGATCGACCACTGGGGAACAACGAATTCGAAGTACGGAAGTCGATAGAGCGTGCACCGCACGTTGCTCATCGACCCTACCGCGAGGACGTTGCTCACGAGTGAAGAAAGGAATAACGAAACTTGCAGAAATTACTTCACGGTATGTCGGCACTTCGTTCGGTCGAGCGGATTTTTTTTTTTTCTCTTCTCTCGGCGAGGACGAGAGAAAAAAAATGCTGACATCGGCGGACGATGTTTTACCGAGCCGTCGGTCGACGCTGTTTCGGTCAAGGAACGATGATGCAACCCTCGCGCTTTCGTTCTCCAGAGCTTCTCGTGCGCATGCGGTTCGCGAACAACTTGCCCAAAGTTACCGATCGGGCAAATCGGGCTCGGTCGATAATGAAAAGTGCAATCGACTGGGAACGACAATTAAGAGGTTGTTGAAACACCTTGCTCATTGTTCGTTCGGCGCTCGGTCGGTATCCAAAAACTGTAATCGACTTTCCTCGTTGGTTCTCGTATCGACGGTCAAGAGAAAAGTCACGTCGAAAGCGGATATCGGCTTGAGGGGAAGTCGAATATCGCGGTCGGTAATGAAAACTGTAATGGACTTTTATCGAAATTTCAAGGGAATTTGCAGTGTAATTTGACAGTAAAATTTGTATCTTCAATTAAACCCTGTCAGGAATCACGGAGGCAAAATGAGGGTAAAACGACGCTCGTTTTCGGACACTTTCCGGAGGGTTTTTTGAGCCCAAACCGACAATAAAAATGTTACCTTTTGATCGTCGGTTCATCCTCTATTCATCATCGGTCGCATTGAAACAGATGCAATTGAGAATGCACGGCTGCGAACGACGGTTTACTCTCGGTGAACCCGCGGTCACGTCGAAACCGACGATTGTGAAAAAAAGGCTGCGATCGTCGGTTTACGTTCGATGAACCCTCGGTCGCATCTAAACCGATACGATTGAGAATGCACGGCTGCGAACGACGGTTTACTCTCGGTGAACCTTCCGTCTGATCGAAACCGATGTTCTAGGTTTACCTCGGTTCACCCTCGGGAACCCTCGGAAAAGTGTCCGAAACCGATGATTAGCGAATCCTCGGTAGTTTCTGATAGGGAAGTCTGCAAATTTCAGACGAAAAATTTGCAATTTTAACACCGGGTATTTTCATTTTACAAAAAAAAAAAGTACATTAACGTTGAGTTAATTTGCCTAAGCAAATTAACTCAACAAGCAAATTTCAAGTTACGATACAATAAGTATACAATTTATTTTTACACTCTACGGTCAAAAGAAAAGTCTCGTCGAAAGCCGAGACGAAATCCGCTTCGGATGAGCCTTTTCTTTCGACCGTAAACGCGAAAACCACTGAGAAAAGTTGATTACAGTTTTTGTTACCGACTGAGCGCGGGCTGAACGATGAGGTCTTTCGTGTCGTCTCATCAACCTCGGGTCGGGAACGAAATCCGCTTCCGATGAGCCTTTTCTTTCGACCGTAAACGCGAAAACCACTGAGAAAAGTTGATTACAGTTTTTGTTACCGACTGAGCGCGGGCTGAACGATGAGGTCTTTCGTGTCGTCTCAACAACCTCGGCTCGATTTGACGCCGATTCCAAATGACCGACGCACGAGAAGCTCGGTCGGTAATGCCTCCGTACTTGTAAATACGTAACGCTTGTTGAAAAAGTAACTAGTTAAATCTAACGCAACAAAAATCGCTAGTACCGATTTTTTTAGAACTAGTACAGCTTGGTTGAAGGGAAGCTTTGGGGTTTTCGGGGCGACGACTTTTTTTTTCCAGAATGCCGACAACGACCGAGAAGATAACGCGAAGTAGACGAAGAGGGGGAGGCCGGAACGAGAGCGCGCGTGGAAGATGAAGACCGGCCATAGGGCGATGTCACACGAGACCACAATCGCTTCTTAACGGGGGTAGTGACAGAAACCCGCGCGGTTCTTCCCCCGGCGGTGGTTTCTGCCCAAGGTTCTCAACAGCCCCCGAGTCGCCGGATTGGTCGACGCCGTGGCTGCACGGCGATAGGAGTCGCTGGACTAAAGGAACAGTAAGCGACAGGGGGAAGTCCAGCGCGTAGGAAGATGCACGCAGCGCCACCCCGCGGAAGCCGCTGGAACCAGAAATCGGGGATTCCCCGAACTATGCGGTACTGCGTATAGACTCTGTACAGGACGGTGAACGACTGCGGCAAGGATTGACACAGGAAAGCGGCGGACTAGGCGGAAGAAGGGGGAGCGGAAGAGAAAAGAATGTACGCGGCAGCGGGTGGAGCGAGCATAGCGAATCGAAGAAAGCAGAAGCGTCTTCAGTTGAACAAGCGCGATGGCAGTGGTGCGCAGGCGGCGGCTGCGCGTGCGCGGAGCATCTCGGCGGTCGGCCACCAGACAGCGCAGCTCGGCAAATTCTCGATCGGTCAACAGGCGTTACCGACGATGCAGCTTCAGTTACCACCGCCGGTAGTGCAGCCCACCTACGGATTTCACTCGAGTCACGAGCATCGCAGCCGCACGCATCGTCGGGCCGGTCAGCACGAAAGGAAATCATCATCCATCACCAATAATTATCATAACAGTCATCAAAATCACAGTACCGATCATAATCGTCATCGTCTGCTGGCACCACCGCCGATATCGCCGATCGTTCAATTTCCCATATCACCGCCACCGCTATCACTGGAATCGCCAAACTCACTTGCAAATAATGACAACCAAGCCGTTACTAGCAAGTCAAACTACAACTACAACAGTAACACGAGCCCGGCTGCGGCAGTCGCTTTTCCCTTTCCGCCGCCCTCGTTCCTCGACCTAAGAGTATCGCCTTCTACTTCCGAGCTACAGGTGGGTAAAAGCCGATATGCTTTATCTACCTTCACTTAATTCGTTCGTATAACGATTGTATTTCGATTATTGTGATAATTGTTCCGATCGTTGATTTTCTATTACGAATTTCATCGGTTCAGATTGAATTCTCGAGACGATGGGGAAAAAAAAGGAAAACTGTAATCCATTTTTTGACCCATCAGGTGCTGAACATTCGGGGGCAAACTCGTTTACCTCCGAAAAGCTCTTTCGTAAATGAATTACAGTTTTCGTTACCGACCGAGCACCGGTCGGACCGGATGGATTTCTCATCACCTCGGCTTACTTCACGGTTGAACGTTGAATATCTTCATCTGTACAAATTCTTGAATTTCATAATGGTACTGGGAAATCAGATTAACGATGCCGTTACCTGGTGGTCGATAGATACGCAAAATGGCCGCTCCATATTTGAGACATTTGAAAGGTTTTATAGGCAAAATCTCAGGCAAACGGAGTTCCAAATCGTACCATACGACTCCCGATGTCATTTTTATACATTCCACAGCTTGAAACACTTGCTGCAGGGCAAAAATTGTCATATTTCGGCCAAAAACTTTGTCGATTGTCGCAAGTTAACCTCAAAATTGTTAAAGTGGTCGTCGGCCATTAGACTCGCGACGCCAGCGCACAGCAGGCAGTCTGTTTACCCAATTTGCGAAGTATATCGTAATCATTTGTTTTTTTTTTTTGTATCTAAGTTACACATCGCCTATTAGTAATTCGAACGGCATTTTAGTGAGAAGTTTGTTCTATCACTCTGCGCGCTATCTAAATGCACAAATCTCCGCCTAAACGCCTAAAAACTTCTAACGCTATTATATTCTCGTATTATTGAGTCTAGTAACACAACGCTATATTAAACAATTTTGATCTACTAGTAACATAATGATTGACAGCAATTTATAGTCATTATTTTTATTTAAATTATTATTATTTATTTATTTATTTTCTGATGTATACTATACATTAATTATCCGTCCACCCCCGATGCACCGCACTCACCGGCACTCACTGCCGGGCACAATTATTATTATTGTTTACATATACGCAATACATAATAGATAATGTGTATATATGAACAATCGATTGACACCATCGATCGGCTGTCTGGTGGCGCGTAATTTTCTCGCGTACTTTACTTTCTTCTTCAAATGTTCTTACTACTTTTGATCGTTCGTTTATGTTTTTTTTTTTTTATTGTTCACTCTCGCCTCGGTACGCCGGGGAGTTCTTACAGTCGGAAGACAAAATGTTCGTTCGATTCGGTAACAAAATGGCTGTCACGCTTCACGACCGGCGCACCGCGGCGCCAAATTTGAATTTTTTTTTTTTCTTTTCTTTTTACGCGTATTTTAGTTTCCACGATAATTAAAAACAAAAGAGAAACAACAAAAACTATTTTGCTTCCACAGAAACTAAAGTTATCGTGACGATGATGAAAATGAGTTGAAAAGAAAGAGAGAAAAAAAAAAGAAAACAAAACATAACCATGTTATCATAGTGAAGACTTTGAGGGGCGGTGCTAAGGGAGGAGAATCATTAGTGAATTTATATTGCGTATATATATATATATATATATATATATATGAATTTATATATATGTATTACGTTGTATACGTGGTGGAAGGGGTGGATATCGATGAGATCGATGATATATGCAAATGAATGAGCGGAATGCAGGCTGCTCTATTAATTAGAAGGGAGAAGCAACGTTTAAGGGGGGGTAAGGCGGTGAACTTTAGGGAGTTGCCGTCCAACTTGGCTACGAGGCTCATACCGCCGCTACCACGTTATCCCCCGAGATCTTACGTTTACGGGGTGAGTATCATGATAAAGTATCTAAAAAAAAAAAAAATGCAAAAAAAAATCCACCGAATGAACGAAATGCACCAAAAAAAAAAAAAAAAGTAAAGCAAGATTACCGAAACACCAGCCAAGCATCGTACCCGTAGCGCGGCGCCACCGTCGCGAAGACACCTGCAGTCATAGAACAGAACTAGAACGATTCCCCTAGAAGACGTTTTGAGCATTGTTCGTACACCGAGTAACGGGTATTCCCCTGGTTTATAGAAACGGCGATGGGAAAATTAGCCTTCGGAACGAAATTGACGTCAATCTAGTTTAAAGAGATTAATCAATCAATAGAACAGAAAACAATTTGTCGATATAGTTTAAAGAAATCAATCAGTTAATAGAGCAGTACACAAATCGTTAGTGTATTTATCTGTGAGTCGCGACGAACCCTGGAATTTGATTTTTCATGAAGAAAATGTATTACAGTTTTCGTTACCGACCGAGCAGGATGCAGCGACTTTCGCGTAGCCTTTAAGATCCAAACTTCTGGGGCTAAATTTCTCATAGCCGTAGAAACATCTACACCCGACTCCTCTAGAAGTTCCCAAACCTCTATTCCGTAAGAAACGACATCCGCAGCGTAGACCAAAAAAAAAGTTAACTAGAAACTATTACCAATTTAGATAACTAGTGTAATTAGAGTAATTCCAATCAGGTAGAAGGATTAAAGTGCGAAGAAATTCCCGTTGACATTGATCCGTTCAGTACGTTCTCATTAAGGCAATGCGAAACCTTATCTCGCCCTCCGACTCGGACTCAGTCGGTAACGAAAACTGTAATCAGTTTTTCATTAAGGGTGAGCAACTTTTTTTGGGGATAACCAAATTATTAGTGTCCGGTTAAAAATTGGGAAAACTCTAGAAAAAAATAGATTGCAGTTTTCCTTACCGACCGAGTCAGTTTCAATTCGCCTTAATTCTTATTCTACAAAAGTTTAGAAATAATCTCCCCTAGAAGAAAAGGCTCCTCGATGGCTTTCTTTTCTTTATGTAAAAAAAAAAAAAAAAAAAAAATCAGCGATAACATTGTATAGTAAAATAATAGTGTTCTCCACTTTGGGGAAAAAGTAAATAATGAGAAGTCTCACAGGACAGTCCTCCCGATTCACCCGCTTTGTTGTCTCTTTTCATGGATCGGGCGGTTAAATCTGTGGCCGAAATTGTTGCAGTGCGGAGGCCAGGGACCGGGGAAAGCGGCGTGGCAAGGATGCGCCAGACCCTCACCGCTTCCTCTGTCTCCGGCGTCGCCTCAAGGCTCGCGAGGCGAGGGATACAAGACAAAGCAGTGCGAGGCTCATCGACGATGGATGAAGAGAAATAGGGTAAAACACAACAAAGCTACTATCATACAATGCAATAAAGTATGTACTTTACCAAATCTCTGGTTACTGAAGTATATGTTAATGACACTTCACTTTGTAATCTGCACTTCAAGTGCAAAGTGAACCGGAAACGACTTTTTTTTTGCCATCGCTAATTTCCCGTTTGAATGTAGGCCAAAACCGACGTCAAATTCGTGTCGAGCGCGAAAAAATACATGAAAATAAGCGTTTTAAATAATTTTTCGGATACTCAATATTTATGAATAAATTGCAGGGAGCGTCTTTACCGACTTTTTTTAAAACGCTTTTTGTGGCCCTGTAAGGGTTTGAAAAAATGGTCCTGCACATAAGGTGAAGGTCCTATCTCATGTATTTTTTGCCGTAGAACACGATGGACACCTCGGTTACGCCCGGATTCCATCGGGAAGAAAAGATATCGGTTTTTGAAAATACCGATAATCGAACAAAACATGTCACTTGTCGTTTCGAGGCGATATTCGATGTACATTTTTCCACTGATCACGAATCCATCACTTCTTTCAAATCTATGTTAATATTATATTCGAAAACCCCTGCCAAAAGCGAAAAAAATATTCTTCTTTACCGACTGAGCCCGAGAAAAATGTGTTCAATTTTACAATTCTTTTTTTTCTGTACTCTTTTCAGGGGATCTGAAAAAATCCAGTGAGAAAAAAATTGGCTAATAATTAGCATGGACCCGAAAAATTGCCACCTTATAAGAATTGATTGCAGTTTATATTACCGACCGTG